>OX422217.1:109911825-111111825 GCA_949130495.1 Sambucus nigra
TGTGCAAGTTACATTGGTCCCGTGCGAGGTGTTCGTGCCTCTTACGGGGTCGTTTCGTGGCTGATTTAGGTTTTCACCCTTTGACGGCTTGTTTTTAAGTCTAAGTGTTATTTTTGCAAATTATCGTTGTATTCTCAAACCGGGAGACCCGGGACTACACGGCAGTTCGTACAAGTTACATTGGTCCTTTGCGAGGTGTTCGTGCCTCTTACGGGGCCGTTTGGGGGCTGGTTTGGATTTTCAACCTTTAACGACCTGTTTTTAAGTCCAAGTGTTGATTGTTTCCAATTATCGTCGTATTCTCAAACCGAAAGACCCGGGAGTACGCGGTCAGTTCGTTCAAGTTACATTGGTCCCGTGCGAGGTGTTCGTGCCTCTTACGGGGTCGTTTGGAGGCTGGTTTGGGTTTTCACCCTTTAACGGCCTGTTTTTAAGTCTATGCATTATCTTTACAAATTATCGATGTATTCTCAAACCAGGAGACCCGGGACTACTCGTTCTGTTCCTACAAGTTAGATTGGTCCCATGCAAGGTCTTCGTGCCTCTTACGGGGTCGTTTGAGGGAACGGGTGTTCACCCATTAACGACCTATTTTTAAGTCCAAGTGTCGTTTTTGCAAATTATCGTCATATTCTCAAAACCGGGAGACTCAGGACTACACGGTTTTTCCTACATGTTACATTGGTCCTGTACGAGGTGTTCGTACCTTTTACGGGGTCATTTGAGTGCTGGTTTGGGTTTTTACCCTTTCACAGCCTGTTTTTAAGTCCAATTGTTGATTTTTACCTATTATCGTCGTATTCTCAAACCGGGACACCCGAGACTACTCGGTCAGTTCGTACAAGTTACATTGGTCCCGTGCGAGGTGTTCGTGCCTCTTACGGGGACGTTTCGTGGCTGATTTAGGTTTTCACCCTTTAACGACCTGTTTTTAGGTCTAAGTGTTGATTTTTGATAATTATTCTCGTAGTCTCAAACCGGGAGATCCGGGACTACGCGGTCAGTTCGTACAAGTTCCATTGGTCCCGTGCAAGGTGTTCATGCCTCTTACAGGGTCGTTTGGGGGCTGGTTTGGGTTTTCACCCTTCAACGGTCTGTTTTTAAGTGTAAGTGTTGATTTTTGCCAATTATCGTCGTATTCTCAAACCGGGAGACCCGGGACTATGCGGTCAGTTCGTACAAGTTACATTGGTCCCGTGCGAGGTGTTCGTGCCTCTTACGAGGTCGTTTGGGGTCTGGTTTGGGTTTTCAACCTTTGACGGCTGTTTTTAAGTCTAAGTGTTGATTTTTGCCAATTATCGTCATATTCTCAAACTAGGAGACCCGGGACCACTCGGTCAGTTCGTACAAGTTACATTGGTCCCATTCGAGGTGTTCGTGCCTCTTACGGGGTCGTTTGGGGATGGTTTGGGTTTTCACCCTTTAACGGTCTGCTTTTAAGTGTAAGTGTTGATTTTTGCCAATTATCGTCGTATTCTCAAACCGGGAGACCCGGGACTACGCGGTCAGTTCGTACAAGTTACATTGGTCCCATGCGAGGTTTTCGTGCCTCTTACGGGGTCGTTCGGGGGCTGGTTTGGGTTTTCACCCTTCAACGACCTGTTTTTAAGTGTAAGTGTTGATTCTTGCCAATTATCGTCGTATTCTCAAACCGGGAGACCCGGGATTCGTTCAAGTTACATTGGTCCCGTGCGAGGTGTTCGTGCCTCTTACGAGGTCGTTTGGAGGCTGGTTTGGGTTTCCACCCTTTAACGGCCTGTTTTTAAGTCTAAGTGTTATTTTTGCAAATTATCATCGTATTCTCAAAACCGGGAGACCCAGGACTACGCGGTTAGTTCCTACAAGTTACATTGGTCCCGTGCGAGGTGTTCGTGCCTCTTACGGGGTCAGTTGAGGGAACGGGTGTTCACCCATTAACGACCTGTTTTTAAGTCCAAGTGTCGTTTTTGCAAATTATCGTCGTATTCTCAAAACCGAGAGACTCGGGACTACACGGTTTGTTCCTACATGTTACATTGGTCCTGTACAAGCTGTTCGTGCCTTTTACGGGGTCATTTGAGTGCTGGTTTGGGTTTTTACCCTTTCACGGCCTGTTTTTAAGTCCAATTGTTGATTTTTACCTATTATCGTCGTATTCTCAAACCGGGACACCCGAGACTACCCGGTCAGTTCGTACAAGTTACATTGGTCCCGTGCGAGGTGTTCGTGCCTCCTAATAGTCCGTTTGGGGGTCGGTTTGGGTTTTCACCCTTAAACGGCCTGTTTTTAAGTCTAAGTGTTGATTTTTGCCAATTATCGTCGTATTCTCAAACCGGGAGACCCGGGACTAGGCAGTCAGTTCTTATAAGTTTTATTGGTCCCATGCGAGGTGTTCGTACCTCTTACGGGGTCATTTGGGGGCAGGTTTGGGTTTCCACCCTTTAACGGCCGGTTTTTAAGTCTAAGTGTTGGTTTTGCAAATTATCGTCGTATTCTCAAAACCGGGAGACCCGGGACTACGCGGTCAGTTCCTACAAGTTACATTGGTCCTTTGCGAGGTGTTCGTGCCTCTTACGGGGCCGTTTGGGGGCTGGTTTGGATTTTCACCCTTCAACGGCATGTTTTTAAGTGTAAGTGTTGATTCTTGCAAATTATCGTCGTATTCTCAAACCGGGAGACCCGGGACTACGCGGTCAGTTCGTACAAGTTACACTGGTCCCGTGCGAGGTGTTCGTGCCTCTTACTGGGTCGTTTAGGGGCTGGTTTGGGTTTTCACCCTTACAAGTTCCATTGGTCTCGCGCAAGGTGTTCGTGTCTCTTATAGGGTCGTTTTGGGGCTGGTTTGGGCTTTCAACCTTCAACGGCCTGGTTTTAAGTGTAAGTGTTGATTTTTGCCAATTATCGTCATATTCTCAAATCGGGAGACCCGGGACTATGCGGTCAGTTCGTACAAGTTACATTGGTCCCGTGCGAGGTGTTCGTGCCTCTTACGGGGTCGTTTGGTGTCTGGTTTTGGTTTTCACCCTTTGACGGCTGTTTTTAAGTCTAAGTGTTGATTTTTGCCAATTATCGTCGTATTCTCAAACCGGGAGACCCGGGACCACTCGGTCAGTTCGTACAAGTTACATTGGTCCCATTCGAGGTGTTCGTGCCTCTTACGGGGTCGTTTAGGGCTGGTTTGCGTTTTCACCCTTTAACGGCCTGTTTTTAAGTCTAAGTGTGGATTTTTGCCAATTATCGTCGTATTCTCAAACCGGGAGACCCGGGACTACGCGGTCAGTTCGTACAAGTTATATTGGTCCCATGCGAGGTTTTCGTGCCTCTTACGGGGTCGTTCGGGGGCTGGTTTGGGTTTTCACCCTTCAACGGCATGTTTTTAAGTGTAAGTGTTGATTCTTGCCAATTATCGTCGTATTCTCAAACCGGGAGACCCGGGACAACGCGGTAAGTTCGTACAAGTTACATTGGTCCCGTGCGAGGTGTTCGTGCCTCTTACGGGTCGTTTGGGGCTCGTTTCGGTTTTCACCCTTTAACGGCCTGTTTTTAAGTCCAAGTGTTGATTTCTGCCAATTATCGTCGTATTTTCAAACCGGGAGACCCGGGACTACGCGGTCAGTTCGTACAAGTTACATTGGTCCCGTGCGAGGTGTTCGTGCCTCTTACGGGGACGTTTCGTGGCTGATTTAGGTTTTCGCCCTTTGACGGCCTGTTTTTAAGTCTAAGTGTTATTTTTGCAAATTATCGTTGTATTCTCAAATCGGGAGACCCGGGACTACACGGTCTGCTCGTACATGTTACATTGGTCCTTTGCGTGGTGTTCGTGCCTCTTACGGGGACGTTTAGTGGCTGATTTAGGTTTTCACCCTTTAACGGCCTGTTTTTAGGTCTAAGTGTTGATTTTTGATAATTATTCCCGTACTCTCAAATCGGGAGATCCGGGACTACGCGGTTAGTTCGTTCAAGTTACATTGGTCCCGTGCGAGGTGTTCGTGCCTCTTACGGGGTCGTTTGGAGGCTGGTTTGGGTTTTCACCCTTTAACAGCCTGTTTTTAAGTCTATGTATTATTTTTGCAAATTATCGACGTATTCTCAAACTGGGAGACCCGGGACTACGCGTTCAGTTCCTACAAGTTAGATCGGTCCCATGCGAGGTGTTCGTGCCTCTTACGGGGTCGTTTGAGGAAACGGGTTTTCACCAATTAACGTCCTGTTTTTAAGTCCAAGTGTCATTTTTGCAAATTATCGTCGTATTCTCAAAACCGGGAGACCCGGGACTGCACGGTCTGTTCCTACAAGTTACATTGGTCTTGTGCGAGGTGTTCGTGCCTTTTACGGGGTCATTTGAGGGCTGGTTTGGGTTTTTACCCTTTAATGGCTTGTTTTTAAGTCCAAGTGTTGATTTTTACCAATTATCGTCGTATTCTCAAACCGGGACCCGGGACTACTCGGTCAGTTCGTACAAGTTACATTGGTCCCGTGCGAGGTGTTCGTGCCTCCTACGAGTCCGTTTGGGAGCCGGTTTGGGTTTTCACCCTTAAACATCCAGTTTTTGAGTCTAAGTGTTGATTTTTGCCAATTATCGTCGTATTCTCAAACCGGGAGACCCGGGACTACACGGTCAGCTCGTATAAGTTTTATTGGTCCCATGCAAGGTGTTCGTACCTCTTACGGGGTCGTTTGGAGGCTGGTTTTTGTTTTCACCATTTAACGACCTGTTTTTAAGTCCAAGTGTTGATTTTGGCCAATTATCGTCGTATTCTCAAACTGGGAGACCGGGGACTACGCGGTCAGTTCGTACAAGTTACACTGGTCCCGTGCGAGGTGTTCGTGCCTCTTACTGGGTCGTTTAGGGGCTGGTTTGG
Organism: Sambucus nigra; assembly: GCA_949130495.1. Classification (NCBI taxonomy): domain Eukaryota; kingdom Viridiplantae; phylum Streptophyta; class Magnoliopsida; order Dipsacales; family Adoxaceae; genus Sambucus; species Sambucus nigra. Next base: position 109,916,667 of record OX422217.1, read on the forward strand.
GTTTTCACCCTTACAAGTTCCATTGGTCTCGCGCAAGGTGTTCGTGCCTCTTACAGGGTCGTTTGGGGGCTGGTTTGGGCTTTCAACCTTCAACGGCCTGGTTTTAAGTGTAAGTGTTGATTTTTGCCAATTATCGTCATATTCTCAACTCGAGAGACCCGGGACTATGCGGTCAGTTCGTACAAGTTACATTGGTCCCGTGCGAGGTGTTCGTGCCTCTTACGGGGTCGTTTGGTGTCTGGTTTTGGTTTTCTCCCTTTGACGGCTGTTTTTAAGTCTAAGTGTTGATTTTTGCCAATTATCGTCGTATTCTCAAACCGGGAGACCCGGGACCACTCGGTCAGTTCGTACAAGTTACATTGGTCCCATTCGAGGTGTTCGTTCCTCTTACGGCGTCGTTTAGGGCTGGTTTGCGTTTTCACCCTTTAACGGCCTGTTTTTAAGTGTAAGTGTTGATTTTTGCCAATTATCGTCGTATTCTCAAACCGGGAGACCCGGGACTACGCGGTCAGTTCATACAAGTTATATTGGTCCCATGCGAGGTTTTCGTGCCTCTTACGGGATCGTTCGGGGGCTGGTTTGGGTTTTCACCCTTCAACGGCATGTTTTTAAGTGTAAGTGTTGATTCTTGCCAATTATCGTCGTATTCTCAAACCGGGAGACCCGGGACAACGCGGTCAGTTCGTACAAGTTACATTGGTCCCGTGCGAGGTGTTCGTGCCTCTTACGGGTCGTTTGGGGCTCGTTTCGGTTTTCACCCTTTAACGGCCTGTTTTTAAGTCTAAGTGTTATTTTTGCAAATTATCATCGTATTCTCAAAACCGGGAGACCCGGGACTACGCGGTCAGTTCCTACAAGTTACATTGGTCCCGTACGAGGTGTTCGTGCCTCTTACAGGGTCGTTTGAGGGCTGGTTTGGATTTTCTCCCTTTAACGACCTGTTTTTAAGTCCAAGTGTTGATTTCTGCCAATAATCGTCGTATTCTCAAACCGGGAGACCCGGGACTACGCGGTCAGTTTGTGCAAGTTACATTGGTCCCGTGCGAGGTGTTCGTGCCTCTTACGGGGTCGTTTCGTGGCTGATTTAGGTTTTCACCCTTTGACGGCTTGTTTTTAAGTCTAAGTGTTATTTTTGCAAATTATCGTTGTATTCTCAAACCGGGAGACCCGGGACTACACGGCCAGTTCGTACAAGTTACATTGGTCCTTTGCGAGGTGTTCGTGCCTCTTACGGGGCCGTTTGGGGGCTGGTTTGGATTTTCAACCTTTAACGACCTGTTTTTAAGTCCAAGTGTTGATTGTTTCCAATTATCGTCGTATTCTCAAACCGAAAGACCCGGGAGTACGCGGTCAGTTCGTTCAAGTTACATTGGTCCCGTGCGAGGTGTTCGTGCCTCTTACGGGGTCGTTTGGAGGCTGGTTTGGGTTTTCACCCTTTAACGGCCTGTTTTTAAGTCTATGCATTATCTTTACAAATTATCGATGTATTCTCAAACCAGGAGACCCGGGACTACTCGTTCTGTTCCTACAAGTTAGATTGGTCCCATGCAAGGTCTTCGTGCCTCTTACGGGGTCGTTTGAGGGAACGGGTGTTCACCCATTAACGACCTATTTTTAAGTCCAAGTGTCGTTTTTGCAAATTATCGTCATATTCTCAAAACCGGGAGACTCAGGACTACACGGTTTTTCCTACATGTTACATTGGTCCTGTACGAGGTGTTCGTACCTTTTACGGGGTCATTTGAGTGCTGGTTTGGGTTTTTACCCTTTCACAGCCTGTTTTTAAGTCCAATTGTTGATTTTTACCTATTATCGTCGTATTCTCAAACCGGGACACCCGAGACTACTCGGTCAGTTCGTACAAGTTACATTGGTCCCGTGCGAGGTGTTCGTGCCTCTTACGGGGACGTTTCGTGGCTGATTTAGGTTTTCACCCTTTAACGACCTGTTTTTAGGTCTAAGTGTTGATTTTTGATAATTATTCTCGTAGTCTCAAACCGGGAGATCCGGGACTACGCGGTCAGTTCGTACAAGTTCCATTGGTCCCGTGCAAGGTGTTCATGCCTCTTACAGGGTCGTTTGGGGGCTGGTTTGGGTTTTCACCCTTCAACGGTCTGTTTTTAAGTGTAAGTGTTGATTTTTGCCAATTATCGTCGTATTCTCAAACCGGGAGACCCGGGACTATGCGGTCAGTTCGTACAAGTTACATTGGTCCCGTGCGAGGTGTTCGTGCCTCTTACGAGGTCGTTTGGGGTCTGGTTTGGGTTTTCAACCTTTGACGGCTGTTTTTAAGTCTAAGTGTTGATTTTTGCCAATTATCGTCATATTCTCAAACTAGGAGACCCGGGACCACTCGGTCAGTTCGTACAAGTTACATTGGTCCCATTCGAGGTGTTCGTGCCTCTTACGGGGTCGTTTGGGGATGGTTTGGGTTTTCACCCTTTAACGGTCTGCTTTTAAGTGTAAGTGTTGATTTTTGCCAATTATCGTCGTATTCTCAAACCGGGAGACCCGGGACTACGCGGTCAGTTCGTACAAGTTACATTGGTCCCATGCGAGGTTTTCGTGCCTCTTACGGGGTCGTTCGGGGGCTGGTTTGGGTTTTCACCCTTCAACGACCTGTTTTTAAGTGTAAGTGTTGATTCTTGCCAATTATCGTCGTATTCTCAAACCGGGAGACCCGGGATTCGTTCAAGTTACATTGGTCCCGTGCGAGGTGTTCGTGCCTCTTACGAGGTCGTTTGGAGGCTGGTTTGGGTTTCCACCCTTTAACGGCCTGTTTTTAAGTCTAAGTGTTATTTTTGCAAATTATCATCGTATTCTCAAAACCGGGAGACCCAGGACTACGCGGTTAGTTCCTACAAGTTACATTGGTCCCGTGCGAGGTGTTCGTGCCTCTTACGGGGTCAGTTGAGGGAACGGGTGTTCACCCATTAACGACCTGTTTTTAAGTCCAAGTGTCGTTTTTGCAAATTATCGTCGTATTCTCAAAACCGGGAGACTCGGGACTACACGGTTTGTTCCTACATGTTACATTGGTCCTGTACAAGCTGTTCGTGCCTTTTACGGGGTCATTTGAGTGCTGGTTTGGGTTTTTACCCTTTCACGGCCTGTTTTTAAGTCCAATTGTTGATTTTTACCTATTATCGTCGTATTCTCAAACCGGGACACCCGAGACTACCCGGTCAGTTCGTACAAGTTACATTGGTCCCGTGCGAGGTGTTCGTGCCTCCTAATAGTCCGTTTGGGGGTCGGTTTGGGTTTTCACCCTTAAACGGCCTGTTTTTAAGTCTAAGTGTTGATTTTTGCCAATTATCGTCGTATTCTCAAACCGGGAGACCCGGGACTAGGCAGTCAGTTCTTATAAGTTTTATTGGTCCCATGCGAGGTGTTCGTACCTCTTACGGGGTCATTTGGGGGCAGGTTTGGGTTTCCACCCTTTAACGGCCGGTTTTTAAGTCTAAGTGTTGGTTTTGCAAATTATCGTCGTATTCTCAAAACCGGGAGACCCGGGACTACGCGGTCAGTTCCTACAAGTTACATTGGTCCTTTGCGAGGTGTTCGTGCCTCTTACGGGGCCGTTTGGGGGCTGGTTTGGATTTTCACCCTTCAACGGCATGTTTTTAAGTGTAAGTGTTGATTCTTGCAAATTATCGTCGTATTCTCAAACCGGGAGACCCGGGACTACGCGGTCAGTTCGTACAAGTTACACTGGTCCCGTGCGAGGTGTTCGTGCCTCTTACTGGGTCGTTTAGGGGCTGGTTTGGGTTTTCACCCTTACAAGTTCCATTGGTCTCGCGCAAGGTGTTCGTGTCTCTTATAGGGTCGTTTTGGGGCTGGTTTGGGCTTTCAACCTTCAACGGCCTGGTTTTAAGTGTAAGTGTTGATTTTTGCCAATTATCGTCATATTCTCAAATCGGGAGACCCGGGACTATGCGGTCAGTTCGTACAAGTTACATTGGTCCCGTGCGAGGTGTTCGTGCCTCTTACGGGGTCGTTTGGTGTCTGGTTTTGGTTTTCACCCTTTGACGGCTGTTTTTAAGTCTAAGTGTTGATTTTTGCCAATTATCGTCGTATTCTCAAACCGGGAGACCCGGGACCACTCGGTCAGTTCGTACAAGTTACATTGGTCCCATTCGAGGTGTTCGTGCCTCTTACGGGGTCGTTTAGGGCTGGTTTGCGTTTTCACCCTTTAACGGCCTGTTTTTAAGTGTAAGTGTGGATTTTTGCCAATTATCGTCGTATTCTCAAACCGGGAGACCCGGGACTACGCGGTCAGTTCGTACAAGTTATATTGGTCCCATGCGAGGTTTTCGTGCCTCTTACGGGGTCGTTCGGGGGCTGGTTTGGGTTTTCACCCTTCAACGGCATGTTTTTAAGTGTAAGTGTTGATTCTTGCCAATTATCGTCGTATTCTCAAACCGGGAGACCCGGGACAACGCGGTAAGTTCGTACAAGTTACATTGGTCCCGTGCGAGGTGTTCGTGCCTCTTACGGGTCGTTTGGGGCTCGTTTCGGTTTTCACCCTTTAACGGCCTGTTTTTAAGTCCAAGTGTTGATTTCTGCCAATTATCGTCGTATTTTCAAACCGGGAGACCCGGGACTACGCGGTCAGTTCGTACAAGTTACATTGGTCCCGTGCGAGGTGTTCGTGCCTCTTACGGGGACGTTTCATGGCTGATTTAGGTTTTCGCCCTTTGACGGCCTGTTTTTAAGTCTAAGTGTTATTTTTGCAAATTATCGTTGTATTCTCAAATCGGGAGACCCGGGACTACACGGTCTGCTCGTACATGTTACATTGGTCCTTTGCGTGGTGTTCGTGCCTCTTACGGGGACGTTTAGTGGCTGATTTAGGTTTTCACCCTTTAACGGCCTGTTTTTAGGTCTAAGTGTTGATTTTTGATAATTATTCCCGTACTCTCAAATCGGGAGATCCGGGACTACGCGGTTAGTTCGTTCAAGTTACATTGGTCCCGTGCGAGGTGTTCGTGCCTCTTACGGGGTCGTTTGGAGGCTGGTTTGGGTTTTCACCCTTTAACAGCCTGTTTTTAAGTCTATGTATTATTTTTGCAAATTATCGACGTATTCTCAAACTGGGAGACCCGGGACTACGCGTTCAGTTCCTACAAGTTAGATCGGTCCCATGCGAGGTGTTCGTGCCTCTTACGGGGTCGTTTGAGGAAACGGGTTTTCACCAATTAACGTCCTGTTTTTAAGTCCAAGTGTCATTTTTGCAAATTATCGTCGTATTCTCAAAACCGGGAGACCCGGGACTGCACGGTCTGTTCCTACAAGTTACATTGGTCTTGTGCGAGGTGTTCGTGCCTTTTACGGGGTCATTTGAGGGCTGGTTTGGGTTTTTACCCTTTAATGGCTTGTTTTTAAGTCCAAGTGTTGATTTTTACCAATTATCGTCGTATTCTCAAACCGGGACCCGGGACTACTCGGTCAGTTCGTACAAGTTACATTGGTCCCGTGCGAGGTGTTCGTGCCTCCTACGAGTCCGTTTGGGAGCCGGTTTGGGTTTTCACCCTTAAACATCCAGTTTTTGAGTCTAAGTGTTGATTTTTGCCAATTATCGTCGTATTCTCAAACCGGGAGACCCGGGACTACACGGTCAGCTCGTATAAGTTTTATTGGTCCCATGCAAGGTGTTCGTACCTCTTACGGGGTCGTTTGGAGGCTGGTTTTTGTTTTCACCATTTAACGACCTGTTTTTAAGTCCAAGTGTTGATTTTGGCCAATTATCGTCGTATTCTCAAACTGGGAGACCGGGGACTACGCGGTCAGTTCGTACAAGTTACACTGGTCCCGTGCGAGGTGTTCGTGCCTCTTACTGGGTCGTTTAGGGGCTGGTTTGGGTTTTCACCCTTACAAGTTCCATTGGTCTCGCGCAAGGTGTTCGTGCCTCTTACAGGGTCGTTTGGGGGCTGGTTTGGGCTTTCAACCTTCAACGGCCTGGTTTTAAGTGTAAGTGTTGATTTTTGCCAATTATCGTCATATTCTCAACTCGAGAGACCCGGGACTATGCGGTCAGTTCGTACAAGTTACATTGGTCCCGTGCGAGGTGTTCGTGCCTCTTACGGGGTCGTTTGGTGTCTGGTTTTGGTTTTCTCCCTTTGACGGCTGTTTTTAAGTCTAAGTGTTGATTTTTGCCAATTATCGTCGTATTCTCAAACCGGGAGACCCGGGACCACTCGGTCAGTTCGTACAAGTTACATTGGTCCCATTCGAGGTGTTCGTTCCTCTTACGGCGTCGTTTAGGGCTGGTTTGCGTTTTCACCCTTTAACGGCCTGTTTTTAAGTGTAAGTGTTGATTTTTGCCAATTATCGTCGTATTCTCAAACCGGGAGACCCGGGACTACGCGGTCAGTTCATACAAGTTATATTGGTCCCATGCGAGGTTTTCGTGCCTCTTACGGGATCGTTCGGGGGCTGGTTTGGGTTTTCACCCTTCAACGGCATGTTTTTAAGTGTAAGTGTTGATTCTTGCCAATTATCGTCGTATTCTCAAACCGGGAGACCCGGGACAACGCGGTCAGTTCGTACAAGTTACATTGGTCCCGTGCGAGGTGTTCGTGCCTCTTACGGGTCGTTTGGGGCTCGTTTCGGTTTTCACCCTTTAACGGCCTGTTTTTAAGTCTAAGTGTTATTTTTGCAAATTATCATCGTATTCTCAAAACCGGGAGACCCGGGACTACGCGGTCAGTTCCTACAAGTTACATTGGTCCCGTACGAGGTGTTCGTGCCTCTTACAGGGTCGTTTGAGGGCTGGTTTGGATTTTCTCCCTTTAACGACCTGTTTTTAAGTCCAAGTGTTGATTTCTGCCAATAATCGTCGTATTCTCAAACCGGGAGACCCGGGACTACGCGGTCAGTTTGTGCAAGTTACATTGGTCCCGTGCGAGGTGTTCGTGCCTCTTACGGGGTCGTTTCGTGGCTGATTTAGGTTTTCACCCTTTGACGGCTTGTTTTTAAGTCTAAGTGTTATTTTTGCAAATTATCGTTGTATTCTCAAACCGGGAGACCCGGGACTACACGGCCAGTTCGTACAAGTTACATTGGTCCTTTGCGAGGTGTTCGTGCCTCTTACGGGGCCGTTTGGGGGCTGGTTTGGATTTTCAACCTTTAACGACCTGTTTTTAAGTCCAAGTGTTGATTGTTTCCAATTATCGTCGTATTCTCAAACCGAAAGACCCGGGAGTACGCGGTCAGTTCGTTCAAGTTACATTGGTCCCGTGCGAGGTGTTCGTGCCTCTTACGGGGTCGTTTGGAGGCTGGTTTGGGTTTTCACCCTTTAACGGCCTGTTTTTAAGTCTATGCATTATCTTTACAAATTATCGATGTATTCTCAAACCAGGAGACCCGGGACTACTCGTTCTGTTCCTACAAGTTAGATTGGTCCCATGCAAGGTCTTCGTGCCTCTTACGGGGTCGTTTGAGGGAACGGGTGTTCACCCATTAACGACCTATTTTTAAGTCCAAGTGTCGTTTTTGCAAATTATCGTCATATTCTCAAAACCGGGAGACTCAGGACTACACGGTTTTTCCTACATGTTACATTGGTCCTGTACGAGGTGTTCGTACCTTTTACGGGGTCATTTGAGTGCTGGTTTGGGTTTTTACCCTTTCACAGCCTGTTTTTAAGTCCAATTGTTGATTTTTACCTATTATCGTCGTATTCTCAAACCGGGACACCCGAGACTACTCGGTCAGTTCGTACAAGTTACATTGGTCCCGTGCGAGGTGTTCGTGCCTCTTACGGGGACGTTTCGTGGCTGATTTAGGTTTTCACCCTTTAACGACCTGTTTTTAGGTCTAAGTGTTGATTTTTGATAATTATTCTCGTAGTCTCAAACCGGGAGATCCGGGACTACGCGGTCAGTTCGTACAAGTTCCATTGGTCCCGTGCAAGGTGTTCATGCCTCTTACAGGGTCGTTTGGGGGCTGGTTTGGGTTTTCACCCTTCAACGGTCTGTTTTTAAGTGTAAGTGTTGATTTTTGCCAATTATCGTCGTATTCTCAAACCGGGAGACCCGGGACTATGCGGTCAGTTCGTACAAGTTACATTGGTCCCGTGCGAGGTGTTCGTGCCTCTTACGAGGTCGTTTGGGGTCTGGTTTGGGTTTTCAACCTTTGACGGCTGTTTTTAAGTCTAAGTGTTGATTTTTGCCAATTATCGTCATATTCTCAAACTAGGAGACCCGGGACCACTCGGTCAGTTCGTACAAGTTACATTGGTCCCATTCGAGGTGTTCGTGCCTCTTACGGGGTCGTTTGGGGATGGTTTGGGTTTTCACCCTTTAACGGTCTGCTTTTAAGTGTAAGTGTTGATTTTTGCCAATTATCGTCGTATTCTCAAACCGGGAGACCCGGGACTACGCGGTCAGTTCGTACAAGTTACATTGGTCCCATGCGAGGTTTTCGTGCCTCTTACGGGGTCGTTCGGGGGCTGGTTTGGGTTTTCACCCTTCAACGACCTGTTTTTAAGTGTAAGTGTTGATTCTTGCCAATTATCGTCGTATTCTCAAACCGGGAGACCCGGGATTCGTTCAAGTTACATTGGTCCCGTGCGAGGTGTTCGTGCCTCTTACGAGGTCGTTTGGAGGCTGGTTTGGGTTTCCACCCTTTAACGGCCTGTTTTTAAGTCTAAGTGTTATTTTTGCAAATTATCATCGTATTCTCAAAACCGGGAGACCCAGGACTACGCGGTTAGTTCCTACAAGTTACATTGGTCCCGTGCGAGGTGTTCGTGCCTCTTACGGGGTCAGTTGAGGGAACGGGTGTTCACCCATTAACGACCTGTTTTTAAGTCCAAGTGTCGTTTTTGCAAATTATCGTCGTATTCTCAAAACCGGGAGACTCGGGACTACACGGTTTGTTCCTACATGTTACATTGGTCCTGTACAAGTTGTTCGTGCCTTTTACGGGGTCATTTGAGTGCTGGTTTGGGTTTTTACCCTTTCACGGCCTGTTTTTAAGTCCAATTGTTGATTTTTACCTATTATCGTCGTATTCTCAAACCGGGACACCCGAGACTACCCGGTCAGTTCGTACAAGTTACATTGGTCCCGTGCGAGGTGTTCGTGCCTCCTAATAGTCCGTTTGGGGGTCGGTTTGGGTTTTCACCCTTAAACGGCCTGTTTTTAAGTCTAAGTGTTGATTTTTGCCAATTATCGTCGTATTCTCAAACCGGGAGACCCGGGACTACGCAGTCAGTTCTTATAAGTTTTATTGGTCCCATGCGAGGTGTTCGTACCTCTTACGGGGTCATTTGGGGGCAGGTTTGGGTTTCCACCCTTTAACGGCCGGTTTTTAAGTCTAAGTGTTGGTTTTGCAAATTATCGTCGTATTCTCAAAACCGGGAGACCCGGGACTACGCGGTCAGTTCCTACAAGTTACATTGGTCCTTTGCGAGGTGTTCGTGCCTCTTACGGGGCCGTTTGGGGGCTGGTTTGGATTTTCACCCTTCAACGGCATGTTTTTAAGTGTAAGTGTTGATTCTTGCAAATTATCGTCGTATTCTCAAACCGGGAGACCCGGGACTACGCGGTCAGTTCGTACAAGTTACACTGGTCCCGTGCGAGGTGTTCGTGCCTCTTACTGGGTCGTTTAGGGGCTGGTTTGGGTTTTCACCCTTACAAGTTCCATTGGTCTCGCGCAAGGTGTTCGTGTCTCTTATAGGGTCGTTTTGGGGCTGGTTTGGGCTTTCAACCTTCAACGGCCTGGTTTTAAGTGTAAGTGTTGATTTTTGCCAATTATCGTCATATTCTCAAATCGAGAGACCCGGGACTATGCGGTCAGTTCGTACAAGTTACATTGGTCCCGTGCGAGGTGTTCGTGCCTCTTACGGGGTCGTTTGGTGTCTGGTTTTGGTTTTCACCCTTTGACGGCTGTTTTTAAGTCTAAGTGTTGATTTTTGCCAATTATCGTCGTATTCTCAAACCGGGAGACCCGGGACCACTCGGTCAGTTCGTACAAGTTACATTGGTCCCATTCGAGGTGTTCGTGCCTCTTACGGGGTCGTTTAGGGCTGGTTTGCGTTTTCACCCTTTAACGGCCTGTTTTTAAGTGTAAGTGTGGATTTTTGCCAATTATCGTCGTATTCTCAAACCGGGAGACCCGGGACTACGCGGTCAGTTCGTACAAGTTATATTGGTCCCATGCGAGGTTTTCGTGCCTCTTACGGGGTCGTTCGGGGTCTGGTTTGGGTTTTCACCCTTCAACGGCATGTTTTTAAGTGTAAGTGTTGATTCTTGCCAATTATCGTCGTATTCTCAAACCGGGAGACCCGGGACAACGCGGTAAGTTCGTACAAGTTACATTGGTCCCGTGCGAGGTGTTCGTGCCTCTTACGGGTCGTTTGGGGCTCGTTTCGGTTTTCACCCTTTAACGGCCTGTTTTTAAGTCCAAGTGTTGATTTCTGCCAATTATCGTCGTATTTTCAAACCGGGAGACCCGGGACTACGCGGTCAGTTCGTACAAGTTACATTGGTCCCGTGCGAGGTGTTCGTGCCTCTTACGGGGACGTTTCGTGGCTGATTTAGGTTTTCGCCCTTTGACGGCCTGTTTTTAAGTCTAAGTGTTATTTTTGCAAATTATCGTTGTATTCTCAAATCGGGAGACCCGGGACTACACGGCCAGTTCGTACAAGTTACATTGGTCCTTTGCGAGGTGTTCGTGCCTCTTACGGGGCCGTTTGGGGGCTGGTTTGGATTTTCACCCTTTAACGACCTGTTTTTAAGTCCAAGTGTTGATTGTTTCCAATTATCGTCGTATTCTCAAACCGGAAGCCCCGGGACTACGCGGTCAGTTCGTTCAAGTTACATTGGTCCCGTACGAGGTGTTCGTGGCTCTTACGGGGTCGTTTGGAGGCTGGTTTGGGTTTTCACCCTTTAACGGCCTGTTTTTAAGTCTATGCATTATCTTTACAAATTATCGACGTATTCTCAAACCAGGAGACCCGAGACTACGCGTTCTGTTCCGACAAGTTAGATTGGTCCCATGCAAGGTGTTCGTGCCTCTTACGGGGTCGTTTGAGGGAGCGGGTGTTCACCCATTAACGACCTGTTTTTAAGTCCAAGTGTCGTTTTTGCAAATTATCGTCGTATTCTCCAAACCGGGAGACTCGGGACTACACGGTTTGTTCCTACATGTTACATTGGTCCTGTACGAGGTGTTCGTGCCTTTTACGGGGTCATTTGAGTGCTGGTTTGGGTTTTTACCCTTTCACGGCCTGTTTTTAAGTCCTATTGTTGATTTTTACCTATTATCGTCGTATTCTCAAACCGGGACACCCGAGACTACTCGGTCAGTTCGTACAAGTTACATTGGTCCCGTGCGAGGTGTTCGTGCCTCCTAATAGTCCGTTTGGGGCCGGTTTGGGTTTTCACCCTTAAACAGCCTGTTTTTAAGTCTAAGTGTTGATTTTTGCCAATTATCGTCGTATTCTCAAACCAGGAGACCCGGGACTACGCAGTCAGTTCTTATAAGTTTTATTTGTCCCATGCGAGGTGTTCGTACCTCTTACGGGGGCTGGTTTGGGTTTCCACCCTTTAACGGCCGGTTTTTAAGTCTAAGTGTTAGTTTTGCAAATTATCGTCGTATTCTCAAACCCGGGAGACCCGGGACTACGCGATCAGTTCCTACATGTTACATTGGTCCTGTACGAGGTGTTCATGCCTCTTACGGGGTCGTTTGGGGGCTGGTTTTGGTTTTCACCCTTTAACGACCTGTTTTTAAGTCCAAGTGTTGATTTTGGACAATTATCGTCGTATTCTCAAACCGGGAGACCCGGGACTACGCGGTCAGTTCGTACAAGTTACACTGGTCCCGTGCGAGGTGTTCGTGCCTCTTACGGGGACGTTTGGTGGCTGATTTAAGGTTTCACCCTTTAACGGCCTGTTTTTAAGTCTAAGTGTTATTTTTACAAATTATCATTGTATTCTCAAACTGGGAGACCCGGGACTACGAGGTCATTTCGTACAAGTTATATTGGTCCCCTCCCGTAAGTGGTGTTCGTGCCTCTTACGGGTCGTTTGGGGCTGGTTTTGGTTTCCACCCTTTCACGGCCTGTTTTTAAGTCTAAGTGTTATTTTTGCAAATTATCATCGTATTCTCAAAACCGGGAGACCCGGGACGACGCGGTCAGTTCCTACTAGTTACATTGGTCCCGTGCGAGGTGTTCGTGCCTCTTACGGGGTCGTTTGAGGGCTGGTTTGTGTTTTCTCCCTTTAACGGCCTGTTTTTAAGTCCAAGTGTTGATTTTTGCCAATTATCGTCGTATTCTCAAACCGGGAGACCCGGGACTACGCGGTCAGTTCGTGCAAGTTACATTGGTCCCGTGCGAGGTGTTCGTGCCTCTTACGGGGACGTATCGTGGCTAATTTAGGTTTTCACCCTTTAACGACCTGTTTTTAGGTCTAAGTGTTGATTTTTGATAGTTATTCTCGTAGTCTCAAACCGGGAGATCCGGGACTACGCGGTCAGTTCGTACAAGTTCCATTGGTCCCGTGCAAGGTGATTGTGCCTCTTACAGGGTCGTTTGGGGGCTGGTTTTGGTTTTCACCCTTCAACGGTCAGTTTTTAAGTGTAAGTGTTGATTTTGCCAATTATCGTCGTATTCTCAAACCGGGAGACCCGGGACTATGCGGTCAGTTCGTACAAGTTACATTGGTCCCGTGCGAGGTGTTCGTGCCTCTTACGAGGTCGTTTGGGGTCTGGTTTGGGTTTTCACCCTTTGACGACTGTTTTTAAGTCTAAGTGTTGATTTTTGCCAATTATCGTCATATTCTCAAACTGGGAGACCCGGGACCACTCGGTCAGTTCGTACAAGTTACATTGGTCCCATTCGAGGTGTTCGTGCCTCTTACGGGGTCGTTTGGGGATGGTTCAGGTTTTCACCCTTTAACGGCCTGCTTTTAAGTGTAAGTGTTGATTTTTGCCAATTATCGTCGTATTCTCAAACCGGGAGACCCGGGACTACGCGTTCAGTTCGTACAAGTTACATTGGTCCTGTACGAGGTTTTCGTGCCTCTTACGGGTCGTTTGGGGCTAGTTTTGGTTTTCACCCTTTAACGGCCTGTTTTTAAGTCGAAGTGTTATTTTTGCAAATTATCATCGTATTCTCAAAACCGAGAGACCCAGGACTACGCGGTCAGTTCCTACAAGTTACATTGGTCCCGTGCGAGGTGTTCGTGCCTCTTACGGGGTCGTTTGAGTGCTGGTTTGGGTTTTCTCCCTTTAACGGCCTGTTTTTAAGTCCAAGTGTTGATTTCTGCAAATTTTCGTCGTATTCTCTTCCCGGGAGACCCGGGACTACGCGGTCAGTTCGTGCAAGTTACATTGGTCCCGTGCGAGGTGTTCGTGCCTCTTATGGGGACGTTTGGTGGCTGATTTAGGTTTTCACCCTTTAACGGCCTGTTTGTAAATCTAAGTGTTATTTTTGCAAATTATCGTTGTATTCTCAAACCGGGAGACCCGGGACTACACGGTCTGCTCGTACATGTTACATTGGTCCTTTGCGAGGTGTTCGTGCCTCTTACGAGGCCGTTTGGGGGCTGGTTTGGATTTTTACTCTTTAAAGACCTGTTTTTAAGTCCAAGTGTTGATTGTTACCAATTATCGTCGTATTCTCAAACCGGAAGACCCGGGACTATGCGGTCAGTTAGTTCAAGTTACATTGGTCCCGTGCGAGGTGTTCGTGCCTCTTACGGGGTCGTTTTGGAGGCTGGTTTGGGTTTTCACCCTTTAACGGCCAGTTTTTAAGTCTATGTATTATCTTTGCAAATTATCGACGTATTCTCAAACCGGGAGACCCGGGACTACGCGTTCAGTTCCTACAAGTTAGATTGGTCCCATGCGAGGTCTTCGTGCCTCTTACGGGGTCGTTTGAGGGAACGGGTATTCTCCCATTAACGACCTGTTTTTAAGTCCAAGTGTCATTTTCGCAAATTATCGTCATATTCTCAAAACCGGGAGACCCGGGACTACACGGTCAGTTCCTTCAAGTTACATTGGTCCTGTGCGAGGTGTTCGTGCCTTTTACGGGGTCATTTGAGGGCTGGTTTGGGTTTTTACACTTTAACGGCCTGTTTTCAAGTCCAAATGTTGATTTTTACCTATTATCGTCGTATTCTCAAACCGGGAGACTCGGGACTACTCGGTCGGTTCGTACAAGTTACATTGGTCCCATGCAAGGTGTCCGTTCCTCCAATGAGTCCGTTCGGGGGCCGGTTTGGGTTTTCACCCTTAAACGGCCTGTTTTTAAGTCTAAGTGTTGATTTTTGCCAATTATCGTCGTATTCTCAAACCGGGAGACCCGGGACAACGCAGTCAGTTCGTATAAGTTTTATTGGTCCCAGGCGAGGTGTTCGTACCTCTTACGGGGTCATTTGGGGGTTGGTTTGGGTTTTCACCCTTTAACGGCCGGTTTTTAAGTCTAAGTGTTAGTTTTGCAAATTATCGTCGTATTCTCAAAACCGCGAGACCCGAGACTACGCGGTCAGTTCCTAGATGTTACATTGGTCCTGTGCGAGGTGTTCGTGCGTCTTACGGGGTCGTTTGGGGGCTGGTTTTGGTTTTCACCCTTTATCGGCCTGTTTTTAAGTCAAATTGTTGATTTTTGGCCAATTATCGTCGTATTCTCAAACCGGGAGACCCGGGACTACGCGGTCAGTTCGTACAAGTTACACTGGTCCCGTGCGAGGTGTTCGTGCCTCTTACGGGGACATTTGGTGGCTGATTTAGGGTTTCACCCTTTAACGGCCTGTTTTTAAGTCTAAGTGTTATTTTTGCAAATTATCATTGTATTCTCAAACCGGGAGACCCGGGACTACGAGGTCATTTCGTACAAGTTATATTGGTCCCGTAAGTGGTGTTCGTGCCTCTTACGGGTCGTTTGGGGCTGGTTTTGGTTTCCACCCTTTAACGGCCTGTTTTTAAGTCTAAGTGTTATTTTTGCAAATTATCATCGTATTCTCAAAACCGGGAGACCCGGGATGACGCGGTCAGTTCCTACTAGTTACATTGGTCCCGTGCGAGGTGTTCGTGCGTCTTACGGGGTCGTTTGAGGGCTGGTTTGTGTTTTCTCCCTTTAACGGCCTGTTTTTAAGTCCAAGTGTTGATTTCTGCCAATTATCGTCGTATTCCCAAACCGGGAGACCCGAGACTACGCGGTCAGTTCGTGCAAGTTACATTGGTCCCGTGCGAGGTGTTCGTGCCTCTTACGGGGACGTTTCGTGGCTGATTTAGGTTTTCACCCTTTAACGGCCTGTTTTTAGGTCTAAGTGTTGATTTTTGCCAATTATTGTCGTATTCTCAAACCGAGAGATCCGGGACTACGCGGTCAGTTCGTACAAGTTCCATTCGTCCCGTGCAAGGTGTTCCTGCCTCTTACAGGGCCGTTTGGGGGCTGGTTTGGGTTTGCACTCTTCAACGGTCTGTTTTTAAGTGTAAGTGTTGATTTTTGCCAATTATCGTCGTATTCTCAAACCGGGAGACCCGGGACTATGCGGTCAGTTCGTACAAGTTACATTGGTCCCGTGCGAGGTGTTCGTGCCTCTTACGAGGTCGTTTGGGGTCTGGTTTGGGTTTTCACCCTTTGACGGCTGTTTTTAAGTCTAAGTGTTGATTTTTGCCAATTATCGTCATATTCTCAAACTAGGAGACCCGGGACCACTCGGTCAGTTCGTACAAGTTACATTGGTCCCATTCGAGGTGTTCGTGCCTCTTACGGGGTCGTTTGGGGATGATTCAGGTTTTCACCCTTTAACGGCCTGCTTTTAAGTGTAAGTGTTGATTTTTGCCAATTATCGTCGTATTCTCAAACCGGGAGACCCGGGACTACGCGTTCAGTTCGTACAAGTTACATTGGTCCTGTACGAGGTTTTCGTGCCTCTTACGGGTCGTTTGGGGCTGGTTTTGGTTTTCACCCTTTAACGGCCTGTTTTTAAGTCTAAGTGTTATTTTTGCAAATTATCATCGTATTCTCAAAACCGGGAGACCCAGGACTACGCGGTCAGTTCCTACAAGTTACATTGGTCCCGTGCGAGGTGTTCGTGCCTCTTACGGGGTCGTTTGAGTGCTGATTTGGGTTTTCTCCCTTTAACGGCCTGTTTTTAAGTCCAAGTGTTGATTTCTACCAATTTTCGTCGTATTCTCATACCGGGAGACCCGGGACTACGCGGTCAGTTCGTGCAAGTTACATTGGTCCCGTGCGAGGTGTTCGTGCCTCTTATGGGGACGTTTGGTGGCTGATTTAGGTTTTCACCCTTTAACGGCCTGTTTGTAAATCTAAGTGTTATTTTTGCAAATTATCATTGTATTCTCAAACCGGGAGACCCGGGACTACACGGTCTGCTCGTACATGTTACATTGGTCCTTTGCGAGGTGTTCGTGCCTCTTACGAGGCCGTTTGGGGGCTGGTTTGGATTTTTACTCTTTAAAGACCTGTTTTTAAGTCCAAGTGTTGATTGTTGCCAATTATCGTCGTATTCTCAAACCGGAAGACCCGGGACTATGCGGTCAGTTAGT
The DNA here is from genome assembly GCA_949130495.1 of Sambucus nigra. Classification (NCBI taxonomy): domain Eukaryota; kingdom Viridiplantae; phylum Streptophyta; class Magnoliopsida; order Dipsacales; family Adoxaceae; genus Sambucus; species Sambucus nigra. The sequence continues at coordinate 109,933,200 of OX422217.1, forward strand.
TCAAGTTACATTGGTCCCGTGCGAGGTGTTCGTGCCTCTTACGGGGTCGTTTTGGAGGCTGGTTTGGGTTTTCACCCTTTAACGGTCTGTTTTTAAGTCTATGTATTATCTTTGCAAATTATCGACGTATTCTCAAACCGGGAGACCCGGGACTACGCGTTCAGTTCCTACAAGTTAGATTGGTCCCATGCGAGGTCTTCGTGCCTCTTACGGGATCGTTTGAGGGAACGGGAATTCTCCCATTAACGACCTGTTTTTAAGTCCAAGTGTCATTTTCGCAAATTATCATCATATTCTCAAAACCGGGAGACCCGGGACTACACGGTCAGTTCCTTCAAGTTACATTGGTCCTGTGCGAGGTGTTCGTGCCTTTTACGGGGTCATTTGAGGGCTGGTTTGGGTTTTTACACTTTAACGGCCTGTTTTCAAGTCCAAGTGTTGATTTTTACCTATTATCGTCGTATTCTCAAACCGGGAGACTCGGGACTACTCGGTCGGTTCGTACAAGTTACATTGTTCCCATGCAAGGTGTCCGTTCCTCCTATGAGTCCGTTTGGGGGCCGGTTTGGGTTTTCACCCTTAAACGGCCTGTTTTTAAGTCTAAGTGTTGATTTTTGCCAATTATCGTCGTATTCTCAAACCGGGAGACCCGGGACTACGCAGTCAGTTCGTATAAGTTTTATTGGTCCCAGGCGAGGTGTTCGTACCTCTTACGGGGTCATTTGGGGGTTGGTTTGGGTTTTCACCCTTTAACGGCCGGTTTTTAAGTCTAAGTGTTAGTTTTGCAAATTATCGTCGTATTCTCAAAACCGCGAGACCCGGGACTACGCGGTCAGTTCCTAGATGTTACATTGGTCCTGTGCGAGGTGTTCGTGCGTCTTACGGGGTCGTTTGGGGCCTGGTTTTGGTTTTCACCCTTTATCGGCCTGTTTTTAAGTCAAATTGTTGATTTTGGCCAATTATCGTCGTATTCTCAAACCGGGAGACCCGGGACTACGCGGTCAGTTCGTACAAGTTACACTGGTCCCGTGCGAGGTGTTCGTGCCTCTTACGGGGACATTTGGTGGCTGATTTAGGGTTTCACCCTTTAACGGCCTGTTTTTAAGTCTAAGTGTTATTTTTGCAAATTATCATTGTATTCTCAAACCGGGAGACCCGGGACTACGAGGTCATTTCGTACAAGTTATATTGGTCCCGTAAGTGGTGTTCGTGCCTCTTACGGGTCGTTTGGGGCTGGTTTTGGTTTCCACCCTTTAACGGCCTGTTTTTAAGTCTAAGTGTTATTTTTGCAAATTATCATCGTATTCTCAAAACCGGGAGACCCGGGACGACGCGGTCAGTTCCTACTAGTTACATTGGTCCCGTGCGAGGTGTTCGTGCGTCTTACGGGGTCGTTTGAGGGCTGGTTTGTGTTTTCTCCCTTTAACGGCTGATTATCGTCGTATTCCCAAACCGGGAGACCCGAGACTACGCGGTCAGTTCGTGCAAGTTACATTGGTCCCGTGCGAGGTGTTCGTGCCTCTTACGGGGTCGTTTCGTGGCTGATTTAGATTTTCACCCTTTGACGGCTTGTTTTTAAGTCTAAGTGTTATTTTTGCAAATTATCGTTGTATTCTCAAACCGGGAGACCCGGGACTACACGGCCAGTTCGTACAAGTTACATTGGTCCTTTGCGAGGTGTTCGTGCCTCTTACGGGGCCGTTTGGGGGCTGGTTTGGATTTTCAACCTTTAACGACCTGTTTTTAAGTCCAAGTGTTGATTGTTTCCAATTATCGTCGTATTCTCAAACCGAAAGACCCGGGAGTACGCGGTCAGTTCGTTCAAGTTACATTGGTCCCGTGCGAGGTGTTCGTGCCTCTTACGGGGTCGTTTGGAGGCTGGTTTGGGTTTTCACCCTTTAACGGCCTGTTTTTAAGTCTTTTTTTTTTCCGGTAATTAAATGTATTAGAAACAGAGAACCAATATACAAAGCCAAAAGGCCAAAGGGTCAACTAGAAACAAGCTTCTAGAGACCAAAAACACAACACTTAGTCATACATAAGAGAATAGGGTAATCCCCATAGGTTACACGTCATCCAATTGGAGTAGGATCTTCGAGACTTCTCCCATCTGATAGTCTTACCTTGCACCAACTCCTCAATGTTCCTAATCACCTTGTTTGCAGTGGAGTGGCCCCTATCGTGAAGTCTGCAATTCCTTTCCTGCCAGAGACAGTAGATAGTGGCAGAGAACGTGGTGGTTTTAATCCTGGAATTTAGGTTCCCCCCTTTACTATCAGCAGCAGCTCTTCTAACCTCATTCTCCCAACTCTCCACATCTCTATAAGACTGGTTGCGAAAAAGAATCTCATCCCAAACAGTTTTGGAAAAAGGGCAATCCATTAATATGTGCTTGATAGTCTCAATGCCCGAGTTGCACAGCATACAATCCTTATTTTCAACAAGACCCCACTCCATGAGCTTATCTTTAGTCACTAAAGCCTTACGGCAAGCAAGCCAAAGAATGAAGGAACACTTGGGAATGCACACCTTGTTCCAAACCAACCCATGCCAGTGAGCCTCATTGCCCCTTGGACAGATGGAGACATACGCGGAGGAAATGGAGAAGCTACCAGTCTTATTAGGAGTCCATGTCACTTTATCAGTGAGCAGCGGATAAATAGGAGGCAGGGGAGAGTTTTTGATGTCATTCAATTCCCACGTAGTGGAAGCAGGCCATCTCCAATTATCCCCATTAATGAAATCAGAGACCATAGCCTTGGAGTTGCTAGCAGCATCATAAATAGTTCTGTCCCCAAACAGAGGTTGAAGAGGGCCAAGATGGTGCCAATTATCATGCCACATAAAGGTTTTCCTACCATTGCCAATATTAACTTTAAACATAAGCCTACAATCCTCTCTAGCTTTGAGAATTTTCCTCCAACTCCAAGAAGAGTCTTGAGGAATGGGGATTGCCCATATGCTTCTACCTTTAATTTTATAGGTATGGCACCATTTGACCCAGAGACTATCCTTCTTGTTGAAGAGGTTCCACAAATTCTTCATAATTGCAGCCTTGTTCCAATGAGTCAAGCTTTTTATCCCCAACCCTCCTTCCATTTGACCCAGAGACCATAGCCTGTTTTTAAGTCTATGCATTATCTTTACAAATTATCGATGTATTCTCAAACCAGGAGACCCGGGACTACTCGTTCTGTTCCTACAAGTTAGATTGGTCCCATGCAAGGTCTTCGTGCCTCTTACGGGGTCGTTTGAGGGAACGGGTGTTCACCCATTAACGACCTATTTTTAAGTCCAAGTGTCGTTTTTGCAAATTATCGTCATATTCTCAAAACCGGGAGACTCAGGACTACACGGTTTTTCCTACATGTTACATTGGTCCTGTACGAGGTGTTCGTACCTTTTACGGGGTCATTTGAGTGCTGGTTTGGGTTTTTACCCTTTCACAGCCTGTTTTTAAGTCCAATTGTTGATTTTTACCTATTATCGTCGTATTCTCAAACCGGGACACCCGAGACTACTCGGTCAGTTCGTACAAGTTACATTGGTCCCGTGCGAGGTGTTCGTGCCTCTTACGGGGACGTTTCGTGGCTGATTTAGGTTTTCACCCTTTAACGACCTGTTTTTAGGTCTAAGTGTTGATTTTTGATAATTATTCTCGTAGTCTCAAACCGGGAGATCCGGGACTGCGCGGTCAGTTCGTACAAGTTCCATTGGTCCCGTGCAAGGTGTTCGTGCCTCTTACAGGGTCGTTTGGGGGCTGGTTTGGGTTTTCACCCTTCAACGGTCTGTTTTTAAGTGTAAGTGTTGATTTTTGCCAATTATCGTCGTATTCTCAAACCGGGAGACCCGGGACTATGCGGTCAGTTCGTACAAGTTACATTGGTCCCGTGCGAGGTGTTCGTGCCTCTTACGAGGTCGTTTGGGGTCTGGTTTGGGTTTTCACCCTTTGACGGCTGTTTTTAAGTCTAAGTGTTTATTTTTGCCAATTATCGTCATATTCTCAAACTAGGAGACCCGGGACCACTCGGTCAGTTCGTACAAGTTACATTGGTCCCATTCGAGGTGTTCGTGCCTCTTACGGGGTCGTTTGGGGATGGTTTGGGTTTTCACCCTTTAACGGCCTATTTTTATGTCCAAGTGTTGATTTTTGCCAATTATCGTCGTATTCTCAAACCGGGAGACCCGGGACTACGCGGTCAGTTCGTACAAGTTACATTGGTCCCATACGAGGTTTCCGTGCCTCTTACGGGGTCGTTCGGGGGCTGGTTTGGGTTTTCACCCATCAACGACCTGTTTTTAAGTGTAAGTGTTGATTCTTGCCAATTATCGTCGTATTCTCAAACCGGGAGACCCGGGACTACGCGGTCAGTTCATACAAGTTACATTGGTCCTGTGCAAGGTTTTCGTGCCTCTTACGGGTCGTTTGGGGCTGGTTTTGGTTTTCACCCTTTAACGGCCTGTTTTTAAGTCTAAGTGTTATTTTTGCAAATTATCATCGTATTCTCAAAACCGGGAGACCCAGGACTACGCGGTTAGTTCCTACAAGTTTCATTTGTCCCGTGCGAGGTGTTCATGCGTCTTACGGGGTCGTTTGAGTGCTGGTTTGGGTATTCTCCCTTTAACGGCATGTTTTTATGTCCAAGTGTTGATTTCTGCCACTTTTCGTCGAATTCTCAAGCCGGGAGACCCGGGACTACGCGGTCAGTTCGTGCAAGTTACATTGGTCCCATGCGAGGTGTTCGTGCCTCTTACGGGGACGTTTGGTGGCTGATTTAGGTTTTCACCCTTTAACGGCCTGTTTTTAAGTCTAAGTGTTATTTTTGCAAATTATCATTGTATTCTCAAACCGGGAGACCCGGGACTACACGGTCTGCTCGTACATGTTACATTGGTCCTTTGCGAGGTGTTCGTGCCTCTTACGGGGACGTTTCGTGGCTGATTTAGGTTTTCACCCTTTAACGGCCTGTTTTTAGGTCTAAGTGTTGATTTTTGATAATTATTCCCGTACTCTCAAACCGGGAGATCCGGGACTACGCGGTCAGTTCGTACAAGTTCCATTGGTCCCGTGCAAGGTGTTCATGCCTCTTACAGGGTCGTTTGGGGGCTGGTTTGGGTTTTCACCCTTCAACGGTCTGTTTTTAAGTGTAAGTGTTGATTTTTACCTATTATCGTCGTATTCTCAAACCGGGACACCCGAGACTACCCGGTCAGTTCGTACAAGTTACATTGGTCCCGTGCGAGGTGTTCGTGCCTCCTAATAGTCCGTTTGGGGGTCGGTTTGGGTTTTCACCCTTAAACGGCCTGTTTTTAAGTCTAAGTGTTGATTTTTGCCAATTATCGTCGTATTCTCAAACCGGGAGACCCGGGACTACGCAGTCAGTTCTTATAAGTTTTATTGGTCCCATGCGAGGTGTTCGTACCTCTTACGGGGTCATTTGGGGGCAGGTTTGGGTTTCCACCCTTTAACGGCCGGTTTTTAAGTCTAAGTGTTGGTTTTGCAAATTATCGTCGTATTCTCAAAACCGGGAGACCCGGGACTACGCGGTCAGTTCCTACAAGTTACATTGGTCCTTTGCGAGGTGTTCGTGCCTCTTACGGGGCCGTTTGGGGGCTGGTTTGGATTTTCACCCTTCAACGGCATGTTTTTAAGTGTAAGTGTTGATTCTTGCAAATTATCGTCGTATTCTCAAACCGGGAGACCAGGGACTACGCGGTCAGTTCGTACAAGTTACACTAGTCCCGTGCGAGGTGTTCGTGCCTCTTACTGGGTCGTTTAGGGGCTGGTTTGGGTTTTCACCCTTACAAGTTCCATTGGTCTCGCGCAAGGTGTTCGTGCCTCTTACAGGGTCGTTTGGGGGTTGGTTTGGGCTTTCAACCTTCAACGGCCTGGTTTTAAGTGTAAGTGTTGATTTTTGCCAATTATCGTCATATTCTCAAATCGGGAGACCCGGGACTATGCGGTCAGTTCGTACAAGTTACATTGGTCCCGTGCGAGGTGTTCGTGCCTCTTACGGGGTCGTTTGGCGTCTGGTTTTGGTTTTCACCCTTTGACGGCTGTTTTTAAGTCTAAGTGTTGATTTTTGCCAATTATCCTCGTATTCTCAAACCGGGAGACCCGGGACCACTCGGTCAGTTCGTACAAGTTACATTGGTCCCATTCGAGGTGTTCGTGCCTCTTACGGGGTCGTTTAGGGCTGGTTTGCGTTTTCACCCTTTAACGGCCTGTTTTTAAGTGTAAGTGTGGATTTTTGCCAATAATCGTCGTATTCTCAAACCGGGAGACCCGGGACTACGCGGTCAGTTCATACAAGTTATATTGGTCCCATGCGAGGTTTTCGTGCCTCTTACGGGGTCGTTCGGGGGCTGGTTTGGGTTTTCACCCTTCAACGGCATGTTTTTAAGTGTAAGTGTTGATTCTTGCCAATTATCGTCGTATTGTCAAACCGGGAGACCCGGGACAACGCGGTAAGTTCGTACAAGTTAGATTGGTCCCGTGCGAGGTGTTCGTGCCTCTTACAGGTCGTTTGGGGCTCGTTTCGGTTTTCACCCTTTAACGGCCTGTTTTTAAGTCCAAGTGTTGATTTCTGCCAATTATCGTCGTATTCTCAAATCGGGAGACCCGGGACTACGCGGTCAGTTCGTGCAAGTTACATTGGTCCCGTGCGAGGTGTTCGTGCCTCTTACGGGGACGTTTCGTGGCTGATTTAGGTTTTCACCCTTTGACGGCCTGTTTTTAAGTCTAAGTGTTATTTTTGCAAATTATCGTTGTATTCTCAAACCGGGAGACCCGGGACTACACGGCCAGTTCGTACAAGTTACATTGGTCCTTTGCGAGGTGTTCGGGCCTCTTACGGGGCCGTTTGGGGGCTGGTTTGGATTTTCACCCTTTAACGACCTGTTTTTAAGTCCAAGTGTTGATTGTTTCCAATTATCGTCGTATTCTCAAATCGGAAGACCCGGGACTACGCGGTCAGTTCGTTAAAGTTACATTGGTCCCGTGCGAGTTGTTCGTGCCTCTTACGGGGTCGTTTGGAGGCTGGTTTGGGTTTCCACCCTTTAACGGCCTGTTTTTAAGTCTATGCATTATCTTTACAAATTATCGACGTATTCTCAAACCAGGAGACCCGGGACAACGCGTTCTGTTCCTACAAGTTAGATTGGTCCCATGCAAGGTGTTCGTGCCTCTTACGGGGTCGTTTGAGGGAACGGGTGTTCACCCATTAACGGCCTGTTTTTAAGTCCAAGTGTCGTTTTTGCAAATTATCGTCATATTCTCAAAACCGGGAGACTCGGGACTACACGGTTTGTTCCTACATGTTACATTGGTCCTGTACGAGGTGTTCGTGCCTTTTACGGGGTCATTTGAGTGCTGGTTTGGGTTTTTACCCTTTCACGGCCTGTTTTTAAGTCCAATTGTTGATTTTTAGCTATTATCGTCGTATTCTCAAACCGGGACACCCGAGACTACTCGGTCAGTTCGTACAAGTTACATTGGTCCCGTGCGAGGTGTTCGTGCCTCCTAATAGTCCGTTTGGGGGTCGGTTTGGGTTTTCACCCTTAAACAGCCTGTTTTTAAGTCTAAGTGTTGATTTTTGCCAATTATCGTCGTATTCTCAAACCGGGAGACCCGGGACTACGCAGTCAGTTCTTATAAGTTTTATTGGTCCCATGCGAGGTGTTCGTACCTCTTACGGGGTCATTTGGGGGATGGTTTGGGTTTCCACCCTTTAACGGCCGGTTTTTAAGTCTAAGTGTTAGTTTTGCAAATTATCGTCGTATTCTCAAACCCGGGAGACCCGGGAATACGCGATCAGTTCCTACATGTTACATTGGTCCTGTACGAGGTGTTTATGCCTCTTACGGGGTCGTTTGGGGGCTGGTTTTGGTTTTCACCCTTTAACGACCTGTTTTTAAGTCCAAGTGTTGATTTTGGCCAATTATCGTCGTATTCTCAAACCGGGAGACCCGGGACTACGCGGTCAGTTCGTACAAGTTACACTGGTCCCGTGCGAGGTGTTCGTGCCTCTTACGGGGACGTTTGGTGGCTGATTTAAGGTTTCACCCTTTAACGGCCTATTTTTAAGTCTAAGTGTTATTTTTACAAATTATCATTGTATTCTCAAACCGGGAGACCCGGGACTACGAGGTCATTTCGTACAAGTTATATTGGTCCCGTAAGTGGTGTTCGTGCCTCTTACGGGTCGTTTGGGGCTGGTTTTGGTTTTCACCCTTTAAAGGCCTGTTTTTAAGCCTAAGTGTTATTTTTGCAAATTATCATCGTATTCTAAAAACCGGGAGACCCGGGACGACGCGGTCAGTTCCTACTAGTTACATTGGTCCCGTGCGAGGTGTTCGTACCTCTTACGGGGTCGTTTGAGGGCAGGTTTGTGTTTTCTCCCTTTAACGGCCTGTTTTTAAGTCCAAGTGTTGATTTTTGCCAATTATCGTCGTATTGTCAAACCGGGAGACCCGGGACTACGCGGTCAGTTCGTGCAAGTTACATTGGTCCCGTGCGAGGTGTTCGTGCCTCTTACGGGGACGTATCGTGGCTGATTTAGGTTTTCACCCTTTAACGGCCTGTTTTTAGGTCTAAGTGTTGATTTTTGATAGTTATTCTCGTAGTCTCAAACCGGGAGATCCGGGACTACGCGGTCAGTTCGTACAAGTTCCATTGGTCCCGTGCAAGGTGTTCGTGCCTCTTACAGGGTCGTTTGGGGGCTGGTTTTGGTTTTCACCCTTCAACGGTCTGTTTTTAAGTGTAAGTGTTCATTTTTGCCAATTATCGTCGTATTCTCAAACCGGGAGACCCGGGACTATGCGGTCAGTTCGTACAAGTTACATTGGTCCCGTGCGAGGTGTTCGTGCCTCTTACGAGGTCGTTTGGGGTCTGGTTTGGGTTTTCACCCTTTGACGGCTGTTTTTAAGTCTAAGTGTTGATTTTTGCCAATTGTCGTCGTATTCTCAAACCGGAAGACCTGGGACCACTCGGTCAGTTTGTACAAGTTACATTGGTCCCATTCGAGGTATTCGCGCCTCTTACGGGGTCGTTTGGGGCTGGTTTGGGTTTTCACCCTTAAACGGCCTGTTTTAAAGTGTAAGTGTTGATTTTTGCCAATTATCGTCGTATTCTCAAACCGGGAGACCCGGGACCACTCGGTCAGTTCGTACAAGTTACATTGGTCCCATTCGAGGTGTTCGTGCCTCTTACGGGGTCGTTTGGGGATGGTTCGGGTTTTCACCCTTTAACGGCCTGCTTTTAAGTGTAAGTGTTGATTTTTGCCAATTATCGTCGTATTCTCAAACCGGGAGACCCGGGACTACGCGGTCAGTTCGCACAAGTTACATTGGTCCCATACGAGGTTTTCGTGCCTCTTACGGGGTCGTACGGTGGCTGGTTTGGGTTTTCACCCTTCAACGACCTGTTTTTAAGTGTAGTTGTTGATTCTTGCCAATTATCGTCGTATTCTCAAACCGGGAGACCCGGGACAACCCGGTCAGTTCGTACAAGTTCCATTGGTCTCGCGCAAGGTGTTCGTGCCTCTTACGGGGTCGTTTGGAGGCTGGTTTGGGCTTTCAACCTTCAACGGCCTGGTTTTAAGTGTAAGTGTTGATTTTTGCCAATTATCGTCGTATTCTCAAACCGGGAGACCCGGGACTACGCGGTCAGTTCGCACAAGTTACATTGGTCCCATACGAGGTTTTCGTGCCTCTTACGGGGTCGTACGGTGGCTGGTTTGGGTTTTCACCCTTCAACGACCTGTTTTTAAGTGTAGTTGTTGATTCTTGCCAATTATCGTCGTATTCTCAAACCGGGAGACCCGGGACAACCCGGTCAGTTCGTACAAGTTCCATTGGTCTCGCGCAAGGTGTTCGTGCCTCTTACGGGGTCGTTTGGAGGCTGGTTTGGGCTTTCAACCTTCAACGGCCTGGTTTTAAGTGTAAGTGTTGATTTTTGCCAATTATCGTCGTATTCTCAAACCGGGAGACCCGGGACAATGCGGTAAGTTCGTACAAGTTACATTGGTCCCGTGCGAGGTATTCGTGCCTCTTACGGGTCGTTTGGGGCTCGTTTCGGTTTTCACCCTTTAACGGCCTGTTTTTAAGTCCAAGTGTTGATTTCTGCCAATTATCGTCGTATTCTCAAACCGGGAGACCCGGGACTACGCGGTCAGTTCGTGCAAGTTACATTGGTCCCGTGCGAGGTGTTCGTGCCTCTTACGGGGACGTTTCGTGGCTGATTTAGGTTTTCACCCTTTGACGGCCTGTTTTTAAGTCTAAGTGTTATTTTTGCAAATTATCGTTGTATTCTCAAACCGGGAGACCCGGGACTACACGTCCAGTTCGTACAAGTTACATTGGTCCTTTGCGAGGTGTTCGGGCCTCTTACGGGGCCGTTTGGGGGCTGGTTTGGATTTTCACCATTTAACGACCTGTTTTTAAGTCCAAGTGTTGATTGTTTCCAATTATCGTCGTATTCTCAAACCGGAAGACTCGGGACTACGCGGTCAGTTCGTTCAAGTTACATTGGTCCCGTGCGAGGTGTTCGTGCCTCTTACGGGGTCGTTTGGAGGCTGGTTTGGGTTTCCACCCTTTAACGGCCTGTTTTTAAGTCTATGCATTATCTTTACAAATTATCGACGTATTCTCAAACCAGGAGACCCGGGACAACGCGTTCTGTTCTTACAAGTTAGATTGGTCCCATGCAAGGTGTTCGTGCCTCTTACGGGGTCGTTTGAGGGAACGGGTGTTCACCCATTAACGGCCTGTTTTTAAGTCCAAGTGTCGTTTTTGCAAATTATCGTCGTATTCTCAAAACCGGGAGACTCGGGACTACACGGTTTGTTCCTACATGTTACATTGGTCCTGTACGAGGTGTTCGTGCCTTTTACGGGGTCATTTGAGTGCTGGTTTGGGTTTTTACCCTTTCACGGCCTGTTTTTAAGTCCAATTGTTGATTTTTAGCTATTATCGTCGTATTCTCAAACCGGGACACCCGAGACTACTCGGTCAGTTCGTACAAGTTACATTGGTCCCGTGCGAGGTGTTCGTGCCTCCTAATAGTCCGTTTGGGGGTCGGTTTGGGTTTTCACCCTTAAACAGCCTGTTTTTAAGTCTAAGTGTTGATTTTTGCCAATTATCGTCGTATTCTCAAACCGGGAGACCCGGGACTACGCAGTCAGTTCTTATAAGTTTTATTGGTCCCATGCGAGGTGTTCGTACCTCTTACGGGGTCATTTGGGGGATGGTTTGGGTTTCCACCCTTTAACGGCCGGTTTTTAAGTCTAAGTGTTAGTTTTGCAAATTATCGTCGTATTCTCAAACCCGGGAGACCCGGGACTACGCGATCAGTTCCTACATGTTACATTGGTCCTGTACGAGGTGTTCATGCCTCTTACGGGGTCGTTTGGGGGCTGGTTTTGGTTTTCACCCTTTAACGACCTGTTTTTAAGTCCAAGTGTTGATTTTGGCCAATTATCGTCGTATTCTCAAACCGGGAGACCCGGGACTACGCGGTCAGTTCGTACAAGTTACACTGGTCCCGTGCGAGGTGTTCGTGCCTCTTACGGGGACGTTTGGTGGCTGATTTAAGGTTTCACCCTTTAACGGCCTATTTTTAAGTCTAAGTGTTATTTTTACAAATTATCATTGTATTCTCAAACCGGGAGACCCGGGACTACGAGGTCATTTCGTACAAGTTATATTGGTCCCGTAAGTGGTGTTCGTGCCTCTTACGGGTCGTTTGGGGCTGGTTTTGGTTTTCACCCTTTAAAGGCCTGTTTTTAAGCCTAAGTGTTATTTTTGCAAATTATCATCGTATTCTAAAAACCGGGAGACCCGGGACGACGCGGTCAGTTCCTACTAGTTACATTGGTCCCGTGCGAGGTGTTCGTACCTCTTACGGGGTCGTTTGAGGGCAGGTTTGTGTTTTCTCCCTTTAACGGCCTGTTTTTAAGTCCAAGTGTTGATTTTTGCCAATTATCGTCGTATTGTCAAACCGGGAGACCCGGGACTACGCGGTCAGTTCGTGCAAGTTACATTGGTCCCGTGCGAGGTGTTCGTGCCTCTTACGGGGACGTATCGTGGCTGATTTAGGTTTTCACCCTTTAACGGCCTGTTTTTAGGTCTAAGTGTTGATTTTTGATAGTTATTCTCGTAGTCTCAAACCGGGAGATCCGGGACTACGCGGTCAGTTCGTACAAGTTCCATTGGTCCCGTGCAAGGTGTTCGTGCCTCTTACAGGGTCGTTTGGGGGCTGGTTTTGGTTTTCACCCTTCAACGGTCTGTTTTTAAGTGTAAGTGTTCATTTTTGCCAATTATCGTCGTATTCTCAAACCGGGAGACCCGGGACTATGCGGTCAGTTCGTACAAGTTACATTGGTCCCGTGCGAGGTGTTCGTGCCTCTTACGAGGTCGTTTGGGGTCTGGTTTGGGTTTTCACCCTTTGACGGCTGTTTTTTAGTCTAAGTGTTGATTTTTGCCAATTGTCGTCGTATTCTCAAACCGGAAGACCTGGGACCACTCGGTCAGTTTGTACAAGTTACATTGGTCCCATTCGAGGTATTCGCGCCTCTTACGGGGTCGTTTGGGGCTGGTTTGGGTTTTCACCCTTAAACGGCCTGTTTTAAAGTGTAAGTGTTGATTTTTGCCAATTATCGTCGTATTCTCAAACCGGGAGACCCGGGACCACTCGGTCAGTTCGTACAAGTTACATTGGTCCCATTCGAGGTGTTCGTGCCTCTTACGGGGTCGTTTGGGGATGGTTCGGGTTTTCACCCTTTAACGGCCTGCTTTTAAGTGTAAGTGTTGATTTTTGCCAATTATCGTCGTATTCTCAAACCGGGAGACCCGGGACTACGCGGTCAGTTCGCACAAGTTACATTGGTCCCATACGAGGTTTTCGTGCCTCTTACGGGGTCGTACGGTGGCTGGTTTGGGTTTTCACCCTTCAACGACCTGTTTTTAAGTGTAGTTGTTGATTCTTGCCAATTATCGTCGTATTCTCAAACCGGGAGACCCGGGACAACCCGGTCAGTTCGTACAAGTTCCATTGGTCTCGCGCAAGGTGTTCGTGCCTCTTACGGGGTCGTTTGGAGGCTGGTTTGGGCTTTCAACCTTCAACGGCCTGGTTTTAAGTGTAAGTGTTGATTTTTGCCAATTATCGTCGTATTCTCAAACCGGGAGACCCGGGACTACGCGGTCAGTTCGCACAAGTTACATTGGTCCCATACGAGGTTTTCGTGCCTCTTACGGGGTCGTACGGTGGCTGGTTTGGGTTTTCACCCTTCAACGACCTGTTTTTAAGTGTAGTTGTTGATTCTTGCCAATTATCGTCGTATTCTCAAACCGGGAGACCCGGGACAACCCGGTCAGTTCGTACAAGTTCCATTGGTCTCGCGCAAGGTGTTCGTGCCTCTTACGGGGTCGTTTGGAGGCTGGTTTGGGCTTTCAACCTTCAACGGCCTGGTTTTAAGTGTAAGTGTTGATTTTTGCCAATTATCGTCGTATTCTCAAACCGGGAGACCCGGGACAATGCGGTAAGTTCGTACAAGTTACATTGGTCCCGTGCGAGGTATTCGTGCCTCTTACGGGTCGTTTGGGGCTCGTTTCGGTTTTCACCCTTTAACGGCCTGTTTTTAAGTCCAAGTGTTGATTTCTGCCAATTATCGTCGTATTCTCAAACCGGGAGACCCGGGACTACGCGGTCAGTTCGTGCAAGTTACATTGGTCCCGTGCGAGGTGTTCGTGCCTCTTACGGGGACGTTTCGTGGCTGATTTAGGTTTTCACCCTTTGACGGCCTGTTTTTAAGTCTAAGTGTTATTTTTGCAAATTATCGTTGTATTCTCAAACCGGGAGACCCGGGACTACACGTCCAGTTCGTACAAGTTACATTGGTCCTTTGCGAGGTGTTCGGGCCTCTTACGGGGCCGTTTGGGGGCTGGTTTGGATTTTCACCATTTAACGACCTGTTTTTAAGTCCAAGTGTTGATTGTTTCCAATTATCGTCGTATTCTCAAACCGGAAGACTCGGGACTACGCGGTCAGTTCGTTCAAGTTACATTGGTCCCGTGCGAGGTGTTCGTGCCTCTTACGAGGTCGTTTGGAGGCTGGTTTGGGTTTCCACCCTTTAACGGCCTGTTTTTAAGTCTATGCATTATCTTTACAAATTATCGACGTATTCTCAAACCAGGAGACCCGGGACAACGCGTTCTGTTCTTACAAGTTAGATTGGTCCCATGCAAGGTGTTCGTGCCTCTTACGGGGTCGTTTGAGGGAACGGGTGTTCACCCATTAACGGCCTGTTTTTAAGTCCAAGTGTCGTTTTTGCAAATTATCGTCGTATTCTCAAAACCGGGAGACTCGGGACTACACGGTTTGTTCCTACATGTTACATTGGTCCTGTACGAGGTGTTCGTGCCTTTTACGGGGTCATTTGAGTGCTGGTTTGGGTTTTTACCCTTTCACGGCCTGTTTTTAAGTCCAATTGTTGATTTTTAGCTATTATCGTCGTATTCTCAAACCGGGACACCCGAGACTACTCGGTCAGTTCGTACAAGTTACATTGGTCCCGTGCGAGGTGTTCGTGCCTCCTAATAGTCCGTTTGGGGGTCGGTTTGGGTTTTCACCCTTAAACAGCCTGTTTTTAAGTCTAAGTGTTGATTTTTGCCAATTATCGTCGTATTCTCAAACCGGGAGACCCGGGACTACGCAGTCAGTTCTTATAAGTTTTATTGGTCCCATGCGAGGTGTTCGTACCTCTTACGGGGTCATTTGGGGGATGGTTTGGGTTTCCACCCTTTAACGGCCGGTTTTTAAGTCTAAGTGTTAGTTTTGCAAATTATCGTCGTATTCTCAAACCCGGGAGACCCGGGACTACGCGATCAGTTCCTACATGTTACATTGGTCCTGTACGAGGTGTTCATGCCTCTTACGGGGTCGTTTGGGGGCTGGTTTTGGTTTTCACCCTTTAACGACCTGTTTTTAAGTCCAAGTGTTGATTTTGGCCAATTATCGTCGTATTCTCAAACCGGGAGACCCGGGACTACGCGGTCAGTTCGTACAAGTTACACTGGTCCCGTGCGAGGTGTTCGTGCCTCTTACGGGGACGTTTGGTGGCTGATTTAAGGTTTCACCCTTTAACGGCCTATTTTTAAGTCTAAGTGTTATTTTTACAAATTATCATTGTATTCTCAAACCGGGAGACCCGGGACTACGAGGTCATTTCGTACAAGTTATATTGGTCCCGTAAGTGGTGTTCGTGCCTCTTACGGGTCGTTTGGGGCTGGTTTTGGTTTTCACCCTTTAAAGGCCTGTTTTTAAGCCTAAGTGTTATTTTTGCAAATTATCATCGTATTCTAAAAACCGGGAGACCCGGGACGACGCGGTCAGTTCCTACTAGTTACATTGGTCCCGTGCGAGGTGTTCGTACCTCTTACGGGGTCGTTTGAGGGCAGGTTTGTGTTTTCTCCCTTTAACGGCCTGTTTTTAAGTCCAAGTGTTGATTTTTGCCAATTATCGTCGTATTGTCAAACCGGGAGACCCGGGACTACGCGGTCAGTTCGTGCAAGTTACATTGGTCCCGTGCGAGGTGTTCGTGCCTCTTACGGGGACGTATCGTGGCTGATTTAGGTTTTCACCCTTTAACGGCCTGTTTTTAGGTCTAAGTGTTGATTTTTGATAGTTATTCTCGTAGTCTCAAACCGGGAGATCCGGGACTACGCGGTCAGTTCGTACAAGTTCCATTGGTCCCGTGCAAGGTGTTCGTGCCTCTTACAGGGTCGTTTGGGGGCTGGTTTTGGTTTTCACCCTTCAACGGTCTGTTTTTAAGTGTAAGTGTTCATTTTTGCCAATTATCGTCGTATTCTCAAACCGGGAGACCCGGGACTATGCGGTCAGTTCGTACAAGTTACATTGGTCCCGTGCGAGGTGTTCGTGCCTCTTACGAGGTCGTTTGGGGTCTGGTTTGGGTTTTCACCCTTTGACGGCTGTTTTTAAGTCTAAGTGTTGATTTTTGCCAATTGTCGTCGTATTCTCAAACCGGAAGACCTGGGACCACTCGGTCAGTTTGTACAAGTTACATTGGTCCCATTCGAGGTATTCGCGCCTCTTACGGGGTCGTTTGGGGCTGGTTTGGGTTTTCACCCTTAAACGGCCTGTTTTAAAGTGTAAGTGTTGATTTTTGCCAATTATCGTCGTATTCTCAAACCGGGAGACCCGGGACCACTCGGTCAGTTCGTACAAGTTACATTGGTCCCATTCGAGGTGTTCGTGCCTCTTACGGGGTCGTTTGGGGATGGTTCGGGTTTTCACCCTTTAACGGCCTGCTTTTAAGTGTAAGTGTTGATTTTTGCCAATTATCGTCGTATTCTCAAACCGGGAGACCCGGGACTACGCGGTCAGTTCGCACAAGTTACATTGGTCCCATACGAGGTTTTCGTGCCTCTTACGGGGTCGTACGGTGGCTGGTTTGGGTTTTCACCCTTCAACGACCTGTTTTTAAGTGTAGTTGTTGATTCTTGCCAATTATCGTCGTATTCTCAAACCGGGAGACCCGGGACAACCCGGTCAGTTCGTACAAGTTCCATTGGTCTCGCGCAAGGTGTTCGTGCCTCTTACGGGGTCGTTTGGAGGCTGGTTTGGGCTTTCAACCTTCAACGGCCTGGTTTTAAGTGTAAGTGTTGATTTTTGCCAATTATCGTCGTATTCTCAAACCGGGAGACCCGGGACTACGCGGTCAGTTCGCACAAGTTACATTGGTCCCATACGAGGTTTTCGTGCCTCTTACGGGGTCGTACGGTGGCTGGTTTGGGTTTTCACCCTTCAACGACCTGTTTTTAAGTGTAGTTGTTGATTCTTGCCAATTATCGTCGTATTCTCAAACCGGGAGACCCGGGACAACCCGGTCAGTTCGTACAAGTTCCATTGGTCTCGCGCAAGGTGTTCGTGCCTCTTACGGGGTCGTTTGGAGGCTGGTTTGGGCTTTCAACCTTCAACGGCCTGGTTTTAAGTGTAAGTGTTGATTTTTGCCAATTATCGTCGTATTCTCAAACCGGGAGACCCGGGACAATGCGGTAAGTTCGTACAAGTTACATTGGTCCCGTGCGAGGTATTCATGCCTCTTACGGGTCGTTTGGGGCTCGTTTCGGTTTTCACCCTTTAACGGCCTGTTTTTAAGTCCAAGTGTTGATTTCTGCCAATTATCGTCGTATTCTCAAACCGGGAGACCCGGGACTACGCGGTCAGTTCGTGCAAGTTACATTGGTCCCGTGCGAGGTGTTCGTGCCTCTTACGGAGACGTTTCGTGGCTGATTTAGGTTTTCACCCTTTGACGGCCTGTTTTTAAGTCTAAGTGTTATTTTTGCAAATTATCGTTGTATTCTCAAACCGGGAGACCCGGGACTACACGACCAGTTCGTACAAGTTACATTGGTCCTTTGCGAGGTGTTCGGGCCTCTTACGGGGCCGTTTGGGGGCTGGTTTGGATTTTCACCATTTAACGACCTGTTTTTAAGTCCAAGTGTTGATTGTTTCCAATTATCGTCGTATTCTCAAACCGGAAGACTCGGGACTACGCGGTCAGTTCGTTCAAGTTACATTGGTCCCGTGCGAGGTGTTCGTGCCTCTTACGGGGTCGTTTGGAGGCTGGTTTGGGTTTCCACCCTTTAACGGCCTGTTTTTAAGTCTATGCATTATCTTTACAAATTATCGACGTATTCTCAAACCAGGAGACCCGGGACAACGCGTTCTGTTCTTACAAGTTAGATTGGTCCCATGCAAGGTGTTCGTGCCTCTTACGGGGTCGTTTGAGGGAACGGGTGTTCACCCATTAACGGCCTGTTTTTAAGTCCAAGTGTCGTTTTTGCAAATTATCGTCGTATTCTCAAAACCGGGAGACTCGGGACTACACGGTTTGTTCCTACATGTTACATTGGTCCTGTACGAGGTGTTCGTGCCTTTTACGGGGTCATTTGAGTGCTGGTTTGGGTTTTTACCCTTTCACGGCCTGTTTTTAAGTCCAATTGTTGATTTTTACCTATTATCGTCGTATTCTCAAACCGGGACACCCGAGACTACTCGGTCAGTTCGTACAAGTTACATTGGTCCCGTGCGAGGTGTTCGTGCCTCCTAATAGTCCGTTTGGGGGTCGGTTTGGGTTTTCACCCTTAAACAGCCTGTTTTTAAGTCTAAGTGTTGATTTTTGCCAATTATCGTCGTATTCTCAAACCGGGAGACCCGGGACTACGCAGTCAGTTCTTATAAGTTTTATTGGTCCCATGCGAGGTGTTCGTACCTCTTACGGGGGCTGGTTTGGGTTTCCACCCTTTAACGGCCCGTTTTTAAGTCTAAGTGTTAGTTTTGCAAATTATCGTCGTATTCTCAAACCCGGGAGACCCGGGACTACGCGATCAGTTCCTACATGTTACATTGGTCCTGTACGAGGTGTTCATGCCTCTTACGGGGTCGTTTGGGGGCTGGTTTTGGTTTTCACCCTTTAACGACCTGTTTTTAAGTCCAAGTGTTGATTTTGGCCAATTATCATCGTATTCTCAAACCGGGAGACTCGGGACTACGCGGTCAGTTCGTACAAGTTACATTGGTCCCATGCGAGGTTTTCGTGCCTCTTGCGGGGTCGTTCGGGGGCTGGTTTGGGTTTTCACCCTTCAACGACCTGTTTTTAAGTGTAAGTGTTGATTCTTGCCAATTATCGTCGTATTCTTAAACCGGGAGACCCGGGACTACGCGGTCAGTTCGTTCAAGTTACATTGGTCCCGTGCGAGGTGTTCGTGCCTCTTACGGGGTCGTTTGGAGGCTGGTTTGGGTTTCCACCCTTTAACGGCCTGTTTTTAAGTCTAAGTGTTATTTTTGCAAATTATCATCGTATTCTCAAAATCGGGAGACCCAGGACTACGCGGTTAGTTCCTACAAGTTACATTGGTCCCGTGCGAGGTGTTCGTGCCTTTTACGGGGTCGTTTGGGGGCTGGTTTGGATTTTCACCCTTCAACGGCATGTTTTTAAGTGTAAGTGTTGATTCTTGCAAATTATCGTCGTATTCTCAAACCGGGAGACCCGGGACTACGCGGTCAGTTCGTACAAGTTACACTGGTTCCGTGCGAGGTGTTCGTGCCTCTTACTGGGTCGTTTAGGGGCTGGTTTGGGTTTTCACCCTTACAAGTTCCATTGGTCTCGCGCAAGGTGTTCGTGCCTCTTACAGGGTCGTTTGGGGGTTGGTTTGGGCTTTCAACCTTCAACGGCCTGGTTTTAAGTGTAAGTGTTGATTTTTGCCAATTATCGTCATATTCTCAAATCGGGAGACCCGGGACTATGCGGTCAGTTCGTACAAGTTACATTGGTCCCGTGCGAGGTGTTCGTGCCTCTTACGGGGTCGTTTGGTGTCTGGTTTTGGTTTTCACCCTTTGACGGCTGTTTTTAAGTCTAAGTGTTGATTTTTGCCAATTATCGTCGTATTCTCAAACCGGGAGACCCGGGACCACTCGGTCAGTTCGTACAAGTTACATTGGTCCCATTCGAGGTGTTCGTGCCTCTTACGGGGTCGTTTAGGGCTGGTTTGCGTTTTCACCCTTTAACGGCCTGTTTTTAAGTGTAAGTGTGGATTTTTGCCAATTATCGTCGTATTCTCAAACCGGGAGACCCGGGACTACGCGGTCAGTTCATACAAGTTATATTGGTCCCATGCGAGGTTTTCGTGCCTCTTAGGGGGTCGTTCGGGGGCTGGTTTGGGTTTTCACCCTTCAACGGCATGTTTTTAAGTGTAAGTGTTGATTCTTGCCAATTATCGTCGTATTCTCGACCCGGGACAACGCGGTAAGTTCGTACAAGTTAAATTGGTCCCGTGCGAGGTTTTCGTGCCTCTTACGGGTCGTTTGGGGCTCGTTTCGGTTTTCACCCTTTAACGGCCTGTTTTTAAGTCCAAGTGTTGATTTCTGCCAATTATCGTCGTATTCTCAAACCGGGAGACCCGGGACTACGCGGTCAGTTCGTGCAAGTTACATTGGTCCCGTGCGAGGTGTTCGTGCCTCTTACGGGGACGTTTCGTGGATGATTTAGGTTTTCACCCTTTGACGGCCTGTTTTTAAGTCTAAGTGTTATTTTTGCAAATTATCGTTGTATTCTCAAACCGGGAGACCCGGGACTACACGGCCAGTTCGTACAAGTTACATTGGTCCTTTGCGAGGTGTTCGTGCCTCTTACGGGGCCGTTTGGGGGCTGGTTTGGATTTTCCCCCTTTAACGACCTGTTTTTAAGTCCAAGTGTTGATTGTTTCCAATTATCGTCGTATTCTCAAACCAGAAGACCCGGGACTACGCGGTCAGTTCGTTCAAGTTACATTGGTCCCGTGCGAGGTGTTCGTGCCTCTTACGGGGTCGTTTGGAGGCTGGTTTGGGTTTTCACCCTTTAACGGCCTGTTTTTAAGTCTATGCATTATCTTTACAAATTATCGACGTATTCTCAAACCAGGAGACCCGGGACTACGCGTTCTGTTCCGACAAGTTAGATTGGTCCCATGCAAGGTGTTCGTGCCTCTTACGGGGTCGTTTGAGGGAACGGGTGTTCACCCATTAACGACCTGTTTTTAAGTCCAAGTGTCGTTTTTGCAAATTATCGTCGTATTCTCAAAACCGGGAGACTCGGGACTACACGGTTTGTTCCTACATGTTACATTGGTCCTGTACGAGGTGTTCGTGCCTTTTACGGGGTCATTTGAGTGCTGGTTTGGGTTTTTACCCTTTCACGGCCTGTTTTTAAGTCCAATTGTTGATTTTTACCTATTATCGTCGTATTCTCAAACAGGGACACCCGAGACTACTCGGTCAGTTCGTACAAGTTACATTGGTCCCGTGCGAGGTGTTCGTGCCTCCTAATAGTCCGTTTGGGGGCCGGTTTGGGTTTTCACCCTTAAACAGCCTGTTTTTAAGTCTAAGTGTTGATTTTTGCCAATTATCGTCGTATTCTCAAACCGGGAGACCCGGGACTACGCAGTCAGTTCTTATAAGTTTTATTGGTCCCATGCGAGGTGTTCGTACCTCTTACGGGGTCATTTGGGGGCTGGTTTGGGTTTCCACCCTTTAACGGCCGGTATTTAAGTCCAAGTGTTGATTTTTGCCAATTATCGTCGTATTCTCAAACCGGGAGACCCGGGACTACGCGGTCAGTTCGTGCAAGTTACATTGGTCCCGTGCGAGGTGTTCGTGCCTCTTATGGGGAGGTATCGTGGCTGATTTAGGTTTTCACCCTTTAACGGCCTGTTTTTAGGTCTAAGTGTTGATTTTTGATATTTATTCTCGTAGTCTCAAACCGGGAGATCCGGGACTACGCGGTCAGTTCGTACAAGTTCCATTGGTCCCGTGCAAGGTGTTCGTGCCTCTTACAGGGTCGTTTGGGGGCTGGTTTTGGTTTTCACCCTTCAACGGTCTGTTTTTAAGTGTAGTGTTGATTTTTGCCAATTATCGTCGTATTCTCAAACCAGGAGACCCGGGACTATGCGGTCAGTTCGTACAAGTTACATTGGTCCCGTGCGAGGTGTTCGTGCCTCTTACGAGGTCATTTGGGATCTGGTTTGGGTTTTCACCCTTTGACGGCTGTTTTTAAGTCTAACTGTTGATTTTTGCCAATTATCGTCATATTCTCAAACTGGGAGACCCGGGACCACTCGGTCAGTTCGTACAATTTACATTGGTCCCATTCCAGGTGTTCGTGCCTCTTACGGGGTCGTTTGGGGGATGGTTTGGGTTTTCACCCTTTAACGGCCTGCTTTTAAGTGTAAGTGTTGATTTTTGCCAATTATCATCGTATTCTCAAACCGGGAGACCCGGGACTACGCGGTCAGTTCGTGTTGATTTTTGCCAATTATCGTTGTATTCTCAAACCGGGAGACCCGGGACCACTCGGTCAGTTTGGACAAGTTGCGTTGGTCCCATGTGAGGTGTTCGTGCCTCTTACGGGGGGCTGGTTTTAGTTTTCCCCCTTCAACGGCCTATTTTTTAGTGTAAGTGTTGATTTTTGCCAATTATCATCGTATTCTCAAACCGGGATTCCCGGGACTACGCGGTCAGTTCCTAGATCTTACATTTGTCCTGTGCGAGGTGTTCGTGCGTCTTACGGGGTCGTTTGGGGGATGGTTTTGGTTTTCACCCTTTATCGGCCTGTTTTTAAGTCAAATTGTTGTTTTTATAAACTATCATCGTATTCTCAAACCTAAAGACCCGGGAATACGCGGTCAGCTCATACAAGTTACATTGGTCCCGTGCGAGGTGTTCGTGCCTCTTATGGGGTCGTTTGGGGTCTGGTTTGTGTTTTCACCCATGGACGGTCTATTTTTAAGTCTAAGTGTTATTTTTCAAAATTATCTTCATATTCTCAAACCGGGAGACCTGGGACTACGCGGTCAGATCCTACAAGTTACATTGGTCCCATACGAGGTGTTTGGGGGCTGGTTTGGGTTTTCACCCTTTAAGGACCTGTTTTTAAGTCTAAGTGTTGATTTTTGCCAATTATCGTCGTATTCTCAAACCGGGAGACCCGGGACCACTCAGTGAGTTTTTTCAGTTGCATTGCTCCCGTGCGAGGTGTTCGTGCCTCTTACGGGGTCGTTTGGGGCTGGTTTGGGTTTTACCCCTTTAACGGCCTGTTTTTAAGTGTAAGTGTTGATTTTTGCCAATTATCGTCGTATTCTCAAAGCAGGAGACCCGGGACTACGCGGTCAGTTCGTGTTGATTTTTGCCAATTATCGTTGTATTCTCAAACCGGGAGACCCGGGACCACTCGGTCAGTTTGGACAAGTTGCGTTGGTCCCATGTGAGGTGTTCGTGCCTCTTACGGGGGGCTGGTTTTAGTTTTCCCCCTTCAACGGCCTATTTTTTAGTGTAAGTGTTGATTTTTGCCAATTATCGTCGTATTCTCAAACCGGGATTCCCGGGACTACGCGGTCAGTTCGTACAAGTTACATTGGTCCCGTGCGAGGTGTTCGTGGCTCTTACGGGTCGTTTGGGGGATGGTTTGGGTTTTCACCCTTAAACGGCCTGTTTTTAAGTCTAAGTGTTGATTTTTGCCAATTATCATCGTATTCTCAAACCGGGAGACCCGGGACTACGCGGTCAGTTCGCACAAGTTACATTGGTCCCATGCGAGGTTTTCGTGCCTCTTACGGGGTCGTTCGGTGGCTGGTTTGGGTTTTCACCCTTCAACGACCTGTTTTTAAGTGTAAGTGTTGATTCTTGCCAATTATCGTCGTATTATCAAACTGGGAGACCCGGGTCTACGCGGTAAGTTCGTACAAGTTACATTGGTCCTGTGCGAGGTTTTCGTGCCTCTTACGGGTCGTTTGGGGCTGGTTTTAGTTTTCACGCTTTAACGACCTGTTTTTAAGTCAGTGTTATTTTTGCAAATTATCATCGTATTCTCAAAACCGGGAGACCCAGGACTACGCGGTCAGTTCCTAAAAGTTACATTGGTCCCGTGCGAGGTGTTCGTGCCTCTTACGGGGTCGTTTGAGTGCTGGTTTGGGTTTTCTCCCTTTAACGGCCTGTTTTTAAGTGTAAGTGTTGATTCTTGCCAATTTTCATCGTATTCTCAAACCGGGAGACCCGGGACTACGCGTTCAGTTCGTACAAGTTACATTGGTCCTGTGCGAGGTTATCGTGCCTCTTACGGGTCGTTTGGGGCTGGTTTTGGTTTTCACCCTTTAACGGCCTGTTTTTAAGTCTAAGTGTTATTTTTGCAAATTATCATCGTATTCTCAAAACCGGGAGATCCAGGACTACGCGGTCAGCTCCTACAAGTTACATTGGTCCCGTGCGAGGTGTTCGTGCCTCTTACGGGGTCGTTTGAGTGCTGGTTTGGGTTTTCTCCCTTTAACGGCCTGTTTTTAAGTCCAAGTGTTGATTTCTGCCAATTTTCGTCATATTCTCATACCGGGAGACCCGGGACTACGCGGTCAGTTCGTGCAAGTTACATTGGTCCCGTGCGAGGTGTTCGTGCCTCTTATGGGGACGTTTGGTGGCTGATTTAGGTTTTCACCCTCTAACGGCCTGTTTGTAAGTCTAAGTGTTATTTTTGCAAATTATCGTTGTATTCTCAAACCGGGAGACCCGGGACTACACGGTCTGCTCGTACATGTTACATTGGTCCTTTGCGAGGTGTTCGTGCCTCTTACGAGGCCGTTTGGGGGCTGGTTTGGATTTTCACCCTGTAAAGACCTGTTTTTAAGTCCAAGTGTTGATTGTTGCCAATTATCGTCGTATTCTCAAATCGGAAGACCCGGGACTATGCGGTCAGTTCGTTCAAGTTACATTGGTCCCGTGCGAGGTGTTCGTGCCTCTTACTGGGTCGTTTAGGGGCTGGTTTGGGTTTTCACCCTTTAACGGCCTGTTTTTAAGTCTATGTATTATCTTTGCAAATTATCGACGTATTCTCAAACCGGGAGACCCGGGACTACACGTTCAGTTCCTACAAGTTAGGTTGGTCTCATGCGAGGTGTTTGTGCCTCTTTCTGGGTCGTTTGAGGGAACGGGTATTCTACCATTAACGACCTGTTTTTAAGTCCAAGTGTCATTTTCGCAAATTATCATCATATTCTCAAAACCGGGAGACCCGGGACTACACGGTCAGTTCCTTCAAGTTACATTGGTCCTGTGCGAGGTGTTCGTGCCTTTTACGGGGTCATTTGAGGGCTGGTTTGGGTTTTTACACTTTAACGGCCTGATTTCAAGTCCAAGTGTTGATTTTTACCTATTATCGTCGTATTCTCAAACCGGGAGACTCGGGACTACTCGGTCGGTTCGTACAAGTTACATTGGTCCCATGCGAGGTGTCCGTGCCTCCTATGAGTCCGTTTGGGGGCCGGTTTGGGTTTTCACCCTTAAACGGCATGTTTTTAAGTCAAAGTGTTGATTTTTGCCAATTATCGTCGTATTCTCAAACCGGGAGACCCGGGACTACGCAGTCAGTTCGTATAAGTTTTATTGGTCCCAGGCGAGGTGTTCCTACCTCTTACGGGGTCATTTGGGGGTTGGTTTGGGTTTTCACCCTTTAACGTCCAGTTTTTAAGTCTAAGTGTTAGTTTTGCAAATTATCGTCGTATTCTCAAAACCGCGAGACCCGGGACTACGCGGTCAGTTCCTAGATCTTACATTTGTCCTGTGCGAGGTGTTCGTGCGTCTTACGGGGTCGTTTGGGGGATGGTTTTGGTTTTCACCCTTTATCGGCCTGTTTTTAAGTCAAATTGTTGTTTTTATAAACTATCATCGTATTCTCAAACCTAAAGACCCGGGAATACGCGGTCAGCTCATACAAGTTACATTGGTCCCGTGCGAGGTGTTCGTGCCTCTTATGGGGTCGTTTGGGGTCTGGTTTGTGTTTTCACCCATGGACGGTCTGTTTTTAAGTCTAAGTGTTATTTTTCAAAATTATCTTCATATTCTCAAATCGGGAGACCTGGGACTACGCGGTCAGATCCTACAAGTTACATTGGTCCCATACGAGGTGTTTGGGGGCTGGTTTGGGTTTTCACCCTTTAAGGACCTGTTTTTAAGTCTAAGTGTTGATTTTTGCCAATTATCGTCGTATTCTCAAACCGGGAGACCCGGGACCACTCAGTGAGTTTTTTCAGTTGCATTGCTCCCGTGCGAGGTGTTCGTGCCTCTTACGGGGTCGTTTGGGGCTGGTTTGGGTTTTACCCCTTTAACGGCCTGTTTTTAAGTGTAAGAGTTGATTTTTGCCAATTATCGTCGTATTCTCAAAGCAGGAGACCCGGGACTACGCGGTCAGTTCATGTTGATTTTTGCCAATTATCGTTGTATTCTCAAACCGGGAGACCCGGGACCACTCGGTCAGTTTGGACAAGTTGCGTTGGTCCCATGTGAGGTGTTCGTGCCTCTTACGGGGGGCTGGTTTTAGTTTTCCCCCTTCAACGGCCTATTTTTTAGTGTAAGTGTTGATTTTTGCCAATTATCGTCGTATTCTCAAACCGGGATTCCCGGGACTACGCGGTCAGTTCGTACAAGTTACATTGGTCCCGTGCGAGGTGTTCGTGGCTCTTACGGGTCGTTTGGGGCTGGTTTTGGTTTTCTCCCTTTAACGGCCTGTTTTTAAGTCTAAGTGTTATTTTTGTAAATTATCATCGTATTCTCAAAACCGGGAGACCCGAGATTACGCGCTCAGTTCCTACAAGTTACATTGGTCCTGTGCGAGTTGTTCGTGCCTCTTACGAGGTCGTTTGAGGGCTGGTTTGGGTTTTCTCCCTTTAACGACCTGTTTTTAAGTCCAAGTGTTGATTTCTGCCAAGTATCGTCATATTCTCAAACCGGGAGACCCGGGACTACGTGTTCAGTTCGTTCGAGTAACATTGATTCCGTGCGAGGTGTTCGTGCCTCTTACGGGGACGTTTGGTGGCTGATTTAGGTTTTCACCCTTTAACGGCCTGGTTTTAAGTCTAAGTGTTATTTTTGCAAATTATCGTTGTATTCTCAAATCGGGAGACCCGGGAATACACGGTCAGTTCGTACAAGTGACATTAGTCCTGTGCGAGGTGTTCGTGCCTCTTACGTGGCCGTTTGGGGGCTGGTTTTGATTTTCACCCTTTAACGACCTGTTTTTAAGTCCAAGTGTTGATTGTTTCCAATTATCATCGTATTCTCAAACCGGAAGACCCGGGACTATGCGTTCAGTTCGTTCAAGTTACATTGGTCGCGTGCGAGGTGTTCGTGCCTCTTACGGGGTCGTTTGGAGGCTGGTTTGGATTTTCACCCTATAACGACCTGTTTTTAAGTCTAAGTATTATTTTTGCAAATTATCGACGTATTCTCAAACCGGGAGACCCGGGACTACGCGTTCCGTTCCTACAAGTTAGATTGGTCCCGTGCGAGGTGTTCGTGCCTCTTACGGGGTCGTTCGAGGGCTGGTTTGGGTTTTCACCCGTTAACGACCTGTTTATAAGTCCAAGTGTCATTTTTGCAAATTCTCATCGTATTCTCAAAACCAGGAGACCCGGGACTACACGGTCAGTTCCTACAATTTACATTGATCCTGTACGAGGTGTTCGTGCCTCTTACGGGGTCGTTTGGGGGCTGGTTTTGGTTTTCACCCTTTAACGGCCTGTTCTCAAGTCCAAGTGTTGATTTTTTCCAATTATCGTCGTATTCTCAAACCGACAGACCCATGTCTACGCGGTCAGTTCCTACATGTTACATTGGTCCTGTACGAGGTGTTTGTGCCTCTTACGGGGTCGTTTGGGGGCTGGTTTTGGTTTTCACCCTTTAACGGCCTGTTTTTAAGTCCAAGTGTTGATTTTTGCCAATTATCATCGTATTCTCAAACCGGGAGACCCGGAACTACGCGGTCAGTTCGTATAAGCTTTATTGGTCCCAGGCGAGGTGTTCCTACCTCTTACGGGGTCATTTGGGGGTTGGTTTGGGTTTTCACCCTTTAACGTCCAGTTTTTAAGTCTAAGTGTTAGTTTTGCAAATTATCGTCGTATTCTCAAAACCGCGAGACCCGGGACTACGCGGTCAGTTCCTAGATCTTACATTTGTCCTGTGCGAGGTGTTCGTGCGTCTTACGGGGTCGTTTGGGGGATGGTTTTGGTTTTCACCCTTTATCGGCCTGTTTTTAAGTCAAATTGTTGTTTTTATAAACTATCATCGTATTCTCAAACCTAAAGACCCGGGAATACGCGGTCAGCTCATACAAGTTACATTGGTCCCGTGCGAGGTGTTCGTGCCTCTTATGGGGTCGTTTGGGGTCTGGTTTGTGTTTTCACCCATGGACGGTCTATTTTTAAGTCTAAGTGTTATTTTTCAAAATTATCTTCATATTCTCAAACCGGGAGACCTGGGACTACGCGGTCAGATCCTACAAGTTACATTGGTCCCATACGAGGTGTTTGGGGGCTGGTTTGGGTTTTCACCCTTTAAGGACCTGTTTTTAAGTCTAAGTGTTGATTTTTGCCAATTATCGTCGTATTCTCAAACCGGGAGACCCGGGACCACTCAGTGAGTTTTTTCAGTTGCATTGCTCCCGTGCGAGGTGTTCGTGCCTCTTACGGGGTCGTTTGGGGCTGGTTTGGGTTTTACCCCTTTAACGGCCTGTTTTTAAGTGTAAGTGTTGATTTTTGCCAATTATCGTCGTATTCTCAAAGCAGGAGACCCGGGACTACGCGGTCAGTTCGTGTTGATTTTTGCCAATTATCGTTGTATTCTCAAACCGGGAGACCCGGGACCACTCGGTCAGTTTGGACAAGTTGCGTTGGTCCCATGTGAGGTGTTCGTGCCTCTTACGGGGGGCTGGTTTTAGTTTTCCCCCTTCAACGGCCTATTTTTTAGTGTAAGTGTTGATTTTTGCCAATTATCGTCGTATTCTCAAACCGGGATTCCCGGGACTACGCGGTCAGTTCGTACAAGTTACATTGGTCCCGTGCGAGGTGTTCGTGGCTCTTACGGGTCGTTTGGGGGATGGTTTGGGTTTTCACCCTTAAACGGCCTGTTTTTAAGTCTAAGTGTTGATTTTTGCCAATTATCATCGTATTCTCAAACCGGGAGACCCGGGACTACGCGGTCAGTTCGCACAAGTTACATTGGTCCCATGCGAGGTTTTCGTGCCTCTTACGGGGTCGTTCGGTGGCTGGTTTGGGTTTTCACCCTTCAACGACCTGTTTTTAAGTGTAAGTGTTGATTCTTGCCAATTATCGTCGTATTATCAAACTGGGAGACCCGGGTCTACGCGGTAAGTTCGTACAAGTTACATTGGTCCTGTGCGAGGTTTTCGTGCCTCTTACGGGTCGTTTGGGGCTGGTTTTAGTTTTCACGCTTTAACGACCTGTTTTTAAGTCAGTGTTATTTTTGCAAATTATCATCGTATTCTCAAAACCGGGAGACCCAGGACTACGCGGTCAGTTCCTAAAAGTTACATTGGTCCCGTGCGAGGTGTTCGTGCCTCTTACGGGGTCGTTTGAGTGCTGGTTTGGGTTTTCTCCCTTTAACGGCCTGTTTTTAAGTGTAAGTGTTGATTCTTGCCAATTTTCATCGTATTCTCAAACCGGGAGACCCGGGACTACGCGTTCAGTTCGTACAAGTTACATTGGTCCTGTGCGAGGTTATCGTGCCTCTTACGGGTCGTTTGGGGCTGGTTTTGGTTTTCACCCTTTAACGGCCTGTTTTTAAGTCTAAGTGTTATTTTTGCAAATTATCATCGTATTATCAAAACCGGGAGATCCAGGACTACGCGGTCAGCTCCTACAAGTTACATTGGTCCCGTGCGAGGTGTTCGTGCCTCTTACGGGGTCGTTTGAGTGCTGGTTTGGGTTTTCTCCCTTTAACGGCCTGTTTTTAAGTCCAAGTGTTGATTTCTGCCAATTTTCGTCATATTCTCATACCGGGAGACCCGGGACTACGCGGTCAGTTCGTGCAAGTTACATTGGTCCCGTGCGAGGTGTTCGTGCCTCTTATGGGGACGTTTGGTGGCTGATTTAGGTTTTCACCCTCTAACGGCCTGTTTGTAAGTCTAAGTGTTATTTTTGCAAATTATCGTTGTATTCTCAAACCGGGAGACCCGGGACTACACGGTCTGCTCGTACATGTTACATTGGTCCTTTGCGAGGTGTTCGTGCCTCTTACGAGGCCGTTTGTGGGCTGGTTTGGATTTTCACCCTGTAAAGACCTGTTTTTAAGTCCAAGTGTTGATTGTTGCCAATTATCGTCGTATTCTCAAACCGGAAGACCCGGGACTATGCGGTCAGTTCGTTCAAGTTACATTGGTCCCGTGCGAGGTGTTCGTGCCTCTTACTGGGTCGTTTAGGGGCTGGTTTGGGTTTTCACCCTTTAACGGCCTGTTTTTAAGTCTATGTATTATCTTTGCAAATTATCGACGTATTCTCAAACCGGGAGACCCGGGACTACACGTTCAGTTCCTACAAGTTAGGTTGGTCTCATGCGAGGTGTTTGTGCCTCTTTCTGGGTCGTTTGAGGGAACGGGTATTCTACCATTAACGACCTGTTTTTAAGTCCAAGTGTCATTTTCGCAAATTATCATCATATTCTCAAAACCGGGAGACCCGGGACTACACGGTCAGTTCCTTCAAGTTACATTGGTCCTGTGCGAGGTGTTCGTGCCTTTTACGGGGTCATTTGAGGGCTGGTTTGGGTTTTTACACTTTAACGGCCTGATTTCAAGTCCAAGTGTTGATTTTTACCTATTATCGTCGTATTCTCAAACCGGGAGACTCGGGACTACTCGGTCGGTTCGTACAAGTTACATTGGTCCCATGCGAGGTGTCCGTGCCTCCTATGAGTCCGTTTGGGGGCCGGTTTGGGTTTTCACCCTTAAACGGCATGTTTTTAAGTCAAAGTGTTGATTTTTGCCAATTATCGTCGTATTCTCAAACCGGGAGACCCGGGACTACGCAGTCAGTTCGTATAAGTTTTATTGGTCCCAGGCGAGGTGTTCCTACCTCTTACGGGGTCATTTGGGGGTTGGTTTGGGTTTTCACCCTTTAACGTCCAGTTTTTAAGTCTAAGTGTTAGTTTTGCAAATTATCGTCGTATTCTCAA
Organism: Sambucus nigra; assembly: GCA_949130495.1. Lineage (NCBI taxonomy): Eukaryota > Viridiplantae > Streptophyta > Magnoliopsida > Dipsacales > Adoxaceae > Sambucus > Sambucus nigra. The sequence goes on from OX422217.1 coordinate 109,963,762, forward strand.
AACCGCGAGACCCGGGACTACGCGGTCAGTTCCTAGATCTTACATTTGTCCTGTGCGAGGTGTTTGTGCGTCTTACGGGGTCGTTTGGGGGATGGTTTTGGTTTTCACCCTTTATCGGCCTGTTTTTAAGTCAAATTGTTGTTTTTATAAACTATCATCGTATTCTCAAACCTAAAGACCCGGGAATACGCGGTCAGCTCATACAAGTTACATTGGTCCCGTGCGAGGTGTTCGTGCCTCTTATGGGGTCGTTTGGGGTCTGGTTTGTGTTTTCACCCATGGACGGTCTGTTTTTAAGTCTAAGTGTTACTTTTCAAAATTATCTTCATATTCTCAAATCGGGAGACCTGGGACTACGCGGTCAGATCCTACAAGTTACATTGGTCCCATACGAGGTGTTTGGGGGCTGGTTTGGGTTTTCACCCTTTAAGGACCTGTTTTTAAGTCTAAGTGTTGATTTTTGCCAATTATCGTTGTATTCTCAAACCGGGAGACCCGGGACCACTCAGTGAGTTTTTTCAGTTGCATTGCTCCCGTGCGAGGTGTTCGTGCCTCTTACGGGGTCGTTTGGGGCTGGTTTGGGTTTTACCCCTTTAACGGCCTGTTTTTAAGTGTAAGTGTTGATTTTTGCCAATTATCGTCGTATTCTCAAAGCAGGAGACCCGGGACTACGCGGTCAGTTCATGTTGATTTTTGCCAATTATCGTTGTATTCTCAAACCGGGAGACCCGGGACCACTCGGTCAGTTTGGACAAGTTGCGTTGGTCCCATGTGAGGTGTTCGTGCCTCTTACGGGGGGCTGGTTTTAGTTTTCCCCCTTCAACGGCCTATTTTTTAGTGTAAGTGTTGATTTTTGCCAATTATCGTCGTATTCTCAAACCGGGATTCCCGGGACTACGCGGTCAGTTCGTACAAGTTACATTGGTCCCGTGCGAGGTGTTCGTGGCTCTTACGGGTCGTTTGGGGCTGGTTTTGGTTTTCTCCCTTTAACGGCCTGTTTTTAAGTCTAAGTGTTATTTTTGTAAATTATCATCGTATTCTCAAAACCGGGAGACCCGAGATTACGCGCTCAGTTCCTACAAGTTACATTGGTCCTGTGCGAGTTGTTCGTGCCTCTTACGAGGTCGTTTGAGGGCTGGTTTGGGTTTTCTCCCTTTAACGACCTGTTTTTAAGTCCAAGTGTTGATTTCTGCCAAGTATCGTCATATTCTCAAACCGGGAGACCCGGGACTACGTGTTCAGTTCGTTCGAGTAACATTGATTCCGTGCGAGGTGTTCGTGCCTCTTACGGGGACGTTTGGTGGCTGATTTAGGTTTTCACCCTTTAACGGCCTGGTTTTAAGTCTAAGTGTTATTTTTGCAAATTATCGTTGTATTCTCAAATCGGGAGACCCGGGAATACACGGTCAGTTCGTACAAGTGACATTAGTCCTGTGCGAGGTGTTCGTGCCTCTTACGTGGCCGTTTGGGGGCTGGTTTTGATTTTCACCCTTTAACGACCTGTTTTTAAGTCCAAGTGTTGATTGTTTCCAATTATCATCGTATTCTCAAACCGGAAGACCCGGGACTATGCGTTCAGTTCGTTCAAGTTACATTGGTCGCGTGCGAGGTGTTCGTGCCTCTTACGGGGTCGTTTGGAGGCTGGTTTGGATTTTCACCCTATAACGACCTGTTTTTAAGTCTAAGTATTATTTTTGCAAATTATCGACGTATTCTCAAACCGGGAGACCCGGGACTACGCGTTCCGTTCCTACAAGTTAGATTGGTCCCGTGCGAGGTGTTCATGCCTCTTACGGGGTCGTTCGAGGGCTGGTTTGGGTTTTCACCCGTTAACGACCTGTTTATAAGTCCAAGTGTCATTTTTGCAAATTCTCATCGTATTCTCAAAACCAGGAGACCCGGGACTACACGGTCAGTTCCTACAATTTACATTGATCCTGTACGAGGTGTTCGTGCCTCTTACGGGGTCGTTTGGGGGCTGGTTTTGGTTTTCACCCTTTAACGGCCTGTTCTCAAGTCCAAGTGTTGATTTTTTCCAATTATCGTCGTATTCTCAAACCGACAGACCCATGTCTACGCGGTCAGTTCCTACATGTTACATTGGTCCTGTACGAGGTGTTCGTGCCTCTTACGGGGTCGTTTGGGGGCTGGTTTTGGTTTTCACCCTTTAACGGCCTGTTTTTAAGTCCAAGTGTTGATTTTTGCCAATTATCATCGTATTCTCAAACCGGGAGACCCGGAACTACGCGGTCAGTTCGTATAAGCTTTATTGGTCCCAGGCGAGGTGTTCCTACCTCTTACGGGGTCATTTTGGGGGTTGGTTTGGGTTTTCACCCTTTAACGTCCAGTTTTTAAGTCTAAGTGTTAGTTTTGCAAATTATCGTCGTATTCTCAAAACCGCGAGACCCGGGACTACGCGGTCAGTTCCTAGATCTTACATTTGTCCTGTGCGAGGTGTTCGTGCGTCTTACGGGGTCGTTTGGGGGATGGTTTTGGTTTTCACCCTTTATCGGCCTGTTTTTAAGTCAAATTGTTGTTTTTATAAACTATCATCGTATTCTCAAACCTAAAGACCCGGGAATACGCGGTCAGCTCATACAAGTTACATTGGTCCCGTGCGAGGTGTTCGTGCCTCTTATGGGGTCGTTTGGGGTCTGGTTTGTGTTTTCACCCATGGACGGTCTATTTTTAAGTCTAAGTGTTATTTTTCAAAATTATCTTCATATTCTCAAACCGGGAGACCTGGGACTACGCGGTCAGATCCTACAAGTTACATTGGTCCCATACGAGGTGTTTGGGGGCTGGTTTGGGTTTTCACCCTTTAAGGACCTGTTTTTAAGTCTAAGTGTTGATTTTTGCCAATTATCGTCGTATTCTCAAACCGGGAGACCCGGGACCACTCAGTGAGTTTTTTCAGTTGCATTGCTCCCGTGCGAGGTGTTCGTGCCTCTTACGGGGTCGTTTGGGGCTGGTTTGGGTTTTACCCCTTTAACGGCCTGTTTTTAAGTGTAAGTGTTGATTTTTGCCAATTATCGTCGTATTCTCAAAGCAGGAGACCCGGGACTACGCGGTCAGTTCGTGTTGATTTTTGCCAATTATCGTTGTATTCTCAAACCGGGAGACCCGGGACCACTCGGTCAGTTTGGACAAGTTGCGTTGGTCCCATGTGAGGTGTTCGTGCCTCTTACGGGGGGCTGGTTTTAGTTTTCCCCCTTCAACGGCCTATTTTTTAGTGTAAGTGTTGATTTTTGCCAATTATCGTCGTATTCTCAAACCGGGATTCCCGGGACTACGCGGTCAGTTCGTACAAGTTACATTGGTCCCGTGCGAGGTGTTCGTGGCTCTTACGGGTCGTTTGGGGGATGGTTTGGGTTTTCACCCTTAAACGGCCTGTTTTTAAGTCTAAGTGTTGATTTTTGCCAATTATCATCGTATTCTCAAACCGGGAGACCCGGGACTACGCGGTCAGTTCGCACAAGTTACATTGGTCCCATGCGAGGTTTTCGTGCCTCTTACGGGGTCGTTCGGTGGCTGGTTTGGGTTTTCACCCTTCAACGACCTGTTTTTAAGTGTAAGTGTTGATTCTTGCCAATTATCGTCGTATTATCAAACTGGGAGACCCGGGTCTACGCGGTAAGTTCGTACAAGTTACATTGGTCCTGTGCGAGGTTTTCGTGCCTCTTACGGGTCGTTTGGGGCTGGTTTTAGTTTTCACGCTTTAACGACCTGTTTTTAAGTCAGTGTTATTTTTGCAAATTATCATCGTATTCTCAAAACCGGGAGACCCAGGACTACGCGGTCAGTTCCTAAAAGTTACATTGGTCCCGTGCGAGGTGTTCGTGCCTCTTACGGGGTCGTTTGAGTGCTGGTTTGGGTTTTCTCCCTTTAACGGCCTGTTTTTAAGTGTAAGTGTTGATTCTTGCCAATTTTCATCGTATTCTCAAACCGGGAGACCCGGGACTACGCGTTCAGTTCGTACAAGTTACATTGGTCCTGTGCGAGGTTATCGTGCCTCTTACGGGTCGTTTGGAGCTGGTTTTGGTTTTCACCCTTTAACGGCCTGTTTTTAAGTCTAAGTGTTATTTTTGCAAATTATCATCGTATTCTCAAAACCGGGAGATCCAGGACTACGCGGTCAGCTCCTACAAGTTACATTGGTCCCGTGCGAGGTGTTCGTGCCTCTTACGGGGTCGTTTGAGTGCTGGTTTGGGTTTTCTCCCTTTAACGGCCTGTTTTTAAGTCCAAGTGTTGATTTCTGCCAATTTTCGTCATATTCTCATACCGGGAGACCCGGGACTACGCGGTCAGTTCGTGCAAGTTACATTGGTCCCGTGCGAGGTGTTCGTGCCTCTTATGGGGACGTTTGGTGGCTGATTTAGGTTTTCACCCTCTAACGGCCTGTTTGTAAGTCTAAGTGTTATTTTTGCAAATTATCGTTGTATTCTCAAACCGGGAGACCCGGGACTACACGGTCTGCTCGTACATGTTACATTGGTCCTTTGCGAGGTGTTCGTGCCTCTTACGAGGCCGTTTGGGGGCTGGTTTGGATTTTCACCCTGTAAAGACCTGTTTTTAAGTCCAAGTGTTGATTGTTGCCAATTATCGTCGTATTCTCAAACCGGAAGACCCGGGACTATGCGGTCAGTTCGTTCAAGTTACATTGGTCCCGTGCGAGGTGTTCGTGCCTCTTACTGGGTCGTTTAGGGGCTGGTTTGGGTTTTCACCCTTTAACGGCCTGTTTTTAAGTCTATGTATTATCTTTGCAAATTATCGACGTATTCTCAAACCGGGAGACCCGGGACTACACGTTCAGTTCCTACAAGTTAGGTTGGTCTCATGCGAGGTGTTTGTGCCTCTTTCTGGGTCGTTTGAGGGAACGGGTATTCTACCATTAACGACCTGTTTTTAAGTCCAAGTGTCATTTTCGCAAATTATCATCATATTCTCAAAACCGGGAGACCCGGGACTACACGGTCAGTTCCTTCAAGTTACATTGGTCCTGTGCGAGGTGTTCGTGCCTTTTACGGGGTCATTTGAGGGCTGGTTTGGGTTTTTACACTTTAACGGCCTGATTTCAAGTCCAAGTGTTGATTTTTACCTATTATCGTCGTATTCTCAAACCGGGAGACTCGGGACTACTCGGTCGGTTCGTACAAGTTACATTGGTCCCATGCGAGGTGTCCGTGCCTCCTATGAGTCCGTTTGGGGGCCGGTTTGGGTTTTCACCCTTAAACGGCATGTTTTTAAGTCAAAGTGTTGATTTTTGCCAATTATCGTCGTATTCTCAAACCGGGAGACCCGGGACTACGCAGTCAGTTCGTATAAGTTTTATTGGTCCCAGGCGAGGTGTTCCTACCTCTTACGGGGTCATTTGGGGGTTGGTTTGGGTTTTCACCCTTTAACGTCCAGTTTTTAAGTCTAAGTGTTAGTTTTGCAAATTATCGTCGTATTCTCAAAACCGCGAGACCCGGGACTACGCGGTCAGTTCCTAGATCTTACATTTGTCCTGTGCGAGGTGTTCGTGCGTCTTACGGGGTCGTTTGGGGGATGGTTTTGGTTTTCACCCTTTATCGGCCTGTTTTTAAGTCAAATTGTTGTTTTTATAAACTATCATCGTATTCTCAAACCTAAAGACCCGGGAATACGCGGTCAGCTCATACAAGTTACATTGGTCCCGTGCGAGGTGTTCGTGCCTCTTATGGGGTCGTTTGGGGTCTGGTTTGTGTTTTCACCCATGGACGGTCTGTTTTTAAGTCTAAGTGTTATTTTTCAAAATTATCTTCATATTCTCAAATCGGGAGACCTGGGACTACGCGGTCAGATCCTACAAGTTACATTGGTCCCATACGAGGTGTTTGGGGGCTGGTTTGGGTTTTCACCCTTTAAGGACCTGTTTTTAAGTCTAAGTGTTGATTTTTGCCAATTATCGTCGTATTCTCAAACCGGGAGACCCGGGACCACTCAGTGAGTTTTTTCAGTTGCATTGCTCCCGTGCGAGGTGTTCGTGCCTCTTACGGGGTCGTTTGGGGCTGGTTTGGGTTTTACCCCTTTAACGGCCTGTTTTTAAGTGTAAGTGTTGATTTTTGCCAATTATCGTCGTATTCTCAAAGCAGGAGACCCGGGACTACGCGGTCAGTTCATGTTGATTTTTGCCAATTATCGTTGTATTCTCAAACCGGGAGACCCGGGACCACTCGGTCAGTTTGGACAAGTTGCGTTGGTCCCATGTGAGGTGTTCGTGCCTCTTACGTGGGGCTGGTTTTAGTTTTCCCCCTTCAACGGCCTATTTTTTAGTGTAAGTGTTGATTTTTGCCAATTATCGTCGTATTCTCAAACCGGGATTCCCGGGACTACGCGGTCAGTTCGTACAAGTTACATTGGTCCCGTGCGAGGTGTTCGTGGCTCTTACGGGTCGTTTGGGGCTGGTTTTGGTTTTCTCCCTTTAACGGCCTGTTTTTAAGTCTAAGTGTTATTTTTGTAAATTATCATCGTATTCTCAAAACCGGGAGACCCGAGATTACGCGCTCAGTTCCTACAAGTTACATTGGTCCTGTGCGAGTTGTTCGTGCCTCTTACGAGGTCGTTTGAGGGCTGGTTTGGGTTTTCTCCCTTTAACGACCTGTTTTTAAGTCCAAGTGTTGATTTCTGCCAAGTATCGTCATATTCTCAAACCGGGAGACCCGGGACTACGTGTTCAGTTCGTTCGAGTAACATTGATTCCGTGCGAGGTGTTCGTGCCTCTTACGGGGACGTTTGGTGGCTGATTTAGGTTTTCACCCTTTAACGGCCTGGTTTTAAGTCTAAGTGTTATTTTTGCAAATTATCGTTGTATTCTCAAATCGGGAGACCCGGGAATACACGGTCAGTTCGTACAAGTGACATTAGTCCTGTGCGAGGTGTTCGTGCCTCTTACGTGGCCGTTTGGGGGCTGGTTTTGATTTTCACCCTTTAACGACCTGTTTTTAAGTCCAAGTGTTGATTGTTTCCAATTATCATCGTATTCTCAAACCGGAAGACCCGGGACTATGCGTTCAGTTCGTTCAAGTTACATTGGTCGCGTGCGAGGTGTTCGTGCCTCTTACGGGGTCGTTTGGAGGCTGGTTTGGATTTTCACCCTATAACGACCTGTTTTTAAGTCTAAGTATTATTTTTGCAAATTATCGACGTATTCTCAAACCGGGAGACCCGGGACTACGCGTTCCGTTCCTACAAGTTAGATTGGTCCCGTGCGAGGTGTTCGTGCCTCTTACGGGGTCGTTCGAGGGCTGGTTTGGGTTTTCACCCGTTAACGACCTGTTTATAAGTCCAAGTGTCATTTTTGCAAATTCTCATCGTATTCTCAAAACCAGGAGACCCGGGACTACACGGTCAGTTCCTACAATTTACATTGATCCTGTACGAGGTGTTCGTGCCTCTTACGGGGTCGTTTGGGGGCTGGTTTTGGTTTTCACCCTTTAACGGCCTGTTCTCAAGTCCAAGTGTTGATTTTTTCCAATTATCGTCGTATTCTCAAACCGACAGACCCATGTCTACGCGGTCAGTTCCTACATGTTACATTGGTCCTGTACGAGGTGTTCGTGCCTCTTACGGGGTCGTTTGGGGGCTGGTTTTGGTTTTCACCCTTTAACGGCCTGTTTTTAAGTCCAAGTGTTGATTTTTGCCAATTATCATCGTATTCTCAAACCGGGAGACCCGGAACTACGCGGTCAGTTCGTATAAGCTTTATTGGTCCCAGGCGAGGTGTTCCTACCTCTTACGGGGTCATTTGGGGGTTGGTTTGGGTTTTCACCCTTTAACGTCCAGTTTTTAAGTCTAAGTGTTAGTTTTGCAAATTATCGTCGTATTCTCAAAACCGCGAGACCCGGGACTACGCGGTCAGTTCCTAGATCTTACATTTGTCCTGTGCGAGGTGTTCGTGCGTCTTACGGGGTCGTTTGGGGGATGGTTTTGGTTTTCACCCTTTATCGGCCTGTTTTTAAGTCAAATTGTTGTTTTTATAAACTATCATCGTATTCTCAAACCTAAAGACCCGGGAATACGCAGTCAGCTCATACAAGTTACATTGGTCCCGTGCGAGGTGTTCGTGCCTCTTATGGGGTCGTTTGGGGTCTGGTTTGTGTTTTCACCCATGGACGGTCTATTTTTAAGTCTAAGTGTTATTTTTCAAAATTATCTTCATATTCTCAAACCGGGAGACCTGGGACTACGCGGTCAGATCCTACAAGTTACATTGGTCCCATACGAGGTGTTTGGGGGCTGGTTTGGGTTTTCACCCTTTAAGGACCTGTTTTTAAGTCTAAGTGTTGATTTTTGCCAATTATCGTCGTATTCTCAAACCGGGAGACCCGGGACCACTCAGTGAGTTTTTTCAGTTGCATTGCTCCCGTGCGAGGTGTTCGTGCCTCTTACGGGGTCGTTTGGGGCTGGTTTGGGTTTTACCCCTTTAACGGCCTGTTTTTAAGTGTAAGTGTTGATTTTTGCCAATTATCGTCGTATTCTCAAAGCAGGAGACCCGGGACTACGCGGTCAGTTCGTGTTGATTTTTGCCAATTATCGTTGTATTCTCAAACCGGGAGACCCGGGACCACTCGGTCAGTTTGGACAAGTTGCGTTGGTCCCATGTGAGGTGTTCGTGCCTCTTACGGGGGGCTGGTTTTAGTTTTCCCCCTTCAACGGCCTATTTTTTAGTGTAAGTGTTGATTTTTGCCAATTATCGTCGTATTCTCAAACCGGGATTCCCGGGACTACGCGGTCAGTTCGTACAAGTTACATTGGTCCCGTGCGAGGTGTTCGTGGCTCTTACGGGTCGTTTGGGGCTGGTTTTGGTTTTCTCCCTTTAACGGCCTGTTTTTAAGTCTAAGTGTTATTTTTGTAAATTATCATCGTATTCTCAAAACCGGGAGACCCGAGATTACGCGCTCAGTTCCTACAAGTTACATTGGTCCTGTGCGAGCTGTTCGTGCCTCTTACGAGGTCGTTTGAGGGCTGGTTTGGGTTTTCTCCCTTTAACGACCTGTTTTTAAGTCCAAGTGTTGATTTCTGCCAAGTATCGTCATATTCTCAAACCGGGAGACCCGGGACTACGTGTTCAGTTCGTTCGAGTAACATTGATTCCGTGCGAGGAGTTCGTGCCTCTTACGGGGACGTTTGGTGGCTGATTTAGGTTTTCACCCTTTAACGGCCTGGTTTTAAGTCTAAGTGTTATTTTTGCAAATTATCGTTGTATTCTCAAATCGGGAGACCGGGAATACACGGTCAGTTCGTACAAGTGACATTAGTCCTGTGCGAGGTGTTCGTGCCTCTTACGTGGCCGTTTGGGGGCTGGTTTTGATTTTCACCCTTTAACGACCTGTTTTTAAGTCCAAGTGTTGATTGTTTCCAATTATCATCGTATTCTCAAACCGGAAGACCCAGGACTATGCGTTCAGTTCGTTCAAGTTACATTGGTCGCGTGCGAGGTGTTCGTGCCTCTTACGGGGTCGTTTGGAGGCTGGTTTGGATTTTCACCCTATAACGACCTGTTTTTAAGTCTAAGTATTATTTTTGCAAATTATCGACGTATTCTCAAACCGGGAGACCCGGGACTACGCGTTCCGTTCCTACAAGTTAGATTGGTCCCGTGCGAGGTGTTCGTGCCTCTTACGGGGTCGTTCGAGGGCTGGTTTGGGTTTTCACCCGTTAACGACCTGTTTATAAGTCCAAGTGTCATTTTTGCAAATTCTCATCGTATTCTCAAAACCAGGAGACCCGGGACTACACGGTCAGTTCCTACAATTTACATTGATCCTGTACGAGGTGTTCGTGCCTCTTACGGGGTCGTTTGGGGGCTGGTTTTGGTTTTCACCCTTTAACGGCCTGTTCTCAAGTCCAAGTGTTGATTTTTTCCAATTATCGTCGTATTCTCAAACCGACAGACCCATGTCTACGCGGTCAGTTCCTACATGTTACATTGGTCCTGTACGAGGTGTTCGTGCCTCTTACGGGGTCGTTTGGGGGCTGGTTTTGGTTTTCACCCTTTAACGGCCTGTTTTTAAGTCCAAGTGTTGATTTTTGCCAATTATCATCGTATTCTCAAACCGGGAGACCCGGAACTACGCGGTCAGTTCGTATAAGCTTTATTGGTCCCAGGCGAGGTGTTCCTACCTCTTACGGGGTCATTTGGGGGTTGGTTTGGGTTTTCACCCTTTAACGTCCAGTTTTTAAGTCTAAGTGTTAGTTTTGCAAATTATCGTCGTATTCTCAAAACCGCGAGACCCGGGACTACGCGGTCAGTTCCTAGATCTTACATTTGTCCTGTGCGAGGTGTTCGTGCGTCTTACGGGGTCGTTTGGGGGATGGTTTTGGTTTTCACCCTTTATCGGCCTGTTTTTAAGTCAAATTGTTGTTTTTATAAACTATCATCGTATTCTCAAACCTAAAGACCCGGGAATACGCGGTCAGCTCATACAAGTTACATTGGTCCCGTGCGAGGTGTTCGTGCCTCTTATGGGGTCGTTTGGGGTCTGGTTTGTGTTTTCACCCATGGACGGTCTATTTTTAAGTCTAAGTGTTATTTTTCAAAATTATCTTCATATTCTCAAACCGGGAGACCTGGGACTACGCGGTCAGATCCTACAAGTTACATTGGTCCCATACGAGGTGTTTGGGGGCTGGTTTGGGTTTTCACCCTTTAAGGACCTGTTTTTAAGTCTAAGTGTTGATTTTTGCCAATTATCGTCGTATTCTCAAACCGGGAGACCCGGGACCACTCAGTGAGTTTTTTCAGTTGCATTGCTCCCGTGCGAGGTGTTCGTGCCTCTTACGGGGTCGTTTGGGGCTGGTTTGGGTTTTACCCCTTTAACGGCCTGTTTTTAAGTGTAAGTGTTGATTTTTGCCAATTATCGTCGTATTCTCAAAGCAGGAGACCCGGGACTACGCGGTCAGTTCGTGTTGATTTTTGCCAATTATCGTTGTATTCTCAAACCGGGAGACCCGGGACCACTCGGTCAGTTTGGACAAGTTGCGTTGGTCCCATGTGAGGTGTTCGTGCCTCTTACGGGGGGCTGGTTTTAGTTTTCCCCCTTCAACGGCCTATTTTTTAGTGTAAGTGTTGATTTTTGCCAATTATCGTCGTATTCTCAAACCGGGATTCCCGGGACTACGCGGTCAGTTCGTACAAGTTACATTGGTCCCGTGCGAGGTGTTCGTGGCTCTTACGGGTCGTTTGGGGCTGGTTTTGGTTTTCTCCCTTTAACGGCCTGTTTTTAAGTCTAAGTGTTATTTTTGTAAATTATCATCGTATTCTCAAAACCGGGAGACCCGAGATTACGCGCTCAGTTCCTACAAGTTACATTGGTCCTGTGCGAGCTGTTCGTGCCTCTTACGAGGTCGTTTGAGGGCTGGTTTGGGTTTTCTCCCTTTAACGACCTGTTTTTAAGTCCAAGTGTTGATTTCTGCCAAGTATCGTCATATTCTCAAACCGGGAGACCCGGGACTACGTGTTCAGTTCGTTCGAGTAACATTGATTCCGTGCGAGGAGTTCGTGCCTCTTACGGGGACGTTTGGTGGCTGATTTAGGTTTTCACCCTTTAACGGCCTGGTTTTAAGTCTAAGTGTTATTTTTGCAAATTATCGTTGTATTCTCAAATCGGGAGACCGGGAATACACGGTCAGTTCGTACAAGTGACATTAGTCCTGTGCGAGGTGTTCGTGCCTCTTACGTGGCCGTTTGGGGGCTGGTTTTGATTTTCACCCTTTAACGACCTGTTTTTAAGTCCAAGTGTTGATTGTTTCCAATTATCATCGTATTCTCAAACCGGAAGACCCAGGACTATGCGTTCAGTTCGTTCAAGTTACATTGGTCGCGTGCGAGGTGTTCGTGCCTCTTACGGGGTCGTTTGGAGGCTGGTTTGGATTTTCACCCTATAACGACCTGTTTTTAAGTCTAAGTATTATTTTTGCAAATTATCGACGTATTCTCAAACCGGGAGACCCGGGACTACGCGTTCCGTTCCTACAAGTTAGATTGGTCCCGTGCGAGGTGTTCGTGCCTCTTACGGGGTCGTTCGAGGGCTGGTTTGGGTTTTCACCCGTTAACGACCTGTTTATAAGTCCAAGTGTCATTTTTGCAAATTCTCATCGTATTCTCAAAACCAGGAGACCCGGGACTACACGGTCAGTTCCTACAATTTACATTGATCCTGTACGAGGTGTTCGTGCCTCTTACGGGGTCGTTTGGGGGCTGGTTTTGGTTTTCACCCTTTAACGGCCTGTTCTCAAGTCCAAGTGTTGATTTTTTCCAATTATCGTCGTATTCTCAAACCGACAGACCCATGTCTACGCGGTCAGTTCCTACATGTTACATTGGTCCTGTACGAGGTGTTCGTGCCTCTTACGGGGTCGTTTGGGGGCTGGTTTTGGTTTTCACCCTTTAACGGCCTGTTTTTAAGTCCAAGTGTTGATTTTTGCCAATTATCATCGTATTCTCAAACCGGGAGACCCGGAACTACGCGGTCAGTTCGTATAAGCTTTATTGGTCCCAGGCGAGGTGTTCCTACCTCTTACGGGGTCATTTTGGGGGTTGGTTTGGGTTTTCACCCTTTAACGTCCAGTTTTTAAGTCTAAGTGTTAGTTTTGCAAATTATCGTCGTATTCTCAAAACCGCGAGACCCGGGACTACGCGGTCAGTTCCTAGATCTTACATTTGTCCTGTGCGAGGTGTTCGTGCGTCTTACGGGGTCGTTTGGGGGATGGTTTTGGTTTTCACCCTTTATCGGCCTGTTTTTAAGTCAAATTGTTGTTTTTATAAACTATCATCGTATTCTCAAACCTAAAGACCCGGGAATACGCGGTCAGCTCATACAAGTTACATTGGTCCCGTGCGAGGTGTTCGTGCCTCTTATGGGGTCGTTTGGGGTCTGGTTTGTGTTTTCACCCATGGACGGTCTATTTTTAAGTCTAAGTGTTATTTTTCAAAATTATCTTCATATTCTCAAACCGGGAGACCTGGGACTACGCGGTCAGATCCTACAAGTTACATTGGTCCCATACGAGGTGTTTGGGGGCTGGTTTGGGTTTTCACCCTTTAAGGACCTGTTTTTAAGTCTAAGTGTTGATTTTTGCCAATTATCGTCGTATTCTCAAACCGGGAGACCCGGGACCACTCAGTGAGTTTTTTCAGTTGCATTGCTCCCGTGCGAGGTGTTCGTGCCTCTTACGGGGTCGTTTGGGGCTGGTTTGGGTTTTACCCCTTTAACGGCCTGTTTTTAAGTGTAAGTGTTGATTTTTGCCAATTATCGTCGTATTCTCAAAGCAGGAGACCCGGGACTACGCGGTCAGTTCGTGTTGATTTTTGCCAATTATCGTTGTATTCTCAAACCGGGAGACCCGGGACCACTCGGTCAGTTTGGACAAGTTGCGTTGGTCCCATGTGAGGTGTTCGTGCCTCTTACGGGGGGCTGGTTTTAGTTTTCCCCCTTCAACGGCCTATTTTTTAGTGTAAGTGTTGATTTTTGCCAATTATCGTCGTATTCTCAAACCGGGATTCCCGGGACTACGCGGTCAGTTCGTACAAGTTACATTGGTCCCGTGCGAGGTGTTCGTGGCTCTTACGGGTCGTTTGGGGCTGGTTTTGGTTTTCTCCCTTTAACGGCCTGTTTTTAAGTCTAAGTGTTATTTTTGTAAATTATCATCGTATTCTCAAAACCGGGAGACCCGAGATTACGCGCTCAGTTCCTACAAGTTACATTGGTCCTGTGCGAGCTGTTCGTGCCTCTTACGAGGTCGTTTGAGGGCTGGTTTGGGTTTTCTCCCTTTAACGACCTGTTTTTAAGTCCAAGTGTTGATTTCTGCCAAGTATCGTCATATTCTCAAACCGGGAGACCCGGGACTACGTGTTCAGTTCGTTCGAGTAACATTGATTCCGTGCGAGGAGTTCGTGCCTCTTACGGGGACGTTTGGTGGCTGATTTAGGTTTTCACCCTTTAACGGCCTGGTTTTAAGTCTAAGTGTTATTTTTGCAAATTATCGTTGTATTCTCAAATCGGGAGACCGGGAATACACGGTCAGTTCGTACAAGTGACATTAGTCCTGTGCGAGGTGTTCGTGCCTCTTACGTGGCCGTTTGGGGGCTGGTTTTGATTTTCACCCTTTAACGACCTGTTTTTAAGTCCAAGTGTTGATTGTTTCCAATTATCATCGTATTCTCAAACCGGAAGACCCAGGACTATGCGTTCAGTTCGTTCAAGTTACATTGGTCGCGTGCGAGGTGTTCGTGCCTCTTACGGGGTCGTTTGGAGGCTGGTTTGGATTTTCACCCTATAACGACCTGTTTTTAAGTCTAAGTATTATTTTTGCAAATTATCGACGTATTCTCAAACCGGGAGACCCGGGACTACGCGTTCCGTTCCTACAAGTTAGATTGGTCCCGTGCGAGGTGTTCGTGCCTCTTACGGGGTCGTTCGAGGGCTGGTTTGGGTTTTCACCCGTTAACGACCTGTTTATAAGTCCAAGTGTCATTTTTGCAAATTCTCATCGTATTCTCAAAACCAGGAGACCCGGGACTACACGGTCAGTTCCTACAATTTACATTGATCCTGTACGAGGTGTTCGTGCCTCTTACGGGGTCGTTTGGGGGCTGGTTTTGGTTTTCACCCTTTAACGGCCTGTTCTCAAGTCCAAGTGTTGATTTTTTCCAATTATCGTCGTATTCTCAAACCGACAGACCCATGTCTACGCGGTCAGTTCCTACATGTTACATTGGTCCTGTACGAGGTGTTCGTGCCTCTTACGGGGTCGTTTGGGGGCTGGTTTTGGTTTTCACCCTTTAACGGCCTGTTTTTAAGTCCAAGTGTTGATTTTTGCCAATTATCGTCGTATTCTCAAACCGGGAGACCCGGAACTACGCGGTCAGTTCGTACTAGTTACAGTGGTCCCGTGCGAGGTGTTCGTGCCTCTTACGGGGTCGTTTAGGGGTTGGTTTGGGTTTTTAGCCTTTAACGGCCTGTTTAGTTCTAAGTGTTATTTTTGCAAATTATCGTCGTATTCTCAAACCGGGAGACCTGGGACTACGAGGTCAGTTCGTACAAGTTATATTGGTCCCGTAAGTGGTGTTCGTGCCTCTTACGGAGTCATTTGGGGGCTGGTTTGGGTTTTCACCCGTTAACGGCCTGTTTTTAAGTCAATGTTATTTTTGCAAATTATCGTCATATTCTCAAACCGGGAGACCCGGGACTACGCGGTCAGTTCATACAAGTTACATTGTCCCGTGCGAGGTGTTCGTGCCTCTTACGGGGTTGTTTGGGGGCTGGTTTGGATTTTCACCCTTTAACAGCCTGTTTTTAAGTCCCAGTGTTGATTTCTGCCAATTATCGTCGTATTCTGAAACTTGGAGACCCGGGACTACGCGGTCAATTTGTGCAAGTTACATTGGTCCCGTGCGAGGTGTTCGTGCCTCTTACGGGGTCGTTTGGGGTCTGGTTTGTGTTTTCACCCATGGACGGTCTGTTTTTAAGTCTAAGTGTTATTTTCCCAAATTATCTTCATATTCTCAAACCGGGAGACCTGGGACTACGCGGTCAGTTCCTACAAATTAAATTGGTCCCATACGAGGTGTTCGCGCCTCTTATAGGGTCGTTTGGGGCTGGTTTGGGTTTTCACCCTTTAACGGCCTGTTTTTAAGTGTAAGTGTTGATTTTTGCCAATTATCGTCGTATTCTCAAACCGGGACTACACGGTCAGTTCGTACAAGCTACATTGGTCCCATGCGAGGTGTTCGTGACTCTTATAGGGTCGTTCGGGGGCTGGTTTGGGTTATCACCCTTCAACGGCCTGTTTTTAAGTGTAAGTGTTGATTTTTTCCAATTATCGTCGTATTCTCAAACCGGGAGACCCGGGACTACGCGGTCAATTCGTACAAGTTACATTGGTCCCGTGCGAGGTGTTCGTGCCTCTTACGGGCCGTTTGGGGATGGTTTTGGTTTTCACCCTTTAACGGCCTGTTTTTAAGTCTAAGTGTTATTTTTTGCAAATTATCATCGTATTCTCAAAACCGAGAGACCCGGGACTACGCGGTCAGTTCCTACAAGTTACATTGGTCCCGTGCGAGGTGTTCGTGCCTCTTACGGGGTCATTTGAGGGCTGGTTTGGGTTTTCTCCCTTTAACGGCCTATTTTTATGTCCAAGTGTTGATTTCTGCCAATTATCGTCGTATTCTCAAACCGGGAGCCCCGGGACTACGCGGTCAGTTCGTCCAAGTTACATTGGTCCCGTGCGAGGTGTTCGTGCCTCTTACGGGGACGTTTGGTGGCTGCTTTAGGTTTTCACCCTTTAACGTCCTATTTTTAGGTCTAAGTGTTGATTTTTGCCAATTATTGTAGTATTCTCAAACCGGGAGATCTGGGACTACGCGGTCAGTTCGTACAAGTTACATTGGTCCCATTCGAGGTGTTCGTGCCACTTACGGGGTCGTTTGGGGCTGGTTTGGGCTTTCACCCTTTAACGGCCTGTTTTTAAGTGTAAGTATTGATTTTTGCCTATTATCGTCGTATTCTCAAACCGGGAGACCCGGGACTACGCGGTCAGTTTGTACAAGTTACATTGATCCCATGCGAGGTTTTCGTGCCTCTTACGGGGTCGTTCGGGGGCTGGTTTGGGTTTTCACCCTTCAACGGCCTGTTTTTAAGTGTAAGTGCTGATTTTTGCCAATTATCGTCGTATTCTCAAACCGGGAGACCCGGGACTACGCGTTCAGTTCGTGCAAGTTGCATTGGTCCTGTGCGAGGTGTTCGTGCCTTTTACGGGGTCATTTGAGGGCTGGTTTGGGTTTTTACCCTTTAACGGCCTGTTTTTAAGTCCAAGTTTTGATTTTTACCAATTATTGTCGTATTCTCAAACCGGGAGACCCGGGACTACTCGGTCAGTTCGTCAAGTTACATTGGTCCCGTGTGAGGTGTTCGTGCCTCGTACGAGTCCGTTTGGGGGCCGGTTTGGGTTTTCATCCTTAAACGGCCTGTTTTTTAGTCTAAGTGTTGATTTTTACCAATTATCGTCGTATTCTCAAACCGGGAGACCCGGGACTTCGCAGTCAGTTCGTATGAGTTTTATTGGTCCCATGCGAGGTGGTCGTACCTCTTACGGGGTCGTTTGGGGGCTGGTTTTGGTTTTCACCCTTTAACGGCCTATTTTTAAGTCTAAGTGTTAGTTTTGCAAATAATCGTCGTATTCTCAAAACTGGGAGACCCGGGACTACGCGGTGAGTTCGTACATGTTACATTGATCCTGTGCGAGGTGTTCGTGCCTCTTACGGGGTCGTTTGGGGGCTGGTTTGGGTTTTCACCCATTCCCGGGGGAATTGATACTGTTGTATGGCTTTCCTCAAATCATGGAATGTTCACCATTGCGTCTGTTGGGAACTTTTAAAGGCCCATAAGCCTATGGTCAATTGGAGCAAGTTTGTGTGGAGTAACTTTGTATCCCTAAATGCTCTTTCATAACTTGGTTGGTGTTTAGGAAGGCCATCAACACTAAAGTTAAATTACATGATTGGGGAGTTTCTTTGGATGACCTGTGTGAGTTATGTGGGACTGAAAGGGAAACATATAACCATTTGTTCTCTCAGTGCAGCCTTAGTAAAAGTATATGGGAGGAGGTGATGCTAAGGAACCAGTGCTACAGGGATGCCCAGGGTCTGAATAGTGAGTTGGATTTGGCTATTGTTAACCACTCTATGAAGACCCTTTGTGACAAGATTAGATCCCTATCCTTTACTGCCACTATCTATTGCATTTGGATGGAGAGGAATGCTAGATGCTTTAAGCATGTCTCAAATTCCCTTGATTCCATTATCAAGGGTATTGAAAACATGGTTAGAGCAAAAGCTCTCACATGGAAAAAGGACAGAAGTAGTTTTACTAACTGGATGGCTTGTATGTACTGGAACATCCCTGAAGATTGGCTTCTAATTTAGGCTTTGATTGGTTTCTGCCTTGTTGGCCTGTTTGCCTGTGGGGTATGCCCCAGGGTTCTTTGGTTCTGTGGAAAGTTCCTCCGTTGTATATCTTTTAGTTTTTTATATACAATTAATATCCCCAAAAAAAAAAAGTGTTGATTTTGGCCAATTATCGTCGTATTCTAAAACCGGGAGACCCGGGACTACGTGGTCAGTTCGTACAAGTTACACTGGTCCCGTGCGAGGTGTTCGTTCCTCTTACTGGGTCGTTTAGGGGCTGGTTTGGATTTTCACCCTTTAACGACCTGTTTAAGTGTAAGTGTTATTTTTGCAAATTATCGTCGTATTTTCAAACCGGGAAACCCGGGACTACGAGGTCATTTCGTACAAGTTATATTGGTCCCGTAAGTGTTGTTCGTGCCTCTTACGGGGTCGTTTGGGGACTGGTTTGGGTTTTCACCCTTTAACGGCCTGTTTTTAAGCAAGTGTTATTTTTGCAAATTATCGTCGTATTCTCAAACCGGGAGACCCGGGACTACGCGGTCAGTTCGTACAAGTTACATTGGTCCTGTGCGAGGTGTTCGTGCCTCTTACGGGATCGTTTGGGGGCTGGTTTGGGTTTTCACCCTTTAACAGCCTGTTTTTAGACAAGTGTTATTTTTGCAAATTATCGTCGTATTCTCAAACCGGGAGACCCAGGACTACGCGGTCAGTTCGTACAAGTTACATTAGTCTCGTGCGAGGTGTTCGTGCCTCTTACGGGGTCGCTTGGGGGCTGGTTTGGATTTTCACCCTTTAACGGCCTGTTTTTAAGTCAAATTGTTGTTTTTATAAATTATCATCGTATTCTCACACCTAGAGACCTGGGAATACGGGGTCAGCTCGTACAAGTTACATTGGTCCCGTGCGAGGTGTTCGTGCCTCTTACGGGGTCGTTTGGAGGCTGGTTTGGGTTTTCACCCTTTAACGGCCTGTTTTTAAGTCTATGTATTATCTTTGCAAATTATCGACGTATTCACCCATGGACGGCTTGTTTTTAGGTCTAAGTGTTATTTTTCCAAATTATCTTCATATTCTCAAACCGGGAGACCCGGGACTACGCGATCAGTTCCTACAAGTTACATATGTCCCATGCGAGGTGTTTGTGCCTCTTACGGGGTCGTTCGGGGGCTGGTTTGGGTTATCACCCTTCAATGGGCTGTTTTTAAGTGTAAGTGTTGATTTTTACCAATTATCGTCGTATTCTCAAACCGGGAGACCCGGGACTACGCGGTCAGTTCGTACAATTTACATTGGTCCCGTGCGAGGTGTTCGTGCCTCTTACGGGTCGTTTGGGGCTGGTTTTGGTTTTCACCCTTTAACGGCCTGTTTTTAAGTCTAAGTGTTATTTTTGCAAATTATCATCGTATTCTCAAAACCGGGAGATCCGAGACTACGCGGTCAGTTCCTACAAGTTACATTGGTCTCGTGCGAGGTGTTCGTGCCTGTTACGGGGTCGTTTGAGGGCTGGTTTGTGTTTTCTCCCTTTAACGGCCTGTTTTTAAGTCCAAGTGTTGATTTCTGCCAATTATCGTCGTATTCTCAAACCGGGAGACCCGGGACTACGCGGTCAGTTCGTGCAACTTACATTGGTCCCGTGCGAGGTGTTCGTGCCTCTTACGGGGACGTTTCGTGGCTGATTTAGGTTTTCACCCTTTAACGGCCTGTTTTTAGGTCTAAGTGTTGATTTTTGCCAATTATTGTCGTATTCTCAAACCGGGAGATCCGGGACTACGCGGTCAGTTCGTACAAGTTCCATTCGTCCCGTGCAAGGTGTTCCTGCCTCTTACAGGGCCGTTTGGGGGCTGGTTTGGGTTTGCACTCTTCAACGGTCTATTTTTAAGTGTAAGTGTTGATTTTTGCCAATTATCGTCGTATTCTCAAACCGGGAGACCCGGGACTATGCGGTCAGTTCGTACAAGTTACATTGGTCCCGTGCGAGGTGTTCGTGCCTCTTACGGGGTCGTTTGGGGCCAGGTTTGGGTTTTCTTCCTTTGACGGCTGTTTTTAAGTCTAAGTGTTTATTTTTGCCAATTATCGTCGTATTCTCAAACCGGGAGACCCGGGACTACGCGGTCAGTTTGTACAAGTTACATTGGTCCCGTGCGAGGTGTTCGTGCCTCTTACGGGTCGTTTGGGGCTGGTTTTGATTTTCACCCTTTAACAGCCTGTTTTTAAGTCTTTTTTTTGGGAAAATTATGTGTATAAACCAGAAAAGGAACTTTACAAGAGAAGAGGAAAGTCCTCAGAAAACAGAAGCCCAGGGGCATACCCCAAAGGCAAAAACAACAAAGCAATGGAAACCAGCAAAAAGGAGTCCCCACAAAACAAACTCCCTGAGGCATACCCCAAAGGAAACAAAACCAAGGCAGGAGACTACCAAAACTAGCTCAGCAGCCTGTCTTCAGGAATGTTCCAATACATACAAGCCATCCAGTTAGCATAGTTCCTTCTATCCTTCTTCCAAGTGAGAAATTTGGCTCTAACCATGTTTTCAATACCCTTCACAATGGTGTCTAGGGAATTGAAGACATGCTCAAAGCACCTAGAGTTTCTCTCCATCCAAATGCAGTAAATAGTAGTAGTGAAAGAAAGGGATCTTATCTTGTCACATAAAGTCTTGGTAGAGTGGTTAGCAGTGGCCTTAGCCATCTCTCTATCCAAACTTTGAAACTCCCTGTAGCACTGGTTCCTAAGAATTACTTCCTCCCAAATACCTTTACTAAGGATACATTGAGAGAAAAGGTGGTTATATGTTTCCCTCTCAGCACCACACAGCCCACACTGGTCATTGTTCGAGATTCCCCACTCTAGCAGCTTAACTCGGGTGTTAATGGCCTTCCTAAACACTAACCAAGCAATGAAAGCACATTTAGGGATGCACACCTTACTCCAAACAAGCTTACTCCAAGTGACAGGAGTATTGTGAAATCTCAGCATATCCCAAGTAGAAGCAATGGAAAATTTCCCATTATTAGAAGGAAGCCAAGTAATAGTGTCATTTCCCCTAGAGATTATAGGTAGAGTTGAATTCTTGACTTCATTAAGCTCCCAAGTCACAGTAGAGGGCCATCTCCACTCCAATTGGTGGATAAACTCAGAAACTTTAGCTTTGAGGTTACTAGCAGAATCGAATACAATGTTGTCACCATATATGTTATGCAAAGGTCCATTAGGATGCCAAAAATCACACCACATAAAGGTCTGAGAACCATTCCCAATGCAGGTTTTGATTTGCATTCTAAACTTCTCTCTAATCCTCATGATTTTCTTCCAGCTCCATGAAGCATCATTTGGAATACTCAAGGCCCAAATGCTCCTGCCCTTGATCTTGTAAGTATTGCACCATTTGATCCATAAGCTATCCTTTTTGCTGCATAAATTCCATAAATGTTTTGCCATTGCTGCAATGTTCCAGCTCTCAAGACTCTTAATATTTAGCCCTCCTTCTTCAGTGGACACACAAAGGTCCTCCCAAGCTACTTTAGCCCCTTTACTATTAGTGTCATCCCCTTTCCATAAATAGTTCTTCATGATCTGCTCAATCTTCTTTATAATGCTTTTAGGCAAAATAAAAATGCAGGCCCAATAAACTTGGATACTAAAGAGCACAGTCTTCACCAGGAGCAGCCTACCTGCATAACTCAAAAACTTGTTAGTCCAGCACTTGATTCTCTTGGTTATCCTCTCCACCAAGCAAAGGCAATCCTCTTTCTTCAATCTAGTAGTAATGAGGGGAACCCCCAGGTATTTGAAAGGGGGATTCCCATGCTGAATGCCTAGGATAGAGGAAATCTCATGAATCCCCTCTAAGTTAATCCCAGCAGTGTAAAGGCAACTCTTGTCAAGATATATCATAAGGTCGGTATAGGAGCCAAACTCGGATATGGCATTCTTGATAATGCTACAAGACTCCCTATCCCCTCCAGCAAAAACAATCAGATCATCAGCAAAACTGAGGTGGGTAATTGACATCTCCTTGCATCTAGGGTGGTACTTAAAAAGGCTAGACTCAGTAGCCTTGGTGATTATCCCAGTGAACACTTCCATCACAAGCAGGAACAGGTAGGGGGAGAGAGGGTCACCCTGCCTAAGTCCTCTCCTCCCATGGAAGAACCCATGTAACTCCCCATTCAGATTAATGGAAAATCTGGTAGTGGTAATACAACTCGTGATCCACCCAATAACTTTAGTGGGAAACCCAACATGGGCTAAGAGGTTGATCAGGAAGTCCCAGCTAATAGTGTCATAGGCTTTGAGAATGTCAATTTTGATTGCACATCTAGGAGTGGATGAGTCCCTGTGATAGTTCCTCATAAGCTCTTGTAATAGTAAAATATTGTCAGCAATGGACCTACCATGAACAAAGGCAGCCTGATTATTGTTGATGAGGCTTGGCATCATTTTCTTGAGCCGCAGAGTAATCACCTTAGAAACACATTTATAAAGAGTGTTACAGCAGGATATCGACCTAAACTCCCTCATACTAGCAGGATTTGCCACCTTGGGAATCAAAGCAAGGGCGGTGCAGTTCCATTGGTTAAGAAAAGAGCCAGTGTCTAAGTGTTATTTTTGCAAATTATCATCGTATTCTCAAAACTAGGAGACTCGGGACTACGCGGTCAATTCCTACAAGTTACATTGGTCCCGTGCGAGGTGTTCGTGCCTCTTACGGGGTCGTTTGAGGGCTGCTTTGGGTTTTCTCCCTTTAACGGCCTGTTTTTAAGTCCAAGTGTTGATTTCTGCCAATTATCGTCGTATTCTCAAACCGGGAGACCCGGGACTACGCGGTCAGTTCGTGCAAGTTACATTGGTCCCGTGCGAGGTGTTCGTGCCTCTTACGGGGACATTTGGTGGCTGATTTAGGTTTTCACCCTTTAACGGCCTGTTTTTAAGTCTAAGTGTTATTTTTGCAAATTATCGTTGTATTCTCAAACCGGGAGACCCGGGACTACACGGTCAGACCATCCAATTGGTGTAGCTTTTGTTAGTGTTTTTCCTGAATCCATGTTGTACCTCTAATGTTATTTTCTTTTGATTTACCTAGTTGATGTTTTTGGGTTGTTTTGTTTTCTTTTGATTTCCATTGTTGATGTTTGTTGGGAGGGGGTATGCCCCACCTTCTGGTTACTAGCCTCAGGGCTTGGTGTTCTTCACCTTGTATATTTCTTTCTTTTCAATATATTTAGTTACCAAAAAAAAAAAAGTTACATTGGTCCCGTGCGAGGTGTTCGTGCCTCTTACGGGGTCGTTTGCCGCCTGGTTTGGGTTTTCGCCCTTTGACGGCTGTTTTTAAGTGTAAGTGTTGATTTTTGCAAATTATCGTCGTATTCTCAAACCGGGAGACCCGGGACCACTCGGTCAGTTCGTACAAGTAACATTGGTCCCATTCGAGGTGTTCATGCCTCTTACGGGGTCGTTTGGGGCTGGTTTGGGTTTTCACCCTTTAACGGTCTGCTTTTAAGTGTAAGTGTTGATTTTTGCCAATTATCGTCGTATTCTCAAACCGGGAGACCCGGGACCACTCGGTCAGTTCGTACAAGTTACATTGGTCCCATTCGAGGTGTTCATGCCTCTTACGGGGTCGTTTGGGGCTGGTTTGGGTTTTCACCCTTTAACGGTCTGCTTTTAAGTGTAAGTGTTGATTTTTGCCAATTATCGTCGTATTCTCAAACCGGGAGACCCGGGACCACTCGGTCAGTTCGTACAAGTTACATTGGTCCCATTCGAGGTGTTCACGCCTCTTACGGGGTCGTTTGGGGCTGGTTTGGGTTTTCACCCTTTAACGGCCTGTTTTTAAGTGTGAGTGTTGATTTTTGCCAATTATCGTCGTATTCTCAAACCGGGAGACCCGGGACTACGCGGTCAGTTCGTACAAGTTACATTGGTCGAATACGAGGTTTTCGTGCCTCTTACGGGGTCGTTCGGGGACTGGTTTGGGTTTTCACGCTTCAACGGCCTGTTTTTAAGTGTAAGTGTTGATTCTTTCCAATTATCTTCGTATTCTCAAACCGGGAGACCCGGGACTACGCGGTCAGTTCGTACAAGTTACATTGGTCCCGTTCGAGGTGTTCGTGCCTCTTACGGGTTATTTGGGGTTGGTTTTGATTTTGATTTTCACCCTTTAACGGCCTGTTTTTAAGTCTAAGTGTTATTTTTGCAAATTATCATCGTATTCTCAAAATCGGGAGACCGGGACTACGCGGTCAGTTCCTACATGTTATATTGGTCATGTACGAGGTGTTCGTGCCTCTTACGGGGTCGTTTGGGGGCTGGTTTTGGTTTTCACCCTTTAACGACCTGTTTTTAAGTCCAAGTGTTGATTTTGGCCAATTATCGTTGTATTCTCAGATCGGGAGACCCGGGACTACGCGGTCAGTTCCTACAAGTTACATTGGTCCCGGGCGAGGTGTTCGTGCCTCTTACGGAGTCGTTTGAGGGCTGGTTTCGGTTTTCTCCTTTTAACGGCCTGTTTTTAAGTCCAAGTGTTGATTTCTGCCAATTATCGTCGTATTCTCAAACCAGGAGACCCGGGACTACGCGGTCAGTTCGTACAAGTTACATTGGTCCCGTACGAGGTGTTCGTGCCTCTTACGGGGTCGTTTGGGGTCTGGTTTGTGTTTTCACCCATGGATGGCCTGTTTTTCAGTCCAAGTGTTATTTTTCCAAATTATCTTCATATTCTCAAACCGGGAGACCTGGGACTACGCGGTCAGTTCCTACAAGTTACATTGGTTCCATACGAGGTGTTCGCGCCTCTTACGGGGTCGTTTGGGGCTAGTTTGGGATTTCACCCTTTAACGGCCTGTTTTTAAGTGTAAGTGTTGATTTTTGCCAATTATCGTCGTATTCTCAAACCGGGAGACCCGGTACTACAAGGTCAGTTCGTACAAGCTACATTGGTCCCATGCGAGCTGTTCGCGCCTCTTACGGGGTCGTTCAGGGGCTGGTTTGGGTTATCACCCTTCAACGGCCTGTTTTTAAGTGTAAGTGTTGATTGTTGCCAATTATCATCGTATTCTCAAACCGAAAGACCCGGGACTATGCGTTCAGGTCGTTCAAGTACATTGGTCCCGTGCGAGGTGTTCGTGCCTCTTACGGGGTCGTTTGGGGTCTGGTTTGGGTTTTCAGCCTTTGACGGCTGTTTTTAAGTCTAAGTGTTGATTTTTGCCAATTATCGTCATATTCTCAAACCGGGAGACCCGGGACCACTCGGTCAGTTCGTACAAGTTACATTGGTCCCATTCGAGGTGTTCGTGCCTCTTACGGGGTGGTTTGGGGCTGGTTTGGGTTTTCACCTTTTAACGACCTGTTTTTAAGTGTAAGTGTTGATTTTTGCCAATTATCGTCGTATTCTCAAACCGGGAGACCCGGGACTACGCGGTCAGTTCGTACAAGTTACATTGGTCGAATGCGAGGTTTCCGTGCCTCTTACGGGGTCGTTCGGGGGCTGGTTTGGGTTTTCACCCTTCAACGGCCTGTTTTTAAGTTTAACTGTTGATTCTTGCCAATTATCGTCGTATTCTCAAATCGGGAGACCCGGGACTACGCTGTCAGGTCGTACAAGTTACATTGGTCCCGTGCGAGGTGTTCGTGCCTCTTACGGGTCATTTGGGGCTGGTTTTGGTTATCACCCTTTAACGGCCATTTTTTAAGTCTAAGTGTTATTTTTGCAAATTATCATCGTATTCTCAAAACCGGGAGACCCGGCACTACGCGGTCAGTTCCTACATGATAGATTGGTCCTGTACGAGGTGTTCGTGCCTCTTACGGGGTTGTTTGGGGGTTGGTTTTGGTTTTCACCCTTTAACGACCTGTTTTTAAGTCCAAGTGTTGTTTTTGGCCAATTATCGTCGTATTCTCAGACCGGGAGACCCGGGACTACGCGGTCAGTTCGTGCAAGTAACATTGGTCCCGTACGAGGTGTTCGTGCCTCTTACGGGGACGTTTGGTGGTTGTTTTAGGTTTTCACCCTTTAACGCCCTCTTTTTAAGTCTAAGTGTTGATTTTTGCCAATTATCGTCGTATTCTCAAACCGGGAGACCCGGGACTATGCGGTCAGTTCCTACATGTTACATTGGTCATGTGCGAGGTGTTCATGCCTCTTACGGGGTCGTTTGGGGGCTGGTTTTGGTTTTCACCCTTTAACGGCCTGTGTTTAAGGCAAAGTGTTGATTTTTGCCAATTATCATCGTATTCTCAAACCGGGAGACCCGGGACTACGCGATCAGTTCCTACAAGTTACATTGGTCCCGTGCGAGGTGTTCGTGCCTCTTACGAAGTCGTTTGAGGGCTGGTTTGGGTTTTCACCCTTAAACGGCCTGTTTTTCAGTCCAGGTGTTGATTTTTACCAAGTATTGTCGTATTCTCAAACCGCGAGTCACGGGACTACGCGGCCAGTTCGTACAAGTTACATTAGGCCCGTGCGAGGTGTTCGTGCCTCTTACGGGTTCGTTTGGGGGTTGGTTTGGATTTTCACCCTTTAACGGCCTGTTTTTTAGTCAAATTGTTATTTTAACAAGTTATCATCGTATTCTCAAACCGGGAGACCTGGGACTACGCGTTCAGGTCCTACAAGTTACATTGGTCCCGTGCGGGGTGTTCGTGCCTCTTACGGGGTCGTTTGGGGGCTGGTTTGGGTTTTCACCCATGGACGACCTGTTTTTAAGTCTAAGTGTTGATTTTTGCAAAATATCGTCGTATTCTCAAACCGGGAGATCCGGGACTACACGGTCTGTTCCTACAAGTTACATTGGTCCCGTGCGAGGTGTTCGCGCCTCTTACGGGGTCGTATGGGGCTGGTTTGGGTTTTCACCCTTTAACTGCCTGTTTTTAAGTGCAAGTGTTGATTTTTGCCAATTATCGTCGTATTCTCAAACCGGGAGACCCGGGACTACGCGGTCAGTTCGTACAAGTTACATTGGTCCCATGCGAGGTGTTCGTGACTCTTACGGGGTCGTTCGGTGGCTGGTTTGGGTTTTCACCCTTCAAAGGCCTGTTTTTAAGTGTAAGTGTTGATTTTTGCCAATTATCGACGTATTCTCAAACCGGGAGACCCGGGACTACGCGGTCAGTTCGTACAAGTTACATTGGTCCCATTCGAGGTGTCCATGCCTCTTATGGGGTCGTTCGGGGGCTGGTTTAAGTTTTCACCCTTCAACGGCTTGTTTTTAAGTGTAAGTGTTGATATTTGCCAATTATCATCGTATTCTCAAACCGGGAGACCCGGGACTACGCTGTTAGTTCGTACAAGTTAAATTGGTCCCGTGCGAGGTGTTTGTGCCTCTTACGGGGTCGTTTGGTGTTTCACCCTTTGACGGCCAGTTATGGTCTAAGTGTTATTTTTGCAAATTATCGTCATATTCTCAAACCGGGAGGCCTGGGACTACGCGGTCAGTTCCCACAAGTTACAATGGTCCCGTGCGAGGTGTTTGGCGGCTGGTTTGGGTTTTCACCCTTTAAGGACCTGTTTTTAAGTCTAAGTGTTGATTTTTGCAAATTATCGTCGTATTCTCAAACCGGGAGATCCGGGACTACGCGGTCTGTTCGTACAATTTACATTGGTCCCGTGCGAGGTGTTCGTGACTCTTACGGGTCGTTTGGGGCTGGTTTTGGTTTTCACCCTTTAACGGCCTGTTTTTAAGTCTCAGTGTTATTTTTGCAAATTATCATCGTATTCTCAAAACCGGGAGACCCGGGACTACGCGGTCAGTTCCTACAAGTTACATTGGTCCCGTGCGAGGTGTTCGGGCCTCTTACGGGGTCGTTTGAAGGCTGGTTTCGGTTTTCGCCTTTTAACGCCTGTTTTTAAGTCCAAGTGTTGATTTCTGCCAATTATCGTCGTATTCTAAAACCAGGAGACCCGGGACTACGCGGTCAGTTCGTGCAAGTTACATTGGTCCCGTGCGAGGTGTTCGTGCCTCTTACAGGGTCGTTTGGGTGCTGGTTTTGGTTTTCACCCTTCAATGGCCTGCTTTTAAGTGTAAGTGTTGATTTTTAACAATTATCGTCGTATTCTCAAACCGGGAGGCCCGGGACTACGCGGTCAGTTCGTACAAGTTACATTGGTCCCATGCGAGGTTTTCATGCCTCTTACGGGGTCGTTCGGGGGCTGGTTTGGGTTTTCACCCTTCAACGACCTGTTTTTAAGTCCAAGTGTTGATTTCTGCCAATTATCGTCGTGTTCTCAAACCGGGAGACCCGGGACTACGCGGTCAGTTCGTACAAGTTACATT
Source organism: Sambucus nigra (assembly GCA_949130495.1). Lineage (NCBI taxonomy): Eukaryota > Viridiplantae > Streptophyta > Magnoliopsida > Dipsacales > Adoxaceae > Sambucus > Sambucus nigra. Next base: position 109,991,962 of record OX422217.1, read on the forward strand.
GGTCCCGTGCGAGGTGTTCGTTCCTCTTACGGGGACGTTTGGTGGCTGATTTAGGTTTTCACCCTTTAATGGTCTGTTTTTAAGTCTAAGTGTTATTTTTGCAAATTATCGTTGTATTCTCAAACCAGAAGACCCGGGACTACACGGTCAGTTCGTACAAGTTACATAGGTCCTTTGCGAGGTGTTCGTGCCTCTTACGGGGACGTTTGGGGGCTGGTTTGGATTTTCACCGTTTACCGACCTGTTTTTAAGTCCAAGTGTTGATTGTTGCCAATTATCGTCGTATTCTCAAACCGGAAGACCTGGGACTACGCGGTCAGTTCGTTTAAGTTACATTGGTCCCGTGCGAGGTGTCCGTGCCTCTTACGGGGTCGTTTGGAGGCTGGTTTGGGTTTTCATCCTTTAACGGCCTGTTTTTAAATCTATGTATTATTTTTGCAAATTATCGACGTATTATCAAACCAGGAGACCATGGACTACGCGTTCAGATCCTACAAGTTAGATTGGTCCCATGCGAGGTGTTCGTGCCTCTTATAGGGTCATTTGAGGAAACGGGTATTCACCCATTAACGACCTGTTTTTAAGTCCAAGTGTCATTTTTGCAAATTATCATCATATTCTCAAAACCGGGAGACCCGGGACTACACGGTCAGTTCCTACAAGTTACATTGGTCCTGTGCGAGGTGTTCGTGCCTTTTACGGGGTCATTTAAGGGCTGGTTTGGGTTTTTACCCTTTAACGGCCTGTTTTTTAGTCCAAGTGTTGATTTTTATCTATTATCATCGTATTCTCAAACCGGGAGACCCGGGACTACTTTGTCAGTTCGTACAAGTTACATTGGTCCCGTGCGAGGTGTTCGTGCCTCCTACGTGTCCGTTTGGGTGCCAGTTTGGGTTTTCACCCTTAAACGGCCCGTTTTTAAGTCTTAAGTGTTGATTTTTGCCAATTATCTTCGTATTATCAAACCGGGACACCCGGGACTTCGCCGTTAGTTCATATAAGTTTTATTGGTCCCATGCGAGGTGTTCGTACCTCTTACGGGGTCATTTCGGGGCTGGTTTGGGTTTTCACCCTTTAACGGCCGGTTTTTAAGTCTAAGTGTTAGTTTTGCAAATTATCGTCGTATTCTCAAAACCGGGAGACCCGGGACTACGCGATCAGTTCCTACATGTTACATTGGTCCTGTGCGAGGTGTTCGTGCCTTTTACGGGGTCATTTGAGGGCTGGTTTGGGTTTTTACCCTTTAAAGACCTATTTTTAAGTCCAAGTATTGATTTTTACCAATTATCGTCGTATTCTCAAACCGGGAGACCCGGGACTACTCGGTCAGTTTGTACAAGTTACATTGGTCCCGTGCGAGGTGTTCGTGCCTCCTACGAGTCCGTTTGGGTGCCGGTTTGGGTTTTCACCCTTAAACGGCCTGTTTTTAAGTCTAAGTGTTGATTTTTACCAATTATCGTCGTATTCTCAAACCGGGAGACCCGGGACTACGCAGTCAGTTCGTATAAGTTTTATTGGTCCCATGCGAGGTGTTCGTACCTCTTACGGGGTCGTTTGGGGGTTGGTTTTGGTTTTCACCCTTTAACGGCCTGTTTTTAAGTCTAAGTGTTATTTTTGCAAATTATCATCGTATTCTCAAAACCGGGAGACCCGGGACTACGCGGTCAGTTCCTACATGTTAGATTTGTCCTGTGCGAGGTGTTCGTGCCTCTTACGGGGTCGTTTGGGGGCTTGTTTTGGTTTTCACCCTTTAACGACCTGTTTTTAAGTCCAAGTGTTGATTTTGGCCAATGATCGTCGTATTCTCAAACCGAGAGACCCGGGACTACGCGGTCAGTTAGTACAAGTTACACTGGTCCCGTGCGAGGTGGTCGTGCCTCTTACTGGGTCGTTTAGGGGCTGGTTTGGGTTTTCACCCTTTAACGACCTATTTTTAAGTAAGTGTTATTTTTACAAATTATCGTCGTATTCTCAAACCGGGAGACCCGGGACTATGCGGTCAGTTCGTACAAGTGACATTGGTCCCGTGCGAGGTGTTTGTGCCTCTTACGGGATCGTTTGGGGGTTGGTTTGGGTTTTCACCCTTTAACGGCCTGTTTTTAAGTAAGTGTTATTTTTGCAAATTATCGTCGTATTCTCAAACCGGGAGACCCAGGACAACGCGGTCAGTTCGTACAAGTTACATTAGTCCCGTGCGAGGTGTTAGTGCCTCTTACGGGGTCGCTTGGGGGCTAGTTTTGATTTTCACCTTTTAACGGCCTGTTTTTAAGTAAGTGTTATTTTTGCAAATTATCGTCGTATTCTCAAACCGGGAGACCCAGGACAACGCGGTCAGTTCGTACAAGTTACATTAGTCCCGTGCGAGGTGTTCGTGCCTCTTACAGGCTCGCTTGGGGGCTGGTTTTGATTTTCACCTTTTAACGGCCTGTTTTTAAGTCAAATTGTTGTTTTTATAAATTATCATCGTATTCTCAAACCTAGAGACCCAGGACAACGCGGTCAGTTCGTACAAGTTACATTAGTCCCGTGCGAGGTGTTAGTGCCTCTTACGGGGTCGCTTGAGGGCTGGTTTTGATTTTCACCTTTTAACGGCCTATTTTTAAGTAAGTGTTATTTTTGCAAATTATCGTCGTATTCTCAAACCGGGAGACGCAGGACAACACGGTCAGTTCGTACAAGTTACATTAGTCCCGTGCGAGGTGTTCGTGCTTCTTATAGGCTCGCTTGGGGGCTGGTTTTGATTTTCACCTTTTAACGGCCTGTTTTTAAGTCAAATTGTTGTTTTTATAAATTATCATCGTATTCTCAAACCTAGAGACCCGGGAATACGCGGTCAGCTCGTACAAGTTACATTGGTCCCGTGCGAGGTGTTCGTGCCTCTTACGGGTCGTTTGGGGCTGGTTTTGGCTTTCACCCTTTAACGGCCTGTTTTTAAGTCCAAGTGTTGATTGTTGCCAATTATCGTCGTATTCTCAAAGCGGAAGACCTGGGACTACGCGGTCAGTTCGTTTAAGTTACATTGGTCCCGTGCGAGGTGTCCGTGCCTCTTACGGGGTCGTTTGGAGGCTGGTTTGGGTTTTCATCCTTTAACGGCCTGTTTTTAAGTCTATGTATTATTTTTGCAAATTATCGACGTATTATCAAACCAGGAGACCATGGACTACGCGTTCAGATCCTACAAGTTAGATTGGTCCCATGCGAGGTGTTCGTGCCTCTTATAGGGTCGTTTGGGGCTGGTTTGGGTTTTCACCCTTTAACGGCCTGTTTTTAAGTGTAAGTGTTGATTTTTTCCAATTATCATCGTATTCTCAAACCGGGAGACCCGGGACTACGCGGTCAGTTCGTACAAGTTAGATTGGTCGAATGCGAGGTGTTCGTGCCTCTTACGGGGTCGTTTGGGGTCTGGTTTGGGTTTTCACCCTTTAACGGCCTGTTTTTAGGTCTAAGTGTTGATTTTTGATAATTATTCTTGTATTATCAAACCGGGAGATCCGGGACTACGCGGTCAGTTCGTACAAGTTACATTGGTCCCGTGCAAGGTGTTCGTGCCTCTTACAGGGTCGTTTGGGTGCTGGTTTTGGTTTTCACCCTTCAATGGCCTGCTTTTAAGTGTAAGTGTTGATTTTTAACAATTATCGTCGTATTCTCAAACCGGGAGGCCCGGGACTACGCGGTCAGTTCGTACAAGTTACATTGGTCCCATGCGAGGTTTTCATGCCTCTTACGGGGTCGTTCGAGGGCTGGTTTGGGTTTTCACCCTTCAACGACCTGTTTTTAAGTGTAAGTGTTGATTCTTGCCAATTATCGTCGTATTCTCAAACCTGGAGACCCGGGACAACGCGGTCAGTTCGTATAAGTTACATTGGTCTCGTGCGAGGTTTTCGTGCCTCTTACGGGTCGTTTGGGTTTTGTTTTGGTTTTCACCCTTTAACGGCCTGTTTTTAAGTCTAAGTGTTATTTTTCCAAATTATCATCGTATTCTCAAAACCGGGAGACCCGGGACTACGCGGTCAGTCCCTTCAAGTTACATTGGTCCCGTGCGAGGTGTTGGTGCCTCTTACGGGGTCGTTTGAGGGCTGGTTTGGGTTTCATCCCTTTAACGGCCTGTTTTTAAGTCCAAGTGTTGATTTCCGCCAATTATCATCGTATTCTCAAATCGGGTGACCCGGGACTACGCGGTCAGTTCGTTCAAGTTATATCGGTCCCGTGCGAGGTGTTCGTGCCTCTTACGGGTCGTTTGGGGCTGGTTTTGGTTTTCACCCTTTAACGGCCTGTTTTTAAGTCCAAGTGTTGATTCTTGCCAATTATATTCGTATTCTCAAACCGGAAGACCCGGGACTATGCGTTTAGTTCGTTCAAGTTACATTGGTCCCGTGCGAGGTGTTCGTGCCTCTTATGGGGTCGTTTGGGGTCTGGTTTGGGTTTTCAGCCTTTGACGGCTGTCTTTAAGTCTAAGTGTTGATTTTTGCCAATTATCGTCATATTCTCAAACCGGGAGACCCGGGACCACTCGGTCAGTTCGTTCAAGTTACATTAGTCCCGTGCAAGGTGTTCGTGCCTCTTACAGGGTCGCTTGGGGGCTGGTTTTGATTTTCACCTTTTAACGGCCTGTTTTTAAGTCAAATTGTTGTTTTTATAAATTATCATCGTATTCTCAAACCTATAGACCCGGGAATACGCGGTCAGCTCGTACAAGTTACATTGGTCCCGTGCGAGGTGTTCGTGCCTCTTACGGGGTCGTTTGGGGTCTGGTTTGTGTTTTCACCCATGGACGGCCTGTTTTTAAGTCTAAGTGTTATTTTTCCAAATTATCTTCATATTCTCAAACCGGGAGACCTGGGACTACGCGGTCAGTTCTTACAAGTTACATTGGTCCCATGCGAGGTGTTCGCGCCTCTTACGGGGTCGTTTGGGGCTGGTTTGGGTTTTCACCCTTTAACGGCCTGTTTTTAAGTGTAAGTGTTGATTTTTGCCAATTATCGTCGTATTCTCAAACCGGGAGACCCGGGACTACACGGTCAGTTCGTACAAGCTACATTGGTCCCATGCGAGGTGTTCGCGCCTCTTTCGGGGTCGTTCGGGGGCTGGTTTTGGGTTATCACCCTTCAACGGCCTGTTTTTAAGTGTAAGTGTTAATTTTTGCCAATTATCATCGTATTCTCAAACCGGGAGACCTGGGACTACGCGGTCAGTTCGTTCATGTTATATCTGTCCCGTGCGAGGTGTTCGTGCCTCTTACGGGTCGTTTGGGGCTGGTTTTGGTTTTCACCCTTTAACGGCCTGTTTTTAAGTCCAAGTGTTGATTGTTGCCAATTATCATCGTATTCTCAAACTGGAAGACCCGGGACGGTGCGTTCAGTTCGTTCAAGTTACATTGGTCCCGTGCGAGGTGTTCGTGCCTCTTACGGGGTCGTTTGGGGTCTGGTTTGGGTTTTCAGCCTTTGACGGCTGTTTTTAAGTCTAAGTGTTGATTTTTGCTAATTATCGTCATATTCTCAAACCGGGAGACCCGGGACTACACGGTCAGTTCGTACAAGCTACATTGGTCCCATGCGAGGTGTTCGTGCCTCTTTCGGGGTCGTTCGGGGGCTGGTTTTGGGTTATCACCCTTCAACGGCCTGTTTTTAAGTGTAAGTGTTGATTTTTGCCAATTATCATCGTATTCTCAAACCGGGAGACCCGGGACTATGCGGTCAGTTCGTTCTAGTTATATCGGTCCCTTGCGAGGTGTTCGTGCCTCTTACGGGTCGTTTGGGGCTGGTTTTGGTTTTCACCCTTTAACGGCCTGTTTTTAAGTCCAAGTGTTGATTGTTGCCAATTATCATCGTATTCTCAAACCGGAAGACCCGGGACTATGCGTTCAGTTCGTTCAAGTTACATTGGTTCCGTGCGAGGTGTTCGTGCCTCTTACGGGGTCGTTTGGGGTCTGGTTTGGGTTTTCAGCCTTTGACGGCTGTTTTTAAGTCTAAGTGTTGATTTTTGCTAATTATCGTCATATTCTCAAACCGGGAGACCCGGGACCACTCGGCCAGTTTGTACAAGTTACATTGGTCCCATTCGAGGTGTTCGTGCCTCTTACGGGGTCGTTTGGGGCTGGTTTGGGTTTTCACCCTTTAACAGCCTGTTTTTAAGTGTAAGTGTTGATTTTTGCCAATTATCATCGTATTCTCAAACCGGGAGACCCGGGACTACGCGGTCAGTTCGTACAAGTTACATTGGTCGAATGCGAGGTTTTCCTGCCTCTTACGGGGTCGTTCGGGGGCTGGTTCGGGTTTTCACCCTTCAACGGCTTGTTTTTGAGTGTAAGTGTTGATTCTTGCCAATTATCCTCGTGTTCTCAAAACGGGAGACCCGGGACTATGCGGTCAGTTCCGACAAGTTACATTGGTCCCGTGCGAGGTGTTCGTGCCTCTTACGGGTCATTTGGGGCTGGTTTTGGTTTTCACCCTTTAACGGCCTGTTTTTAAGTCTAAGTGTTATTTTTGCAAATTATCATCGTATTCTCAAAACCGGGAGACCCGGGACTACGCGGTCAGTTCCTACATGTTAGATTGGTCCTGTGCGAGGTGTTCGTGCCTCTTACGGGGTCGTTTGGTGGCTGGTATTGGTTTTCACCCTTTAATGACCTGTTTTTAAGTCCAAGTGTTGATTTTGGCCAATTATCGTCGTATTCTCAGACCGGGAGACCCGGGACTACGCGGTCAGTTCGTGCAAGTTACATTGGTCCCGTACGAGGTGTCCGTGCCTCTTACGGGGATGTTTCGTGGCTGATTTAGTTTTCACCCTTTAACGGCCTGTTTTTAGGTCTAAGTGTTGATTTTTGATAATTATTCTTGTATTATCAAACCGGGAGATCTGGGACTACGCGGTCAGTTCGTACAAGTTCCATTGGTCCCGTGCAAGGTGTTCGTGCCTCTTACAGGGTCGTTTGGGTGCTGGTTTTGGTTTTCACCCTTCAATGGCCTGCTTTTAAGTGTAAGTGTTGATTTTTAACAATTATCGTCGTATTCTCAAACCGGGAGGCCCGGGACTACGCGGTCAGTTCGTACAAGTTACATTGGTCCCATGCAAGGTTTTCATGCCTCTTACGGGGTCGTTCGGGGGCTGGTTTGGGTTTTCACCCTTCAACGACCTGTTTTTAAGTCCAAGTGTTGATTTCTGCCAATTATCGTCGTGTTCTCAAACCGGGAGACCCGGGACTACGCGGTCAGTTCGTACAAGTTACATTGGTCCCGTGCGAGGTGTTCGTTCCTCTTACGGGGACGTTTGGTGGCTGATTTAGGTTTTCACCCTTTAACGGCCTGTTTTTAAGTCTAAGTGTTATTTTTGCAAATTATCGTTGTATTCTCAAACCAGAAAACCCGGGACTACACGGTCAGTTCGTACAAGTTACATAGGTCCTTTGCGAGGTGTTCGTGCCTCTTACGGGGACGTTTGGGGGCTGGTTTGGATTTTCACCGTTTACCGACCTGTTTTTAAGTCCAAGTGTTGATTGTTGCCAATTATCGTCGTATTCTCAAACCGGAAGACCTGGGACTACGCGGTCAGTTCGTTTAAGTTACATTGGTCCCGTGCGAGGTGTCCGTGCCTCTTACGGGGTCGTTTGGAGGCTGGTTTGGGTTTTCATCCTTTAACGGCCTGTTTTTAAGTCTATGTATTATTTTTGCAAATTATCGACGTATTATCAAACCAGGAGACCATGGACTACGCGTTCAGATCCTACAAGTTAGATTGGTCCCATGCGAGGTGTTCGTGCCTCTTATAGGGTCATTTGAGGAAACGGGTATTCACCCATTAACGACCTGTTTTTAAGTCCAAGTGTCATTTTTGCAAATTATCATCATATTCTCAAAACCGGGAGACCCGGGACTACACGGTCAGTTCCTACAAGTTACATTGGTCCTGTGCGAGGTGTTCGTGCCTTTTACGGGGTCATTTGAGGGCTGGTTTGGGTTTTTACCCTTTAACGGCCTGTTTTTTAGTCCAAGTGTTGATTTTTATCTATTATCATCGTATTCTCAAACCGGGAGACCCGGGACTACTTTGTCAGTTCGTACAAGTTACATTGGTCCCGTGCGAGGTGTTCGTGCCTCCTACGTGTCCGTTTGGGTGCCAGTTTGGGTTTTCACCCTTAAACGGCCCGTTTTTAAGTCTTAAGTGTTGATTTTTGCCAATTATCTTCGTATTATCAAACCGGGACACCCGGGACTTCGCCGTTAGTTCATATAAGTTTTATTGGTCCCATGCGAGGTGTTCGTACCTCTTACGGGGTCATTTCGGGGCTGGTTTGGGTTTTCACCCTTTAACGGCCGGTTTTTAAGTCTAAGTGTTAGTTTTGCAAATTATCGTCGTATTCTCAAAACCGGGAGACCCGGGACTACGCGATCAGTTCCTACATGTTACATTGGTCCTGTACGAGGTGTTCGTGCCTTTTACGGGTCATTTGAGGGCTGGTTTGGGTTTTTACCCTTTAAAGACCTATTTTTAAGTCCAAGTATTGATTTTTACCAATTATCGTCGTATTCTCAAACCGGGAGACCCGGGACTACTCGGTCAGTTTGTACAAGTTACATTGGTCCCGTGCGAGGTGTTCGTGCCTCCTACGAGTCCGTTTGGGTGCCGGTTTGGGTTTTCACCCTTAAACGGCCTGTTTTTAAGTCTAAGTGTTGATTTTTACCAATTATCGTCGTATTCTCAAACCGGGAGACCCGGGACTACGCAGTCAGTTCGTATAACCACTTGTTCACTCAGTGCAGCCTTAGTAAAAGTATATGGCAAGAGGTGTGGCTAAGAAACCAATGCTATAGGGATACCATGGATTTAAATAGTGAGCTGGATATGGCTACTACTTACCACTCTACGAAGACTCTATGTGATAAGATAAGATCCTTATCCTTTACTACTACTATCTATTGCATTTGGTTGGAAAGGAATGCTAGATGCTTCAAGCATGTCTCCAATACACTTGACTCCATTGTGAAGGGCATTGAAAACATGGTTCGAGCAAAAGTGCTTACTTGGAAAAAGGACAGGAGGAACTACGCAAACTGGATGGCTTGTATGTACTGGAACATTCCTGAAGATAGGCTTCTGTGCTAAGGATTAGTCTAATATTGGGCTCTTTTTTGTTTGTTGTGGTTGCCTTGGGGTATGCCCTGGGGTTTTCTTTTTCCTTTGTTAAGGTTTTTTCCTCTGTAAATTCTTAGTTTTTTTATATACTCAATCTTTCCCGAAAAAAAAAAGTTTTATTTGTCCCATGCGAGGTGTTCGTACCTCTTACGGGGTCGTTTGGGGGTTGGTTTTGGTTTTCACCCTTTAACGGCCTGTTTTTAAGTCTAAGTGTTATTTTTGCAAATTATCGTCGTATTCTCAAAACCGGGAGACCCGGGACTACGCGGTCAGTTCCTACATGTTAGATTTGTCCTGTGCGAGGTGTTCGTGCCTCTTACGGGGTCGTTTGGGGGCTTGTTTTGGTTTTCACCCTTTAACGACCTGTTTTTAAGTCCAAGTGTTGATTTTGGCCAATGATCGTCGTATTCTCAAACCGAGAGACCCGGGACTACGCGGTCAGTTAGTACAAGTTACACTGGTCCCGTGCGAGGTGGTCGTGCCTCTTACTGGGTCGTTTAGGGGCTGGTTTGGGTTTTCACCCTTTAACGACCTATTTTTAAGTAAGTGTTATTTTTACAAATTATCATCGTATTCTCAAACTGGGAGACCCGGGACTATGCGGTCAGTTCGTACAAGTGACATTGGTCCCGTGCGAGGTGTTTGTGCCTCTTACGGGATCGTTTGGGGGTTGGTTTGGGTTTTCACCCTTTAACGGCCTGTTTTTAAGTAAGTGTTATTTTTGCAAATTATCGTCGTATTCTCAAACCGGGAGACCCAGGACAACGCGGTCAGTTCGTACAAGTTACATTAGTCCCGTGCGAGGTGTTAGTGCCTCTTACGGGGTCGCTTGGGGGCTAGTTTTGATTTTCACCTTTTAACGGCCTGTTTTTAAGTAAGTGTTATTTTTGCAAATTATCGTCGTATTCTCAAACCGGGAGACCCAGGACAACGCGGTCAGTTCGTACAAGTTACATTAGTCCCGTGCGAGGTGTTCGTGCCTCTTACAGGCTCGCTTGGGGGCTGGTTTTGATTTTCACCTTTTAACGGCCTGTTTTTAAGTCAAATTGTTGTTTTTATAAATTATCATCGTATTCTCAAACCTAGAGACCCAGGACAACGCGGTCAGTTCGTACAAGTTACATTAGTCCCGTGCGAGGTGTTAGTGCCTCTTACGGGGTCGCTTGAGGGCTGGTTTTGATTTTCACCTTTTAACGGCCTATTTTTAAGTAAGTGTTATTTTTGCAAATTATCGTCGTATTCTCAAACCGGGAGACGCAGGACAACGCGGTCAGTTCGTACAAGTTACATTAGTCCCGTGCGAGGTGTTCGTGCTTCTTACAGGCTCGCTTGGGGGCTGGTTTTGATTTTCACCTTTTAACGGCCTATTTTTAAGTCAAATTGTTGTTTTTATAAATTATCATCGTATTCTCAAACCTAGAGACCCGGGAATACGCGGTCAGCTCGTACAAGTTACATTGGTCCCGTGCGAGGTGTTCGTGCCTCTTACGGGGTCGTTTGGGGTCTGGTTTGTGTTTTCACCCACGGACGGCCTGTTTTTAAGTCTAAGTGTTATTTTTCCAAATTATCTTCATATTCTCAAACCGGGAGACCTGGGACTACGCGGTCAGTTCCTACAAGTTACATTGGTCCCATGCGAGGTGTTCACGCCTCTTACGGGGTCGTTTGGTGCTGGTTTGGGTTTTCACCCTTTAACGACCTGTTTTTAAGTGTAAGTGTTGATTTTTGCCAATTATCGTCGTATTCTCAAACCGGGAGACCCGGGACTACACGGTCAGTTCGTACAAGCTACATTGGTCCCATGCGAGGTGTTCGCGCCTCTTTCGGGGTCGTTCGGGGGCTGGTTTTGGGTTATCACCCCTCAACGGCCTGTTTTTAAGTGTAAGTGTTGATTTTTGCCAATTATCATCGTATTCTCAAACCGGGAGACCCGGGACTACGCGGTCAGTTCGTTCAAGTTATATCGGTCCCGTGTGAGGTGTTCGCGCCTCTTTCGGGGTCGTTCGGGGGCTGGTTTTGGGTTATCACCCTTCAACGGCCTGTTTTTAAGTGTAAGTGTTGATTTTTGCCAATTATCATCGTATTCTCAAACCGGGAGACCCGGGACTACGCGGTCAGTTCGTTCAAGTTATATCGGTCCCTTGCGAGGTGTTCGTGCCTCTTAGGGGTCGTTTGGGGCTGGTTTTGGTTTTCACCCTTTAACGGCCTGTTTTTAAGTCCAAGTGTTGATTGTTGCCAATTATCATCGTATTCTCAAACCGGAAGACCCGGGACTATGCGTTCAGTTCGTTCAAGTTACATTGGTCCCGTGCGAGGTGTTCGTGCCTCTTACGGGGTCGTTTGGGGTCTGGTTTGGGTTTTCAGCCTTTGACGGCTGTTTTTAAGTCTAAGTGTTGATTTTTGCTAATTATCGTCATATTCTCAAACCGGGAGACCCGGGACCACTCGGCCAGTTTGTACAAGTTACATTGGTCCCATTCGAGGTGTTCGTGCCTCTTACGGGGTCGTTTGGGGCTGGTTTGGGTTTTCACCCTTTAACGGCCTGTTTTTAAGTGTAAGTGATGATTTTTGCCAATTATCATCGTATTCTCAAACCGGGAGACCCGGGACTACGCGGTCAGTTCGTACAAGTTACATTGGTCGAATGCGAGGTTTTCCTGCCTCTTACGGGGTCGTTCGGGGGCTGGTTCGGGTTTTCACCCTTCAACGGCTTGTTTTTGAGTGTAAGTGTCGATTCTTGCCAATTATCCTCGTGTTCTCAAACCGGGAGACCCGGGACTACGCGGTCAGTTCCGACAAGTTACATTGGTCCCGTGCGAGGTGTTCGTGCCTCTTACGGGTCATTTGGGGATGGTTTTGGTTTTCACCCTTTAACGGCCTGTTTTTAAGTCTAAGTGTTATTTTTGCAAATTATCATCGTATTCTCAAAACCGGGAGACCCGGGACTACGCGGTCAGTTCCTACATGTTAGATTGGTCCTGTGCGAGGTGTTCGTGCCTCTTACGGGGTCGTTTGGGGGCTGGTTTTGGTTTTCACCCTTTAACGACCTGTTTTTATGTCCAAGTGTTGATTTTGGCCAATTATCGTCGTATTCTCCGATCGGGAGACCCGGGACTACGCGGTCAGTTCGTGCAAGTTACATTGGTCCCGTACGAGGTGTTCATGCCTCATACGGGGACGTTTCGTGGCTGATTTAGGTTTTCACCCTTTAACAGCCTGTTTTTAGGTCTAAGTGTTGATTTTTGATAATTATTCTTGTATTATCAAACCGGGAGATCCGGGACTACGCGGTCAGTTTGTACAAGTTCCATTGGTCTCGTGCAAGGTGTTCGTGCCTCTTACAGGGTCGTTTGGGTGCTGGTTTTGGTTTTCACCCATCAATGGCCTGTTTTGAAGTGTAAGTGTTGATTTTTAACAATTATCGTCGTATTCTCAAACCGGGAGACCCGGGACTACGCGGTCAGTTCGTACAAGTTACATTGGTCCCATGCGAGGTTTTCATGCCTCTTACGGGGTCGTTCGGGGGCTGGTTTGGGTTTTCACCCTTCAACGACCTGTTTTTAAGTGTAAGTGTTGATTCTTGCCAATTATCGTCGTATTCTCAAACCTGGAGACCCGGGACAACGCGGTCAGTTCGTGCAAGTTACATTGGTCCCGTGCGAGGTGTTCGTGCCTCTTACGGGGACCTTTGGTGGCTGATTTAGGTTTTCACCCTTTAACGACTTGTTTTTAAGTCTAAGTGTTATTTTTGCAAATTATCATTGTATGCTTAAACCGGGAGACCTGGACTACACGGTCAGTTCCTACAAGTTACATTGGTCCCATGCGAGGTGTTCGTGCCTCTTACGGGGTCGTTCGGGGGATGGTTTGGATTTTCACCCTTTAAAGACCTGTTTTTAAGTCCAAGTGTTGATTGTTGCTAATTATCGTCGTATTGTCAAACCGGAAGACCCCGGAATACGCGGTTAATTCGTTCAAGTTACATTGGTCCCGTGCGAGGTGTTCGTGCCTCTTACGGGGTCGTTCGGGGGCTGGTTTGGGTTTTCACCCTTTAACGGCCTGTTTTTAAGTCTAAGTGTTATTTTTCCAAATTATCATCGTATTCTCAAAATCGGGAGACCCGGGACTACGCGGTCAGTTCCTTCAAGTTACATTGGTCCCGTGCGAGGTGTTGGTGCCTCTTACGGGGTCGTTTGAGGGCTGGTTTGGGTTTTCTCCCTTTAACGGCCTGTTTTTAAGTCCAAGTGTTGATTTCTGCCAATTATCGTCGTATTCTCAAACTGGGAGACCCGGGACTACGCGGTCAGTTCGTGCAAGTTACATTGGTCCCGTGCGAGGTGTTCGTTCCTCTTACGGGGACGTTTGGTGGCTGATTTAGGTTTTCACCCTTTAACGGCCTGTTTTTAAGTCTAAGTGTTATTTTTGCAAATTATCGTTGTATTCTCTAACCGGAAGACCCAGGACTACACGGTCAGTTCGTACAAGTAACATAGGTCTTTTGCGAGGTGTTCGTGCCTCTTACGGGGACGTTTGGGAGCTGGTTTGGATTTTCACCGTTTACCGACCTGTTTTTAAGTCCAAGTGTTGATTGTTGCCAATTATCGTCGTATTCTCAAACCGGAAGACCTGGGACTACGCGGTCAGTTCGTTTAAGTTACATTGGTCACGTGCGAGGTGTTCGTGCCTCTTACGGGGTCGTTTAGAGGCTGGTTTGGGTTTTCACCCTTTAACGGCCTGTTTTTAAGTCTATGTATTATTTTTGTAAATTATCGACGTATTCTCAAACCGGGAGACCCGGCGGGACTACGCGTTCAGATCCTACAAGTTAGATTGGTCCCATGCGAGGTGTTCGTGCCTCTTATAGGGTCATTTGAGTAAACGGGTATTCACCCATTAACGACCTATTTTTAAGTCTAAGTGTCATTTTTGCAAATTATCATCATATTCTCAAAACCGGGAGACCCGGGACTACACGGTCAGTTCCTACAAGTTACATTGGTCGTGTGCGAGGTGTTCGTGCCTTTTACGGGGTCATTTGAGGGCTGGTTTGGGTTTTTACCCTTTAACGGCCTGTTTTTTAGTCCAAGTGTTGATTTTTACCTATTATCGTCGTATTCTCAAACCGGGAGACCCGGGACTACTTTGTCAGTTCGTACAAGTTACATTGGTCCCGAGCGAGGTGTTCGTGCCTCCTACGAGTCCGTTTGGAGGCCGGTTTGGGTTTTCACCCTTAAACGGCCTGTTTTTAAGTCAAAGTGTTGATTTTTGCCAATTATCTTCGTATTATCAAACCGGGAGACCCGGGACTTCCCCGTTAGTTCATATAAGTTTTATTGGTCCCATGCGAGGTGTTCGTACCTCTTACGGGGTCATTTCGGGGCTGGTTTGGGTTTTCACCCTTTAACGGCCGGTTTTTAAGTCTAAGTGTTAGTTTTGCAAATTATCGTCGTATTCTCAAAACCGGGAGACCCGGGACTACGCGATCAGTTCCTACATGTTACATTGGTCCTGTGCGAGGTGTTCGTACCTTTTACGGGGTCATTTGAGGGCTGGTTTGGGTTTTTACCCTTTAATGACCTATTTTTAAGTCCACGTATTGATTTTTACCAATTATCGTCGTATTCTCAAACCGGGAGACCCGGGACTACTCGGTCAGTTCGTACAAGTTACATTGGTCCCGTGCGAGGTGTTCGTGCCTCCTACGTGTCCGTTTGGGTGCCGGTTTGGGTTTTCACCCTTAAACGGCCTGTTTTTAAGTCTAAGTGTTGATTTTTACCAATTATCGTCGTATTCTCAAACCGGGAGACCCGGGACTACGCAGTCAGTTCGTATAAGTTTTATTGGTCCCATGCGAGGTGTTCGTACCTCTTACGGGGTCGTTTGGGGGCTGGTTTGGGTTTTCACCCTTTAACGACCTGTTTTTAAGTCTAAGTGTTATTTTTGCAAATTATCGTCGTATTCTCAAAACCGGGAGACCCGGGACTACGCGGTCAGTTCCTACATGTTAGATTGGTCCTGTGCGAGGTGTTCGTGCCTCTTACGGGGTCGTTTGGGGGCTGGTTTTGGTTTTCACCCTTTAACGACCTGTTTTTAAGTCCAAGTGTTGATTTTGGCCAATGATCGTCGTATTCTCAAACCGAGAGACCCGACCGGGACTACGCGGTCAGTTAGTACAAGTTACACTGGTCCCGTGCGAGGTGGTCGTGCCTCTTACTGGGTCGTTTAGGGGCTGGTTTGGGTTTTCACCCTTTAACGACCTATTTTTAAGTAAGTGTTATTTTTGCAAATTATCGTCGTATTCTCAAACCGGGAGACCCGGGACTATGCGGTCAGTTCGTACAAGTGACATTGGTCCCGTGCGAGGTGTTCGTGCCTCTTACGGGATTGTTTGGGGGTTGGTATGGATTTTCACCCTTTAACGGCCTGTTTTTAAGTAAGTGTTATTTTTGCAAATTATCGTCGTATTCTCAAACCGGGAGACCCAGGACAACGCGGTCAGTTCGTACAAGTTACATTAGTCCCGTGCGAGGTGTTAGTGCCTCTTATAGGGTCGCTTGGGGGCTGGTTTTGATTTTCACCTTTTAACGGCCTATTTTTAAGTAAGTGTTATTTTTGCAAATTATCGTCGTATTCTCAAACCGGGAGACCCAGGACAACGCGGTCAGTTCGTACAAGTTACGTTAGTCCCGTGCGAGGTGTTCGTGCCTCTTACAGGCTCGCTTGGGGGCTGGTTTTGATTTTCACCTTTTAACGGCCTGTTTTTAAGTCAAATTGTTGTTTTTATAAATTATCATCGTATTCTCAAACCTAGAGACCCAGGACAACGCGGTCAGTTCGTACAAGTTACATTAGTCCCGTGCGAGGTGTTAGTGCCTCTTACGGGGTCGCTTGGGGGCTGGTTTTTATTTTCACCTTTTAACGGCCTATTTTTAAGTAAGTGTTATTTTAGCAAATTATCGTCGTATTCTCAAACCGGGAGACCCAGGACAACGCGGTCAGTTCGTACAAGTTACATTAGTCCCGTGCGAGGTGTTCGTGCCTCTTACAGGCTCGCTTGGGGGCTGGTTCTGATTTTCACCTTTTAACGGCCTATTTTTAAGTCAAATTGTTGTTTTTATAAATTATCATCGTATTCTCAAACCTAGAGACCCGGGAATACGCGGTCAGCTCGTACAAGTTACATTGGTCCCGTGCGAGGTGTTCGTGCCTCTTACGGGGTCGTTTGGGGTCTGGTTTGTGTTTTCACCCACGGACGGCCTGTTTTTAAGTCTAAGTGTTATTTTTCCAAATTATCTTCATATTCTCAAACCGGGAGACCTGGGACTACGCGGTTAGTTCCTACAAGTTACATTGGTCCCATGCGAGGTGTTCGCGCCTCTTACGGGGTCGTTTGGGGCTGGTTTGGGTTTTCACCCTTTAACGGCCTGTTTTTAAGTGTAAGTGTTGATTTTTGCCAATTATCGTCGTATTCTCAAACCGGGAGACCCGGGACTACACGGTCAGTTCGTACAAGCTACATTGGTCCCATGCGAGGTGTTCGCGCCTCTTTCGGGGTCGTTCGGGGGCTGGTTTTGGGTTATCACCCTTCAACGGCCTGTTTTTAAGTGTAAGTGTTAATTTTTGCCAATTATCATCGTATTCTAAAACCGGGAGACCTGGGACTACGCGGTCAGTTCGTTCATGTTATATATGTCCCGTGCGAGGTGTTCGTGCCTCTTACGGGTCGTTTGGGGCTGGTTTTGGTTTTCACCCTTTAACGGCCTGTTTTTAAGTCCAAGTGTTGATTGTTGCCAATTATCATCGTATTCTCAAACCGGAAGACCCGGGACTCTGCGTTCAGTTCGTTCAAGTTACATTGGTCCCGTGCGAGGTGTTCGTGCCTCTTACGGGGTCGTTTGGGGTTTGGTTTGGGTTTTCAGCCTTTGACGGCTGTTTTTAAGTAAGTGTTGATTTTTGCCAATTATCGTCATATTCTCAAACCGGGAGACCCAGGACCACTCGGTCAGTTTGTACAAGTTACATTGGTCCCATTCGAGGTGTTCGTGCCTCTTACGGGGTCGTTTGGGGCTGGTTTGGGTTTTCACCCTTTAACGGCCTGTTTTTAAGTGTAAGTGTTGATTTTTGCCAATTATCATCGTATTCTCAAACCGGGAGACCCGGGACTACGCAGTCAGTTCGTACAAGTTACATTGGTCGAATGCGAGGTTTCCGTGCCTCTTACGGGGTCGTTCGGGGGCTGGTTTGTGTTTTCACCCTTCAACGGCTTGTTTTTGAGTGTAAGTGTTGATTCTTGCCAATTATCGTCGTGTTCTCAAACCGGGAGACCCGGGACTACGCGGTCAGTTCCTACAAGTTACATTGGTCCCGTGCGAGGTGTTCGTGCCTCTTATTGGGGCTTGTTTTGGTTTTCACCCTTTAACGACCTGTTTTTAAGTCTAAGTGTTATTTTTGCAAATTATCATCGTATTCTCAAAACCGGGAGACCCGGGACTATGCGGTCAGTTCCTACATGTTACATTGGTCCTGTCCGAGGTGTTCGTGCCTCTTACGGGGTCGTTTGGGGGCTGGTTTTGGTTTTCACCCTTTAACGACCTGTTTTTAAGTCCAAGTGTTGATTTTGGCCAATTATCGTCGTATTCTCAGACCGGGAGACCCGGGACTACGCGGTCAGTTCGTGCAAGTTACATTGGTCCCGTACGAGGTGTCCGTGCCTCTTACGGGGACGTTTCGTGGCTGATTTAGGTTTTCACCCTTTAACGGCCTGTTTTTAGGTCTAAGTGTTGATTTTTGATAATTATTCTTGTATTATCAAACCGGGAGATCCGGGACTACGCGGTCAGTTCGTACAAGTTCCATTGGTCCCGTGCAAGGTGTTCGTGCCTCTTAGAGGGTCGTTTGGGTGCTGGTTTTGGTTTTCACCCTTCAATGGCCTGCTTTTAAGTGTAAGTGTTGATTTTTAACAATTATCGTCGTATTCTCAAACCGGGAGACCCGGGATTACGCGGTCAGTTCTTACAAGTTACATTGGTCGAATGCGAGGTTTTCCTGCCTCTTACGGGGTCGTTCGGGGGCTGGTTCGGGTTTTCACCCTTCAACGGCTTGTTTTTGAGTGTAAGTGTTGATTCTTGCCAATTATCGTCGTGTACTCAAACCGGGAGACCCGGGACTACGCGGTCAGTTCCGACAAGTTACATTGGTCCCGTGCGAGGTGTTCGTGCCTCTTACGGGTCATTTGGCGCTGGTTTTGGTTTTCACCCTTTAACGGCCTGTTTTTAAGTCTAAGTGTTATTTTTGCAAATTATCATCGTATTCTCAAAACCGGGAGACCCGGGACTACGCTGTCAGTTCCTACATGTTACATTGGTCCTGTGCGAGGTGTTCGTGCCTCTTACGGGGTCGTTTGGGGGCTGATTTAGGTTTTCACCCTTTAACAGCCTGTTTTTAGGTCTAAGTGTTGATTTTTGATAATTATTCTTGTATTATCAAACCGGGAGATCCGGGACTACGCGGTCAGTTTGTACAAGTTCCATTGGTCTCGTGCACGGTGTTCGTGCCTCTTACAGGGTCGTTTGGGTGCTGGTTTTGGTTTTCACCCATCAATGGCCTGCTTTTAAGTGTAAGTGTTGATTTTTAACAATTATCGTCGTATTCTCAAACCGGGAGACCCGGGACTACGCGGTCAGTTCGTACAAGTTACATTGGTCCCATGCGAGGTTTTCATGCCTCTTACGGGGTCGTTCGGGGGATGGTTTGGGTTTTCACCCTTTAACGACCTGTTTTTAAGTCTAAGTGTTATTTTTCCAAATTATCATCGTATTCTCAAAATCGGGAGACCCGGGACTACGCGGTTCAGTTCCTTCAAGTTACATTGGTCCCGTGCGAGGTGTTGGTGCCTCTTACGGGGTCGTTTGAGGGCTGGTTTGGGTTTTCTCCCTTTAACGGCCTGTTTTTAAGTCCAAGTGTTGATTTCTGCCAATTATCGTCGTATTCTCAAACCGGGAGACCCAGGACTACGCGGTCAGTTCGTGCAAGTTACATTGGTCCCGTGCGAGGTGTTCGTGCCTCTTACGGGGACGTTTGGTGGCTGATTTAGGTTTTCACCCTTTAACGGCCTGTTTTTAAGTCTAAGTGTTATTTTTGCAAATTATCATTGTATTCTCAAACCGGAAGACCCAGGACTACACGGTCAGTTCGTACAAGTTACATAGGTCCTTTGCGAGGTGTTCGTGCCTCTTACGGTGACGTTTGGGAGCTGGTTTGGATTTTCACCGTTTACCGACCTGTTTTTAAGTCCAAGTGTTGATTGTTGCCAATTATCGTCGTATTCTCAAACCGGAAGACCTGGGACTACGCGGTCAGTTCGTTTAAGTTACATTGGTCACGTGCGAGGTGTTTGTGCCTCTTACGGGGTCGTTTAGAGGCTGGTTTGGGTTTTCACCCTTTAACGGCCTGTTTTTAAGTCTATGTATAATTTTTGTAAATTATCGACGTATTCTCAAACCGGGAGACTCGGCGGGACTACGCGTTCAGATCCTACAAGTTAGATTGGTCCCATGCGAGGTGTTCGTGCCTCTTATTGGGTCATTTGAGTAAACGGGTATTCACCCATTAACGACCTATGTTTAAGTCTAAGTGTCATTTTTGCAAATTATCATCATATTCTCAAAACCGGGAGACCCGGGACTACACGGTCAGTTCCTACAAGTTACATTGGTCGTGTGCGAGGTGTTCGTGCCTTTTACGGGGTCATTTGAGGGCTGGTTTGGGTTTTTACCCTTTAACGGCCTGTTTTTTAGTCCAAGTGTTGATTTTTACCTATTATCGTCGTATTCTCAAACCGGGAGACCCGGGACTACTTTGTCAGTTCGTACAAGTTACATTGGTCCCGAGCGAGGTGTTCGTGCCTCCTACGAGTCCGTTTGGAGGCCGGTTTGGGTTTTCACCCTTAAACGGCCAATTTTTAAGTCAAAGTGTTGATTTTTGCCAATTATCTTCGTATTATCAAACCGGGAGACCCGGGACTTCCCCGTTAGTTCATATAAGTTTTATTGGTCCCATGCGAGGTGTTCGTACCTCTTACGGGGTCATTTCGGGGCTGGTTTGGGTTTTCACCCTTTAACGGCCGGTTTTTAAGTCTAAGTGTTAGTTTTGCAAATTATCGTCGTATTCTCAAAACCGGGAGACCCGGGACTACGCGATCAGTTCCTACATGTTACATTGGTCCTGTGCGAGGTGTTCGTGCCTTTTACGGGGTCATTTGAGGGCTGGTTTGGGTTTTTACCCTTTAACGACCTATTTTTAAGTCCACGTATTGATTTTTACCAATTATCGTCGTATTCTCAAACCGGGAGACCCGGGACTACTCGGTCAGTTCGTACAAGTTACATTGGTCCCGTGCGAGGTGTTCGTGCCTCCTACGTGTCCGTTTGGGTGCCGGTTTGGGTTTTCACCCTTAAACGGCCTGTTTTTAAGTCTAAGTGTTGATTTTTACCAATTATCGTCGTATTCTCAAACCGGGAGACCCGGGACTACGCAGTCAGTTCGTATAAGTTTTATTGGTCCCATGCGAGGTGTTCGTACCTCTTACGGGGTCGTTTGGGGGCTGGTTTGGGTTTTCACCCTTTAACGACCTGTTTTTAAGTCTAAGTGTTATTTTTGCAAATTATCGTCGTATTCTCAAAACCGGGAGACCCGGGACTACGCGGTCAGTTCCTACATGTTAGATTGGTCCTGTGCGAGGTGTTCGTGCCTCTTACGGGGTCGTTTGGGGGCTGGTTTTGGTTTTCACCCTTTAACGACCTGTTTTTAAGTCCAAGTGTTGATTTTGGCCAATGATCGTCGTATTCTCAAACCGAGAGACCCGACCGGGACTACGCGGTCAGTTAGTACAAGTTACACTGGTCCCGTGCGAGGTGGTCGTGCCTCTTACTGGGTCGTTTAGGGGCTGGTTTGGGTTTTCACCCTTTAACGACCTATTTTTAAGTAAGTGTTATTTTTGCAAATTATCGTCGTATTCTCAAACCGGGAGACCCGGGACTATGCGGTCAGTTCGTACAAGTGACATTGGTCCCGTGCGAGGTGTTCGTGCCTCTTACGGGATTGTTTGGGGGTTGGTATGGATTTTCACCCTTTAACGGCCTGTTTTTAAGTAAGTGTTATTTTTGCAAATTATCGTCGTATTCTCAAACCGGGAGACCCAGGACAACGCGGTCAGTTCGTACAAGTTACATTAGTCCCGTGCGAGGTGTTAGTGCCTCTTACGGGGTCGCTTGGGGGCTGGTTTTGATTTTCACCTTTTAACGGCCTATTTTTAAGTAAGTGTTATTTTTGCAAATTATCGTCGTATTCTCAAACCGGGAGACCCAGGACAACGCGGTCAGTTCGTACAAGTTACGTTAGTCCCGTGCGAGGTGTTCGTGCCTCTTACAGGCTCGCTTGGGGGCTGGTTTTGATTTTCACCTTTTAACGGCCTGTTTTTAAGTCAAATTGTTGTTTTTATAAATTATCATCGTATTCTCAAACCTAGAGACCCAGGACAACGCGGTCAGTTCGTACAAGTTACATTAGTCCCGTGCGAGGTGTTAGTGCCTCTTACGGGGTCGCTTGGGGGCTGGTTTTTATTTTCACCTTTTAACGGCCTATTTTTAAGTAAGTGTTATTTTAGCAAATTATCGTCGTATTCTCAAACCGGGAGACCCAGGACAACGCGGTCAGTTCGTACAAGTTACATTAGTCCCGTGCGAGGTGTTCGTGCCTCTTACAGGCTCGCTTGGGGGCTGGTTCTGATTTTCACCTTTTAACGGCCTATTTTTAAGTCAAATTGTTGTTTTTATAAATTATCATCGTATTCTCAAACCTAGAGACCCGGGAATACGCGGTCAGCTCGTACAAGTTACATTGGTCCCGTGCGAGGTGTTCGTGCCTCTTACGGGGTCGTTTGGGGTCTGGTTTGTGTTTTCACCCACGGACGGCCTGTTTTTAAGTCTAAAGTGTTATTTTTCCAAATTATCTTCATATTCTCAAACCGGGAGACCTGGGACTACGCGGTCAGTTCCTACAAGTTACATTGGTCCCATGCGAGGTGTTCGCGCCTCTTACGGGGTCGTTTGGGGCTGGTTTGGGTTTTCACCCTTTAACGGCCTGTTTTTAACTGTAAGTGTTGATTTTTGCCAATTATCGTCGTATTCTCAAACCGGGAGACCCGGGACTACACGATCAGTTCGTACAAGCTACATTGGTCCCATGCGAGGTGTTCGCGCCTCTTTCGGGGTCGTTCGGGGGCTGGTTTTGGGTTATCACCCTTCAACGGCCTGTTTTTAAGTGTAAGTGTTAATTTTTGCCAATTATCATCGTATTCTCAAACCGGGAGACCTGGGACTATGCGGTCAGTTCGTTCATGTTATATATGTCCCGTGCGAGGTGTTCGTGCCTCTTACGGGTCGTTTGGGGCTGGTTTTGGTTTTCACCCTTTAACGGCCTGTTTTTAAGTCCAAGTGTTGATTGTTGCCAATTATCATCGTA
The DNA here is from genome assembly GCA_949130495.1 of Sambucus nigra. Lineage (NCBI taxonomy): Eukaryota > Viridiplantae > Streptophyta > Magnoliopsida > Dipsacales > Adoxaceae > Sambucus > Sambucus nigra. The sequence goes on from OX422217.1 coordinate 110,014,612, forward strand.
TTCTCAAACCGGAAGACCCGGGACTGTGCGTTCAGTTCGTTCAAGTTACATTGGTCCCGTGCGAGGTGTTCGTGCCTCTTACGGGGTCGTTTGGGGTCTGGTTGGGTTTTCAGCCTTTGACGGCTGTTTTTAAGTCTAAGTGTTATTTTTGCAAATTATCGTCGTATTCTCAAAACCGGGAGACCCGGGACTACGCGGTCAGTTCCTACATGTTAGATTGGTCCTGTGCGAGGTGTTCGTGCCTCTTACGGGGTCGTTTGGGGGCTGGTTTTGGTTTTCACCCTTTAACGACCTGTTTTTAAGTCCAAGTGTTGATTTTGGCCAATGATCGTCGTATTCTCAAACCGAGAGACCCGACCGGGACTACGCGGTCAGTTAGTACAAGTTACACTGGTCCCGTACGAGGTGGTCGTGCCTCTTACTGGGTCGTTTAGGGGCTGGTTTGGGTTTTCACCCTTTAACGACCTATTTTTAAGTAAGTGTTATTTTTGCAAATTATCGTCGTATTCTCAAACCGGGAGACCCGGGACTATGCGGTCAGTTCGTACAAGTGACATTGGTCCCGTGCGAGGTGTTCGTGCCTCTTACGGGATCGTTTGGGGGTTGGTATGGATTTTCACCCTTTAACGGCCTGTTTTTAAGTAAGTGTTATTTTTGCAAATTATCGTCGTATTCTCAAACCGGGAGACCCAGGACAACGCGGTCAGTTCGTACAAGTTACATTAGTCCCGTACGAGGTGTTAGTGCCTCTTACGGGGTCGCTTGGGGGCTGGTTTTGATTTTCACCTTTTAACGGCCTATTTTTAAGTAAGTGTTATTTTTGCAAATTATCGTCGTATTCTCAAACCGGGAGACCCAGGACAACGCGGTCAGTTCGTACAAGTTACGTTAGTCCCGTGCGAGGTGTTCGTGCCTCTTACAGGCTCGCTTGGGGGCTGGTTTTGATTTTCACCTTTTAACGGCCTGTTTTTAAGTCAAATTGTTGTTTTTATAAATTATCATCGTATTCTCAAACCTAGAGACCCAGGACAACGCGGTCAGTTCGTACAAGTTACATTAGTCCCGTGCGAGGTGTTAGTGCCTCTTACGGGGTCGCTTGGGGGCTGGTTTTTATTTTCACCTTTTAACGGCCTATTTTTAAGTAAGTGTTATTTTTGCAAATTATCGTCGTATTCTCAAACCGGGAGACCCAGGACAACGCGGTCAGTTCGTACAAGTTACGTTAGTCCCATGCGAGGTGTTCGTGCCTCTTACAGGCTCACTTGGGGGCTGGTTTTGATTTTCACCTTTTAACGGCCTGTTTTTAAGTCAAATTGTTGTTTTTATAAATTATCATCGTATTCTCAAACCTAGAGACCCGGGAATACGCGGTCAGCTCGTACAAGTTACATTGGTCCCGTGCGAGGTGTTCGTGCCTCTTACGGGGTCGTTTGGGGTCTGGTTTGTGTTTTCACCCACGGACGGCCTGTTTTTAAGTCTAAGTGTTATTTTTCCAAATTATCTTCATATTCTCAAACCGGGAGACCTGGGACTACGCGGTCAGTTCCTACAAGTTACATTGGTCCCATGCGAGGTGTTCGCGCCTCTTACGAGGTCGTTTGGAGCTGGTTTGGGTTTTCACCCTTTAACGGCCTGTTTTTAAGTCCAAGTGTTGATTGTTGCCAATTATCATCGTATTCTCAAACCGGAAGACCCGGGACTGTGCGTTCAGTTCGTTCAAGTTACATTGGTCCCGTACGAGGTGTTCGTGCCTCTTACGGGGTCGTTTGGGGTCTGGTTTGGGTTTTCAGCCTTTGACGGCTGTTTTTAAGTCTAAGTGCTGATTTTTGCCAATTATCGTCATATTCTCAAACCGGGAGACCCGGGACCACTCGGTGAGTTTGTACAAGTTACATTGGTCCCATTCGAGGTGTTCGTGCCTCTTACGGGGTCGTTTGGAGCTGGTTTGGGTTTTCACCCTTTAACGGCCTGTTTTTAAGTGTAAGTGTTGATTTTTGCCAATTATCATCGTATTCTCAAACCGGGAGACCCGGGACTACGCGGTCAGTTCGTACAAGTTACATTGGTCGAATGCGAGGTTTTCGTCCCTCTTACGGGGTCGTTCGGGGGCTGGTTTGTGTTTTCACCCTTCAACGGCTTGTTTTTGAGTGTAAGTGTTGATTCTTGCCAATTATCGTCGTGTTCTCAAACCGGGAGACCCGGGACTACGCGGTCAGTTCCTACAAGTTACATTGGTCCCGTGCGAGGTGTTCGTGCCTCTTACTGGGGCTTGTTTTGGTTTTCACCCTTTAACGACCTGTTTTTAAGTCTAAGTGTTATTTTTGCAAATTATCATCGTATTCTCAAAACCGGGAGACCCGGGACTATGCGGTCAGTTCCTACATGTTACATTGGTCCTGTCCGAGGTGTTCGTGCCTCTTACGAGGTCGTTTGGGGGCTGGTTTTGGTTTTCACCCTTTAACGACCTGTTTTTAAGTCCAAGTGTTGATTTTGGCCAATTATCGTCGTATTCTCAGACCGGGAGACCCGGGACTACGCGGTCAGTTCGTGCAAGTTACATTGGTCCCGTACGAGGTGTCCGTGCCTCTTACGGGGACGTTTCGTGGCTGATTTAGGTTTTCACCCTTTAACGGCCTATTTTTAGGTCTAAGTGTTGATTTTTGATAATTATTCTTGTATTATCAAACCGGGAGATCCGGGACTACGCGGTCAGTTCGTACAAGTTCCATTGGTCCCGTGCAAGGTGTTCGTGCCTCTTACAGGGTCGTTTAGGTGCTGGTTTTGGTTTTCACCCTTCAATGGCCTGCTTTTAAGTGTAAGTGTTGATTTTTAACAATTATCGTCGTATTCTCAAACCGGGAGACCCGGGACTACGCGGTCAGTTCGGACAAGTTACATTGGTCCCATGCGAGGTTTTCATGCCTCTTACGGGGTCGTTCGGGTGCTGGTTTGGGTTTTCACCCTTCAACGACCTGTTTTTAAGTGTAAGTGTTGATTCTTGCCAATTATCGTCGTATTCTCAAACCTGGAGACCCGGGACTACGCGGTCAGTTCGTACAAGTTACATTGGTCCCGTGCGAGGTTTTCGTGCCTCTTACGGGTCATTCGGGGGCTGGTTTGGGTTTTCACCCTTTAACGGCCTGTTTTTAAGTCTAAGTGTTATTTTTCCAAATTATCATCGTATTCTCAAAATCGGGAGACCTGGGACTACGCGGTCAGTTCCTTCAAGTTACATTGGTCCCGTGCGAGGTGTTGGTGCCTCTTACGGGGTCGTTTGAGGGCTGGTTTGGGTTTTCTCCCTTTAACGGCCTGTTTTTAAGTCCAAGTGTTGATTTCTGCCAATTATCGTCGTATTCTCAAACCGGGAGACCCGGGACTACGCGGTCAGTTCGTGCAAGTTACATTGGTCCCATGCGAGGTGTTCGTGCCTCTTACGGGGACGTTTGGTGGCTGATTTAGGTTTTCACCCTTTAACGGCCTGTTTTTAAGTCTAAGTGTTATTTTTGCAAATTATCGTTGTATTCTCAAATCGGAAGACCCGGGACTACACGGTCAGTTCGTACAAGTTACATAGGTCCTTTGCGAGGTGTTCGTGCCTCTTACGGGGATGTTTGGGGGCTGGTTTGGATTTTCACCGTTTACCGACCTGTTTTTAAGTCCAAGTGTTGATTGTTGCCAATTGTCGTCGTATTCTCAAACCGGAAGACCTGGGACTACGCGGTCAGTTCGTTTAAGTTACATTGGTCCCGTGCGAGGTGTCCGTGCCTCTTAAGGGGTCGTTTAGAGGCTGGTTTGGGTTTTCACCCTTTAACGGCCTGTTTTTAAAGTCTATGTATTATTTTTGTAAATTATCGGGAGACCCGGGACTACGCGTTCAGATCCTACAAGTTAGATTGGTCCCATGCGAGGTGTTCGTGCTTCTTACAGGGTAATTTGAGGAAACGGGTATTCACCCATTAACGACCTGTTTTTAAGTCCAAGTGTCATTTTTCCAAATTATCATCATATTGTCAAAACCGGGAGACCCGGGACTACACGGTCAGTTCCTACAAGTTACATTGGTCCTGTGCGAGGTGTTCGTGCCTTTTACGGGGTCATTTGAGGGCTGGTTTGGGTTTTTACCCTTTAACGGCCTGTTTTTTAGTCCAAGTGTTGATTTTTACCAATTATCGTCGTATTCTCCAACCGGGACTACGCGGTCAGTTCGTACAAATTACATCGGTCCCGTGCGAGGTGTTCGTGCCTCTTACGGGTTATTTGGGGCTGGTTTTGGTTTTCACCCTTTAACGGCCTGTTTTTAAGTCTAAGTGTTATTTTTGCAAATTATCGTCGTATTCTCAAAACCGGGAGACCCGGGACTACGCGGTCAGTTCCTACATGTTAGATTGGTCCTGTGCGAGGTGTTCGTGCCTCTTACGGGTCGTTTGGGGGCTGGTTTTGGTTTTCACCCTTTAACGACCTATTTTTAAGTCCAAGTGTTGATTTTTGCCAATGATCGTCGTATTCTCAAACCGGGAGACCCGGGACTACGCGGTCAGTTCGTACAAGTTACACTGGTCCCGTGCGAGGTGGTCGTGCCTCTTACTGGGTCGTTTAGGGGCTGGTTTGGGTTTTCACCCTTTAACGGCCTGTTTTTAAGTAAGTGTTATTTTTGCAAATTATCGTCGTATTATCAAACCGGGAGACCCGGGACTACGCGTTCAGTTCGTACAAGTGACATTGGTCCCGTGCGAGGTGTTTGTGCCTTTTACGGGATCGTTTCGGGGTTGGTTTGGGTTTTCACCCTTTAACGGCCTGTTTTTAAGTAAGTGTTATTTTTGCAAATTATCGTCGTATTCTCAAACCGGGAGACCCAGGACAACGCGGTCAGTTCGTACAAGTTACATTGGTCCCGTGCGAGGTGTTCGTGCCTCTTATGGGTCGTTTGGGGCTGGTTTTGGTTTTCACCCTTTAATGGCCTGTTTTTAAGGCCAAGTGTTGATTGTTGCCAATTATGATCGTATTGTCAAACCGAAAGACCCGGGACTATGCGTTCCGTTCGTTGAAGTTACATTGGTGCCGTGCGAGGTGCTCGTGCCTCTTACGGGGTCGTTTGGGGTCTGGTTTGGGTTTTCACCCTTTGACGGCTGTTTTTAAGTCTAAGTGTTGATTTTTGTCAATTATCATCGTATTCTCAAACCGGGAGACCCGGGACCACTCGGTCAGTTCGTACAAGTTACATTGGTCCCATTCGAAGTGTTCATGCCTCTTACGGGGTCGTTTGGGGCTGGTTTGGGTTTTCACCCTTTAACGGCCTGTTTTTAAGTGTAAGTGTTGATTTTTGCCAATTATCGTCGTATTCTCAAACCGGGAGACCCGGGACTACGCGGTCAATTCGTACAAGTTACATTGGTCGAATACGAGGTTTCCGTGCCTCTTACGGGGTCGTTCGGGGGCTGGTTTGGGTTTTCACGCTTCAACGGCCTGTTTTTAAGTGTAAGTATTGATTCTTGCCAATTATCGTCGTATTCTCCAACCGGGACTACGCGGTCAGTTCGTACAAATTACATCGGTCCCGTGCGAGGTGTTCGTGCCTCTTACGGGTTATTTGGGGCTGGTTTTGGTTTTCACCCTTTAACGGCCTGTTTTTAAGTCTAAGTTTTATTTTTGCAAATTATCATCGTATTCTCAAAATCGGGAGACCAGGACTACGCGGTAGTTTCCTACATGTTATATTGGTCCTGTACGAGGTGTTCGTGCCTCTTACGGGGTCGTTTGGGGCTGGTTTAGGTTTTCACCCTTTAACGGCCTGTTTTTAAGTGTAAGTGTTGATTTTTGCCAATTATCGTCGTATTCTCAAACCGGCAGACCCGGTACTACACGGTCAGTTCGTTCAAGCTACATTGGTCCCATGCGAGCTGTTCGCGCCTCTTACGGGGTCGTTCGGGGGCTGGTTTTGGGTTATCACCCTTCAACGGCATGTTTTTAAGTGTAAGTGTTGATTGTTGCCAATTATCATCGTATTCTCAAACCGGAAGACCCGGGACTATGCGTTCAGTTCGTTCACGTACATTGGTCCCGTGCGAGGTGTTCGTGCCTCTTACGGAGACGTTTGGGGTCTGATTTGGGTTTTCACCCTTTGACGGCTGTTTTTAAGTGTAAGTGTTGATTTTTGCCAATTATCGTCATATTCTCAAATCGGGAGACCCGGGACCACTCGGTCAGTTCGTACAAGTTACATTGGTCCCATTCGAGGTGTTCGTGCCTCTTACGGGGTCGTTCGGGGCTGGTTTGGGTTTTCACCCTTTAACGGCCTGTTTTTAAGTGTAAGTGTTGATTTCTGCCAATTATCGTCGTATTCTCAAACCGGGGACCCGGGACTACGTGGTCAGTTCATACAAGTTACATTGGTCGAATGCGAGGTTTTCGTGCCTCTTACGGGGTCGTTCGGGGGCTGGTTTGGGTTTTAACCCTTCAACGACATGTTTTTAAGTGTAAGTGTTGATTCTTGCCAATTATCGTCGCATTCTCAAATCGGGAGACCCGGGACTACGCGGTCAGTTCGTACAATTTACATTGGTCCCGTGCGAGGTGTTCGTGCCTCTTACGGGTCATTTGGGGCTGGTTTTGGTTATCACCCTTTAACGGCCTTTTTTTAAGTCTAAGTGTTATTTTTGCAAATTATCATCGTATTCTCAAAACCGGGAGACCCGGCACTACGCGGTCAGTTCCTACATGTTGCATTGGTCCTGTGCGAGGTGTTCGTGCCTCTTACGGGGTTGTTTGGGGGCTGGTTTTTGTTTTCACTCTTTAACGACCTGTTTTTAAGTCCAAGTGTTGTTTATGGCCAATTATCGTCGTATTCTTAGACTGGGAGACCTGGGACTACGCGGTCAGTTCGTGCAAGTTACATTGGTCCCGTACGAGGTGTTCGTGCCTCTTACGGGGACGTTTGGTGGCTGATTTAGGTTTTCACCCTTTAACGCCCTCTTTTTAAGTTTAAGTGTTGATTTTTGCCAATTATCGTCGTATTCTCAAACCGGGAGACCCAGGACTACGCGGTCAGTTCCTACATGTTACATTGGTCATGTGCGTGGTGCTCGTGCCTCTTACGGGGTCGTTTGGGGGCTTGTTTTGGTTTTCACCCTTTAACGGCCTGTTTTTAAGTCCAAGTGTTGATTTTTGCCAATTATCGTCGTATTCTCAAAACCGGGAGACCCGGGACTACGCGATCAGTTCCTACAAGTTACATTGGACCCGTGCGAGGTGTTCGTGGCTCTTACGAGGTCGTTTGAGGGCTGGTTTGGGTTTTCACCCTTAAACGGTCTGTTTTTCAATCCAGGTGTTGATTTTTACCAATTATTGTCGTATTCTCAAACCGCGAGTCACGGGACTACGCGGCCAGTTCGTACAAGTTACATTAGTCCCGTGCGAGGTGTTCGTGCCTCTTACGGGTTCGTTTGGGGGTTGGTTTGGATTTTCACCCTTTAACGGCTTATTTTTTAGTCAAATTGTTATTTTTACAAGTTATCATCGTATTCTCAAACCGGGAGACCTGGGACTAGATGTTCAGTTCCTACAAGTTACATTGGTCCCGTGCGAGGTGTTCGTGCCTCTTACGGGGTCGTTTGGGGGCTGGTTTGTGTTTTAACCCATGGATGACCTGTTTTTAAGTCTAAGTGTTGATTTTTGCAAAATATCGTCGTATTCTCAAACCGGGAGATCCGGGACTACGCGGTCTGTTCCTACAAGTTACATTGGTCCCGTGCAAGGTGTTCACGCCTTTTACGGGGTCGTTTGGGGCTGGTTTTGGTTTTCACCCTTTAACTGCCTGTTTTTAAGTGCAAGTGTTGATTTTTGCCAATTATCATCGTATTCTCAAACCGGGAGACCCGGGACTACGCGGTCAGTTCGTACAAGTTACATTGGTCCCATGCGAGGTGTTCGTGACTCTTACGGGGTCGTTCGGGGGCTGGTTTGGGTTTTCACCCTTCAAAGGCCGTCCCTCATCTTCGATGATGGGTATGGCCTCTTGAGCCTTTGCTTTGTAGGGGTCGGATCTAGAACGTTGGTCGGACTTTGGTTCTGATCCCGGGGTTAACACAAGAGCGAGAGCTTGAAGATTCTTACTGTCGTTCTTTCCTTGTTGGGGGTTTCCTGCTTGAGACCGATATTTTCCCCAGGTGTACTTCACGTCAGGTCTATGGTGGTGCTAGCCCCGATGTATGGGCGGATGCGGCGATGGTTGATTCTGGTGAGGATGGGGTTGGGCGGTGGTGCCGTCTTTGGGTGTTGCCATTTTGGTTGTGCGTCGTCCTTGGTGTGGACCTGCTTGTTCGTCTTCCCCGACGCGCGATGGGTTTTGGCTTTGGAATTTTAATTGGGTTTCTTCTTTGAGGCTGTCTGGTTGCGCCGTTTTGGTGTGGTCCTTGGTGGCCTTTGGGATTATTGGGTGTCCAATGTTGTAGTTGTCCGTTGGTAACTTGCTCGATGGTGACTCTGTTGGGGTTGCGATGTGGTGGCATTTTCCTGCTGCCGAGTTAACCTCGCGACGGCCTATCCATTGCTTGGCCAGTTGTACCTATGTTTGGTCGGCGGTGGACTCTTGCGGTTGGTTTTTTCGACGATGCTGTTGATGGTTATTACTATCGTGGTTCGGGTGTATACCCGTTGGCTGTTTGGTTCAGGGTTACGTTTGACTTGGGTTGGGTCCACCACTGTTGGTGTGACCCCTTATGCTTGTTGGGCTGCGTGTTTGTTTGCCCCTTGTTGGGCCTTGTTTTGTTTGTTGTGTTTGTTTGTGCTGTTTATGCTTGGGTGGGGTATGCCCCACCATGTTGAATTTTCTTGTTTGTCTTTGGGGTATGCCCCTTGGCTTCTATGTTTTTTTGTTGAGGTTTTTTCCTCGCGTACTTGTAAAGTTTCTGGTTACGTTCTATATACACATAATTTTCCCAAAAAAAAGTGTTGATTTTTGCCAATTATCGACGTATTCTCAAACCGGGAGACTCGGGACTACGCGGTCAGTTCGTACAAGTTACATTGGTCCCATTCGAGGTGTCCATGCCTCTTATAGGGTTGTTCGGGGGCTGGTTTAAGTTTTCACCCTTCAACGGCTTGTTTTTAAGTGTAAGTGTTGATATTTGCCAATTATCATCGTATTCTCAAACCGGGAGACCCGGGACTACGCGGTCAGTTCCTAGAAGTTACATTGGTCCCGTGCGAGGTGTTCGTGCCTCTTACGGGGTCGTTTCAGGGCTGGTTTCGGTTTTCTCCTTTTAACGCCTGTTTTTAAGTCCAAGTGTTGATTTCTGCCAATTATCGTCGTATTCTCAAACCAGGAGACCCGGGACTACGCGGTCAGTTCGTGCAAGTTACATTGGTCCCGTGCGAGGTGTTCGTGCCTCTTACGGGGTCGTTTGGGGTCTGGTTTGGGTTTTCACCCTTTGACGGCTGTTTTTAAGTCTAAGAGTTGATTTTTGTCAATTATCGTCGTATTCTCAAACCGGGAGACCCGCGACCACTCGGTCAGTTCGTACAAGTTACATTGGTCCGATTCGAAGTGTTCATGCCTCTTACGGGGTCGTTTGGGGCTGGTTTGGGTTTTCACCCTTTAACGGCCTGTTTTTAAGTGTAAGTGTTGATTTTTGCCAATTATCGTCGTATTCTCAAACCGGGAGACCCGGGACTACGCGGTCAGTTCGTACCAGTTACATTGGTCGAATACGAGGTTTTCGTGCCTCTTACGGGGTCGTTCGGGGGTTGGTTTGGGTTTTCACGCTTCAACGGCCTGTTTTTAAGTGTAAGTATTGATTCTTGCCAATTATCGTCGTATCCTCCAACCGGGAGACCCGGGACTACGCGGTCAGTTCGTACAAGTTACATCGGTCCCGTGCGAGGTGTTCGTGCCTCTTACGGGTTATTTGGGGCTGGTTTTGGTTTTCACCCTTTAACGGCGTGTTTTTAAGTCTAAGTGTTATTTTTGCAAATTATCATCGTATTCTCAAAATCGGGAGACCGGGACTACGCGGTCAGTTCCTACATGTTATATTGGTCCTGTACGAGGTGTTCATGCCTCTTACGGGGTCGTTTGGGGGCTGGTTTTGGTTTTCACCCTTTAACGACCTGTTTTTAAGTCCAAGTGTTGATTTTGGCCAATTATCGTTGTATTCTCAGACCGGGAGACCCGGGACTACGCAGTAAGTTCCTACAAGTTACATTGGTCCCGTGCGAGGTCGTTTGAGGGCTGGTTTCGGTTTTCTCCTTTTAACGGCCTGTTTTTAAGTCCAAGTGTTGATTTCTGCCAATTATCGTCGTATTCTCAAACCAGGAGACCCAGGACTACGCGGTCAGTTCTTGCAAGTTACATTGGTCCCGTACGAGGTGTTCGTGCCTCTTACGGGGTCGTTTGGGGTCTGGTTTGTGTTTTCACCCATGGACGGCCTGTTTTTAAGTCCAAGTGTTATTTTTCCAAATTATCTTCATATTCTCAAACCGGGAGACCTGGGACTACGCTGTCAGTTCCTACAAGTTACATTGGTCCCATACGAGGTGTTCGCGCCTCTTACGGGGTCGTTTGGGGCTAGGTTGGGTTTTCACCCTTTAACGGCCTGTTTTTAAGTGTAAGTGTTGATTTTTGCCAATTATCGTCGTATTCTCAAACCGGGAGACCCGGTACTACACGGTCAGTTCGTACAAGCTACATTGGTCCCATGCGAGCTCTTCGCGCCTCTTACGGGGTCGTTCGGGGGCTGATTTTGGGTTATCACCCTTCAACGGCATGTTTTTAAGTGTAAGTGTTGACTGTTGCCAATTATCATCGTATTCTCAAACCGGAAGACCCGGGACTATGCGTTCAATTCGTTCAAGTACATTGGTCCCGTGCGAGGTGTTCGTGCCTCTTACGGGGACGTTTGGGGTCTGGTTTGGGTTTTCACCCTTTGACGGCTGTTTTTAAGTCTAAGTGTTGATTTTTGCCAATTATCGTCATATTTTCAAACCGGGAGACCCGGGACCACTCGGTCAGTTCGTACAAGTTACATTGGTCCCATTCGAGGTGTTCGTGCCTCTTACGGGGTCGCTTGGGGCTGGTTTGGGTTTTCACCCTTTAACGGCCTGTTTTTAAGTGTAAGTGTTGATTTCTGCCAATTATCGTCGTATTCTCAAATCGGGAGACCCGGGACTACGCAGTCAGTTCGTACAAGTTACATTGGTCGAATACGAGGTTTTCGTGCCTCTTACGGGGTCGTTCGGTGGCTGGTTTTGGTTTTCACCCTTTAACGACCTGTTTTTAAGTCCAAGTGTTGATTTGGCCAATTATCGTCGTATTCTCAGACCGGGAGACCCGGGACTACGCGGTCAATTTGTGCAAGTTACATTGGTCCCGTGCGAGGTGTTCGTGCCTCTTACGGGTCATTTGGGGCTGGTTTTGGTTATCACCCTTTAACGGCCTTTTTTTAAGTCTAAGTGTTATTTTTGCAAATTATCATCGTATTCTCAAAACCGGGAGACCCGGCACTACGCGGTTAGTTCCTACATCTTACATTGGTCCTGTGCGAGGTGTTCGTGCCTCTTACGGGGTTGTTTGGGTGCAGGTTTTGGTTTTCACCCTTTAACGACCTGTTTTTAAGTCCAAGTGTTGTTTTTGGCCAATTATCGTCGTATTCTCAGACCGGGAGACCCGGGACTACACGGTCAGTTCGTGCAAGTTACATTGGTCCCGTACGAGGTGTTCGTGCCTCTTACGGGGACGTTTGGTGGCTGATTTAGGTTTTCACCCTTTAACGCCCTATTTTTAAGTCTAAGTGTTGATTTTTGCGAATTATCGTCGTATTCTCAAACCGGGAGACCCGGGACTACGCGGTCAGTTCCTACATGTTACATTGGTCTTGTGCGAGGTGTTCGTGCCTCTTACGGGGTCGTTTGGGGGCTGGGTTTGGTTTTCACCGTTTAACGGCCTGTTTTTAAGTCCAAGTGTTGATTTTTGCCAATTATCGTCGTTTTCTCAAAACCGGGAGACCCGGGACTACACGATCAGTTCCTAAAAGTTACATTGGTCCCGTGCGAGGTGTTCGTGCCTCTTACGAGGTCGTTTGAGGGTTGGTTTGGGTTTTCACCCTTAAACGGCCTTTTTTTCAGTCCAGGTGTTGATTTTTACCAATTATTGTCGTATTCTCAAACCGCGAGTCACGGGACTACGCGGCCAGTTCGTACCAGTTACATTAGTCCCGTGCGAGGTGTTCGTGCCTCTTACGGGTTCGTTTGGGGGTTGGTTTGGATTTTCACCATTTAACGGCCTGTTTTTTAGTCAAATTGTTATTTTAACAAGTTATCATCGTATTCTCAAACCGGGAGACCTGGGACTATGCGTTCAGTTCCTACAAGTTACATTGGTCCCGTGCAAGGTGTTCGTGCCTCTTACGGGGTCGTTTGGGGGCTGGTTTGGGTTTTCACCCATGGACGACCTGTTTTTAAGTCTAAGTGTTGATTTTTGCAAAATATCATCGTATTCTCAAACCGGGAGATCCGGGACTACGCGGTCTGTTCCTACAAGTTATATTGGTCCCGTGCAAGGTGTTCGTGCCTTTTACGGGGTCGTTTGGGGCTGGTTTTGGTTTTCACCCTTTAACTGCTTGTTTTTAAGTGCAAGTGTTGTTTTTTGCCAATTATCGTCGTATTCTCAAACCGGGAGACCCGGGACTACGCGGTCAGTTCGCACAAGTTACATTGGTCCCATGCGAGGTGTTCGTGACTCTTACGGGGTCGTTCGGGGGCTGGTTTGGATTTTCACCCTTCAAAGGCCTGTTTTTAAGTGTAAGTGTTGATTTTTGCCAATTATCGACATATTCTCAAACCGGGAGACCCGGGACTAAGAGGTCAGTTCGTACAAGTTACATTGGTCCCATTTGAGGTGTCCATGCCTCTTATGGGGTCGTTCGGGGGCTGGTTTAAGTTTTCACCCTTCAACGGCTTGTTTTTAAGTGTAAGTGTTGATATTTGCCAATTATCATCGTATTCTCAAACCGGGAGACCCAGGACTACGCGGTCAGTTCGTACAAGTTTAATTGGTCCCGTGCGAGGTGTTTGTGCGTCTTACGGGGTCATTTGGGGTTTCACCCTTTGACGGCCAGTTATGGTCTAAGTGTTATTTTTGCAAATTATCGTCATATTCTCAAATCGGGAGACCTGGGACTACGCGGTCAGTTCCTACAAGTTAAAATGGTCCCGTGCGAGGTGTTTGGGGGCTGGTTTGGGTTTTCACCGTTTAAGGATCTGTTTTTAAGTCTAAGTGTTGATTTTTGCAAATTATCGTCGTATTCTCAAACCGGGAGATCCGGGACTACGCGGTCAGTTCGTACAATTTACATTGGTCCCGTGCGAGGTGTTCGTGACTCTTACGGGTCGTTTGGGGCTGGTTATGGTTTTCACCCTTTAACGACCTGTTTTTAAGTCCAAGTGTTAATTTTTGCCAATTATCGTCGTATTCTCAAAACCGGGAGACCCGGGACTACGCGATCAGTTAGTACAAGTTACATTGGTCCCGTGCGAGGTATTCGTGCCTCTTACGAGGTCGTTTGAGGGCTGGTTTGGGTTTTCACCTTTAAACGTCCTGTTTTTCAGTCCAGGTGTTGATTTTTACCAATTATTGTCGTATTCTCAAACCGCGAGTCACGGGACTACGCGGCCAGTTCGTACAAGTTACATTAGTCCCGTGCGAGGTGTTCGTGCCTCTTACGGGTTCGTTTGGGGGTGGGTTTCGATTTTCACCCTTTAACGGCCTGTTTTTTAGTCAAATTGTTATTTTAACAAGTTATCGACGTATTCTCAAACCGGGAGACCCGGGACTACGCGTTCAGATCCTACAAGTTAGATTGGTCCCATGCGAGTTGTTCGTGCCTCTTACAGGGTCGTTTGAGGAAACGGGTATTCACCCATTAACGACCTGTTTTTAAGTCCAAGTGTCATTTTTGCAAATTATCATCGTTTTCTCAAAACCGGGAGACCCGGGACTACACGGTCAGTTCCTACAAGTTACATTGGTCCTGTGCGAGGTGTTCGTGCCTTTTACGGGGTCATTTGAGGGCTGGTTTGGGTTTTTACCCTTTAACGGCTTGTTTTTTAGTCCAAGTGTTGATTTTTAACCATCTTTGCTTTGCTGATGACCTGATGATATTTAGTGGGGGGGATGAGCAGACACTTGACTGCATTAACCATACTATTGAGGAGTTTGCTCTTCTCTCTGGGCTTTGTCCCAACATGGAGAAAAGCAATATTTACTGTGGGGGAATGGATGGTCTTCAGGCTCAGGCTTTAGCTGACAAAATTGGGTTCCAATTAAAGAAGCCTTCCTTCAAATATCTTGGGGTGCCTTTGATCTCCACGAGACTTAGGAAGGAGGACTGCTTGGATCTCATTAATAGACTTACCAAGAGGATTAAAAGCTGGACCAACAAGATGCTCAGCTATGCTGGTAGACTTCAGCTTGCTCTCTCGATCCTTTTCAGTATACAGGTGTATTGGGCAAGTCTTTTCATCATGCCCAAAGGTGTCATTAAAGATATAGACCAACTGATTAGAGACTTCATCTGGCATGGTTCTGATTTGAAGCATAGTGGGGCCAAAGTGGCTTGGAGTAAGGTTTGTAAGCCTAAAACCGAGGGAGGGTTGGGGATTAAATGTATTGAAGAATGGAATAAGGCTGCTATGATGAAGCATATATGGAATATATACAGTAATAAAGAGAGTCTTTGGGTGAAATGATGTCACATGTATAAAATCAAGAGAAGGAGCTTCTGGGCGATTGCTATTCCTAGTGATTGCTCATGGACATGGAGGAAAATTCTGAAAATGAGGAGGGAGAGCAGACCTCTCATTAAGTCTATCATTGGTAATGGTAATAACACTTTTATTTGGCATGATAACTGGCACCCTCTTGGGCCTCTACAACCGTTATTTGGGGATAGGACCATTTATGATGCTGCCAGCAACCCCTACGCCAAGGTGGCCGAGTTCATTAGAGGAATGAATTGGAGGTGGCCTTCCACAGTTACGTGGGAGCTTAATGACATTCAGAATGCCACTCTTCCAGTTATTTCGCAGCAGGAGGATGTGGTTACACGGGTCCCTTCTACAAATGGGATTTTCTCCATACAATCTGCATATAAGGCTATTTGCAGTCACAACATTGAGGTGGAATGGAATAAGTTGGTTTGGAGCCATGCCAACATGCCTAAATGCTCTTTCATCGCTTGGCTGATCTGCAGAAGAAGTCTTATTACCAAAGATAAACTGTTGGAGTGGGGGATTGTGGACAATAGTAATTGCATGTTATGCACTAATGGGACTGAAACATTATCGCACTTATTTGCTGACTGCCCTTACACTAAGGAGGTGTGGATGGAAGTACTTTGCAGGAACCAATGCTACAGGAATATAGGGACGTGGGAGAGAGAGCTAGAGTGGGCTGTGGAGTATGCTAACAACAACAACCTCATCAACAAAGTTAGAACTCTATCTTTCACTACCACCATCTATTGTATTTGGATGGAAAGGAATGGCAGGATGCACAGCAGAGGGGCTAGAACCCCTGGTCAGCTCATGTATGAGATCAATAACATGATGAAGATCAAGATCAGTACTTGGAAGAACACGAACAGAAGCTACACTAATTGGATGGTCTGCAACCAATGGGGGATTCCTGAAACCATGTTGTACCTCTAATGTTATTTTCTTTTGATTATTTGTTGATGTTTTGGGGGTGTTTTTGCTTCTCTTGATTTCCTATGCTGATGTTTGTTGGGAAGGGGGGTATGCCCCACCTTCTGGTTACTAGCCTCTGGGCTTGGTGTTCTTCTCCTTGTATATATCTTTCTTTTCAATATAATTAAAGTTACCAAAAAAAAAAAGTTATATTGGTCCCATGCGAGGTGTTCATACCTCTTACGGGGTCATTTCGGGGCTGGTTTGGATTTTCACCCTTTAACGACCGGTTTTTAAGTCTAAGTGTTAGTTTTGCAAATTATCGTCGTATTCTCAAAACCGGGAGACCCGGGACTACGCGATCAGTTCCTACATGTTACATTGGTCCTGTGCGAGGTGTTCGTGCCTTTTACGGGGTCATTTGAGGGCTGGTTTGGGTTTTTACCCTTTAACGACCTATTTTTAAGTCCAAGTATTGATTTTTAGCAATTATCGTCGTATTCTCAAACCGGGAGACCCGAGACTACTCGGTCAGTTCGTACAAGTTACATTGGTCCCATGCCAGGTGTTCGTGCCTCCTACTAGTCTGTTTGGGTGCCGGTTTGGGTTTTCACCCTTAAACGGCCTGTTTTTAAGTCTAAGTGTTGATTTTTACCAATTATCGTCGTATTCTCAAACCGGGAGACCCGGGACTACGTAGTCAGTTCGTATAAGTTTTATTGGTCCCATGCGAGGTGTTCGTACCTCTTACGGGGTCGTTTGGGGGCTGGTTTGGGTTTTCACCCTTTAACGGCCTGTTTTTAAGTCTAAGTGTTATTTTTGCAAATTATCGTCGTATTCTCATAACCGGGAGACCCAGGACTACCTGGTCAGTTCCTACAAGTTACATTGGTCCTGTGCGAGGTGTTTTTTTTTTCGGTAATTAAAAGTATATTGAAAAGAAATAGTTACAAGGTCCATGAGGGCATACCCTCGTATGCTAGAGCACAGGCGCTGCTAGCCAACAATAAAACAATGGAACAACAAACTAGCCCAAAAGTCTAGTAGACAAGCCACGAAGGCCCCATAAAACAAAACACAATTACCTAGGTCTAGGTAACAAAAGCCACAAGGGCAGCATAAACAACAAACAATTGTACCCAAAGAAACAAGGCCCACTATCTGGCCGAAGTCGTTTGGGGGCTGGTTTTGGTTTTCACCCTTTAACGACCTGTTTTTAAGTCCAAGTGTCATTTTTGCAAATTGTCATCATATTCTCAAAATCGGGAGACCCGGGACTACATGGTCAGTTCCTACAAGTTACATTGGTCATGTGCGAGGCGTTCCTGCCTTTTACGGGGTCATTTGAGGGCTGGTTTGGGTTTTTACCCTTTAACGGCCTGTTTTTTAGTCCAAGTGTTGATTTTTATCTATTATCGTCGTATTCTCAAACCGGGAGACCCGGGACTACTTGGTCAGTTCGTACAAGTTATATTGGTCCCGTGCGAGGTGTTCGTGCCACTTACGGGATCGTTTGGGGTTGGTTTGGGTTTTCACCCTTTAACGGCCTGTTTTTAAGTAAGTGTTATTTTTTCAAATTATCGTCGTATTCTCAAACCGGGAGACCTAGGACAACGCGGTCAGTTCGTACAAGTTACATTAGTCCCGTGCGAGGTGTTCGTGCCTCTTACGGGGTCGCTTGGGGGCTGGTTTTGATTTTCACCTTTTAACGGCCTGTTTTTAAGTCAAATTGTTGTTTTTATAAATTATCATCGTATTCTCAAACCTAGAGACCCGGGAATACGCAGCCAGCTCGTACAAGTTACATTGGTCCCGTGCGAGGTGTTCATGCCTCTTACGGGGTCGTTTGGGGTCTGGTTTGTGTTTTCACCCATGGACGGCCTGTTTTAAAGTCTAAGTGTTATTTTTCAAAATTATTTTCATATTCTCAAACCGGGAGACTTGGGACTACGCGGTCAGTTCCAACAAGTTACATTGGTCCCATACGAGGTATTCGCGCCTCTTATGGGGTCGTTTGGGGCTGGTTTGGGTTTTCACCCTTAAACGGCCTGTTTTAAAGTGTAAGTGTTGATTTTTGCCAATTATCGTCGTATTCTCAAACCGGGAGACCCGGGACTACATGGTCAGTTCGTAGAAGATACATTGGTCCCATGCGAGGTGTTCGTGCCTCTTACGGGGTCATTCGGGGGCTGGTTTTGGGTTATCACCCTTCAACGACCTGTTTTTAAGTGTAAGTGTTGATTTTTGCCAATTATCATCGTATTCTCAAATCGGGAGACCCGGGACTACGCGGTCAGTTCTTACAAGTTACATTGGTCCCGTGCGAGGTGTTCGTGCCTCTTATGGGTCGTTTGGGGCTGGTTTTGGTTTTCACCCTTTAACGGCCTGTTTTTAAGGCCAAGTGTTGATTGTTGCCAATTATCATCGTATTCTCAAACCGAAAGACCCGGGACTATGCGTTCAGTTCGTTGAAGTTACATTGGTCCAGTGCGAGTTGTTCGTGCCTCTTACGGGGTCGTTTGGTTTGGGTTTTAACCCTTTGACGGTTGTTTTTAAGTCTAAGTGTTGATTTTTGCCAATTATCATCATATTCTCAAACCGGGAGACCCGGGACCACTCGATCAGTTCGTACAAGTTACATTGGTCCCATTCGAGGTGTTCATGCCTCTTACGGGGTCGTTTAGGGCTGGTTTGGGTTTTCACATTTTAACGGCCTGTTTTTAAGTGTAAGTGTTGATTTTTGCCAATTATCGTCGTATTCTCAAACCGGGAGACCCGGGACTACGCGGTCAGTTCGTACAAGTTACATTGGTCCCATACGAGGTGTTCGCGCCTCTTACGGGATCGTTTGGGGCTAGTTTGGGTTTTCACCCTTTAACGGTCTGTTTTTAAGTGTAAGTGTTGATTTTTGCCAATTATCGTCGTATTCTCAAACCGGGAGACCCGGGACTACACGGTCAGTTCGTACAAGTTACATTGGTCGAATACGAGGTTTTCGTGCCTCTTACGGGGTCGTTCGGGGGCTGGTTTGGGTTTTCACGCTTCAACGGCCTGTTTTTAAGTGTAAGTGTTGATTCTTGCCAATTATCGTCGTATTCTCAAACCGGGAGACCCGGGACTACGCGGTCAGTTCGTACAAGTTACATTGGTCCCGTGCGAGGTGTTCGTTCCTCTTACGGGTTATTTGGGTCTGGTTTTGGTTTTCACCCTTTAACGGCCTGTTTTTAAGGCCAAGTGTTGATTGTTGCCAACTATCATCGTATTCTCAAACCGAAAGACCCGGGACTATGCGGTCAGTTCCTACATGTTATATTGGTCCTGTACGAGGTGTTCGTGCCTCTTACGGGGTCGTTTGGGGGCTGGTTTTGGTTTTCACCCTTTAACGACCTGTTTTTAAGTCCAAGTGTTGATTTTGGCCAATTATCATTGTATTCTCACACCGGGAGACCCGGGACTACGCGGTCAGTTCCTACAAGTTACATTGGTCCCGTACGAGGTGTTCGTGCCTCTTACGGCGTCGTTTGAGGGCTTTTTTCGGTTTTCTCCTTTTAACGGCCTGTTTTTAAGTCCAAGTGTTGATTTCTGCCAATTATCGTCGTATTCTCAAACCAGGAGACCCGGGACTACGCGGTCAGTTCGTGCAAGTTACATTGGTCCCGTACGAGGTGTTCGTGCCTCTTGCAGGGTCGTTTGGGGCCTGGTTTGTGTTTTCACCCATGGACGGCCTGTTTTTAAGTCCAAGTGTTATTTTTCCAAATTATCTTCATATTCTCAAACCGGGAGACCTGGGACTACGCGGTCAGTTCCTACAAGTTACATTGGTCACATACGAGGTGTTCGCGCCTCTTACGGGGTCGTTTGGGGCTAGTTTGTGTTTTCACCCTTTAACGGCCTGTTTTTAAGTGTAAGTGTTGATTTTTGCCAATTATCGTCGTATTCTCAAACCGGGAGCCCCGGTACTACACAGTCAGTTCGTACAAGCTACATTGGTCCCATGCGAGCTGTTCGCGCCTCTTACGAGGTCGTTCGGGGGCTGGTCTTGGGTTATCACCCTTCAACGGCATGTTTTTAAGTGTAAGTGTTGATTGTTGCCAATTATCATCGTATTCTCAAACCGGAAGACCCGGGACTATGCGTTCAGTTCGTTGAAGTACATTGGTCCCGTGCGAGGTGTTCGTGCCTCTTACGGGGTCGTTTGGCATCTAGTTTGGGTTTTCTCCCTTTGACGGCTGTTTTTAAGTCTAAGTGTTGATTTTTGCCAATTATCGTCATATTCTCAAACCGGGAGACCCGGGACCACTCGGTCAGTTCGTACAAGTTACATTGGTCCCATTCGAGGTGTTCGTGCCTCTTACGGGGTCGTTTGGGGCTAGTTTGGGTTTTCACCCTTTAACGACCTGTTTTTAAGTGTAAGTGTTGATTTTTGCCAATTATCGTCGTATTCTCAAACCGGGAGACCCGGGACTACGCGGTCAGTTCGTACAAGTTACATTGGTCGAATGCGAGGTTTTCGTGCCTCTTACGGGGTCGTTCGGGGGCTGGTTTGGGTTTTAACCCTTCAACGGCCTGTTTTTAAGTGTAACTGTTGATTCTTGCCAATTATCATCGTATTCTCAAATCGGGAGACCCGGGACTACGCGGTCAGTTCGTACAAGTTAAATTGGTCCCGTACGAGGTGTTCGTGCCTCTTACGGGTCATTTGGGGCTGGTTTTGGTTATCACCCTTTAACGGCCTTTTTTTAAGTCTAAGTGTTATTTTTGCAAATTATCATCGTATTCTCAAAACCGGGAGACCAGGCACTACGCGGTCAGTTCCTACATGTTACATTGGTCCTGTGCGAGGTGTTCGTGCCTCTTATGGGGTTGTTTGGGGGCTGGTTTTGGTTTTCACCCTTTAACGACCTGTTTTTAAGTCCAAGTGTTGTTTTTGGCCAATTATCGTCGTATTCTTAGACCGGGAGACCCGGGACTACGCGGTCAGTTCGTGCAAGTTACATTGGTCCCGTATGAGGTGTTCGTGCCTCTTACGGGGATGTTTGGTGGCTGATTTAGGTTTTCACCCTTTAACGCCTTCTTTTTAAGTCTAAGTGTTGATTTTTGCCAATTATCGTCGTATTCTAAAACCGGGAGACCCGGTACTACGCGGTCAGTTCCTACATGTTACATTGGTCCTGTACGAGGTGTTCGTGCCTCTTACGGGGTCGTTTGGGGGCTGGTTTTGGTTTTCACCCTTTAACGGCCGGTTTTTAAGTCCAAGTGTTGATTTTTGCCAATTATCGTCGTATTCTCAAAACCGGGAGACCCGAGACTACGCGATCAGTTCCTACAAGTTACATTGGTCCCGTGCGAGGTGTTCGTGCCTCTTACGAGGTCGTTTGAGGGCTGGTTTGGGTTTTCACCCTTAAACGACCTGTTTTTCAGTCCAGGTGTTGATTTTTACCAATTATTGTCGTATTCTCAAACCGCGAGTCACGGTACTACGCGGCCAGTTCGTACAAGTTACATTAGTCCCGTGCGAGGTGTTCGTGCCTCTTACGGGGTCGTTTGGGGGCTGGTTTGGATTTTCACCCATGGACGACCTGTTTTTAAGTCTAAGTGTTGATTTTTGCAAAATATCGTCGTATTCTCAAACCGGGAGATCCGGGCCTACGTGGTCTGTTCCTACAAGTTACATTGGTCCCGTGCGAGGTGTTTGCGCCTTTTACGGGGTCGTTTGGGGCTGGTTTGGGTTTTCACCCTTTAACTGCCTGTTTTTAAGTGTAAGTGTTGATTTTTGCCAATTATCATCGCATTCTCAAACAGGGAGACCCGGGACTACGCGGTCAGTTCGTACCAGTTACATTGGTCCCATGCGAGGTGTTCGTGACTCTTACGGGGTCGTTCGGGGGCTGGTTTGGGTTTTCACCCTTCAAAGGCCTGTTTTTAAGTGTAGGTGTTGATTTTTGCCAATTATCGACATATTCTCAAACCGGGATACCCGGGACTACGCGGTCAGTTCGTACAAGTTACATTGGTCCCATTCGACGTGTCCATGCCTCTTATGGGGTCGTTCGGAGACTGGTTTAAGTTTTCACCCTTCAACGGCTTGTTTTTAAGTGTAAGTGTTGATATTTGCCAATTATCATCGTATTCTCAAACCGAGAGACCCGGGACTACGCGATCAGTTCGTACAAGTTAAATTGGTCCCGTGCGAGGTTTTCGTGCCTGTTACGGGTCGTTTGGGGCTGGTTTTGGTTTTCACCCTTTAACGGCCTGTTTTTAAGTCTAAGTGTTATTTTTCCAAATTATCATCGTATTCTCAAAACCGGGAGACCCGGGACTACGCGGTCAGTTCCTTCAAGTTACATTGGTCCCGTGCGAGGTGTTGGTGCCTCTTACGGGGATGTTTGGTGGCTGATTTAGGTTTTCTCCCTTTAACGGCCTGTTTTTAAGTCTAAGTGTTATTTTTGCAAATTATCGTTGTATTCTCAAACCGGAAGACCCGGGACTACACGACCCGTTCGTACAAGTTACATAGTCCTTTGCGAGGTGTTCGTGCCTCTTACGGGGACGTTTGGGGGCTGGTTTGGATTTTCACCGTTTACCGACCTGTTTTTAACTCCAAGTGTTGATTGTTGCCAATTATCGTCGTATTCTCAAACCGTAAGACCTGGGACTACGCGGTCAGTTCGTTTAAGTTACATTGGTCCCGTGCGAGGTGTCCGTGCCTCTTACGGGGTCGTTTGGAGGCTGGTTTGGGTTTTCACCCTTTAACGGCCTGTTTTTAAGTCTATGTATTATTTTTGCAAATTATCGATGTATTCTCAAATCGGGAGACCCGGGACTACGCGTTCAGATCCTACAAGTTAGATTGGTCCCATGCGCGGTGTTCGTGTCTCTTACAGGGTCATTTGAGGAAACGGGTATTCACCCATTAACGACCTGTTTTTAAGTCCAAGTGTCATTTTTGCAAATTATCATCGTATTCTCAAAATCGGGAGACCCGGGACTACACGGTCAGTTCCTACAAGTTACATTGGTCCTGTGCAAGGTGTTCGTGCCTTTTACGGGGTCATTTGAGGGCTGGTTTGGGTTTTTACCCTTTAACGGCCTGTTTTTTAGTCCAAGTGTTGATTTTTACCTATTACCGTCGTATTCTCAAACCGGGATACCCGGGACTACTTGGTCAGTTCGTACAAGTTACATTGGTCCCGTGCGAGGTGTTCGTGCCTCCTACGAGTCCGTTTGGGGGCCGGTTTCGGTTTTCACCCTTAAACGGCCTGTTTTTAAGTCCAAGTGTTAATTTTTGCCAATTATCGTCGTATTCTCAAAATCGGGAGACCCGGGACTACGCGATCAGTTCCTACAAGTTACATTGGTCCCGTGCGAGGTGTTCGTGCCTCTTACGAGGCCGTTTGAGGGCTGGTTTGGGTTTTCACCCTTAAACGGCCTGTTTTTCAGTCCAGGTGTTGATTTTTACCAATTATTGTCGTATTCTCAAACCGCGAGTCACGAGACTACGCGGCCAGTTCGTACAAGTTACATTAGTCCCGTGCGAGGTGTTCGTGCCTCTTACGGGTTCGTTAGGGGGTTGGTTTGGATTTTCACCCTTTAACGGCCTTTTTTTAGTCAAATTGTTATTTTAACAAGTTATCGACGTATTCTCAAACCGGGAGACCCGGGACTACGCGTTCAGTTCCTACAAGTTACATTGGTCCCGTGCGAGGTGTTCGTGCCTCTTACGGGGTCGTTTGGGGGCTGGTTTGGATTTTCACCCATGGACGACCTGTTTTTAAGTCTAAGTGTTGATTTTTGCAAAATATCGTCGTATTCTCAAACCGGGAGATCCGGGCCTACGTGGTCTGTTCCTACAAGTTACATTGGTCCCGTGCGAGGTGTTTGCGCCTTTTACGGGGTCGTTTGGCGCTGGTTTGGGTTTTCACCCTTTAACTGCCTGTTTTTAAGTGTAAGTGTTGATTTTTGCCAATTATCATCGCATTCTCAAACCGGGAGACCCGGGACTACGCGATCTGTTCGTACCAGTTACATTGGTCCCATGCGAGGTGTTCGTGACTCTTACGGGGTCGTTCGGGGGCTGGTTTGGGTTTTCACCCTTCAAAGGCCTGTTTTTAAGTGTAAGTGTTGATTTTTGCCAATTATCGACGTATTCTCAAACCGGGAGACCCGGGACTACGCGGTCAGTTCGTACAAGTTACATTGGTCCCATTCGACGTGTCCATGCCTCTTATGGGGTCGTTCGGAGACTGGTTTAAGTTTTCACCCTTCAACGGCTTGTTTTTAAGTGTAAGTGTTGATATTTGCCAATTATCATCGTATTCTCAAACCGAGAGACCCGGGACTACGCGGTCAGTTCGTACAAGTTAAATTGGTCCCGTGCGAGGTTTTCGTGCCTGTTACGGGTCGTTTGGGGCTGGTTTTGGTTTTCACCCTTTAACGGCCTGTTTTTAAGTCTAAGTGTTATTTTTCCAAATTATCATCGTATTCTCAAAACCGGGAGACCCGGGACTACGCGGTCAGTTCCTTCAAGTTACATTGGTCCCGTGCGAGGTGTTGGTGCCTCTTACGGGGATGTTTGGTGGCTGATTTAGGTTTTCTCCCTTTAACGGCCTGTTTTTAAGTCTAAGTGTTATTTTTGCAAATTATCGTTGTATTCTCAAACCGGAAGACCCGGGACTACACGGCCCGTTCGTACAAGTTACATAGTCCTTTGCGAGGTGTTCGTGCCTCTTACGGGGACGTTTGGGGGCTGGTTTGGATTTTCACCGTTTACCGACCTGTTTTTAACTCCAAGTGTTGATTGTTGCCAATTATCGTCGTATTCTCAAACCGTAAGACCTGGGACTATGCGGTCAGTTCGTTTAAGTTACATTGGTCCCGTGCGAGGTGTCCGTGCCTCTTACGGGGTCGTTTGGAGGCTGGTTTGGGTTTTCACCCTTTAACGGCCTGTTTTTAAGTCTATGTATTATTTTTGCAAATTATCGATGTATTCTCAAATCGGGAGACCCGGGACTACGCGTTCAGATCCTACAAGTTAGATTGGTCCCATGCGCGGTGTTCGTTCCTCTTACAGGGTCATTTGAGGAAACGGGTATTCACCCATTAACGACCTGTTTTTAAGTCCAAGTGTCATTTTTGCAAATTATCATCGTATTCTCAAAATCGGGAGACCCGGGACTACACGGTCAGTTCCTACAAGTTACATTGGTCCTGTGCAAGGTGTTCGTGCCTTTTACGGGGTCATTTGAGGGCTGGTTTGGGTTTTTACCCTTTAACGGCCTGTTTTTTAGTCCAAGTGTTGATTTTTACCTATAATCGGTGTATTCTCAAACCGGGATACCTGGGACTACTTGGTCAGTTCGTACAAGTTACATTGGTCCCGTGCGAGGTGTTCGTGCCTCCTACGAGTCCGTTTGGGGGCCGGTTTCGGTTTTCACCCTTAAACGGCCTGTTTTTAAGTCCAAGTGTTAATTTTTGCCAATTATCGTCGTATTCTCAAAACCGGGAGACCCGGGACTACGCGATCAGTTCCTACAAGTTACATTGGTCCCGTGCGAGGTGTTCGTGCCTCTTTCGAGGCCGTTTGAGGGCTGGTTTGGGTTTTCACCCTTAAACGGCCTCTTTTTCAGTCCAGGTGTTGATTTTTACCAATTATTGTCGTATTCTCAAACCGCGAGTCACGAGACTACGCGGCCAGTTCGTACAAGTTACATTAGTCCCGTGCGAGGTGTTCGTGCCTCTTACGGGTTCGTTAGGGGGTTGGTTTGGATTTTCACCCTTTAACGGCCTGTTTCTTAGTCAAATTGTTATTTTAACAAGTTATCATCGTATTCTCAAACCGGGAGACCTGGGACTACGCGTTCAGTTCCTACAAGTTACATTGGTCCCGTGCGAGGTGTTCGTGCCTCTTACGGGGTCATTTGGGGGCTGGTTTGGGTTTTCACCCATGGACGACCTCTTTTTAAGTCTAAGTGTTGATTTTTGCAAAATATCGTCGTATTCTCAAACCGGGAGATCCGGGACTACGCGGTCTGTTCCTACAAGTTACATTGGTCCTGTGCGAGGTGTTCGCGCCTCTTACGGGGTCGTTTGGGGCTGGCTTGGGTTTTCACCCTTTAACTGCCTGTTTTTAAGTGCAAGTGTTCATTTTTGCTATTTATCGTCGTATTCTCAAACCGGGAGACCCGGGACTACGCGATCTGTTCGTACAAGTTACATTGGTCCCATGCGAGATGTTCGTGACTCTTACGGGGTCGTTCGGGGGCTGGTTTGGGTTTTCACCCTTCAAAGGCCGGTTTTTAAGTGTAAGTGTTGATTTTTGCCAATTATCGACGTATTCTCAAACCGGGAGACCCGGGACTACGCGGTCAGTTCGTACAAGTTACATTGGTCCCATTCGAGGTGTCCGTGCCTCTTATGGGGTCGTTCGGGGGCTGGTTTAAGTTTTCACCCTTCAACGGCTTGTTTTTAAGTGTAAGTGTTGATATTTGCCAATTATCATCATATTCTCAAACCGGGAGACCCGGGTCTACGCGGTCAGTTCGTACAAGTTAAATTGGTCCCGTGCGAGGTGTTTGTGCCTCTTACGGGGTCGTTTGGGATTTCACCCTTTGACGGCCAGTTATGGTCTAAGTGTTATTTTTGCAAATTATCGTCATATTCTCAAAACGGGAGACCTGGGACTACACGGTCAGTTCCTACAAGTTACAATGGTTCCGTACGAGGTGTTTGGGGGCTGGTTTGGGTTTTCACCCTTTAAGGACCTGTTTTTAAGTCTAAGTGTTGATTTTTGCAAATTATCGTCGTATTCTCAAACCGGGAGATCCGGGACTATGCGGTCAGTTCGTACAATTTACATTGGTCCCGTGCGAGGTGTTCGTGACTCTTACGAGTCGTTTGGTGCTGGTTTTGGTTTTCACCCTTTAACGGCCTGTTTTTAAGTCTAACTGTTATTTTTGCAAATTATCATCGTATTCTCAAAATCGGGTGACCAGGGACTACGCGGTCAGTTCCTACAAGTTACATTGGTCCCGTGCGAGGTGTTCGTGCCTCTTACGGGGTCGTTTGAGGGCTGGTTTCGGTTTTCCCCTTTTAACGCCTGTTTTTTGTCCAAGTGTTGATTTCTGCCAATTATCGTCGTATTCTCAAACCAGGAGACCCGGGACTACGCGGTCATTTCGTGCAAGTTACGTTGGTCCCGTGCGAGGTGTTCGTGCCTCTTACCGGGTCGTTTGGGGTCTGGTTTGTGTTTTCACCCATGGACGGCCTGTTTTTAAGTCTAAGTGTTATTTTTCCAAATTATCTTCATATTCTCAAACCGGGAGACCTGGGACTACGCGGCCAGTTCCTACAAGTTACATTGGTCCCATGCGAGGTGTTCGCGCCTCTTACGGGGTCGTTTGGGCCTGGTTTGGGTTTTCACCCTTTAACGGCCTGTTTTTAAGTGTAAGTGTTGATTTTTGCCAATTATCGTCGTATTCTCAAACCGGGAGACCCGGGACTACACGGTCAGTTCGTACAAGCTACATTGGTCCCATGCGAGGTGTTCGCGCCTCTTTCGGGGTCATTCGGGGGCTGGTTTTGGGTTATCACCCTTCAACGGCCTGTTTTTAAGTGTAAGTGTTGATTTTTGCCAATTATCATCGTATTCTCAAACCGGGAGACCCGGGACGACGCGGTCAGTTCGTTCAAGTTATATCGGTCCCGTGCGAGGTGTTCGTGCCTCTTACGGGTCGTTTGGGGCTGGTTTTTGTTTTCACCCTTTAACGGCCTGTTTTTAAGTCCAAGTGTTGATTGTTGCCAATTATCATGTATTCTCAAACCGGAAGACCCGGGACTATACGTTTAGCTCGTTCAAGTTACATTGGTCCCGTGCGAGGTGTTCGTGCCTCTTACGGGGTCGTTTGGGGTCTGGTTTGGGTTTTCACCCTTTGACGGCTGTTTTTAAGTCTAAGTGTTGATTTTTGCCAATTAACGTCATATTCTCAAACCGGGAGACCCGGGACCACTCGGTCAGTTCGTACAAGTTACATTAGTCCCATTCGAGGTGTTCGTGCCTCTTACGGGGTCGTTTGGGGCTGGTTTGGGTTTTCACCCTTTAACGGCCTGCTTTTAAGTGTAAGTGTTGATTTTTGCCAATTATCATCGTATTCTCAAACCGGGAGACCCGGGACTACGCGGTCAGTTCGTACAAGTTACATTGGTCGAATGCGAGGTTTTCGTGCCTCTTACGGGGTCGTTCGGGGGCTGGTTTGGGTTTTCACCCTTCAACGGCTTGTTTTTTAGTGTAAGTGTTGATTCTTGCCAATTATCGTCGTGTTCTCAAACCGGGAGACCCGGGACTAAGCGGTGAGTTCCTACAAGTTACATTGGTCCCGTGCGAGGTGTTCGTGCCTCTTACTGGGGCTGGTTTTGGTTTTCACCCTTTAACGGCCTGTTTTTAAGTCTAAGTGTTATTTTTGCAAATTATCATCGTATACTTAAAACCGGGAGACCCGGGACAACGCGGTCAGTTCCTACATGCTACATTGGTCCTGTACGAGGTGTTCGTGCCTCTTACGGGGTTGTTTGGGGGCTGGTTTTGGTTTTCACCCTTTAACGACCTGTTTTTAATTCCAAGTGTTGATTTTGGCCAATTATCGTCGTATTCTTAGACCGGGAGACCCGGGATTACGCGGTCAGTTCGTACAAGTTACATTGGTCCCGTACGAGGTGTCCGTGCCTCTTACGGGGACGTTTCGTTGCTGATTTAGGTTTTCACCCTTTAACGGCTTGTTTTTAGGTCTAAGTGTTGATTTTTGATAATTATTCTTGCATTATCAAACCGGGAGATCCGGGACTACGCGGTCAGTTCGTACAAGTTCCATTGGTCCCGTGCAAGGTGTTCATGCCTCTTACAGGGTCGTTTGGGTGCTGGTTTTGGTTTTCACCCTTCAATGGCCTGCTTTTAAGTGTAAGTGTTGATTTTTAACAATTATCGTCGTATTCTCAAACCGGGAGACCCGGGACTACGCGGTCAGTTCGTACAAGTTACATTGGTCCCATGCGAGGTTTTCATGCCTCTTACGGGGTCGTTCGGGGGCTGGTTTGGGTTTTCACCCTTCAACGACCTGTTTTTAAGTGTAAGTGTTGATTCTTGCCAATTATCGTCATATTCTCAAACCTGGAGACCCGGGACTACACGGTTAGTTCGTACAAGTTACATTGGTCCCGTGTGAGGTTTTCGTGCCTCTTACGGGTCGTTTGGGGCTGGTTTTGGTTTTCACCCTTTTACGACCTGTTTCTAAGTCCAAGTGTTGTTTTTGGCCAATTATCGTCGTATTCTCAGACCGGGAGACTCGGGACTACGCGGTCAGTTCTTGCAAGTTACATTGGTCCCGTACGAGGTGTTCGTGCCTCTTACGGGGACGTTTGGTGGCTGATTTAGGTTTTCACCCTTTAACGCCCTCTTTTTAAGTCTAAGTGTTGATTTTTGCCAATTATCGTCGTATTCTCAAATCGGGAGACCCGGGACTACGCGGTCAGTTCCTACATGTTACATTGTGCGAGGTGTTCGTGCCTCTTTCAGGGTCGTTTGGGGGCTGGTTTTGGTTTTCACCCTTTAACGACCTGTTTTTAAGTCCAAGTGTTGATTTTGGCCAATTATCGTCGTATTCTCAGACCGGGAGACCCGGGACTACGCGGTCAGTTCGTGCAAGTTACATTGGTCCCGTACGAGGTGTCCGTGCCTCTTACGGGGACGTTTCGTGGCTGATTTAGGTTTTCACCCTTTAACGGCCTATTTTTAGGTCTAAGTGTTGATTTTTGATAATTATTCTTGTATTATCAAACCGGGAGATCGAGGACTACGCGGTCAGTTCATACAAGTTCCATTGGTCCCGTGCAAGGTGTTCGTGCCTCTTACAGGGTCGTTTGGGTGCTGGTTTTGGTTTTCACCCTTCAATGGCCTGCTTTTAAATGTAAGTGTTGATTTTTAACAATTATCGTCGTATTCTCAAACTGGGAGACTCGGGACTACGCGGTCAGTTCGTACAAGTTACATTGGTCCCATGCGAGGTTTTTACCCTTTAACGGCCTGTTTTTTAGTCCAAGTGTTGATTTTTACCTATTATCGTCGTATTCTCAAACCGGGATACCCGGGACTACTTGGTCAGTTCGTACAAGTTACATTGGTCCGGTGCGAGGTGTTCGTGCCTCCTACGAGTCCGTTTGGGGGCCGGTTTCGGTTTTCACCCTTAAACGGCCTGTTTTTAAGTCCAAGTGTTAATTTTTGCCAATTATCGTCGTATTCTCAAAACAGGGAGACCCAGGACTACGCGATCAGTTCCTACAAGTTACATTGGTCCCGTGCGAGGTGTTCGTGCCTCTTACGAGGTCGTTTGAGGGCTGGTTTGGGTTTTCACCCTTAAACGGCCTGTTTTTCAGTCTGGGTGTTGATTTTTACCAATTATTGTCGTATTCTCAAACCGCGAGTCACGGGACTACGCGGCCAGTTCGTACAAGTTACATTAGTCCCCTGCGAGGTGTTCGTGCCTCTTACGGGTTCGTTTGGGGGTTGGTTTCGATTTTCACCCTTTAACGGCCTGTTTTTTAGTCAAATTGTTATTTTAACAAGTTATCGACGTATTCTCAAACCGGGAGACCCGGGACTACGCGTTCAGATCCAACAAGTTAGATTGGTCCCATGCGAGTTGTTCGTGCCTCTTACAGGGTCGTTTGAGGAAACGGGTATTCACCCATTAACGACCTGTTTTTAAGTCCAAGTGTCATTTTTGCAAATTATCATCGTATTCTCAAAACCGGGAGACCCGGGACTACACGGTCAGTTCCTACAAGTTACATTGGTCCTGTGCGAGGTGTTCGTGCCTTTTACGGGGTCATTTGAGGGCTGGTTTGGGTTTTTACCCTTTAACGGCCTGTTTTTTAGTCCAAGTGTTGATTTTTACCTATTATCGTCGTATTCTCAAACCGGGAGACCCGGGACTACTTGTTCAGTTCGTACAAGTTACATTGGTCCCGTGCGAGGTGTCCGTTCCTCCTACGAGTCCGTTTGGGGGCCGGTTTCGGTTTTCACCCTTAAACGGCCTGTTTTTAAGTCTAGGTGTTGATTTTTGCCAATTATCATCGTATTCTCAAACCGGGAGACCCGGGACTTCGCCGTCAGTTCATATAAGTTTTATTGGTCCCATGCGAGGTGTTCGTACCTCTTACGGGGTCATTTCGGGGCTGGTTTGGGTTTTCACCCTTTAACGGCCGGTTTTTAAGTCTAAGTGTTAGTTTTGCAAATTATCGTCGTATTCTCAAAACCGGGAGACCCGGGACTACGCGATCAGTTCCTACATGTTACATTGGTCCTGTGCGAGGTGTTCGTGCCTTTTACGGAGTCATTTGATGGCTGGTTTGGGTTTTTACCCTTTAACGACCTATTTTTAAGTCCAAGTATTGATTTTTAGCAATTATCATCGTATTCTCAAACCGGGAGACCCGAGACTACTCGGTCAGTTCGTACAAGTTACATTGGTCCCGTGCGAGGTGTTCGTGCCTCCTATGAGTCCGTTTGGGTGCCGGTTTGGGTTTTCACCCTTAAACGGCCTGTTTTTAAGTCTAAGTGTTGATTTTTACCAATTATCGTCGTATTCTCAAACCGGGAGGCCCGGGACTACGCAGTCAGTTCATATAAGTTTTATTGGTCCCATGTGAGGTGTTCGTGCCTCTTACGGGGTCGTTTGGGGGCTGGTTTTGATTTTCACCCTTTAACGACCTGTTTTTAAGTCCAAGTGTTAATTTTTGCCAATTATCGTCGTATTCTCAAAACCGGGAGACCCGGGACTACGCGATCAGTTCCTACAAGTTACATTGGTCCCGTACGAGGTGTTCGTGCCTCTTACGAGGTCGTTTGAGGGCTGGTTTGGGTTTTCACCCTTAAACGGCCTGTTTTTCAGTCCAGGTGTTGATTTTTACCAATTATTGTCGTATTCTCAAACCGCGAGTCGCGGGACTACGCGGCCAGTTCGTACAAGTTACATTAGTCCCGTGCGAGGTGTTCGTGCCTCTTACGGGTTCGTTTGGGAGTTGGTTTCGATTTTCACCCTTTAACGGCCTATTTTTTAGTCAAATTGTTATTTTAACAAGTTATCGACGTATTCTCAAACCGGGAGACCCGGGACTACGCGTTCAGATCCTACAAGTTAGATTGGTCCCATGCTAGTTGTTCGTGCCTCTTACAGGGTAATTTGAGGAAACGGGTATTCACCCATTAACGACCTGTTTTTAAGTCCAAGTGTCATTTTTGCAAATTATCATCGTATTCTCAAAACCGGGAGACCCGGGACTACACGGTCAGTTCCTACAAGTTACATTGGTCCTGTGCGAGGTGTTCGTGCCTTTTACGGGGTCATTTGAGGGCTGGTTTGGGTTTTTACCCTTTAACGGCCTATTTTTTAGTCCAAGTGTTGATTTTTACCTATTATCGTCGTATTCTCAAACCGGGAGACCCGGGACTACTTGGTCAGTTCGTACAAGTTACATTGGTACCGTGCGAGGTGTTCGTGCCTCCTACGAGTCCGTTTGGGGGCCGGTTTCGGTTTTCACCCTTAAACGGCCTGTTTTTAAGTCTAAGTGTTGATTTTTGCCATTTATCATCGTATTCTCAAACCGGGAGACCCGGGACTTTGCCGTCAGTTCATATAAGTTTTATTGGTCCCATGCGAGGTGTTCGTACCTCTTACGGGGTCATTTCGGGGCTGGTTTGGGTTTTCACCCTTTAACGGCCGGTTTTTAAGTCTAAGTGTTTGTTTTGCAAATTATCGTCGTATTCTCAAAACCGGGAGACCCGGGACTACGCGATCAGTTCCTACATGTTACATTGGTCCTGTGCGAGGTGTTCGTGCCTTTTACGGGGTCATTTGAGGGCTGGTTTGGGTTTTCACCCTTTAACTGCCTGTTTTTAAGTGTAAGTGTTGATTTTTGCCAATTATCATCGCATTCTCAAACAGGGAGACCCGGGACTACGCGGTCAGTTCGTACCAGTTACATTGGTCCCATGCGAGGTGTTCGTGACTCTTACGGGGTCGTTCGGGGGCTGGTTTGGGTTTTCACCCTTCAAAGGCCTGTTTTTAAGTGTAAGTGTTGATTTTTGCCAATTATCGACGTATTCTCAAACCGGGAGACCCGGGACTACGCGGTCAGTTCGTACAAGTTACATTGGTCCCATTCGACGTGTCCATGCCTCTTATGGGGTCGTTCGGAGGCTGGTTTAAGTTTTCACCCTTCAACGGCTTGTTTTTAAGTGTAAGTGTTGATATTTGCCAATTATCATCGTATTCTCAAACCGAGAGACCCGGGACTACGCGGTCAGTTCGTACAAGTTAAATTGGTCCCGTGCGAGGGGTTCGTGCCTCTTACGGGGTCGTTTGGGGGCTGGTTTTGGTTTTCACCCTTTAACGGCCTGTTTTTAAGTCTAAGTGTTATTTTTCCAAATTATCATCGTATTCTCAAAACCGGGAGACCCGGGACTACGCGGTCAGTTCCTTCAAGTTACATTGGTCCCGTGCGAGGTGTTGGTGCCTCTTACGGGGATGTTTGGTGGCTGATTTAGGTTTTCTCCCTTTAACGGCCTGTTTTTAAGTCTAAGTGTTATTTTTGCAAATTATCGTTGTATTCTCAAACCGGAAGACCCGGGACTACACGGCCCGTTCGTACAAGTTACATAGTCCTTTGCGAGGTGTTCGTGCCTCTTACGGGGACGTTTGGGGGCTGGTTTGGATTTTCACCCTTTACCGACCTGTTTTTAACTCCAAGTGTTGATTGTTGCCAATTATCGTCGTATTCTCAAACCGTAAGACCTGGGACTACGCGGTCAGTTCGTTTAAGTTACATTGGTCCCGTGCGAGGTGTCCGTGCCTCTTACGGGGTCGTTTGGAGGCTGGTTTGGGTTTTCACCCTTTAACGGCCTGTTTTTAAGTCTATGTATTATTTTTGCAAATTATCGATGTATTCTCAAATCGGGAGACCCGGGACTACGCGTTCAGATCCTACAAGTTAGATTGGTCCCATGCGCGGTGTTCGTGCCTCTTACAGGGTCATTTGAGGAAACGGGTATTCACCCATTAACGACCTGTTTTTAAGTCCAAGTGTCATTTTTGCAAATTATCATCGTATTCTCAAAATCGGGAGACCCGGGACTACACGGTCAGTTCCTACAAGTTACATTGGTCCTGTGCAAGGTGTTCGTGCCTTTTACGGGGTCATTTGAGGGCTGGTTTGGGTTTTTACCCTTTAACGGCCTGTTTTTTAGTCCAAGTGTTGATTTTTACCTATTACCGTCGTATTCTCAAACCGGGATACCCGGGACTACTTGGTCAGTTCGTACAAGTTACATTGGTCCCGTGCGAGGTGTTCGTGCCTCCTACGAGTCCGTTTGGGGGCCGGTTTCGGTTTTCACCCTTAAACGGCCTGTTTTTAAGTCCAAGTGTTAATTTTTGCCAATTATCGTCGTATTCTCAAAATCGGGAGACCCGGGACTACGCGATCAGTTCCTACAAGTTACATTGGTCCCGTGCGAGGTGTTCGTGCCTCTTACGAGGCCGTTTGAGGGCTGGTTTGGGTTTTCACCCTTAAACGGCCTGTTTTTCAGTCCAGGTGTTGATTTTTACCAATTATTGTCGTATTCTCAAACCGCGAGTCACGAGACTACGCGGCCAGTTCGTACAAGTTACATTAGTCCCCTGCGAGGTGTTCGTGCCTCTTACGGGTTCGTTAGGGGGTTGGTTTGGATTTTCACCCTTTAACGGCCTTTTTTTAGTCAAATTGTTATTTTAACAAGTTATCGACGTATTCTCAAACCGGGAGACCCGGGACTACGCGTTCAGTTCCTACAAGTTACATTGGTCCCGTGCGAGGTGTTCGTGCCTCTTACGGGGTCGTTTGGGGGCTGGTTTGGATTTTCACCCATGGACGACCTGTTTTTAAGTCTAAGTGTTGATTTTTGCAAAATATCGTCGTATTCTCAAACCGGGAGATCCGGGCCTACGTGGTCTGTTCCTACAAGTTACATTGGTCCCGTGCGAGGTGTTTGCGCCTTTTACGGGGTCGTTTGGCGCTGGTTTGGGTTTTCACCCTTTAACTGCCTGTTTTTAAGTGTAAGTGTTGATTTTTGCCAATTATCATCGCATTCTCAAACCGGGAGACCCGGGACTACGCGATCTGTTCGTACCAGTTACATTGGTCCCATGCGAGGTGTTCGTGACTCTTACGGGGTCGTTCGGGGGCTGGTTTGGGTTTTCACCCTTCAAAGGCCTGTTTTTAAGTGTAAGTGTTGATTTTTGCCAATTATCGACGTATTCTCAAACCGGGAGACCCGGGACTACGCGGTCAGTTCGTACAAGTTACATTGGTCCCATTCGACGTGTCCATGCCTCTTATGGGGTCGTTCGGAGACTGGTTTAAGTTTTCACCCTTCAACGGCTTGTTTTTAAGTGTAAGTGTTGATATTTGCCAATTATCATCGTATTCTCAAACCGAGAGACCCGGGACTACGCGGTCAGTTCGTACAAGTTAAATTGGTCCCGTGCGAGGTTTTCGTGCCTGTTACGGGTCGTTTGGGGCTGGTTTTGGTTTTCACCCTTTAACGGCCTGTTTTTAAGTCTAAGTGTTATTTTTCCAAATTATCATCGTATTCTCAAAACCGGGAGACCCGGGACTACGCGGTCAGTTCCTTCAAGTTACATTGGTCCCGTGCGAGGTGTTGGTGCCTCTTACGGGGATGTTTGGTGGCTGATTTAGGTTTTCTCCCTTTAACGGCCTGTTTTTAAGTCTAAGTGTTATTTTTGCAAATTATCGTTGTATTCTCAAACCGGAAGACCCGGGACTACACGGCCCGTTCGTACAAGTTACATAGTCCTTTGCGAGGTGTTCGTGCCTCTTACGGGGACGTTTGGGGGCTGGTTTGGATTTTCACCGTTTACCGACCTGTTTTTAACTCCAAGTGTTGATTGTTGCCAATTATCGTCGTATTCTCAAACCGTAAGACCTGGGACTATGCGGTCAGTTCGTTTAAGTTACATTGGTCCCGTGCGAGGTGTCCGTGCCTCTTACGGGGTCGTTTGGAGGCTGGTTTGGGTTTTCACCCTTTAACGGCCTGTTTTTAAGTCTATGTATTATTTTTGCAAATTATCGATGTATTCTCAAATCGGGAGACCCGGGACTACGCGTTCAGATCCTACAAGTTAGATTGGTCCCATGCGCGGTGTTCGTTCCTCTTACAGGGTCATTTGAGGAAACGGGTATTCACCCATTAACGACCTGTTTTTAAGTCCAAGTGTCATTTTTGCAAATTATCATCGTATTCTCAAAATCGGGAGACCCGGGACTACACGGTCAGTTCCTACAAGTTACATTGGTCCTGTGCAAGGTGTTCGTGCCTTTTACGGGGTCATTTGAGGGCTGGTTTGGGTTTTTACCCTTTAACGGCCTGTTTTTTAGTCCAAGTGTTGATTTTTACCTATAATCGTCGTATTCTCAAACCGGGATACCTGGGACTACTTGGTCAGTTCGTACAAGTTACATTGGTCCCGTGCGAGGTGTTCGTGCCTCCTACGAGTCCGTTTGGGGGCCGGTTTCGGTTTTCACCCTTAAACGGCCTGTTTTTAAGTCCAAGTGTTAATTTTTGCCAATTATCGTCGTATTCTCAAAACCGGGAGACCCGGGACTACGCGATCAGTTCCTACAAGTTACATTGGTCCCGTGCGAGGTGTTCGTGCCTCTTACGAGGCCGTTTGAGGGCTGGTTTGGGTTTTCACCCTTAAACGGCCTGTTTTTCAGTCCAGGTGTTGATTTTTACGAATTATTGTCG
The DNA here is from genome assembly GCA_949130495.1 of Sambucus nigra. Lineage (NCBI taxonomy): Eukaryota > Viridiplantae > Streptophyta > Magnoliopsida > Dipsacales > Adoxaceae > Sambucus > Sambucus nigra. The sequence goes on from OX422217.1 coordinate 110,051,138, forward strand.
TATTCTCAAACCGCGAGTCACGAGACTACGCGGCCAGTTCGTACAAGTTACATTAGTCCCGTACGAGGTGTTCGTGCCTCTTACGGGTTCGTTAGGGGGTTGGTTTGGATTTTCACCCTTTAACGGCCTGTTTCTTAGTCAAATTGTTATTTTAACAAGTTATCATCGTATTCTCAAACCGGGAGACCTGGGACTACGCGTTCAGTTCCTACAAGTTACATTGGTCCCGTGCGAGGTGTTCGTGCCTCTTACGGGGTCATTTGGGGGCTGGTTTGGGTTTTCACCCATGGACGACCTCTTTTTAAGTCTAAGTGTTGATTTTTGCAAAATATCGTCGTATTCTCAAACCGGGAGATCCGGGACTACGCGGTCTGTTCCTACAAGTTACATTGGTCCTGTGCGAGGTGTTCGCGCCTCTTACGGGGTCGTTTGGGGCTGGCTTGGGTTTTCACCCTTTAACTGCCTGTTTTTAAGTGCAAGTGTTCATTTTTGCTATTTATCGTCGTATTCTCAAACCGGGAGACCCGGGACTACGCGATCTGTTCGTACAAGTTACATTGGTCCCATGCGAGATGTTCGTGACTCTTACGGGGTCGTTCGGGGGCTGGTTTGGGTTTTCACCCTTCAAAGGCCGGTTTTTAAGTGTAAGTGTTGATTTTTGCCAATTATCGACGTATTCTCAAACCGGGAGACCCGGGACTACGCGGTCAGTTCGTACAAGTTACATTGGTCCCATTCGAGGTGTCCGTGCCTCTTATGGGGTCGTTCGGGGGCTGGTTTAAGTTTTCACCCTTCAACGGCTTGTTTTTAAGTGTAAGTGTTGATATTTGCCAATTATCATCATATTCTCAAACCGGGAGACCCGGGTCTACGCGGTCAGTTCGTACAAGTTAAATTGGTCCCGTGCGAGGTGTTTGTGCCTCTTACGGGGTCGTTTGGGATTTCACCCTTTGACGGCCAGTTATGGTCTAAGTGTTATTTTTGCAAATTATCGTCATATTCTCAAAACGGGAGACCTGGGACTACACGGTCAGTTCCTACAAGTTACAATGGTTCCGTACGAGGTGTTTGGGGGCTGGTTTGGGTTTTCACCCTTTAAGGACCTGTTTTTAAGTCTAAGTGTTGATTTTTGCAAATTATCGTCGTATTCTCAAACCGGGAGATCCGGGACTATGCGGTCAGTTCGTACAATTTACATTGGTCCCGTGCGAGGTGTTCGTGACTCTTACGAGTCGTTTGGTGCTGGTTTTGGTTTTCACCCTTTAACGGCCTGTTTTTAAGTCTAACTGTTATTTTTGCAAATTATCATCGTATTCTCAAAATCGGGTGACCAGGGACTACGCGGTCAGTTCCTACAAGTTACATTGGTCCCGTGCGAGGTGTTCGTGCCTCTTACGGGGTCGTTTGAGGGCTGGTTTCGGTTTTCCCCTTTTAACGCCTGTTTTTTGTCCAAGTGTTGATTTCTGCCAATTATCGTCGTATTCTCAAACCAGGAGACCCGGGACTACGCGGTCATTTCGTGCAAGTTACGTTGGTCCCGTGCGAGGTGTTCGTGCCTCTTACCGGGTCGTTTGGGGTCTGGTTTGTGTTTTCACCCATGGACGGCCTGTTTTTAAGTCTAAGTGTTATTTTTCCAAATTATCTTCATATTCTCAAACCGGGAGACCTGGGACTACGCGGCCAGTTCCTACAAGTTACATTGGTCCCATGCGAGGTGTTCGCGCCTCTTACGGGGTCGTTTGGGCCTGGTTTGGGTTTTCACCCTTTAACGGCCTGTTTTTAAGTGTAAGTGTTGATTTTTGCCAATTATCGTCGTATTCTCAAACCGGGAGACCCGGGACTACACGGTCAGTTCGTACAAGCTACATTGGTCCCATGCGAGGTGTTCGCGCCTCTTTCGGGGTCATTCGGGGGCTGGTTTTGGGTTATCACCCTTCAACGGCCTGTTTTTAAGTGTAAGTGTTGATTTTTGCCAATTATCATCGTATTCTCAAACCGGGAGACCCGGGACGACGCGGTCAGTTCGTTCAAGTTATATCGGTCCCGTGCGAGGTGTTCGTGCCTCTTACGGGTCGTTTGGGGCTGGTTTTTGTTTTCACCCTTTAACGGCCTGTTTTTAAGTCCAAGTGTTGATTGTTGCCAATTATCATGTATTCTCAAACCGGAAGACCCGGGACTATACGTTTAGCTCGTTCAAGTTACATTGGTCCCGTGCGAGGTGTTCGTGCCTCTTACGGGGTCGTTTGGGGTCTGGTTTGGGTTTTCACCCTTTGACGGCTGTTTTTAAGTCTAAGTGTTGATTTTTGCCAATTAACGTCATATTCTCAAACCGGGACCACTCGGTCAGTTCGTACAAGTTACATTAGTCCCATTCGAGGTGTTCGTGCCTCTTACGGGGTCGTTTGGGGCTGGTTTGGGTTTTCACCCTTTAACGGCCTGCTTTTAAGTGTAAGTGTTGATTTTTGCCAATTATCATCGTATTCTCAAACCGGGAGACCCGGGACTACGCGGTCAGTTCGTACAAGTTACATTGGTCGAATGCGAGGTTTTCGTGCCTCTTACGGGGTCGTTCGGGGGCTGGTTTGGGTTTTCACCCTTCAACGGCTTGTTTTTTAGTGTAAGTGTTGATTCTTGCCAATTATCGTCGTGTTCTCAAACCGGGAGACCCGGGACTAAGCGGTGAGTTCCTACAAGTTACATTGGTCCCGTGCGAGGTGTTCGTGCCTCTTACTGGGGCTGGTTTGGTTTTCACCCTTTAACGGCCTGTTTTTAAGTCTAAGTGTTATTTTTGCAAATTATCATCGTATACTTAAAACCGGGAGACCCGGGACAACGCGGTCAGTTCCTACATGCTACATTGGTCCTGTACGAGGTGTTCGTGCCTCTTACGGGGTTGTTTGGGGGCTGGTTTTGGTTTTCACCCTTTAACGACCTGTTTTTAATTCCAAGTGTTGATTTTGGCCAATTATCGTCGTATTCTTAGACCGGGAGACCCGGGATTACGCGGTCAGTTCGTACAAGTTACATTGGTCCCGTACGAGGTGTCCGTGCCTCTTACGGGGACGTTTCGTTGCTGATTTAGGTTTTCACCCTTTAACGGCTTGTTTTTAGGTCTAAGTGTTGATTTTTGATAATTATTCTTGCATTATCAAACCGGGAGATCCGGGACTACGCGGTCAGTTCGTACAAGTTCCATTGGTCCCGTGCAAGGTGTTCATGCCTCTTACAGGGTCGTTTGGGTGCTGGTTTTGGTTTTCACCCTTCAATGGCCTGCTTTTAAGTGTAAGTGTTGATTTTTAACAATTATCGTCGTATTCTCAAACCGGGAGACCCGGGACTACGCGGTCAGTTCGTACAAGTTACATTGGTCCCATGCGAGGTTTTCATGCCTCTTACGGGGTCGTTCGGGGGCTGGTTTGGGTTTTCACCCTTCAACGACCTGTTTTTAAGTGTAAGTGTTGATTCTTGCCAATTATCGTCATATTCTCAAACCTGGAGACCCGGGACTACACGGTTAGTTCGTACAAGTTACATTGGTCCCGTGTGAGGTTTTCGTGCCTCTTACGGGTCGTTTGGGGCTGGTTTTGGTTTTCACCCTTTTACGACCTGTTTCTAAGTCCAAGTGTTGTTTTTGGCCAATTATCGTCGTATTCTCAGACCGGGAGACTCGGGACTACGCGGTCAGTTCTTGCAAGTTACATTGGTCCCGTACGAGGTGTTCGTGCCTCTTACGGGGACGTTTGGTGGCTGATTTAGGTTTTCACCCTTTAACGCCCTCTTTTTAAGTCTAAGTGTTGATTTTTGCCAATTATCGTCGTATTCTCAAACCGGGAGACCCGGGACTACGCGGTCAGTTCCTACATGTTACATTGTGCGAGGTGTTCGTGCCTCTTTCAGGGTCGTTTGGGGGCTGGTTTTGGTTTTCACCCTTTAACGACCTGTTTTTAAGTCCAAGTGTTGATTTTGGCCAATTATCGTCGTATTCTCAGACCGGGAGACCCGGGACTACGCGGTCAGTTCGTGCAAGTTACATTGGTCCCGTACGAGGTGTCCGTGCCTCTTACGGGGACGTTTCGTGGCTGATTTAGGTTTTCACCCTTTAACGGCCTATTTTTAGGTCTAAGTGTTGATTTTTGATAATTATTCTTGTATTATCAAACCGGGAGATCGAGGACTACGCGGTCAGTTCATACAAGTTCCATTGGTCCCGTGCAAGGTGTTCGTGCCTCTTACAGGGTCGTTTGGGTGCTGGTTTTGGTTTTCACCCTTCAATGGCCTGCTTTTAAATGTAAGTGTTGATTTTTAACAATTATCGTCGTATTCTCAAACTGGGAGACTCGGGACTACGCGGTCAGTTCGTACAAGTTACATTGGTCCCATGCGAGGTTTTTACCCTTTAACGGCCTGTTTTTTAGTCCAAGTGTTGATTTTTACCTATTATCGTCGTATTCTCAAACCGGGATACCCGGGACTACTTGGTCAGTTCGTACAAGTTACATTGGTCCGGTGCGAGGTGTTCGTGCCTCCTACGAGTCCGTTTGGGGGCCGGTTTCGGTTTTCACCCTTAAACGGCCTGTTTTTAAGTCCAAGTGTTAATTTTTGCCAATTATCGTCGTATTCTCAAAACAGGGAGACCCAGGACTACGCGATCAGTTCCTACAAGTTACATTGGTCCCGTGCGAGGTGTTCGTGCCTCTTACGAGGTCGTTTGAGGGCTGGTTTGGGTTTTCACCCTTAAACGGCCTGTTTTTCAGTCTGGGTGTTGATTTTTTCCAATTATTGTCGTATTCTCAAACCGCGAGTCACGGGACTACGCGGCCAGTTCGTACAAGTTACATTAGTCCCCTGCGAGGTGTTCGTGCCTCTTACGGGTTCGTTTGGGGGTTGGTTTCGATTTTCACCCTTTAACGGCCTGTTTTTTAGTCAAATTGTTATTTTAACAAGTTATCGACGTATTCTCAAACCGGGAGACCCGGGACTACGCGTTCAGATCCAACAAGTTAGATTGGTCCCATGCGAGTTGTTCGTGCCTCTTACAGGGTCGTTTGAGGAAACGGGTATTCACCCATTAACGACCTGTTTTTAAGTCCAAGTGTCATTTTTGCAAATTATCATCGTATTCTCAAAACCGGGAGACCCGGGACTACACGGTCAGTTCCTACAAGTTACATTGGTCCTGTGCGAGGTGTTCGTGCCTTTTACGGGGTCATTTGAGGGCTGGTTTGGGTTTTTACCCTTTAACGGCCTGTTTTTTAGTCCAAGTGTTGATTTTTACCTATTATCGTCGTATTCTCAAACCGGGAGACCCGGGACTACTTGTTCAGTTCGTACAAGTTACATTGGTCCCGTGCGAGGTGTCCGTTCCTCCTACGAGTCCGTTTGGGGGCCGGTTTCGGTTTTCACCCTTAAACGGCCTGTTTTTAAGTCTAGGTGTTGATTTTTGCCAATTATCATCGTATTCTCAAACCGGGAGACCCGGGACTTCGCCGTCAGTTCATATAAGTTTTATTGGTCCCATGCGAGGTGTTCGTACCTCTTACGGGGTCATTTCGGGGCTGGTTTGGGTTTTCACCCTTTAACGGCCGGTTTTTAAGTCTAAGTGTTAGTTTTGCAAATTATCGTCGTATTCTCAAAACCGGGAGACCCGGGACTACGCGATCAGTTCCTACATGTTACATTGGTCCTGTGCGAGGTGTTCGTGCCTTTTACGGAGTCATTTGATGGCTGGTTTGGGTTTTTACCCTTTAACGACCTATTTTTAAGTCCAAGTATTGATTTTTAGCAATTATCATCGTATTCTCAAACCGGGAGACCCGAGACTACTCGGTCAGTTCGTACAAGTTACATTGGTCCCGTGCGAGGTGTTCGTGCCTCCTATGAGTCCGTTTGGGTGCCGGTTTGGGTTTTCACCCTTAAACGGCCTGTTTTTAAGTCTAAGTGTTGATTTTTACCAATTATCGTCGTATTCTCAAACCGGGAGGCCCGGGACTACGCAGTCAGTTCATATAAGTTTTATTGGTCCCATGTGAGGTGTTCGTGCCTCTTACGGGGTCGTTTGGGGGTTGGTTATGATTTTCACCCTTTAACGACCTGTTTTTAAGTCCAAGTGTTAATTTTTGCCAATTATCGTCGTATTCTCAAAACCGGGAGACCCGGGACTACGCGATCAGTTCCTACAAGTTACATTGGTCCCGTACGAGGTGTTCGTGCCTCTTACGAGGTCGTTTGAGGGCTGGTTTGGGTTTTCACCCTTAAACGGCCTGTTTTTCAGTCCAGGTGTTGATTTTTACCAATTATTGTCGTATTCTCAAACCGCGAGTCGCGGGACTACGCGGCCAGTTCGTACAAGTTACATTAGTCCCGTGCGAGGTGTTCGTGCCTCTTACGGGTTCGTTTGGGAGTTGGTTTCGATTTTCACCCTTTAACGGCCTATTTTTTAGTCAAATTGTTATTTTAACAAGTTATCGACGTATTCTCAAACCGGGAGACCCGGGACTACGCGTTCAGATCCTACAAGTTAGATTGGTCCCATGCTAGTTGTTCGTGCCTCTTACAGGGTAATTTGAGGAAACGGGTATTCACCCATTAACGACCTGTTTTTAAGTCCAAGTGTCATTTTTGCAAATTATCATCGTATTCTCAAAACCGGGAGACCCGGGACTACACGGTCAGTTCCTACAAGTTACATTGGTCCTGTGCGAGGTGTTCGTGCCTTTTACGGGGTCATTTGAGGGCTGGTTTGGGTTTTTACCCTTTAACGGCCTATTTTTTAGTCCAAGTGTTGATTTTTACCTATTATCGTCGTATTCTCAAACCGGGAGACCCGGGACTACTTGGTCAGTTCGTACAAGTTACATTGGTACCGTGCGAGGTGTTCGTGCCTCCTACGAGTCCGTTTGGGGGCCGGTTTCGGTTTTCACCCTTAAACGGCCTGTTTTTAAGTCTAAGTGTTGATTTTTGCCATTTATCATCGTATTCTCAAACCGGGAGACCCAGGACTTTGCCGTCAGTTCATATAAGTTTTATTGGTCCCATGCGAGGTGTTCGTACCTCTTACGGGGTCATTTCGGGGCTGGTTTGGGTTTTCACCCTTTAACGGCCGGTTTTTAAGTCTAAGTGTTTGTTTTGCAAATTATCGTCGTATTCTCAAAACCGGGAGACCCGGGACTACGCGATCAGTTCCTACATGTTACATTGGTCCTGTGCGAGGTGTTCGTGCCTTTTACGGGGTCATTTGAGGGCTGGTTTGGGTTTTCACCCTTTAACTGCCTGTTTTTAAGTGTAAGTGTTGATTTTTGCCAATTATCATCGCATTCTCAAACAGGGAGACCCGGGACTACGCGGTCAGTTCGTACCAGTTACATTGGTCCCATGCGAGGTGTTCGTGACTCTTACGGGGTCGTTCGGGGGCTGGTTTGGGTTTTCACCCTTCAAAGGCCTGTTTTTAAGTGTAAGTGTTGATTTTTGCCAATTATCGACGTATTCTCAAACCGGGAGACCCGGGACTACGCGGTCAGTTCGTACAAGTTACATTGGTCCCATTCGACGTGTCCATGCCTCTTATGGGGTCGTTCGGAGGCTGGTTTAAGTTTTCACCCTTCAACGGCTTGTTTTTAAGTGTAAGTGTTGATATTTGCCAATTATCATCGTATTCTCAAACCGAGAGACCCGGGACTACGCGGTCAGTTCGTACAAGTTAAATTGGTCCCGTGCGAGGGGTTCGTGCCTCTTACGGGGTCGTTTGGGGGCTGGTTTTGGTTTTCACCCTTTAACGACCTGTTTTTTAGTCCAAGTGTTGATTTTGGCCAATGATCGTCGTATTCTCAAACCGGGAAGCCCGGGACTACGCGGTCAGTTCGTACAAGTTACAATGGTCCCCTGCGAGGTGGTCGTGCCTCTTACTGGGTCGTTTAGGGGCTGGTTTGGGTTTTCACCCTTTAACGGCCTGTTTTTAAGTAAGTGTTATTTTTGCAAATTATCGTCATATTCTCAAACCGGGAAACCCGGGACTACGCGGTCAGTTCGTACAAGTGACATTGGTCCCGTGCGAGGTGTTCGTTCCTCTTACGGGATCGTTTGGGGGTTGGTTTGGATTTTCACCCTTTAACGGCCTGTTTTTAAGTAAGTGTTATTTTTGCAAATTATCATCGTATTCTCTAACCGGGAGACCCAGGACAACGCGGTCAGTTCGTACAAGTTACATTAGTCCCGTGCGAGGTTTTCATGCCTCTTACGGGGTCGTTCGGGGGCTGGTTTGGGTTTTCACCCTTCAACGACCTGTTTTTAAGTGTAAGTGTTGATTCTTGCCAATTATCGTCATATTCTCAAACCTGGAGACCCGGGACTACACGGTTAGTTCGTACAAGTTACATTGGTCCCGTGTGAGGTTTTCGTGCCTCTTACGGGTCGTTTGGGGCTGGTTTTGGTTTTCACCCTTTTACGACCTGTTTCTAAGTCCAAGTGTTGTTTTTGGCCAATTATCGTCGTATTCTCAGACCGGGAGACCCGGGACTACGCGTTCAGTTCGTGCAAGTTACATTGGTCCCGTACGAGGTGTTCGTGCCTCTTACGGGGACGTTTGGTGGCTGATTGAGGTTTTCACCCTTTAGAGCCCTCTTTTTAAGTCTAACTGTTGATTTTTGCCAATTATCGTCGTATTATCAAACCGGGAGACCCGGGACTACGCGGTCAGTTCCTACATGCTACATTGGTCCTGTGCGAGGTGTTCGTGCCTCTTTCGGGGTCGTTTGGGGGCTGGTTTTGGTTTTCACCCTTTAACGACCTGTTTTTAAGTCCAAGTGTTGATTTTGGCCAATTATCGTCGTATTCTCAGACCGGGAGACCCGGGACTACGTGGTCAGTTCGTGCAAGTTACATTGGTCCCGTACGAGGTGTCCGTGCCTCTTACGGGGACGTTTCGTGGCTGATTTTGGTTTTCACCCTTTAACGGCCTGTTTTTAGGTCTAAGTGTTGATTTTTGATAATTATTCTTGTATTATCAAACCGGGAGATCCAGGACTACGCGGTCTGTTCGTACAAGTTCCATTGGTCCCGTGCAAGGTGTTCGTGCCTCTTACAGGGTCGTTTGGGTGCTGGTTTTAGTTTTCACCCTTCAATGGCCTGCTTTTAAATGTAAGTGTTGATTTTTAACAATTATCGTCGTATTCTCAAACCGGGAGACTCGGGACTACGCGGTCAGTTCGTACAAGTTACATTGGTCCCATGCGAGGTTTTTACCCTTTAACGGCCTGTTTTTTAGTCCAAGTGTTGATTTTTACCTATTATCGTCGTATTCTCAAACCGGGATACCCGGGACTACTTGGTCAGTTCGTACAAGTTACATTGGTCCCGTGCGAGGTGTTCGTACCTCCTACGAGTCCGTTTGGGGGCCGGTTTCGGTTTTCACCCTTAAACGGCCTGTTTTTCAGTCTGGGTGTTGATTTTTTCCAATTATTGTCGTATTCTCAAACCGCGAGTCACGGGACTACGCGGCCAGTTCGTACAAGTTACATTAGTCCCCTGCGAGGTGTTCGTGCCTCTTACGGGTTCGTTTGGGGGATGGTTTCGATTTTCACCCTTTAACGGCCTGTTTTTTAGTCAAATTGTTATTTTAACAAGTTATCGACGTATTCTCAAACCGGGAGACCCAGGACTACGCGTTCAGATCCAACAAGTTAGATTGGTCCCATGCGAGTTGTTCGTGCCTCTTACAGGGTCGTTTGAGGAAACGGGTATTCACCCATTAACGACCTGTTTTTAAGTCCAAGTGTCATTTTTGCAAATTATCATCGTTTTCTCAAAACCGGGAGACCCGGGACTACACGGTCAGTTCCTACAAGTTACATTGGTCCTGTGCGAGGTGTTCGTGCCTTTTACGGGGTCATTTGAGGGTTGGTTTGGGTTTTTACCCTTTAACGGCCTGTTTTTTAGTCCAAGTGTTGAGTTTTACCTATTATCGTCGTATTCTCAAACCGGGAGACCCGGCACTACTTGTTCAGTTCGTACAAGTTACATTGGTCCCGTGCGAGGTGTCCGTTCCTCCTACGAGTCCGTTTGGGGGCCGGTTTCGGTTTTCACCCTTAAACGGCCTGTTTTTAAGTCTAGGTGTTGATTTTTGCCAATTATCATCGTATTCTCAAACCGGGAGACCCGGGACTTCGCCGTCAGTTCATATAAGTTTTATTGGTCCCATGCGAGGTGTTCGTACCTCTTACGGGGTCATTTCGGGGCTGGTTTGGGATTTCACCCTTTAACGGCCGGTTTTTAAGTCTAAGTGTTAGTTTTGCAAATTATCGTCGTTTTCTCAAAACCGGGAGACCCGGGACTACGCGATCAGTTCCTACATGTTACATTGGTCCTGTGCGAGGTGTTCGTGCCTTTTACGGAGTCATTTGATGGCTGGTTTGGGTTTTTACCCTTTAACGACATATTTTTAAGTCCAAGTATTGATTTTTAGCAATTATCATCGTATTCTCAAACCGGGAGACCCGAGACTACTCGGTCAGTTCGTACAAGTTACATTGGTCCCGTGCGAGGTGTTCGTGCCTCCTACGAGTCCGTTTGGGTGCCGGTTTGGATTTTCACCCTTAAACGGCCTTTTTTTAAGTCTAAGTGTTGATTTTTACCAATTATCATTGTATTCTCAAACCGGGAGGCCCGGGACTACGCAGTCAGTTCATATAAGTTTTATTGGTCCCATGTGAGGTGTTCGTGCCTCTTACGGGGTCGTTTGGGGGCTGGTTTTGATTTTCACCCTTTAACGACCTGTTTTTAAGTCCAAGTGTTAATTTTTGCCAATTATCGTCGTATTCTCAAAACCGGGAGACCCGGGACTACGCGATCAGTTCCTACAAGTTACATTGGTCCCGTGCGAGGTGTTCGTGCCTCTTACGAGGTCGTTTGAGGGCTGGTTTGGGTTTTCACCCTTAAACGGCCTGTTTTTCAGTCCAGGTGTTGATTTTTACCAATTATTGTCATATTCTCAAACCGCGAGTCACGGGACTACGCGGCCAGTTCGTACAAGTTACATTAGTCCCGTGCGAGGTGTTCGTGCCTCTTACGGGTTCGTTTGGGGGTTGGTTTCGATTTTCATCCTTTAACGGCCTGTTTTTTAGTCAAATTGTTATTTTAACAAGTTATCGACATATTCTCAAACCGGGAGACCCGGGACTACGCGTTCAGATCCTACAAGTTAGATTGGTCCCATGCGAGTTGTTCGTGCCTCTTACAGGGTAATTTGAGGAAACGGGTATTCACCCATTAACGACCTGTTTTTAAGTCCAAGTGTCATTTTTGCAAATTATCATCGTATTCTCAAAACCGGGAGACCCGGGACTACACGGTCAGTTCCTACAAGTTACATTGGTCCTGTGCGAGGTGTTCGTGCCTTTTACGGGGTCATTTGAGGGCTGGTTTGGGTTTTTACCCTTTAACGGCCTGTTTAGGCATGAGTTACCCGTTGGTTCCACCCCAACCACATATGGCCCTTGCACTGCTAAGGAAGATGTACGTAAGATTGGCCTTGAGGAGGGTTTTGAAAAAGACGCCTGGGAGTTCTTAATAAGCAAAGGCTTCTCTAATGTAGATGTTGATCTCTTTTCCAAAGCCACTAGTAGGGGCGGTGACGGAGAACGGTCACTTGCCAGTCAGGTGACATCGTCTGAGGTCAACCCGGCTATGGGTGCTAATGACGGTGTTGGCCAGGAAGGTTCCCAGAATAACGAGGCTACGGATATTAAGCTAAAGGTGTCAGTTGATAGCCGTAATGGTACTACGAAGCAGGCTAACATAAGCGGGATTCCCAATGACAAGACCTGGTGCTCTGTTGCTACTGAGAAGAGGAAAACGAAACTCAGACTCACTTTTCACCAACCCTCTGTGGTTGACAACGTTGTCACTGTCATGCCGCCAGTTGAAGTGACAAGAGAGGGCCATGGGAGATGGAAGAACAGCATGGTGGGTTATTTTCTTGGAAAAAAACTCCCATATACTTTCGTCAAAAATATTTCTACGAGGATGTGGAGCAAGTTTGGACTGACTAAGGTACTGGCTCACGATAATGGCTTTTACTTCTTCATTTTTGATGACCCTTGCCATAGGGATGAGGTTCTAGATAATGGCATTTTGTCGGCATGACCATCATGCTAAAGAAGTGGCAACCCAACTTCGTCTACTGCAAAGATAGCGCAAAGAAAATACCCATTTGGGTTAAGTTACATGATATCCCAGTCCATCTCTGGACTGAGGAGGGACTTAGTTATGTCGCAAGTTCGGTGGGTCTTCCGTTGTACGCTGACGCCGTCACAGAAGAGATGAATAGAATTTCATTTGCGCGAATCTGTGTTGAGGTAGAAGCTAAGGAAACCTACGCTGACAGTATCAACGTTGTCATGGAAGACGGAACATTTGCTCCTGTGCGTATTGAATACCAAGCTAAGCCACCTTCATGCCCGCACTGCCTTGAGTTTGGGCACACGCTTTATAAATGCTCCAAGTCTAGGGTTACTATGAGTACTCAGTCTACCCCTAATGATGCTGCGAAAGCGCCGGATCAGGTGAACGCCGAGTGGAAGATGGTCAGCAGGAAGTGCACATCCAAGCCTCAAGGGGCCTTTGAGACGGGGGAAACATCTGGAGCTAGAGATATTGATGGAGGGGAGGGGTCTAGTGGAGCCCAAAAAGCTACACCGGATTCAATGGAACCTCATGGCGTCAGGGCCGGTTATGTGGGCGAAGCTATGAGCCCAGAGGATGATGGTGAGGTTACCCCTGAACCCATTGACCAACGTAAGGATTATGTCCAGGCTGCAAAATCGTGCACTCAGATGCCTCTTGTTGGCCTACCTCTTGTTAATGCATTTATGGCTTTGGATGAAGACTTCGAGAGCGAGACTACTCCTGAACCAAACGCCCTTGCCAGAAGAGTTCTGGCTGTTGACGAGCTTGTCAATAAACAGAAAGGGGAGATGATTTGTATGGGGCATACTGGGACTAGAAGCAGGAAGAAAGGGAAAGGGAATAAAACCAAATGGTCAAGATAGAGGAGATGTTGCTAGGGTCCTGGTGGGGTGGAATCCGGGCAGTGTCACTATGAGGTTGGTTCAATCTCACCCCCAAGCCATGCTGTGTATGGTGGAGATTGGGGGAAGGAATGCTTGCTTTTGGGCTACCGCTATTTAGGGAGAGTGCCTTCCGTGTAGTTGACTCTCGCTTTGGGAGTTTTGTGATCCAACAGTGTAGTTGTCAACGACCAACCTTGGGTGCTAACATGGAGGAAAGCAATATTTACACTAATTGGAGGGTTCGGGTTAGGGTTATCTTCTCAGAAGGTCTGCAGCCTCTGGGGGATTCCTGAATCCATGTTGTACCTCTAATGTTATTTTCTTTTGATTTAATTGTTGTTGTTTTGGGAGTGTTTTTGCTGTTTTTGATTTCCTATGTTGATGTTTGCTGGGGAGGGGGGTATGCCCCACCTTCTGGTTACTAGCCTCTGGGCTTGGTATTCTTCTCATTGTATATTTCTTTCTTTTCAATATATTTAAAGTTACCAAAAAAAAAAAACGGCCTGTTTTTTAGTCCAAGTGTTGATTTTTACCTATTATCGTCGTATTCTCAAACCGGGAGACCCGGGACTACTTGGTCAGTTCGTACAAGTTACATTGGTACCGTGCGAGGTGTTCGTGCCTCCTACGAGTCCGTTTGGGGGCCGGTTTCGGTTTTCACCCTTAAACAGCCTGTTTTTAAGTCTAAGTGTTGATTTTTGCCATTTATCATCGTATTCTCAAACCGGGAGACCCGGGACTTTGCCGTCAGTTCATATAAGTTTTATTGGTCCCATGCGAGGTGTTCGTACCTCTTACGGGGTCATTTCGGGGCTGGTTTGGGTTTTCACCCTTTAACGGCCGGTTTTTAAGTCTAAGTGTTTGTTTTGCAAATTATCGTCGTATTCTCAAACCGGGAAACCCGGGACTACGCGGTCAGTTCGTACAAGTGGCATTGGTCCCGTGCGAGGTGTTCGTGCCTCTTACGGGATCGTTTGGGGGTTGGTTTGGATTTTCACCCTTTAACGGCCTATTTTTAAGTAAGTGTTATTTTTGCAAATTATCGTCGTATTCTCTAACCGGGAGACCCAGGACAACGCGGTCAGTTCGTACAAGTTACATTAGTCCCGTGCGAGGTGTTCGTGCCTCTTACGGGGTCGCTTGGGGGCTGGTTTTGATTTTCACCTTTTAACGGCCTGCTTTTAAGTAAGTGTTATTTTTGCAAATTATCATCGTATTCTCAAACCGGGAGACCCAGGACAACGCGGTCAGTTCGTACAAGTTAAATTAGTTCCGTGCGAGGTGTTCGTGCCTCTTACGGGGTCGCTTGGGGGCTGGTTTTGATTTTCACCTTTTAACGGCCTGTTTTTAAGTCAAATTGTTGTTTTTATAAATTATCATCGTATTCTCAAACCTAGAGACCCAGGAATACGCGGTCAGCTCGTACAAGTTACATTGGTCCCGTGCGAGGTGTTCGTGCCTCTTACGGGGTCGTTTGGGGTCTGGTTTGTGTTTTCACCCATGGACGGCCTGTTTTTAAGTCTAAGTGTTATTTTTCAAAATTATCTTCATATTCTCAAACCGGGAGACTTGGGACTACGCGGTCAGTTCCTACAAGTTACATTGGTCCCATACGAGGTATTCGCGCCTCTTACGAGGTCGTTTGGGGATGGTTTGGGTTTTCACCCTTAAACAGCGTGTTTTAAAGTGTAAGTGTTGATTTTTGCCAATTATCGTCGTATTCTCAGACCGGGAGACCCGGGACTACACGGTCCGTTCCTAGAAGCTACATTGGTCCCATGCGAGGTGTTCGTGCCTCTTACGGGGTCGTTCGGGGGATGGTTTTGGGTTATCACCCTTCAACGGCCTGTTTTTAAGTGTAAGTGTTGATTTTTGCCAATTATCATCGTATTCTCAAACCGGGAGACCCGGGACTACGCGGTCAGTTCGTACAAGTTACATTGGTCCCGTGCGAGGTGTTCGTTCCTCTTATGGGTCGTTTGGGGCTGGTTTTGGTTTACACCCTTTAACGGCCTGTTTTTAAGGCCAAGTGTTGATTGTTGCCAATTATCATCGTATTCTCAAACCGAAAGACCCGGGACTATGCGTTCAGTTCGTTGAAGTTACATTGGTCTCGTGCGAGGTGTTCGTGCCTCTTACGGGGTCGTTTGGGGTCTGGTTTGGGTTTTCACCCTTTGACGGCTGTTTTTAAGTTTAAGTGTTGATTTTTGCCAATTATCGTATTCTAAAACCGGGAGACCCGGGACCACTCGGTCAGTTCGTACAAGTTACATTGGTCCCATTCGAGGTGTTCATGCCTCTTACGGGGTCGTTTAGGGCTGGTTTGGGTTTTCACCCTTTAATGGCCTGTTTTTAAGTGTAAGTGTTGATTTTTGCCAATTATCGTCGTATTCTCTAACCGGGAGACCCGGGACTACGCGGTCAGTTCGTACAAGTTACATTGGTCGAATACGAGGTTTTCGTGCCTCTTATGGGATCGTTCGGGAGCTGGTTTGGGTTTTCACGCTTCAACGGCCTGTTTTTAAGAGTAAGTGTTGATTCTTGCCAATTATCGTCGTATTCTCAAACCGGGAGACCCGGGACTACGCGGTCAGTTCGTACAAGTTACATTGGTCCCGTGCGAGGTGTTCGTGCCTCTTACGGGTTATTTGGGGCTGGTTTTGGTTTTCACCCTTTAACGGCCTGTTTTTAAGTCTAAGTGTTATTTTTGCAAATTATCATCGTATTCTCAAAACCGGAACGCCCGGCACTACGCGGTCAGTTCCTACATGTTACATTGGTCCTGTGCGAGGTGTTCGTGCCTCTTACGGGGTTGTTTGGGGGCTGGTTTTGGTTTTCACCCTTTAACGACCTGTTTTTAAGTCCAAGTGTTGTTTTTGGCCAATTATCGTCGTATTCTCAGACCGGGAGACCCGGGACAACGCGGTCAGTTCGTGCAAGTTACATTGGTCCCGTACGAGGTGTTCGTGCCTCTTACGGGGTCGTTTGGGGCTAGGTTGGGTTTTCACCCTTTAACGGCCTGTTTTTAAGTGTAAGTGTTGATTTTTGCCAATTATCGTCGTATTCTCAAACCGAGAGACCCGGTACTACACGGCCAGTTCGTACAAGCTACATTGGTCCCATGCGAGCTGTTCGCGCCTCTTACGGGGTCGTTCGGGGGCTGGTTTTGGGTTATCACCCTTCAACGGCATGTTTTTAAGTGTAAGTGTTGATTGTTACAAATTATCATCGTATTCTCAAACCGGAAGACCCGGGACTATGCGTTCAGTTCGTTCAAGTACATTGATCCCGTGCGAGGTGTTCGTGCCCCTTACGGGGTCGTTTGGCATCTGGTTTGGGTTTTCACCCTTTGACGGCTGTTTTTAAGTCTAAGTGTTGATTTTTCCCAATTATCGTCATATTCTCAAACCGAGAGACCCGGGACCACTCGGTCAGTTCGTACAAGTTACATTGGTCCCATTCGAGGTGTTCGTGCCTCTTACGGGGTGTTTGGGGCTGGTTTGGGTTTTCACCCTTTAACGACCTGTTTTTAAGTGTAAGTGGTGATTTTTGACAATTATCGTCGTATTCTCAAACCGGGAGACCCGGGACTACGCGGTCAGTTCGTACAAGTTACATTGGTCGAATGCGAGGTTTTTGTGCCTCTTACGGGGTCGTTCGGGGGCTGGTTTGGGTTTTAACCCTTCAACGGCCTGTTTTTAAGTGTAACTGTTGATTCTTGCCAATTATCGTCGTATTCTCAAATCGGGAGACCCGGGACTACGCGGTCAGTTCGTACAAGTTAAATTGGTCCCGTGCGAGGTGTTCGTGCCTCTTACGGGTCATTTGGGGCTTGTTTTGGTTATCACCCTTTAACGGCCTTTTTTTTAAGTCTAAGTGTTATTTTTACAAATTATCATCGTATTCTCAAAACCGGGAGACCCGGCACTACGCGGTCAGTTCCTACATGTTACATTGGTCCTGTGCGAGGTGTTCGTGCCTCTTACGGGGTTGTTTGGGGGCTAGTTTTGGTTTTCACCCTTTAACGACCTGTTTTTAAGTCCAAGTGTTGTTTTTAGCCAATTATCGTCGTATTCTCAGACCGGGAGACCCGAGACTACGCGGTCAGTTCGTGCAAGTTACATTGGTCCCGTACGAGGTGTTCGTGCCTCTTACGGGGACGTTTGGTGGCTGATTTAGGTTTTCACCCTTTAACGCCCTCTTTTTAAGTCTAAGTGTTGATTTTTGCCAATTATCATCGTATTCTCAAACCGGGACACCTGGGACTACGCGGTCAGTTCCTACATGTTACATTGGTCCTGTGCGAGGTGTTCGTGCCTCTTACGGGGTCGTTTGGGGGCTGGTTTTGGTTTTCACCCTTTAACGGCCTGTTTTTAAGTCCAAGTGTTGATTTTTGCCAATTATCGTCGTATTCTCAAAACCGGGAGACCCGGGACTACGCGATCAGTTCCTACAAGTTACATTGGTCCCGTGCGAGGTGTTCGTGCCTCTTACGAGGTCGTTTGAGGGCTGGTTTGGGTTTTCACCCTTAAACGGCCTGTTTTTCAGTCCAGGTGTTGATTTTTAACAATTAATGTCGTATTCTCAAACCGCGAGTCACGGGACTACGCGGCCAGTTCGTACAAGTTACATTAGTCCCGTGCGAGGTGTTCGTGCCTCTTACGGGTTCGTTTGGGGGTTGGTATGGATTTTCACCCTTTAACGACCTTTTTTTAGTCAAATTGTTATTTTAACAAGTTATCATCGTATTCTCAAACCGGGAGACCTGGGACTACGCGTTCAGTTCCTACAAGTTACATTGGTCCCGTGCGAGGTGTTCGTGCCTCTTACGGGGTCGTTTGGGGGCTGGTTTGGGTTTTCACCCATGGACGACCTGTTTTTAAGTCTAAGTGTTGATTTTTGCAAAATATCGTCGTATTCTCAAACCGGGAGATCCGGGCCTACGCGGTCTGTTCCTACAAGTTACATTGGTCCCGTGCGAGGTGTTCGTGCCTCTTACGGGGTCGTTTGGGGCTGGTTTGGGTTTTCACCCTTTAACTGCCTGTTTTTAAGTGTAAGTGTTGATTTTTGCCAATTATCGTCGTATTCTCAAACCGGGAGACCCGGGACTACGCGGTCAGTTCGTACAAGTTACATTGGTCCCATGCGAGGTGTTCGTGACTCTTACGGGGTCGTTCGGGGGCTGGTTTGGGTTTTCACCCTTCAAAGGCATGTTTTTAAGTGTAAGTGTTGATTTTTGCCAATTATCGACATATTCTCAAACCGGGAGACCCGGGACTACGCGGTCAGTTCGTACAAGTTACATTGGTCCCATTCAAGGTGTCCATGCCTCTTATGGGGTCGTTCGGGGGCTGGTTTAAGTTTTCACCCTTCAACGGCTTGTTTTTAAGTGTAAGTGTTGATATTTGCCAATTATCATCGTATTCTCAAACCGAGAGACCCGGAACTACGCGGTCAGTTCGGACAAGTTAAATTGGTCCCGTGCGAGGTGTTTGTGCCTCTTACGGGCCGTTTGGGGTTTCACCCTTTGACGGCCAGTTATGGTCTAAGTGTTATTTTTGCAAATTATCGTCATATTCTCAAACCGGGAGACCTGGGACTACGCGGTCAGTTCCTACAAGTTACAATGGTCCCGTGCGAGGTGTTTGGGGGTTGGTTTGGGTTTTCACCCTTTAAGGACCTGTTTTTAAGTCTAAGTGTTGATTTTTGCAAATTATCGTCGTCTTCTCAAACCGGGAGATCCGGGACTACGCGGTCAGTTCGTACAATTTACATTGGTCCCGTGCGAGGTGTTCGTGACTCTTACGGGTCGTTTGGGGCTGGTTTTGGTTTTCACCCTTTAACGGCCTGTTTTTAAGTCTAAGTGTTATTTTTGCAAATTATCATCGTATTCTAAAAACCGGGAGACCCGGGACTACGCAGTCAGTTCCTACAAGTTACATTGGTCCCGTGCGAGGTGTTCGTGCCTCTTACGGGGTCGTTTGACGGCTGGTTTCGGTTTTCTCCTTTTAACGCCTATTTTTAAGTCCAAGTGTTGATTTCTGCCAATTATCGTCGTATTCTCAAACCAGGAGACCCGGGACTACGCGGACAGTTCGTGCAAGTTACATAGGTCCCGTGCGAGGTGTTCGTGCCTCTTACGGGGTCGTTTGGGGTCTGGTTTGTGTTTTCACCCATGGACGGCCTGTTTTTAAGTCTAAGTGTTATTTTTCAAAATTATCTTCGTATTCTCAAACCGGGAGACCTGGGACTACGCGGTCAGTTCCTACAAGTTACATTGGTCCCATGCGAGGTGTTCGCGCCTCTTACGGGGTCGTTTGGGGCTGGTTTGGGTTTTCACCCTTTAACGGCCTGTTTTTAAGTGTAAGTGTTGATTTTTGCCAATTATAATCGTATTCTCAAATCGGGAGACCCGGGACTACACGGTCAGTTCGTACAAGCTACATTGGTCCCATGCGAGGTGTTCGCGCCTCTTTCGGGGTCGTTCGGGGCTGGTTTTGGGTTATCACCCTTCAACGGCCTGTTTTTAAATGTAAGTGTTGATTTTTGCCAATTATCATCGTATTCTCAAACCGGGAGACCCGGGACTACGTGGTCAGTTCGTGCAAGTTATATCGGTCCCGTGCGAGGTGTTTGTCTGGTCGTTTGAGGATGGTTTTGGTTTTCACCCTTTAACGGCCTGTTTTTAAGTCCAGGTGTTGATTGTTGCCAATTATCATCGTATTCTCAAACCGGAAGACCCGGGACTATGCGTTCAGTTCGTTCAAGTTACATTGGTCCCGTGCGAGGTGTTCGTGCCTCTTACGGGGTCGTTTGGGGTCTGGTTTGGGTTTCACCCTTTGACGGCTGTTTTTAAGTCTAAGTGTTGATTTTTGCAATTATCGTCATATTCTCAAACCGGGAGACCCGGGACCACTCGGTCAGTTCGTACAAGTTACAATGGTCCCATTCGAGGTGTTCGTGCCTCTTACGGGGTCGTTTGGGGCTGGTTCTGGTTTTCACCCTTTAATGGCCTGTTTTTAAGTGTAAGTGTTGATTTTTGCCAATTATCATCGTATTCTCAAACCGGGAGACCCGGGACTACGCGGTCAGTTCGTACAAGATACATTGGTCGAATGCGAGGTTTTCGTGCCTCTTACGGGGTCGTTCGGGGGCTGGTTTGGGTTTTCACCCTTCAACGGCCTGTTTTTAAGTGTAAGTGTTGATTCTTGCCAATTATCGTCGTATTCTCAAACCGGGAGACCCGGGACTACGCGGTCAGTTCCTACAAGTTACATTGGTCCCGTGCGAGGTGTTCGTGCCTCTTACGGGTCATTTGGGGCTGGTTTTGGTTTTCACCCTTTAACGGCCTGTTTTTAAGTCTAAGTGTTATTTCTGGAAATTATCATCGTATTCTCAAAACCGGGAGACCCGGGACTACGCGGTCAGTTCCTACATGTTACATTGGTCCCGTGCGAGGTGTTCGTGCCTCTTACGGGGTCGTTTGGGGGCTGGTTTTGGTTTTCTCCCTTTAACGACCTGTTTTTAAGTCCAAGTGTTGATTTGGCCAATTATCGTCGTATTCTCAGACCGGGAGACCCGGGACTACGCGGTCAGTTCGTGCAAGTTACATTGGTTCCGTACGAGGTGTCCGTGCCTCTTACGGGGACGTTTCGTGGCTGATTTAGGTTTTCACCCTTTAACGGCCTGTTTTTAGGTCTAAGTGTTGATTTTTGATAATTATTCTTGTATTATCAAACCGGGAGATCCAGGACTACTCGGTCAGTTCGTACAAGTTCCATTGGTCCCGTGCAAGGTGTTCGTGCCTCTTACAGGGTCGTTTGGGTGCTGGTTTTGGTTTTCACCCTTCAATGGCCTGCTTTTAAATGTAAGTGTTGATTTTTAACAATTATCGTCGTATTCTCAAAACGGGAGACTCGGGACTACGCGGTCAGTTCGTACAAGTTACATTGGTCCCATGCGAGGTTTTCATGGCTCTTACGGGGTCGTTCGGGGGCTGGTTTGGGTTTTCACCCTTGAACGACCTCTTTTTAAGTGTAAGTGTTGATTCTTGCCAATTATCGTCGTATTCTCAAACCTGGAGACCCGGGACTACGCGGTGAGTTCGTACAAGTTGTATTGGTCCCGTACGAGGTTTTCGTGCCTCTTACGGGTCGTTTGGGGCTTGTTTTGGTTTTCACCCTTTAACGGCCTGTTTTTAAGTCTAAGTGTTATTTTTCCAAATTATCATCGTATTCTCAAAACCGGGAGACCCGGGACTACGCGGTCAGTTCCTTCAAGTTACATTGGTCCCATGCGAGGTGTTGGTGCCTCTTACGGGGTCGTTTGAGGGCTGGTTTGGGTTTTCTCCCTTTAACGGCCTGTATTTTAAGTCCAAGTGTTGATTTCTGCCAATTATCGTCGTATTCTCAAACCGGGAGACCCGGGACTACGCGGTCAGTTCGTACAAGTTACATTGGTCGTGTGCGAGGTGTTCGTGCCTCTTACGGGGCCGTTTGGGGGCTGGTTTGGATTTTCACCCTTTAACGACCTGTTTTTAAGTCCAAGTGTTGATTGTTGCCAATTATCGTCGTATTCTCAAACCGGAAGACCCGGG
This sequence comes from Sambucus nigra, assembly GCA_949130495.1. NCBI lineage: Eukaryota > Viridiplantae > Streptophyta > Magnoliopsida > Dipsacales > Adoxaceae > Sambucus > Sambucus nigra. Next base: position 110,072,795 of record OX422217.1, read on the forward strand.
ATTACGCGGTCAGTTCGTTCAAGTTACATTGGTCCCGTGCGAGGTGTTCGTGCCTCTTACGGGGTCGTTTGGAGGCTGGTTTGGGTTTTCACCCTTTAACGGCCTGTTTTTAAGCTGAGTATTATTTTTGCAAATTATCGACGTATTCTCAAACCGGGAGACCCGGGACTACGCGTTCAGATCCTACAAGTTAGATTGGTCCCATGCGCGGTGTTCGTGCCTCTTACAGGGTCATTTGAGGAAACGGGTATTCACCCATTAACGACCTGTTTTTAAGTCCAAGTGTCATTTTTGCAAATTATCATCGTATTCTCAAAATCGGGAGACCCGGGACTACACGGTCAGTTCCTACAAGTTACATTGGTCCTGTGCAAGGTGTTCGTGCCTTTTACGGGGTCGTTTGAGGGCTGGTTTGGGTTTTTACCCTTTAACGGCCTGTTTTTTAGTCCTAGTGTTGATTTTTACCTATTATCGTCGTATTCTCAAACCGGGAGACCCGAGACTACTTGGTCAGTTCGTACAAGTTATATTGGTCCCGTGTGAGGTGTTCGTGCCTCCTACGAGTCCGTTTGGGGGCCGGTTTCGGTTTTCACCCTTAAACGGCCTGTTTTTAAGTCTAAGTGTTGATTTTTGCCAATTATCATCGTATTCTCAAACCGGGAGACCCGGGACTTCGCCGTCAGTTCATATAAGTTTTATTGTCCCATGCGAGGTGTTCGTACCTCTTACGGGGTCATTTCGGGGCTGGTTTGGGTTTTCACCCTTTAACTGCCGGTTTTTAAGTCTAAGTGTTAGTTTTGCAAATTATCGTCGTATTCTCAAAATCGGGAGACCCGGGACTACGCGATCAGTTCCTACATGTTACATTGGTCCTGTGCGAGGTGTTCGTGCCTCTTACGGGGTCGTTTGGGAGCTGGTTTTGGTTTTCACCCTTTAATGACCTGTTTTTAAGTCCAAGTGTTGATTTTTGCCAATTATCGACGTATTCTCAAACCGGGAGACCCGGGACTACGCGGTCAGTTCGTACAAGTTACACTGGTCCCGTGCGAGGTGTTCGTGCCTCTTACGGGGACGTTTGGAGGCTGGTTTGGATTTTCACCCTTTAACGACCTGTTTTTAAGTCCAAGTGTTGATTGTTGCCAATTATCGTCGTATTGTCAAACCGGAAGACCCGGGACTACGCGGTTAGTTCGTTCAAGTTACATTGGTCCTGTGCGAGGTGTTCGTGCCTCTTACGGGGTCGTTTGGGGTCTGGTTTGGGTTTCACCCTTTGACGGCTGTTTTTAAGTCTAAGTGTTGATTTTTGCAATTATCGTCATATTCTCAAACCGGGAGACTCGGGACTACGCGTTCAGTTCCTACAAGTTAGATTGGTCCCATGTGAGGTGTTCGTGCCTCTCACGGGGTCGTTTGGGGCTGGTTCTGGTTTTCACCCTTTAACGGCCTGTTTTTAAGTGTAAGTGTTGATTTTTGCCAATTATCATCGTATTCTCAAACCGGGAGACCCGGGACTACGCGGTCAGTTCGTACAAGATACATTGGTCGAATGCGAGGTTTTCGTGCCTCTTACGGGGTCGTTCGGGGGCTGGTTTGGGTTTTCACCCTTCAACGGCCTGTTTTTAAGTGTAAGTGTTGATTCTTGCCAATTATCGTCGTATTCTCAAACCGGGAGACCCGGGACTACGCGGTCAGTTCCTACAAGTTACATTGGTCCCGTGCGAGGTGTTCGTGCCTCTTACGGGTCATTTGGGGCTGGTTTTGGTTTTCACCCTTTAACGGCCTGTTTTTAAGTCTAAGTGTTATTTCTGGAAATTATCATCGTATTCTCAAAACCGGGAGACCCGGGACTACGCGGTCAGTTCCTACATGTTACATTGGTCCCGTGCGAGGTGTTCGTGCCTCTTACGGGGTCGTTTGGGGGCTGGTTTTGGTTTTCTCCCTTTAACGACCTGTTTTTAAGTCCAAGTGTTGATTTGGCCAATTATCGTCGTATTCTCAGACCGGGAGACCCGGGACTACGCGGTCAGTTCGTGCAAGTTACATTGGTTCCGTACGAGGTGTCCGTGCCTCTTACGGGGACGTTTCGTGGCTGATTTAGGTTTTCACCCTTTAACGGCCTGTTTTTAGGTCTAAGTGTTGATTTTTGATAATTATTCTTGTATTATCAAACCGGGAGATCCAGGACTACGCGGTCAGTTCGTACAAGTTCCATTGGTCCCGTGCAAGGTGTTCGTGCCTCTTACAGGGTCGTTTGGGTGCTGGTTTTGGTTTTCACCCTTCAATGGCCTGCTTTTAAATGTAAGTGTTGATTTTTAACAATTATCGTCGTATTCTCAAAACGGGAGACTCGGGACTACGCGGTCAGTTCGTACAAGTTACATTGGTCCCATGCGAGGTTTTCATGGCTCTTACGGGGTCGTTCGGGGGCTGGTTTGGGTTTTCACCCTTGAACGACCTCTTTTTAAGTGTAAGTGTTGATTCTTGCCAATTATCGTCGTATTCTCAAACCTGGAGACCCGGGACTACGCGGTGAGTTCGTACAAGTTGTATTGGTCCCGTACGAGGTTTTCGTGCCTCTTACGGGTCGTTTGGGGCTTGTTTTGGTTTTCACCCTTTAACGGCCTGTTTTTAAGTCTAAGTGTTATTTTTCCAAATTATCATCGTATTCTCAAAACCGGGAGACCCGGGACTACGCGGTCAGTTCCTTCAAGTTACATTGGTCCCGTGCGAGGTGTTGGTGCCTCTTACGGGGTCGTTTGAGGGCTGGTTTGGGTTTTCTCCCTTTAACGGCCTGTGTTTTAAGTCCAAGTGTTGATTTCTGCCAATTATCGTCGTATTCTCAAACCGGGAGACCCGGGACTACGCGGTCAGTTCGTACAAGTTACATTGGTCGTGTGCGAGGTGTTCGTGCCTCTTACGGGGCTGGTTTGGATTTTCACCCTTTAACGACCTGTTTTTAAGTCCAAGTGTTGATTGTTGCCAATTATCGTCGTATTCTCAAACCGGAAGACCCGGGATTACGCGGTCAGTTCGTTCAAGTTACATTGGTCCCGTGCGAGGTGTTCGTGCCTCTTACGGGGTCGTTTGGAGGCTGGTTTGGGTTTTCACCCTTTAACGGCCTGTTTTTAAGCTGAGTATTATTTTTGCAAATTATCGACGTATTCTCAAACCGGGAGACCCGGGACTACGCGTTCAGATCCTACAAGTTAGATTGGTCCCATGCGCGGTGTTCGTGCCTCTTACAGGGTCATTTGAGGAAACGGGTATTCACCCATTAACGACCTGTTTTTAAGTCCAAGTGTCATTTTTGCAAATTATCATCGTATTCTCAAAATCGGGAGACCCGGGACTACACGGTCAGTTCCTACAAGTTACATTGGTCCTGTGCAAGGTGTTCGTGCCTTTTACGGGGTCGTTTGAGGGCTGGTTTGGGTTTTTACCCTTTAACGGCCTGTTTTTTAGTCCTAGTGTTGATTTTTACCTATTATCGTCGTATTCTCAAACCGGGAGACCCGGGACTACTTGGTCAGTTCGTACAAGTTATATTGGTCCCGTGTGAGGTGTTCGTGCCTCCTACGAGTCCGTTTGGGGGCCGGTTTCGGTTTTCACCCTTAAACGGCCTGTTTTTAAGTCTAAGTGTTGATTTTTGCCAATTATCATCGTATTCTCAAACCGGGAGACCCGGGACTTCGCCGTCAGTTCATATAAGTTTTATTGTCCCATGCGAGGTGTTCGTACCTCTTACGGGGTCATTTCGGGGCTGGTTTGGGTTTTCACCCTTTAACTGCCGATTTTTAAGTCTAAGTGTTAGTTTTGCAAATTATCGTCGTATTCTCAAAATCGGGAGACCCGGGACTACGCGATCAGTTCCTACATGTTACATTGGTCCTGTGCGAGGTGTTCGTGCCTCTTACGGGGTCGTTTGGGAGCTGGTTTTGGTTTTCACCCTTTAATGACCTGTTTTTAAGTCCAAGTGTTGATTTTTGCCAATTATCGACGTATTCTCAAACCGGGAGACCCGGGACTACGCGGTCAGTTCGTACAAGTTACACTGGTCCCGTGCGAGGTGTTCATGCCTCTTACGGGGACGTTTGGAGGCTGGTTTGGATTTTCACCCTTTAACGACCTGTTTTTAAGTCCAAGTGTTGATTGTTGCCAATTATCGTCGTATTGTCAAACCGGAAGACCCGGGACTACGCGGTTAGTTCGTTCAAGTTACATTGGTCCTGTGCGAGGTGTTCGTGCCTCTTACGGGGTCGTTTGGGGTCTGGTTTGGGTTTCACCCTTTGACGGCTGTTTTTAAGTCTAAGTGTTGATTTTTGCAATTATCGTCATATTCTCAAACCGGGAGACCCGGGACCACTCGGTCAGTTCGTACAAGTTACAATGGTCCCATTCGAGGTGTTCGTGCCTCTTACGGGGTCGTTTGGGGCTGGTTCTGGTTTTCACCCTTTAACGGCCTGTTTTTAAGTGTAAGTGTTGATTTTTGCCAATTATCATCGTATTCTCAAACCGGGAGACCCGGGACTACGCGGTCAGTTCGTACAAGATACATTGGTCGAATGCGAGGTTTTCGTGCCTCTTACGGGGTCGTTCGGGGGCTGGTTTGGGTTTTCACCCTTCAACGGCCTGTTTTTAAGTGTAAGTGTTGATTCTTGCCAATTATCGTCGTATTCTCAAACCGGGAGACCCGGGACTACGCGGTCAGTTCCTACAAGTTACATTGGTCCCGTGCGAGGTGTTCGTGCCTCTTACGGGTCATTTGGGGCTGGTTTTGGTTTTCACCCTTTAACGGCCTGTTTTTAAGTCTAAGTGTTATTTCTGGAAATTATCATCGTATTCTCAAAACCGGGAGACCCGGGACTACGCGGTCAGTTCCTACATGTTACATTGGTCCCGTGCGAGGTGTTCGTGCCTCTTACGGGGTCGTTTGGGGGCTGGTTTTGGTTTTCTCCCTTTAACGACCTGTTTTTAAGTCCAAGTGTTGATTTGGCCAATTATCGTCGTATTCTCAGACCGGGAGACCCGGGACTACGCGGTCAGTTCGTGCAAGTTACATTGGTTCCGTACGAGGTGTCCGTGCCTCTTACGGGGACGTTTCGTGGCTGATTTAGGTTTTCACCCTTTAACGGCCTGTTTTTAGGTCTAAGTGTTGATTTTTGATAATTATTCTTGTATTATCAAACCGGGAGATCCAGGACTACGCGGTCAGTTCGTACAAGTTCCATTGGTCCCGTGCAAGGTGTTCGTGCCTCTTACAGGGTCGTTTGGGTGCTGGTTTTGGTTTTCACCCTTCAATGGCCTGCTTTTAAATGTAAGTGTTGATTTTTAACAATTATCGTCGTATTCTCAAAACGGGAGACTCGGGACTACGCGGTCAGTTCGTACAAGTTACATTGGTCCCATGCGAGGTTTTCATGGCTCTTACGGGGTCGTTCGGGGGCTGGTTTGGGTTTTCACCCTTGAACGACCTCTTTTTAAGTGTAAGTGTTGATTCTTGCCAATTATCGTCGTATTCTCAAACCTGGAGACCCGGGACTACGCGGTGAGTTCGTACAAGTTGTATTGGTCCCGTGCGAGGTTTTCGTGCCTCTTACGGGTCGTTTGGGGCTTGTTTTGGTTTTCACCCTTTAACGGCCTGTTTTTAAGTCTAAGTGTTATTTTTCCAAATTATCATCGTATTCTCAAAACCGGGAGACCCGGGACTACGCGGTCAGTTCCTTCAAGTTACATTGGTCCCGTGCGAGGTGTTGGTGCCTCTTACGGGGTCGTTTGAGGGCTGGTTTGGGTTTTCTCCCTTTAACGGCCTGTGTTTTAAGTCCAAGTGTTGATTTCTGCCAATTATCGTCGTATTCTCAAACCGGGAGACCCGGGACTACGCGGTCAGTTCGTACAAGTTACATTGGTCGTGTGCGAGGTGTTCGTGCCTCTTACGGGGCTGGTTTGGATTTTCACCCTTTAACGACCTGTTTTTAAGTCCAAGTGTTGATTGTTGCCAATTATCGTCGTATTCTCAAACCGGAAGACCCGGGATTACGCGGTCAGTTCGTTCAAGTTACATTGGTCCCGTGCGAGGTGTTCGTGCCTCTTACGGGGTCGTTTGGAGGCTGGTTTGGGTTTTCACCCTTTAACGGCCTGTTTTTAAGCTGAGTATTATTTTTGCAAATTATCGACGTATTCTCAAACCGGGAGACCCGGGACTACGCGTTCAGATCCTACAAGTTAGATTGGTCCCATGCGCGGTGTTCGTGCCTCTTACAGGGTCATTTGAGGAAACGGGTATTCACCCATTAACGACCTGTTTTTAAGTCCAAGTGTCATTTTTGCAAATTATCATCGTATTCTCAAAATCGGGAGACCCGGGACTACACGGTCAGTTCCTACAAGTTACATTGGTCCTGTGCAAGGTGTTCGTGCCTTTTACGGGGTCGTTTGAGGGCTGGTTTGGGTTTTTACCCTTTAACGGCCTGTTTTTTAGTCCTAGTGTTGATTTTTACCTATTATCGTCGTATTCTCAAACCGGGAGACCCGGGACTACTTGGTCAGTTCGTACAAGTTATATTGGTCCCGTGTGAGGTGTTCGTGCCTCCTACGAGTCCGTTTGGGGGCCGGTTTCGGTTTTCACCCTTAAACGGCCTGTTTTTAAGTCTAAGTGTTGATTTTTGCCAATTATCATCGTATTCTCAAACCGGGAGACCCGGGACTTCGCCGTCAGTTCATATAAGTTTTATTGTCCCATGCGAGGTGTTCGTACCTCTTACGGGGTCATTTCGGGGCTGGTTTGGGTTTTCACCCTTTAACTGCCGGTTTTTAAGTCTAAGTGTTAGTTTTGCAAATTATCGTCGTATTCTCAAAATCGGGAGACCCGGGACTACGCGATCAGTTCCTACATGTTACATTGGTCCTGTGCGAGGTGTTCGTGCCTCTTACGGGGTCGTTTGGGAGCTGGTTTTGGTTTTCACCCTTTAATGACCTGTTTTTAAGTCCAAGTGTTGATTTTTGCCAATTATCGACGTATTCTCAAACCGGGAGACCCGGGACTACGCGGTCAGTTCGTACAAGTTACACTGGTCCCGTGCGAGGTGTTCGTGCCTCTTACGGGGACGTTTGGAGGCTGGTTTGGATTTTCACCCTTTAACGACCTGTTTTTAAGTCCAAGTGTTGATTGTTGCCAATTATCGTCGTATTGTCAAACCGGAAGACCCGGGACTACGAGGTTAGTTCGTTCAAGTTACATTGGTCCTGTGCGAGGTGTTCGTGCCTCTTACGGGGTCGTTTGGGGTCTGGTTTGGGTTTCACCCTTTGACGGCTGTTTTTAAGTCTAAGTGTTGATTTTTGCAATTATCGTCATATTCTCAAACCGGGAGACCCGGGACCACTCGGTCAGTTCGTACAAGTTACAATGGTCCCATTCGAGGTGTTCGTGCCTCTTACGGGGTCGTTTGGGGCTGGTTCTGGTTTTCACCCTTTAACGGCCTGTTTTTAAGTGTAAGTGTTGATTTTTGCCAATTATCATCGTATTCTCAAACCGGGAGACCCGGGACTACGCGGTCAGTTCGTACAAGATACATTGGTCGAATGCGAGGTTTTCGTGCCTCTTACGGGGTCGTTCGGGGGCTGGTTTGGGTTTTCACCCTTCAACGGCCTGTTTTTAAGTGTAAGTGTTGATTCTTGCCAATTATCGTCGTATTCTCAAACCGGGAGACCCGGGACTACGCGGTCAGTTCCTACAAGTTACATTGGTCCCGTGCGAGGTGTTCGTGCCTCTTACGGGTCATTTGGGGCTGGTTTTGGTTTTCACCCTTTAACGGTCTGTTTTTAAGTCTAAGTGTTATTTCTGGAAATTATCATCGTATTCTCAAAACCGGGAGACCCGGGACTACGCGGTCAGTTCCTACATGTTACATTGGTCCCGTGCGAGGTGTTCGTGCCTCTTACGGGGTCGTTTGGGGGCTGGTTTTGGTTTTCTCCCTTTAACGACCTGTTTTTAAGTCCAAGTGTTGATTTGGCCAATTATCGTCGTATTCTCAGACCGGGAGACCCGGGACTACGCGGTCAGTTCGTGCAAGTTACATTGGTTCCGTACGAGGTGTCCGTGCCTCTTACGGGGACGTTTCGTGGCTGATTTAGGTTTTCACCCTTTAACGGCCTGTTTTTAGGTCTAAGTGTTGATTTTTGATAATTATTCTTGTATTATCAAACCGGGAGATCCAGGACTACGCGGTCAGTTCGTACAAGTTCCATTGGTCCCGTGCAAGGTGTTCGTGCCTCTTACAGGGTCGTTTGGGTGCTGGTTTTGGTTTTCACCCTTCAATGGCCTGCTTTTAAATGTAAGTGTTGATTTTTAACAATTATCGTCGTATTCTCAAAACGGGAGACTCGGGACTACGCGGTCAGTTCGTACAAGTTACATTGGTCCCATGCGAGGTTTTCATGGCTCTTACGGGGTCGTTCGGGGGCTGGTTTGGGTTTTCACCCTTGAACGACCTCTTTTTAAGTGTAAGTGTTGATTCTTGCCAATTATCGTCGTATTCTCAAACCTGGAGACCCGGGACTACGCGGTGAGTTCGTACAAGTTGTATTGGTCCCGTGCGAGGTTTTCGTGCCTCTTACGGGTCGTTTGGGGCTTGTTTTGGTTTTCACCCTTTAACGGCCTGTTTTTAAGTCTAAGTGTTATTTTTCCAAATTATCATCGTATTCTCAAAACCGGGAGACCCGGGACTACGCGGTCAGTTCCTTCAAGTTACATTGGTCCCGTGCGAGGTGTTGGTGCCTCTTACGGGGTCGTTTGAGGGCTGGTTTGGGTTTTCTCCCTTTAACGGCCTGTGTTTTAAGTCCAAGTGTTGATTTCTGCCAATTATCGTCGTATTCTCAAACCGGGAGACCCGGGACTACGCGGTCAGTTCGTACAAGTTACATTGGTCGTGTGCGAGGTGTTCGTGCCTCTTACGGGGCCGTTTGGGGGCTGGTTTGGATTTTCACCCTTTAACGACCTGTTTTTAAGTCCAAGTGTTGATTGTTGCCAATTATCGTCGTATTCTCAAACCGGAAGACCCGGGATTACGCGGTCAGTTCGTTCAAGTTACATTGGTCCCGTGCGAGGTGTTCGTGCCTCTTACGGGGTCGTTTGGAGGCTGGTTTGGGTTTTCACCCTTTAACGGCCTGTTTTTAAGCTGAGTATTATTTTTGCAAATTATCGACGTATTCTCAAACCGGGAGACCCGGGACTACGCGTTCAGATCCTACAAGTTAGATTGGTCCCATGCGCGGTGTTCGTGCCTCTTACAGGGTCATTTGAGGAAACGGGTATTCACCCATTAACGACCTGTTTTTAAGTCCAAGTGTCATTTTTGCAAATTATCATCGTATTCTCAAAATCGGGAGACCCGGGACTACACGGTCAGTTCCTACAAGTTACATTGGTCCTGTGCAAGGTGTTCGTGCCTTTTACGGGGTCGTTTGAGGGCTGGTTTGGGTTTTTACCCTTTAACGGCCTGTTTTTTAGTCCTAGTGTTGATTTTTACCTATTATCGTCGTATTCTCAAACCGAGAGACCCGGGACTACTTGGTCAGTTCGTACAAGTTATATTGGTCCCGTGTGAGGTGTTCGTGCCTCCTACGAGTCCGTTTGGGGGCCGGTTTCGGTTTTCACCCTTAAACGGCCTGTTTTTAAGTCTAAGTGTTGATTTTTGCCAATTATCATCGTATTCTCAAACCGGGAGACCCGGGACTTCGCCGTCAGTTCATATAAGTTTTATTGTCCCATGCGAGGTGTTCGTACCTCTTACGGGGTCATTTCGGGGCTGGTTTGGGTTTTCACCCTTTAACTGCCGGTTTTTAAGTCTAAGTGTTAGTTTTGCAAATTATCGTCGTATTCTCAAAATCGGGAGACCCGGGACTACGCGATCAGTTCCTACATGTTACATTGGTCCTGTGCGAGGTGTTCGTGCCTCTTACGGGGTCGTTTGGGAGCTGGTTTTGGTTTTCACCCTTTAATGACCTGTTTTTAAGTCCAAGTGTTGATTTTTGCCAATTATCGACGTATTCTCAAACCGGGAGACCCGGGACTACGCGGTCAGTTCGTACAAGTTACACTGGTCCCGTGCGAGGTGTTCGTGCCTCTTACGGGGACGTTTGGAGGCTGGTTTGGATTTTCACCCTTTAACGACCTGTTTTTAAGTCCAAGTGTTGATTGTTGCCAATTATCGTCGTATTGTCAAACCGGAAGACCCGGGACTACGCGGTTAGTTCGTTCAAGTTACATTGGTCCTGTGCGAGGTGTTCGTGCCTCTTACGGGGTCGTTTGGAGGCTGGTTTGGGTTTTCACCCTTTAACGACCTGTTTTTAACTCTATGTATTATTTTTGCAAATTATCGACGTATTCTCAAATCGGGAGACTCGGGACTACGCGTTCAGTTCCTACAAGTTAGATTGGTCCCATGTGAGGTGTTCGTGCCTCTCACGGGGTCGTTTGAGGAAACGGGTTTTCACCCATTAACGTCCTGTTTTTAAGTCCAAGTGTCATTTTTTGCAAATTATCGTCGTATTCTCAAAACCGAGAGACCCGGGACTGCACGGTCAGTTCCTACAAGTTACATTGGTCTTGTGTGAGGTGTTCGTGCCTTTTACGGGGTCATTTGAGGGCTGGTTTGGGTTTTTAACTTTAATGGCCTGTTTTTAAGTCCAATTGTTGATTTTTACCTATTATCGTCGTATTCTCAAACCGGGAGATCCGAGACTACTCGGTCAGTTCGTACAAGTTACATTGGTCCCGTGCGAGGTGTTCGTGCCTCCTACGAGTCCGTTTGGGGGCCTGTTTGGGTTTTCACCCTTAAACGGCCTGTTTTTAAGTCTAAGTGTTGATTTTTGCCAATTATCGTCTTATTCTCAAACCGGGAGACCCGGGACTACGCAGTCAGTTTTTATAAGTTTTATTGGTCCCATGCGAGGTGTTCGTACCTCTTACGGGGACATTTGGGGGCTGGTTTGGGTTTCCACCCTTTAACGGCCGGTTTTTAAGTCTAAGTATTAGTTTTGCAAATTATCATCGTATTCTCAAAATCGGGAGACCTGGGACCACGCGGTCAGCTCCTACATGTTATATTGGTCCTGTACGAGGTGTCCGTGCCTCTTACGGGGTCGTTTGGGGGCTGGTTTAGGTTTTCACCCTTTAACGACCTGTTTTTAAGTCCAAGTATTTATTTTTGCCAATTATTGTCGTATTCTCAAACCGGGAGACCCGGGACTACGTGGTCAGTTCGTACAAGTTACATTGGTCCCGTGCGAGGTGTTCGTGCCTCTTAGGGGGACGTTTGGTGGCTGATTTAGGTTTTCACCCTTTAACAGCCTGTTTTTAAGTCTAAGTGTTATTTTTGCAAATTATCATTGTATTCTCAAACTTGGAGACCCGGGACTACACGGTCAGTTCGTACAAGTTACATTGGTCCTGTGCGAGATGTTCGTGCCTCTTACGGGGCCGTTTGGGGGTTTGTTTGGATTTTCACCCTTTAACGACCTGATTGTAAGTCCAAGTGTTGATTGTTGCCAATTATCATCGTATTGTCAAACCGGAAGACCCGGGACTACGCGGTTAGTTCGTTCAAGTTACATTGGTTCCGTACGAGGTGTTCGTGCCTCTTACGGGGTCGTTTGGAGGCTGGTTTGGGTTTTCATCCTTTAACGGCGTGTTTTTAAGTCTGCATTATTTTTGCAAATTATGGACGTATTCTCAAACCGGGAGACCCGGGACTACGCGTTCAGTTCCTACAAATTAGATTGGTCCCATGCGAGGTGTTCGTGCCTCTTACGGGGTCGTTTGAGGGAATGGGTTTTCACCCATGAACGTCCTGTTTTTAAGTCCAAGTGTCATTTTTGCAAATTATCATCATATCCTCAAAATCGGGAGACCCGGGACTACACGGTTAGTTCCTACAAGTTACATTGGTCCTGTACGAGGTGTTCGTGCCTTTTACGGGGTCATTTGAGGGCCGGTTTGGGTTTTCTCCCTTTAACAGTCTGTTTTTAAGTCCAAGTGTTGATATCTGCCAATTATCGCTGTATTCTCAAGCCGGGAGACCCGGGACTACGCGGTTAATTCGTGCAAGTTACATTGGTCCCGTGCGAGGTGTTCGTGCCTCTTACAGGGACGTTTGGTGGCTGATTTAGGTTTTCACCCTTTAACGGCCTGTTTTTAAGTCTAAGTGTTATTTTTGCAAATTATCGTTGTATTCTCAAACCGGGAGACCAGGGACTACACGGTCAGTTCGTACAAGTTACAAAGGTCCTTTGCGAGGTGTTCGTGCCTCTTACGGGGCCGTTTGGGGGTTGGTTTGGATTTTCACCCTTTACCGACCTGTTTTAAGTCCTAGTGTTGATTGTTGCCAATTATCGTCGTATTCTCAAACCGGAAGACCTGGGACTACGTGGTCAGTTCGTTTAAGTTATATTGGTCCCGTGCGAGGTGTCCGTGCCTCTTACGGGGTCTTTTAGAGGCTGGTTTGGGTGCCTGTTTTTAAGTCTATGTATTCTTTTTGCAAATTATCGACGTATTCTCAAACCGAGAGACCCGGGACTACGCGTTCAGTTCCTACAAGTTAGATTGGTCCCATGCGAGGTGTTCGTGCCTCTTACGGGGTCGTTTGAGGAAACGGGATTACACCCATTAACGTTCTGTTTTTAAGTCCAAGTGTCATTTTTGCAAATTATCGTCGTATTCTCAAAATCGGGAGACCCGGGACTGCACGGTCAGTTCCTACAAGTTATATTGGTCTTGTGCGAGGTGTTCGTGCCTTTTACGGGGTCATTTGAGGGCTGGTTTGGGTTTTTACCCTTTAATGGCCTGTTTTTAAGTCCAATTGTTGATTTTTACCTATTATCGTCGTATTCTCAAACCGGGAGACCCGAGACTACTCGGTCAGTTCGTACAAGTTACATTGGTCCCGTGCGAGGTGTTCGTGCCTCCTACGAGTCCGTTTGGGGGCCGGTTTGGGTTTTCACCCTTAAACGGCCTGTTTTTAAGTCTAAGTGTTGATTTTTTTCAATTATCGTCGTATTCTCAAACCGGGAGACCCGGGACTACGCAGTCAGTTCTTATAAGTTTTATTGGTCCCATGCGAAGTGTTCGTACCTCTTACGGGGTCATTTGGGGGCTGGTTTGGGTTTCCACCCTTTAACGGCCGGTTTTTAAGTCTAAGTATTAGTTTTGCAAATTATCATCGTATTCTCAAAATCAGGAGACCCGGGACTACGCGGTCAGTTCCTACATGTTACATTGGTCCTATGCGAGGTGTTCGTGCCTCTTACGGGGTCGTTTGGGGGCTGGTTTTGGTTTTCACCCTTTAACGACCTGTTTTTAAGTCCAAGTGTTTATTTTTGCCAATTATCTCGTATTGTCAAACCGGGAGACCCAAGACTACGCGGTCAGTTCGTACAAGTTACACTGGTCCCGTGCGAGGTGTTCGTGCCTCTTACGGGGACGTTGGGTGGCTGATTTAGGTTTTCACCCTTTAACGGTCTGTTTTTAAGTCTAAGTGTTATTTTTGCAAATTATCATTGTATTCTCAAACCGGGAGACCCGGGACTACACGGTCAGTTCGTACAAGTTACATTGGTCCAGTTCGAGGTGTTCGTGCCCCTTACGGGGCCGTTTGGGGGCTGGTTTGGATTTTCATCCTTTAACGACCTATTTTTGAGTCCAAGTGTTGATTGTTGCCGATTATCGTCATATTCTCAAACCGGAAGACCCGGGATTACGCGGTCAGTTCGTTCATGTTACATTGGTCCCGTGCGATATGTTCGTGCCTCTTACGGGGTCGTTTGGAGGCTAGTTTGGGTTTTCACCCTTTAACGGCCTGTTTCTAAGTCTAAGTATTATTGTTGCAAATTATCGACGTATTCTCAAACCGAGTGACCCGGGACTACGCGTTCAGTTCCTACAAGTTAGATTGGTCCCGTGCGTGGTGTTCATGCCTCTTACGGGGTCGTTTGAGGGCTGGTTTGGGTTTTCACCCATTAACGACCTTTTTTTAAGTCCAAGTGTCATTTTTGCAAATTATCGTCGTATTCTCAAAACCGGGAGACCCGGGACTTCACGGTCAGTTCCTACAAGTTACATTGGTCCTGTGCGAGGTGTTTGTGCCTTTTACGGGGTCGTTTGAGAGATGGTTTGGGTTTTTACCCTTTAACGACATGTTTTTAAACCGGGAGACCCGGGACTACTCAGTCAGTTCGTACAAGTTACATCGGTCTCATGCGAGGTGTTCGTGCCTCCTACGAGTCCGTTTGGGGGCCAGTTTGGGTTTTCACCCTTAAACGGCTTGTTTTTAAGTCTAAGTGTTGATTTTTTCCATTTAACGTCGTATTCTCAAACCGGGAGACCCGGGACTACGTGGTCAGTTCGTATAAGTTTTATTGGTCCCATGCGAGGTGTTCTTACCTCTTACGGGGTCGTTTGGGGGCTGGTTTGGGTTTTCAATTTTTAACGGCCTGTTTTTAAGTCTAAGTGTTATTTTTGCAAATTATCTTCGTATTCTCAAAACCGGGACTACGCGGTCAGTTCCTACATGTTACATTGGTCCTGTGCGAGGTGTTCGTGCCTCTTACGGGGTCGTTTGGGGGCTGGTTTTGGTTTTCACCCTTTAACGGCCTGTTTTTAAGTCCCAAGTGTTGATTTTTGCCAATTATGGTCGTATTCTCAAACCGGGAGACCCGGGACTACGCGGTCAGTTCGTACAAGTTACACTGGTCCTGTGCGAGGTGTTCGTGCCTCTTGCGGGGTCGTTTAGGGGCTGGTTTGGGTATCACCCTTTAACAGCCCATTTAAGTCTAAGTGTTATTTTTGCATATTATCGTCGTATTCTCAAACCGGGACACCCGGGACTACGAGGTCAGTTCGTACAAGTTATGTTGGTCCCGTAAGTGGTGTTCGTGCCTCTTACGAGGTCGTTTGGAGGCTGGTTTGTGTTTTTTCACCCTTTAACGGCTTGTTTTTAAGTAAGTGTTATTTTTGTAAATTATCGTCGTATTCTCAAACCGGGAGACTAGGGACTACGCGGTCAGTTCAAACGAGTTACATTATTCCCGTGCGAGGTGTTCGTGCCTTTTACGGGGTCGTTCGGGGGCTGGTTTGGGTTATCACCCTTCAACGGCCTGTTTTTAAGTAAGTGTTATTTTTGCAAATTATAGTCGTATTCTCAAACTGGGAGACCCAGGACTACGCGGTCAGTTCGTACAAGTTACATTGGTCCTGTGCGAGGTGTTCGTGCCTCTTACGGGTCGTTTGGCGCTGGTTTTCGCTTTCACCCTTTAACGGCCTATTTTTAAGTCTAAGTATTATTTTTGCAAATTATCATTGTATTCTCAAAACCGGGAGACCCGGGACTATGCAGTCAGTTCCTACAAGATAAATTGGTCCCGTGCGAGGTGTTCGTGCCTCTTACGAGGTCGTTTGAGGGCTGGTTTTGGTTTTCTCCCTCTAACGGCCTGTTTTTAAGCCCAAGTGTTCATTTCTGCCAATTATCGTCGTATTCTCAAACCGGGAGACCCGGGACTACGCGGTCAGTTCGTGCAAGTTACATTGGTCCTGTGCGAGGTGTTCGTGCCTCTTACAGGGAAGTTTGGTGGCTGATTTAGGTTTTCACCCTTTAACGGCCTGTTTTTAAGTCTAAGTGTTGATTTTTACCAATTTTTGTCGTATTCTCAAACCGGGGGACCCGGGACTACGCGGTGAGTTCGTACAAGTTTCGTTGGTCCCGTACGAGGTGTTCGTACCTCTTACAGGGGTTGTTTGGGGGCTGGTTGGGGTTTTCAACCTTCAACGGCCTGTATTTATCTGTAAGTGTTGATTTTCGCCAATTATCGTCGTATTCTCAAATCGGGAGACCCAGGACTACGCGGTCAGTTTTTACAAGTTATACAGGTCCCGTGCGAGGTGTTCGTGCCTCTTACGGGGTCGTTTAGGGGTTGGTTTGGGTTTTCACCCTTTAACGGCCTGTTTAAGTGTAAGTGTTATTTTGCAAAATATCGTCGTATTCTCTAGCCGGGAGACCTGGGACTACGAGGTCAGCTCGTACAAGTTATATCGGTCCCGTAAGTGGTGTTCGTGCCTCTTACGGGGTCGTTTGGGGGCTGGTTTGGGTTTTCAACCTTTAACGGCCTGTTTTTAAGTAAGTGTTATTTTGTGCAAATTATCGTCGTATTCTCAGACCGGGAGACCCGGGACTACGCGGTCAGTTCGTACAAGTTACATTGGTCCCGTGAGAGATGTTCGTGCCTCTTACGGGGTAGTTTTGGGCTGGTTTGGGTTTACACCCTTTGACGGCCTGTTTTTATGTCTAAGTGTTGATTTTTGCCAATTATTGTCGTATTCTCAAACCGGGAGACCACTCGGTCAGTTCGTACAAGTTACATTGGTCCCATGCGAGGTGTTCGGGCCTCTTACGGGGTCGTTTGGGGCTGGTTCGGGTTTTCACCCTTTAACGGCCTGTTTTTAAGTGTAAGTGCTGATTTTTTCCAATTATCGTTGTATTCTCAAACCGAGAGACCCGGGACTACGCGGTCAGTTCGTACAAGTTACATTGGTCCCATGCTAGGTGTTCGTTCCTCTTACGGGGTCGTTCGGGGCCTGATTTGGGTTTTCACCCTTCAACGACCTGTTTTTAAGTGCAAGTGTTGATCTTTGCCAATTATCGTCGTATTCTCACACCGGGAGACCCGAGACTACGCGGTCAGTTCGTGCAAGTTACATTGGTCCCGTACGAGGTGTTCGTGCCTCTTACGGGGACGTTTGGTGGCTGATTTAGGTTTTCACCCTTTAACGGCCTATTTTTAAGTCTAAGTGTTATTTTTACAAATTATTGTTGTATTCTCAAACCAGGAGACCCGGGACTACACGGTCAGTTCGTACAAGTTACATTGGTCCTGTGCGAGGTGTTCGTGCCTCTTACGGGGCCGTTTGGGGGCTGGTTTGGATTTTCATCCTTTAACGACCTGTTTTTGAGTCCAAGTGTTGATTGTTGCCAATTATCGTCATATTCTCAAACCGGAAGTCCCGGGATTACGCGGTCTGTTCGTTCAAGTTACATTGGTCCCGTGCGATGTGTTCGTGCCTCTTACGGGGTCGTTTGGAGGCTGGTTTGGGTTTTCACTCTTTAACGGCCTGTTTTTAAGTCTAAGTATTATTTTTGCAAATTATCGACGTATTCTCAAACCGGGAGACCCGGGACTACGCGTTCAGTTCCTACAAGTTAGATTGGTCCCGTGCGTGGTGTTCGTGCCTCTTACGGGGTCTTTTGAGGGCTGGTTTGGGTTTTCACCCATTAACGACCTGTTTTTAAGTCCAAGTGTCATCTTTGCAAATTATCGTCGTATTCTCAAAATCGGGAGACCCGGGACTTTACGGTCAGTTCCTACAATTTACATTGGTCCTGTGCGAGGTGTTCGTGCCTTTTACGGGGTCGTTTGAGGGAGGGTTTGGGTTTTTACCCTTTAACGGCATGTTTTTAAGTCCAAGTGTTGATTTCTACCAATTATCGTCGTATTCTCAAACCGGGAGACCCGGGACTACTCGGTCAGTTCGTACAAGTTACATTGGTCCCGTGCGAGGTGTTCGTGCCTCCTACGAGTCCGTTTGTGGGCCGGTTTGGGTTTTCACCCTTAAACGACTTGTTTTTAAGTCAATGTTCCCGTGTCTCCCGGTTTGAGAATACAACGATAATTTGCAAAAATAACACTTGGACTTAAAAATAGGCCGTTAAAGGGAGAAAACCCAAACCAGCCCTCAAACGACCCTGTGTGAGGCACGAACACCTCGCACGGGACCAGTGTAACTTGTACGAACTGATCGCGTAGTCCCGGGTCTCCCGGTTTTAGAATACGACGATAATTGGCAAAAATAAACACTTGGAATTAAAAACAGGCCGTTTAAGGGTGAAAACCCAAACCGGCCACCAAACGGACTCGTAGAAGGCTGAACACCTCGCACGAGACCAATGTAACTTGTACGAACTGACCCAGTAGTCCCGGGTCTCCCGGTTTGAGAATACAACGATAACTGGTAAAAATCAACACTTGGACTTAAAAACAGGCCGTTAAAGCGTAAAAACCCAAACCAGCCCTCAAACGACCCTGTAAGAGGCACGAACACCTCGCACGGGACCAGTGTAACTTGTAGGAATTGACCGCGTGCACGAACTCCCGGTTTTGAGAAAATGAAGATAATTTGCAAAAATAACACTTAGACATAAATACAGGTCGTTAAAGGGTGAAAACCAAAACCAGCCCCAAACGACCCGTAAGAGGCACGAACACCTCGCACGGGACCAATGTAACTTGTACGAACTGACCGCGTAGTCCCGGGTCTCCCCAAACGGCCCCGTAAGAGGCGCGAACACCTCGCACAGGACCAATGTAACTTGTACGAACTGACCGTGTAGTCCCGGGTCTCCCGGTTTGAGAATACAACGATAATTTGCAAAAATAACACTTAGACTTAAACACAGGCCGTTAAAGGGTGAAAACCTAAATCAACCACCGAACGTCCCCGTAAGAGGCACGAACACCTCGCACGGGACCAGTGTAACTTGTAGGAACTGACCGCGTAGTCCCGGGTTTCCCGGTTTTCAGAATACGAAGATAATTTGAATATAACACTTAGACTTAAAAACAGGCCGTTAAAGGGTGAAAACAAAAACCAGCCCCAAACGACCCGTAAGAGGCACAAACACCTCGCAGGGGACCAATGTAACTTGTAGGAACTGACCGCGTAGTCCCAGGTCTCCCGGTTTGAGAATATGACGATAATTCGGAAAAATAACACTTAGACTTAAAAACAGGCCGTCAATGGGTGAAAACACAAACCAGACCCCAAATGACCCCGTAAGAGGTACGAAAACCTCGCACGGGACCAATGCAAATTGTACGAGTTGACCGCGTAGTCCCGGGTGTCCCGGTTTTGAGAATACGAAGATAATTTGCAAAAATAAGACTTAGACTTAAAAACAGGCCGTTAAAGGGTGAAAACCCAAACCAGCCACCAAACGGCCCCGTAAGAGGCACGAACACCTCGCATGGGACCAATAAAACTTATACAAACTGACCGCGTAGTCCCGGGTCTCCCGATTTGAGAATACGACGATAATTGGCAAAAATCAACACTAAGACTTAAAAACAGGCCGTTTAAGGGTGAAAACCCAAACCGGCCCCTAAACGAACTCGTAGAAGGCACGAACACCTCGCACGGGACCAATGTAACTTGTACGAACTGACAGTGTAGTCCCGGGTCTCCCGGTTTGAGAATACGACGATAATTGGTACAAATCAACACTTGGACTTAAAAACAGACCGTTAAAGGGTAAAAACCCAAACCAGCCCTCAAACGACCCCGTAAAAGGCTCGCACAGGACCAATGTAGCCTTTAGGAACTGACCGTGTAGTCCCGGGTCTACCGGTCTTGAGAATACGACGATAATTTGCAAAAATGATACTTGGACTTAAAAACAGGTCGTTAATAGGTGAAAACCCAAACCAGCCCTCAAACGACCCCGTAAGAGACACGAACACCTCGCACGGGACCAATCTAAATTCCAGGAACTGAACGCGTAGTCCCGGGTCTCCCGGTTTGAGAATACGTCGCTAATTTACAAAAATAATACTTTGACTTAAAAACAGGCCGTTAAAGGGTGAAAACCCAAAACCAGCCCCAAACGACCCGTAAGAGGCTCGAACACCTCGCACGGGACCAATGTAACTTGTACAAACTGACCGCATAGTCCCGGGTCTCCAGGTTTGAGAATACGAGGAAAATTTGCAAAAATCAACACTTACACTTAAAAACAGGCCGTTGAAGGGTTAAAACCCAAACCAGCCCCTGAACGACCGCGTAAGAGGCACGAACACCTCGCATGGGACCAATGTAACTTGTACGAACTGACCGCTTAGTCCCGGGTCTCCCGGTTTGAGAATACAACGATAATTGCAAAAATCAACACTTACACTTAAAAAAAGGCAGTTAAAGGGTGAAAATCCAAACCAGCCCCCAAACGGCCCCGTAAGAGGCACGAAATTCTCGCACAGGACCAATGTAACTTGTACGAACTGACCGTGTATTCCCAGGTCCCCCGGTTTGAGAATACAACGATAATTTGCAAAAATAACACTTAGACTTAAAAACAGGCCGTTAAAGGGTGAAAACCTAAATCAGCCACCAAACGTCCCCGTAAGAGGCACGAACACCTCGCACGGGACCAGCGTAAATTGTAGGAACTGACCACGTAGTCCCGGGTATCTCGGTTTTGAGAATACGACGATAATTTGCAAAAATAACACTTAGACTTAAAAACAGGCCGTTAAAGGGTGAAAACCAACACCAGCCCCAAACGACCCGTAAGAGGCACGAACACCTCGCACGGGACCAATGTCACTTGTACGAACTGACTGCGTAGTCCCGGGTCTCCCGATTTGAGAATACGACGAAAATTTGCAAAAATCAACACTTACACTTAAAAACAGGCCGTTGAAGGGTGAAAACCCAAACCAGCCCCTGAACGACTCTGTAAGAGGCACGAACACCTTGCATGGGACCAATGTAACTTGTACGAACTGACCGCGTAGTCCCGGGTCTCCCGGTTTGAGAATACGACGATAATTGGCAAAAATCAACACTTACACTTAAAAAAAGGCCATTAAAGGGTGAAAATCCAAACCAGCACCCAAACGGCCCCGTAAGAGGCACGAACACCTCGCACAGGACCAATGTAACTTGTACGAACTGACCGTGTAGTCCCGGGTCTCCCGGTTTGAGAATACAACGATAATTTGCAAAAATAACACTTAGACTTAAAAACAAGCCGTTAAAGGGTGAAAACCTAAATCAGCCACCAAACGTCCCCGTAAGAGGCACGAACACCTCGCACGGGACCAATGTAATTTGTACGAACTGACTGCGTAGTCCTGGGTCTCCCGATTTGAGAATACGACGAAAATTTGCAAAAATCAACACTTACACTTAAAAACAGGCCGTTGAAGGGTGAAAACCCAAAACTACCCCCGAACGACCCCGTAAGAGGCACGAACACCTCGCACGGGACCAATGTAACTTGTACGAGCTGACCGCAAAGTCCCGGGTCTCTAGGTTTCAGAATACGATGATAATTTATAAAAATAACAATTTGACTTAAAAACAGGTCGTTAAAGGGTGAAAATCCAAACCAGCCCCCAAACGACCCCGTAGGAGGCACGAACACCTCGCATGGGACCAATGTAACTTTTACGAACTGACCGCGTAGTCCTGGGTCTCCCGGTTTGAGACTACGACGATAATTTGCAAAAATAACACTTATTTAAAAACAGGCCGTGAAAGGGTGAAAATCCAAACCAGCCCTCAAATGACCCCGTAAGAGGCACGAACACCTCGCACGGGACCAATGTAACTTGAACGAACTGACCGCGTAGTCCCGGGTCTTCCGGTTTGAGAATACGACGATAATTGCCAAAAATAAACACCTAGACTTAAAAACAGGCCGTTTTAGGGTGAAAACCCAAACCGGCCCCCTAACGGACTCGTAGAAGGTACGAACACCTCGCACGGGACCAATGTAACTTGTACGAACTGACTGAGTAGTCTCGGGTCTCCCGGTTTGAGAATACGACGATAATTGGTAAAAATCAACACTTGGACTTAAAAACAGGACGTTAAAGGGTGAAACCCAACCAGCACCTAAACGACCCCGTAAGAGGCACGAACACCTCGCACGGGACCAGTGTAACTTGTACGAATTGACCGCGTAGTCTCGGGTCTCCCGGTTTGAGAATGCGACGATAATTGCCAAAAATCAACACTTAGACTTAAAAACAGGCCGTTTAAGGGTGAAAACCCAAACCGGCCCCCAAACGGACTCGTAGGAGGCACGAACACCTCGCATGGGACCAATGTAACTCTTACGAACTGATCGAGCAGTCCCGAGATTCCGGTTTGAGAATACGACGATAATTGGTAAAAATCAACACTAAGACTTAAAAACAGGCTGTTTAAGGGTGAAAACCCAAACCGGCCCCCAAACGGACTCGTAAGAGGCACGAACACATCGCACGGGACCAATGTAACTTTTAGGAACTGATCGCGTAGTCCTGGGTCTCTCGGTTTGAGAATACAACGATAATTTGCAAAAATAACACTTACATGAAAACAGGCCGTTAAACGGTGAAAACCCAAACCAGCCCCCAAACGACCCCGTAAGAGGCACGAACACCACCCACAGAACCAATGTAACATGGAGGAACTGACCGCGTAGTCCCGGGTCTCTCGGTTTTGAGAATACGACGATAATTTACAAAAATAACACTTAGACTTAAAAACAGGTCGTTAAAGGGTGAAACCCAACCAGCACCTTAACGACCCCGTAAGAGGCACGAACACCTCGCACGGGACCAGTGTAACTTGTACGAACTGACCGCGTAGTCCCGGGTCTCCCGGTTAGAGAATACGACGATAATTGGCAAAAATCATCACTTTGACTTAAAAACAGGCCGTTTAAGGGTGAAAACCCAAACCGGCCCCCAAATGGACTCATAGGAGGCACGAACACCTCGCACGGGACCAATGTAACTTGTACGAACTGACCGAGTAGTCCCGGTTTGAGAATATAACGATAATTGGTAAAAATCAATACTTAGACTTAAAAACAGGCCGTTTAAGGGTGAAAACCCAAACCGACCCCCAAACGGACTCGTAAGAGGCACGAACACATCGTACGGGACCAATGTAACTTGTAGGAACTGACCGCGTAGTCCTGGGTCTCCCGGTTTGAGAATACGACGATAATTTGCAAAAATAACACTTACATAAAAACAGGCTGTTAAACGGTGAAAACCCAAACCAACCTCCAAACGACCCCGTAAGAGGCTCGAACACCTCCCACAGGACCAATGTAACATGGAGGAACTGATCGCGTAGTCCCGGCTCTCCCGGTTTTGAGAATACGACGATAATTTACAAAAATAACACATAGACTTAAAAACAGGTCGTTAAAGGGTGAAACCCAACCAGCACCTTAACGACCCCGTAAGAGGCACGAACACCTCGCACGGGACCAGTGTAACTTTTACGAACTGACCGCGTAGTCCCGGGTCTCCCGGTTTGAGAATACGACGATAATTGGCAAAAATCATCACTTTGACTTAAAAACAGGCCGTTTAAGGGTGAAAACCCAAACGGACTCGTAGGAGGCACGAACACCTCGCACGGGACCAATGTAACTTGTACGAACTGACCGAGTAGTCCCGGGTATCCCTGTTTCAGAATATAACGATAATTGGTAAAAATCAACACTTAGACTTAAAAACAGGCCGTTTAAGGGTGAAAACCCAAACCGGCCCCCAAACGGACTCATAAGAGGCACGAACACATCGCACGGGACCAATGTAACTTGTAGGAACTGACCGCGTAGACCCAGGTCTCCCGATTTTGAGAATACGATGATAATTTGCAAAAATAACACTTAGACTTAAAAGCAGGCCATTAAAGGGTGAAAACCAAAACCAGCCCCTAACGACCCGTAAAGAGGCACGAACACCTCGATCGGGACCAATGCAACTTGTATGAACTGACCGCGTAGTCCCGGGACTCCCAGTTTGAGAATAAGACGATAATTGGTAAAAATCAACACTTACACTTAAAAACAGGCCGTCAATGGGTGAAAACACAAACCAGACACCAAACGACCCCGTAAGAGGCACGAACACCTCGCACGGGACGAATGTAACTTGTACGAGTTGACTGCATAGTTCCGGGTCTCTAGGTTTCAGAATACGATGATAATTTATAAAAATAACAATTTGACTTAAAAACAGGCCGTTAAAGGGTGAAAATCCGAACCAGCCCTCAAACGACCCCGTAGGAGGCACGAACACCTCGCACGGGACCAATGTAACTTCTACGAACTCACTGCGTAGTCCGGGGTCTCCCGGTTTGAGAATACGACGATAATTTGCAAAAATAACACTTACTTAAAAACAGGTCGTTAAAGGGTGAAACTCCAAACCAGCCCTCAAACGACCCCGTAAGAGGCACGAAGACCTCGCACGGGACCAATGTAACTTGTACGAACTAACCGCGTAGTCCTGGGTCTCCCGGTTTGAGAATACGACGATAATTTGCAAAAATAACACTTACTTAAAAACAGGCCGTTAAACGGTGAAAACCCATACCAGCCCCCAAACGACCCCGTAAGAGGCACGAACACCTCGCACAGGACCAATGTAACATGGAGGAACTGACCGCGTAGTCCCGGGTCTCCCGGTTTTGAGAACATGACGATAATTTGCAAAAATAACACTTAGACTTAAATACAGGCCGTTAAAGGGTGAAAATCAAAACCAGACCCAAACGACCCGTAAGAGGCACGAACACCTCACACGGGACCAATGTAACTTGTACGAACTGACCTCGTAGTCCCGGGTCTCCCGGTTTGAGAATACGACGATAATTGGCAAAAATAACACTTACTTAAAAATAGGCCGTTAAAGGGTGAAAATCCAAACCAGCCCCTAAACGACCCAGTAAGAGGCACGACCACCTCGCACGGGACCAGTGTAACTTGTACGAACTGACCGCGTAGTCCCGGGTTTCCCGGTTTGAGAATACGACGATCA
The DNA here is from genome assembly GCA_949130495.1 of Sambucus nigra. NCBI lineage: Eukaryota > Viridiplantae > Streptophyta > Magnoliopsida > Dipsacales > Adoxaceae > Sambucus > Sambucus nigra. The sequence goes on from OX422217.1 coordinate 110,097,440, forward strand.
TTCATAAAAATCAACACTTGGACTTAAAAACAGGCCGTTAAAGGGTAAAAACCGAAACCAGCCCTCAAACGACCCTGTAAGAGGCACGAACACCTCGCACGGGACCAGTGTAACTTGTAGGAACTGACCGCGTAGTCCCGGGTCTCCCGGTTTTGAGAATACGAAGATAATTTGCAAAAATAACACTTAGACTTAAATACAGGCCGTTAAAGGGTGAAAATCAAAACCAGACCCAAACGACCCGTAAGAGGCACGAACACCTCACATGGGACCAATGTAACTTGTACGAACTGACCGCGTAGTCCCGGGTCTCCCGATTTGAGAATACGACGATAATTGGGAAAAATCAACACTTACACTTAAAAAAAGGCTGTTAAAGGGTGAAAATCCAAACCAGCCCCCAAACGGCCCCGTAAGAGGCACGAACACCTCGCACAGGACCAATGTAACTTGTACGAACTGATCGCGTAGTCCCGGGTCTCCCGGTTTTGAGAATACGACGATAATTTGCAAAAATAACACACAGACCTAAAAACAGGCCGTTAAAGGGTGAAAACCCAAACCAGCCCCCAAACGACCCCGTAAGAGGTACGAACACCTCGCATGGGACCAATAAAACTTATACGAACTGACCGCGTAGTCCCGGGTCTCCCGGTTTGAGAATACGACGATAATTTTTAAAAATCAACACTTAGACTTAAAAACAGGCCGTTTAAGGGTGAAAACCCAAATCGGCCCCCAAACGGACTCGTAGGAGACACGGACACCTCGCACGGGACCAATGTAACTTGTACGAACTGATCGAATAGTCCCGGGTCTGCCGGTTTGAGAATACGACGATAATTGGTTAAAATCAACACTTGGACTTAAAAACAGGCCGTTAAAGGGTAAAAACCCAAACCAGCCCTCAAACGACCCCGTAAAAGGCACGAACACCTCGCACAGGACCAATGTAACCTGTAGGAACTGACCGTGTAGTCCCGGGTCTCCCGGTTTTGAGAATACGACGATAATTTGCAAAGATGACACTTGGACTTAAAAACAGGTCGTTAATGGGTGAAAACCCAAACCAGCCCTCAAACGACCCCGTAAGAGGCACGAACACCTCACACGGGACCAATCTTAATTGCTGGAGCTGACCGCATAGTCCCGGGTCTCTAGGTTTCAGAATACGACGATAATTTATAAAAATAACAATTTGACTTAAAAACAGGCCGTTAAAGGGTGAAAATCCAAACCAGCCCTCAAACGACCCCGTAGGAGGTACGAACACCTGGCACGGGACCAATGTAACTTGTACGAACTGACCGCGTAGTCCTAGGTCTCCCGGTTAGAGAATACGACGATAATTTGCAAAAATAACATTTACTTAAAAACAGGCCGCTAAATGGTGAAAACCCCAACCAGCCCCCAAACGACCTCGTAAGAGGCACGAACACCACTTACGGGACCAATATAACTTGTACGAACTGACCTCGTACTCCCGGGTCTCCCGGTTTGAGAATACGATGATAATTGGAAACAATCAACACTTGGGCTTAAAAACAGGCCGCTAAAGGGAGAAAACCCAAACAAGCCCTCAAACGACCCCGTGTGAGGCACGAACACCTCGCACGGGACCAGTGTAACTTGTACGAACTGACCGCGTAGTCCCGGGTCTCCCAGTTTGAGAATACGACGATAATTGCCAAAAATAAACACATAGACTTAAAAACAGGCCGTTTTAGGGTGAAAACCCAAACCGGCCCCCTAACGGACTCGTAGAAGGCACGAACACCTCGCACGGGACCAATGTAACTTGTACGAACTGACCGAGTAGTCCCGGGTCTCCCGGTTCGAGAATACGACGATAATTGGCAAAAATGTTACTTACACATAAAAAAAGGCCATTAAAGGGTGAAAATCCAAACCAGCACCCAAACGGCCCCGTAAGAGGCACGAACAACTCGCACAGGACCAATGTAACTTGTACGAACTGACCATGTACTCCCGGGTCTCCCGGTTTGAGAATACAACGATAATTTGCCAAAATAACACTTAGACTTAAAAACAAGCCGTTAAAAGGTGAAAACCTAAATCAGCCACCAAACGTCCCCGTAAGAGGCACGAACACCTCGCACGGGACAAATGTAATTTGTACGAACTGACTGCGTAGTCCCGGGTCTCTTGATTTGAGAATATGACGAAAATTTACAAAAATCAACACTTACACTTAAAAACAGGCCGTTGAAGGGTGAAAACCCAAACCAGCCCCCGAACGACCCCGTAAGAGGTACGAACACCTCGCACGGGACCAATGTAACTTGTACGAGCTGACCGCAAAGTCCCGGGTCTCTAGGTTTCAGAATACGATGATAATTTATAAAAATAACAATTTGACTTAAAAACAGTTCGTTAAAGGGTTAAAATCCAAACCAGCCCTCAATCGACCCCGTAGGAGGCACGAACACCTCGTATGGGACCAATGTAACTTGTACGAACTGACCGCGTAGTCCTGGGTCTCCCGGTTTGAGACTACGACGATAATTTGCAAAAATAACACTTACTTAAAAACAGGCCGTGAAAGGGTGAAAATGCAAACCAGCCCACAAATGACCCCGTAAGAGGCACGGACACCTCGCACGGGACCAATGTAACTTGTACAAACTGAACGCGTAGTCCTGGGTCTCCCGGTTTCAGAATACAACAATAATTTGCAAAAATCACACTTACTTAAAAACAGGCCGTTAAACGGTGAAAACCCAAACCAGCCCCCAAACGACCCCGTAAGAGGCACGAACACCTCGTACAGGACGAATGTAACATGGAGGAACTGACCGCGTAGTCTCGGGTCTCCCGGTTTTGAGAATACGACGATAATTTGCAAAAATAACACTTAGACTTAAAAATAGGCCGTTAAAGGGTGAAACCCAACCAGCACCTAAACGACCCCGTAAGAGGCACGAACACCTCGTACGGGACCAGTGTAACTTATACGAACTGACCGCGTAGTCCCGGGTCTCCCGGTTTGAGAATGCGACGATAATTGCCAAAAATCAACATTTAGACTTAAAAACAGGCCGTTTAGGGGTGAAAACCCAAACCAGCCCCCAAACGGACTCGTAGGAGGCACAAACACCTCGCACGGGACCTATGTAACTCTTACGACGATAATTTGCAAAAATAACACTTACTTAAAAACAGGCCGTTAAAGGGTGAAAACCCAAACCAGCCCCTAAACGACCCAGTAAGAGGCACGACCACCTCGCACGGGACCAGTGTAACTTGTACGAACTGACCGCGTAGTCCCGGGTTTCCCGGGGTTTCCCGGTTTGAGAATACGACGATAATTGGTAAAAATCAACACTAAGACTTAAAAACAGGCCGTTTAAGGGTGAAAACCCAAACCGGCCCCCAAACGGACTCGTAAGAGGCACGAACACATCGAACGGGACCAATGTAACTTGTAGGAACTGACCGCGTAGTCCTGGGTCTCCCGGTTTGAGAATACGACGATAATTTGCAAAAATAAGACTTACATAAAAACAGGCCGTTAAACGGTGAAAACCCAAACTAGCCCCCAAACGACCCCGTACGAGGCACGAACACGTCCCACAGGACCAATGTAACATGGAGGAACTGACCGCGTAGTCCCGGGTCTCCCGGTTTTGAGAATACGACGATAATTTACAAAAATAACACTTAGACTTAAAAACAGGTCGTTAAAGGGTGAAACCCAACCAGCACCTAAACGACCCCGTAAGAGGCACGAACACCTCGCACGGGACCTGTGTAACTTGTACGAAATGACCGTGTAGTCCCGGGTCTCCCGGTTTGAGAATACCACCATAATTGGAAAAAATCATTACTTTGACTTAAAAACAGGTCGTTTAAGGGTGAAAACCCAAACGGGCCCCCAAACGGACTCGTAGGAGGCACGAACACCTCGCACGGGACCAATGTAACTTGTACGAACTGACCGAGTAGTCCCGGGTATCCCGGTTTGAGAATTTAACGATAATTGGTAAAAATCAACACTTAGACTTAAAAACAACCTGTTTAGGGGTGAAAACCCAAATCGGCCCCCAAACGGACTCGTAAGAGGCACGAACACATCGCACGGGACCAATGTAACTTGTAGGAACTTACCGCGTAGACCCAGGTCTCCCGATTTTTAGAATACGATGATAATTTGCAAAAATAACACTTAGACTTAAAAACAGGCCATTAAAGGGTGAAAACCAAAACCAGCCCCTAACGACCCGTAAGAGGCACGAACACCTCGATCGGGACCAATGCAACTTGTATGAACTGACCGCGTAGTCCCGAGTCTCCCGGTTTGAGAATAAGACGATAATTGGTAAAAATCAACACTTACACTTAAAAACAGGCCGTCAATGGGTGAAAACACAAACCAGACACCAAACGAACCCATAAGAGGCACGAACACCTCGCACGGGACGAATGTAACTTGTACGAGCTGACTGCATAGTCCCGGGTTTCTAGGTTTCAGAATACGATGATAATTTATAAAAATAACAATTTGACTTAAAAACAGGCCGTTAAAGGGTGAAAATCCGAACCAGCCCTCAAACGACCCCGTAGGAGGCACGAACACCTCGCACGGGACCAATGTAACTTGTACGAACTGTCTGCGTAGTCCGGGGTTTCCCAGTTTGAGAATACGACGATAATTTGCAAAAATAACACTTAAAAACAGGCCGTTAAAGGGTGAAAATCCGAACCAGCCCTCAAACGACCCCGTAGGAGGCACGAACACCTCGCACGGGACCAATGTAACTTCTACGAACTCACTGCGTAGTCCTGGGTCTCCCGGTTTGAGAATACGACGATAATTTGCAAAAATAACACTTAGACTTAAACACAGGCCGTTAAAGGGTGAAAACCGAAATCAGCCACCAAACGTCTCCGTAAGAGGCACGACACCTCGCACAGGACCAATGTAACTTGTACGAACTGACCGCGTAGTCCCGGGTCTCCCGGTTTTGAGAATACGACGATAATTTGCAAAAATAACACACAGACTTAAAAACAGGCCGTTAAACGGTGAAAACCCAAACCAGCCCCCAAACGACCCCGTAAGAGGCACGAACACCTCGCACAGGACCAATGTAACATGGAGGAACTGACCGCGTAGTCCCGGGTCTCCCGGTTTTGAGAACATGACGATAATTTGCAAAAATAACACTTAGACTTAAAAACAGGCCGTTAAAGGGTGAAACACAAACCAGCACCTAAACGACCCCGTAAGAGGCACGAACACCTCGCACGGGACCAGTGTAACTTGTACGAACTGACCGCGTAGTCCCGGGTCTCCCGGTTTGAGAATACGACGATAATTGGCAAAAATAACACTTACTTAAAAACAGGCCGTTAAAGGATGAAAATCCAAACCAGCCCCTAAACGACCCAGTAAGAGGCACGACCACCTCGCACGGGACCAGTGTAACTTGTACGAACTGACCGCGTAGTCCCGGGTTTCCCGGTTTGAGAATACGACGATCATTCATAAAAATCAACACTTGGACTTAAAAACAGGCCGTTAAAGGGTAAAAACCGAAACCAGCCCTCAAACGACCCTGTAAGAGGCACGAACACCTCGCACGGGACCAGTGTAACTTGTAGGAACTGACCGCGTAGTCCCGGGTCTCCCGGTTTTGAGAATACGAAGATAATTTGCAAAAATAACACTTAGACTTAAATACAGGCCGTTAAAGGGTGAAAATCAAAACCAGACCCAAACGACCCGTAAGAGGCACGAACACCTCACACGGGACCAATGTAACTTGTACGAACTGACCGCGTAGTCCCGGGTCTCCCGATTTGAGAATACGACGATAATTGGGAAAAATCAACACTTACACTTAAAAAAAGGCTGTTAAAGGGTGAAAATCCAAACCAGCCCCCAAACGGCCCCGTAAGAGGCACGAACACCTCGCACAGGACCAATGTAACTTGTACGAACTGACCGCGTAGTCCCGGGTCTCCCGGTTTTGAGAATACGACGATAATTTGCAAAAATAACACACAGACTTAAAAACAGGCCGTTAAAGGGTGAAAACCCAAACCAGCTCCCAAACGACCCCGTAAGAGGTACGAACACCTCGCATGGGACCAATAAAACTTATACGAACTGACCGCGTAGTCCCGGGTCTCCCGGTTTGAGAATACGACGATAATTTGTAAAAATCAACACTTAGACTTAAAAACAGGCCGTTTAAGGGTGAAAACCCAAATCGGCCCTCAAACGGACTCGTAGGAGACACGGACACCTCGCACGGGACCAATGTAACTTGTACGAACTGATCGAATAGTCCCGGGTCTGCCGGTTTGAGAATACGACGATAATTGGTTAAAATCAACACTTGGACTTAAAAACAGGCCGTTAAAGGGTAAAAACCCAAACCAGCCCTCAAACGACCCCGTAAAAGGCACGAACACCTCGCACAGGACCAATGTAACCTGTAGGAACTGACCGTGTAGTCCCGGGTCTCCCGGTTTTGAGAATACGACGATAATTTGCAAATATGACACTTGGACTTAAAAACAGGTCGTTAATGGGTGAAAACCCAAACCAGCCCTCAAACGACCCCGTAAGAGGCACGAACACCTCACACGGGACCAATCTTAATTGCTGGAGCTGACCGCATAGTCCCGGGTCTCTAGGTTTCAGAATACGACGATAATTTATAAAAATAACAATTTGACTTAAAAACAGGCCGTTAAAGGGTGAAAATCCAAACCAGCCCTCAAACGACCCCGTAGGAGGCACGAACACCTGGCACGGGACCAATGTAACTTGTACGAACTGACCGCGTAGTCCTAGGTCTCCCGGTTAGAGAATACGACGATAATTTGCAAAAATAACATTTACTTAAAAACAGGCCGCTAAATGGTGAAAACCCCAACCAGCCCCCAAACGACCTCGTAAGAGGCACGATAACCACTTACGGGACCAATATAACTTGTACGAACTGACCTCGTACTCCCGGGTCTCCCGGTTTGAGAATACGATGATAATTGGAAACAATCAACACTTGGGCTTAAAAACAGGCCGCTAAAGGGAGAAAACCCAAACCAGCCCTCAAACGACCCCGTGTGAGGCACGAACACCTCGCACGGGACCAGTGTAACTTGTACGAACTGACCGCGTAGTCCCGGGTCTCCCAGTTTGAGAATACGACGATAATTGCCAAAAATAAACACATAGACTTAAAAACAGGCCGTTTTAGGGTGAAAACCCAAACCGGCCCCCTAACAGACTCGTAGAAGGCACGAACACCTCGCACGGGACCAATGTAACTTGTACGAACTGACCGAGTAGTCCCGGGTCTCCCGGTTCGAGAATACGACGATAATTGGCAAAAATGTTGCTTACACATAAAAAAAGGCCATTAAAGGGTGAAAATCCAAACCAGCACCCAAACGGCCCCGTAAGAGGCACGAACAACTCGCACAGGACCAATGTAACTTGTACGAACTGACCATGTACTCCCGGGTCTCCCGGTTTGAGAATACAACGATAATTTGCAAAAATAACACTTAGACTTAAAAACAAGCCGTTAAAGGGTGAAAACCTAAATCAGCCACCAAACGTCCCCGTAAGAGGCACGAACACCTCGCACGGGACCAATGTAATTTGTACGAACTGACTGCGTAGTCCCGGGTCTCTTGATTTGAGAATATGACGAAAATTTACAAAAATCAACACTTACACTTAAAAACAGGCCGTTGAAGGGTGAAAACCCAAACCAGCCCCCGAACGACCCCGTAAGAGGTACGAACACCTCGCACGGGACCAATGTAACTTGTACGAGCTGACCGCAAAGTCCCGGGTCTCTAGGTTTCAGAATACGATGATAATTTATAAAAATAACAATTTGACTTAAAAACAGGTCGTTAAAGGGTGAAAATCCAAACCAGCCCTCAAACGACCCCGTAGGAGGCACGAACACCTCGCATGGGACCAATGTAACTTGTACGAACTGATCGCGTAGTCCTGGGTCTCCCGGTTTGAGACTACGACGATAATTTGCAAAAATAACACTTACTTAAAAACAGGCCGTGAAAGGGTGAAAATGCAAACCAGCCCACAAATGACCCCGTAAGAGGCACGGACACCTCGCATGGGACCAATGTAACTTGTACAAACTGACCGCGTAGTCCTGGGTCTCCCGGTTTCAGAATACGACAATAATTTGCAAAAATCACACTTACTTAAAAACAGGCCGTTAAACGGTGAAAACCCAAACCAGCCCCCAAACGACCCCGTAAGAGGCACGAACACCTCGTACAGGACCAATGTAACATGGAGGAACTGACGGCGTAGTCTCGGGTCTCCCGGTTTTGAGAATACGACGATAATTTGCAAAAATAACACTTAGACTTAAAAATAGGCCGTTAAAGGGTGAAACCCAACCAGCACCTAAACGACCCCGTAAGAGGCACGAACACCTCGCACGGGACCAGTGTAACTTATACGAACTGACCGCGTAGTCCCGGGTCTCCCGGTTTGAGAATGCGACGATAATTGCCAAAAATCAACATTTAGACTTAAAAACAGGCCGTTTAGGGGTGAAAACCCAAACCAGCCCCCAAACGGACTCGTAGGAGGCACAAACACCTCGCACGGGACCTATGTAACTCTTACGACGATAATTTGCAAAAATAACACTTACTTAAAAACAGGCCGTTAAAGGGTGAAAACCCAAACCAGCCCCTAAACGACCCAGTAAGAGGCACGACCACCTCGCACGGGACCAGTGTAACTTGTACGAACTGACCGCGTAGTCCCGGGTTTCCCGGTTTGAGAATACGACGATAATTGGTAAAAATCAACACTAAGACTTAAAAACAGGCAGTTTAAGGGTGAAAACCCAAACCGGCCCCCAAACGGACTCGTAAGAGGCACGAACACATCGAACGGGACCAATGTAACTTGTAGGAACTGACCGCGTAGTCTTGGGTCTCCCGGTTTGAGAATACGACGATAATTTGCAAAAATAACACTTACATAAAAACAGGCCGTTAAACGGTGAAAACCCAAACTAGCCCCCAAACGACCCCGTACGAGGCACGAACACCTCCCACAGGACCAATGTAACATGGAGGAACTGACCGCGTAGTCCCGGGTCTCCCGGTTTGTAGAATACGACGATAATTTACAAAAATAACACTTAGACTTAAAAACAGGTCGTTAAAGGGTGAAACCCAACCAGCACCTAAACGACCCCGTAAGAGGCACGAACACCTCGCACGGGACCTGTGTAACTTTTACGAACTGACCATGTAGTCCCGGGTCTCCCGGTTTGAGAATACCACCATAATTGGAAAAAATCATTACTTTAACTTAAAAACAGGTCGTTTAAGGGTGAAAACCCAAACCGGCCCCCAAACGGACTCGTAGGAGGCACGAACACCTCGCACGGGACCAATGTAACTTGTACGAACTGACCGAGTAGTCCCGGGTATCCCGGTTTGAGAATTTAACGATAATTGGTAAAAATCAACGCTTAGACTTAAAAACAGCCCGTTTAGGGGTGAAAACCAAAATCGGCCCCCAAACGGACTCGTAAGAGGCACGAACACATCGCACGGGACCAATGTAACTTGTAGGAACTGACCGCGTAGACCCAGGTCTCCGGATTTTTAGAATACGATGATAATTTGCAAAAATAACACTTAGACTTAAAAACAGGCCATTAAAGGGTGAAAACCAAAACAAGCCCCTAACGACCCGTAAGAGGCACGAACACCTCGATCGGGACCAATGCAACTTGTATGAACTGACCGCGTAGTCCCGAGTCTCCCGGTTTGAGAATAAGACGATAATTGGTAAAAATCAACACTTACACTTAAAAACAGGCCGTCAATGGGTGAAAACACAAACCAGACACCAAACGAACCCATAAGAGGCACGAACACCTCGCACGGGACGAATGTAACTTGTACGAGCTGACTGCATAGTCCCGGGTTTCTAGGTTTCAGAATACGATGATAATTTATAAAAATAACAATTTGACTTAAAAACAGGCCGTTAAAGGGTGAAAATCCGAACCAGCCCTCAAACGACCCCGTAGGAGGCACGAACACCTCGCACGGGACCAATGTAACTTGTACGAACTGTCTGCGTAGTCCGGGGTCTCCCAGTTTGAGAATACGACGATAATTTGCAAAAATAACACTTACTTAAAAACAGGCCGTTAAAGGGTTAAAATCCAAACCAGACCTCAAACGACCCCGTAAGAGGCACGAAGACCTCGCACGGGACCAATGTAACTTGTACGAACTAACCGCGTAGTCCTGGGTCTCCCGGTTTGAGAATACGACGATAATTTGCAAAAATAACACTTACTTAAAAACTGGCCGTTAAACGGTGAAAACCCAAACCAGCCCCCAAACGACCCCGTAAGAGGCACGAACACCTCGCACAGGACCAATGTAACATGGAGGAACTGACCGCGTAGTCCCGGGTCTCCCGGTTTTGAGAATATAACGATAATTTGCAAAAATAACACTTAGACTTAAAAACAGGCCGTTAAAGGGTGAAACCCAAACCAGCACCTAAACGACCCCGTAAGAGGCACGAACACCTCGCACGGGACCAGTGTAACTTGTACGAACTGATCGCGTAGTCCCGGGTCTCCCGGTTTGAGAATACGACGATAATTGGCAAAAATAAACACTTAGACTTAAAACACAGGCCGTTTAAAGGTGAAAACCCAAACAGACCCCCAAACGGACTCGTAGAAGGCACGAACACATCGCACGGGACCAATGTAACTTGTACGAACTGATCGAGTAGTCCCGGGGCTCCCGGTTTGAGAATACGACGATAATTCATAAAAATCAACCCTTGGACTTAAAAACAGGTCGTTAAAGGATAAAAACCCAAACCAGCCCTCAAACGACCCTGTAAGAGGCACGAACACCTCGCACGGGACCAGTGTAACTTGTAGGAACTGACCGCGTAGTCCCGGGACTCCCGGTTTTGAGAATACGAAGATAATTTGCAAAAATAACACTTAGACTTAAATACAGGCCGTTAAAGGGTGAAAACCAAGACCAGACCCAAACGACCCGTAAGAGGCACGAACACCTCCCACGGGACCAATGTAACTTGTACGAACTGACCGCGTAGTCACGGGTCTCCAAGTTTGAGAATACGACGAAAATTTGCAAAAATCAACACTTACACTTAAAAACAGGCCGTTGAAGGGTGAAAACCCAAACCAGCCCCCGAACGACCCCGTAAGAGGCACGAACACCTCGCATGGGACCAATGTAACTTGTACGAACTGACCGCGTAGTCCCGGGTCTCCCGGTTTGAGAATACGACGATAATTTGCAAATATCAACACTTGCACTTAAAAACAGGCCGTTAAAGGGTGAAAATCCAAACCAGCCCCCAAACGGCCCCGTAAGAGGCACGAACACCTCGCACAAGACCAATGTAACTTGTACGAACTGACCGTGTAGCCTCCCGGTTTGAGAATACAACGATAATTTGCAAAAATAACACTTAGACTTAAACACAGGCCGTTAAAGGGTGAAAACCTAAATCATCCACCAAACGTCCCCGTAAGAGGCACGAACACCTCGCATGGGACCAGCGTAACTTGTAGGAACTGACCGCGTAGTCCCGGGCATCCCGGTTTTAAGAATACGAAGGTAATTTGAAAAATAACACTTAGACTTAAAAACAGGCCGTTAAAGGGTGAAAACAAAAACCAGCCCCAAACGACCCGTAAGAGGCACAAACACCTCGCAGGGGACCAATGTAACTTGTAGGAACTGACCGCGTAGTCCCAGGTCTCCCGGTTTGAGAATATGACGATAATTCGGAAAAATAACACTTTGACTTAAAAACAGGCCGTCAATGGGTGAAAACCCAAACCAGCCCCCAAACGACCCCGTAAGAGGCACGAACACCACTTACGGAACCAATATAACTTGTACGAATTGACCTCGTACTCCCGGGTCTCCCGGATTGAGAATACGATGATAATTGGCAACAATCAACACTTGGACTTAAAAACAGGCCGCTAAAGGAAGAAAACCCAAACCAGCCCTCAAACGACCCCGTGGGAGGCACGAACACCTCGCACGGGACCAGTGTAACTTGTACGAACTGATCTTGTAGTCCCGGGTCTCCCGGTTTGAGAATACGACGATAATTGCCAAAAATAAACATCTAGACTTAAAAACAGGCCGTTTTAGGGTGAAAACCCAAACCGGCCCCCTAACGGACTCGTAGAAGGTACGAACACCTCGCACGGGACCAATGTAACTTGTACGAACTGACTGAGTAGTCTCGGGTCTCCCGGTTTGAGAATACGACGATAATTGGTAAAAATCAACACTTGGACTTAAAAACAGGCCGTTAAAGGGTAAAAACCCAAACCAGCCCTCAAACGACCCTGTAAGAGGCACGAACACCTCGCACGGGACCAGTGTAACTTGTAGGAACTGACCGCGTAGTCCCGGGTCTCCCGGTTTTGAGAATACGAAGAAAATTTGCAAAAATAACACTTAGACTTAAAAACAGTCCGTTAAAGGGTGAAAACCGAAATCAGCCACCAAACGTCCCCGTAAGAGGCACGACACCTCGCACAGGACCAATGTAACTTGTACGAACTAACCGTGTAGTCCTGGGTCTCCCGGTTTTAAGAATACGAAGATAATTTGAAAAATAACACTTAGACTTAAAAACAGGCCGTTGAAGGGTGAAAACAAAAACCAGCCCCAAACGGCCCGTAAGAGGCACGAACACCTCGCAGGGGACCAATGTAACTTGTAGGAACTGACCGCGTAGTCCCAGGTCTCGCGGTTTGAGAATATGACGAAAATTCTGAAAAATAACACTTAGACTTAAAAACAGGCCGTCAATGGGTGAAAACACAAACCAGACCCCAAACGACCCCGTAAGAGGCACGAACACCTCGCACGGGACCAATGTAACTTGAACGAACTGACCGCGTAGTCCCGGGTCTTCCGGTTTGAGAATACGATGATAATTGGCAAAAATCAACACTTGCACCTAAAAAAAAGCCGTTAAAGGGTGAAAATCCAAACCAACCCCCAAACGGCCCAGTAAGAGGCACGAACACCTCGCACGGGACCAATGTAACTTGTACGAACTGATCGAGTAGTCCCGGGTCTCCCGGTTTGAGAATACGACGATAATTGGTAAAAATCAACACTTGGACTTAAAAACAGGTCGTAAAAGGGTAAAAACCCAAACCATCCCCCGAACGACCCCGTAAGAGGCACGAACACCTCGCACAGGACCAATGTAACCTGTAGGAACTGACCGTGTAGTCCCGGGTCTCCCGGTTTTGAGAATACGACGATAATTTGCAAAGATGACACTTGGACTTAAAAACAGGTCGTTAATGGGTGAAAACCCAAACCAGCCCTCAAACGACCCCGTAAGAGGCATGAACACCTCACATGGGGCCAATCTTAATTGCTGGAGCTGACCGCATAGTCCCGGGTCTCTAGGTTTCAGAATACGATGATAATTTATAAAAATAACAATTTGACTTAAAAACAGGCCGTTAAAGGGTGAAAATCCAAACCAGCCCTCAAACGACCCCGTAGGAGGCACGAACACCTCGCACTGGACGAATGTAACTTGTACGAACTGACCGCGTAGTCCTAGGTCTCCCGGTTAGAGAATACGACGATAATTTGCAAAAATAACATTTACTTACAAACAGGCCGTTAAAATGTGAAAACCCAAACCAGCCCCCAAACGACCCCGTAAGAGGTACGAACACCACTTACGGGACCAATATAACTTGTACGAATTGACCTCGTACTCCCGGGTCTCCCGGATTGAGAATACGATGATAATTGGCAACAATCAACACTTGGACTTAAAAACAGGCCGCTAAAGGGAGAAAACCCAAACCAGCCCTCAAACGACCCCGTGTGAGGCACGAACACCTCGCACGGGACCAGTGTAACTTGTACGAACTGATCGCGTAGTCCCGGGTCTCCCGGTTTGAGAATACGACGATAATTGCCAAAAATAAACACCTAGACTTAAAAACAGGCCGTTTTAGGGTGAAAACCCAAACCGGCCCCCTAACGGACTCGTAGAAGGTACGAACACCTCGCACGGGACCAATGTAACTTGTACTAACTGACTGAGTAGTCTCGGGTCTCCCGGTTTGAAAATACGACGATAATTGGTAAAAATCAACACTTGGACTTAAAAACAGGCCGTTAAAGGGTAAAAACCCAAACCAGCCCTCAAACGACCCTGTAAGAGGCACGAACACCTCGCACGGGACCAGTGTAACTTGTAGGAACTGACCGCGTAGTCCCAGGTCTCGCGGTTTGAGAATATGACGAAAATTCTGAAAAATAACACTTAGACTTAAAAACAGGCCGTCAATGGGTGAAAACACAAACCAGACCCCAAACGACCCCGTAAGAGGCACGAACACCTCGCACGGGACTAATGTAACTTGAACGAACTGACCGCGCGGTTTGAGAATACGATGATAATTGGCAAAAATCAACACTTGCACCTAAAAAAAAGCCGTTAAAGGGTGAAAATCCAAACCAACCCCAAACGGCCCAGTAAGAGGCACGAACACCTCGCACAGGACCAATGTAACTTGTACGAACTGATCGAGTAGTCCCGGGTCTCCCGGTTTGAGAATACGACGATAATTTGTAAAAATCAACACTTGGACTTAAAAATAGGCCGTAAAAGGGTAAAAACCCAAACCATCCCCCGAACGACCCCGTAAGAGGCACGAACACCTCGCACAGGACCAATGTAACCTGTACGAACTGACCGTGTAGTCCCGGGTCTCCCGGTTTTGAGAATACGACGATAATTTGCAAAGATGACACTTGGACTTAAAAACAGGTCGTTAATGGGTGAAAACCCAAACCAGCCCTCAAACGACCCCGTAAGAGGCAAGAACACCTCACATGGGACCAATCTTAATTGCTGGAGCTGACCGCATAGTCCCGGGTCTCTAGGTTTCAGAATACGATGATAATTTATAAAAATAACAATTTGACTTAAAAACAGGCCGTTAAAGGGTGAAAATCCAGACCAGCCCTCAAACGACCCCGTAGGAGGCACGAACACCTCGCACGGGACCAATGTAACTTGTACGAACTGACCGCGTAGTCCTAGGTCTCCCGGTTAGAGAATACGACGATAATTTACAAAAATAACATTTACTTAAAAACAGGCCGTTAAACGGTGAAAACCCAAACCAGCCCCCAAACGACCCCGTAAGAGGCACGAACACCACTTACGGGACCAATATAACTTGTACGAATTGACCTCGTACTCCCGGGTCTCCCGGATTGAGAATACGATGATAATTGGCAACAATCAACACTTGGACTTAAAAACAGGCCGCTAAAGGGAGAAAACCCAAACCAGCCCTCAAACGACCCCATGTGAGGCACGAACACCTCGCACGGGACCAGTGTAACTTGTACGAACTGATCGCGTAGTCCCGGGTCTCCCGGTTTGAGAATACGACGATAATTGCCAAAAATAAACACCTAGACTTAAAAACAGGCCGTTTTAGGTTGAAAACCCAAACCGGCCCCCTAACGGACTCGTAGAAGGCACGAACACCTCGCACGGGACCAATGTAACTTGTACGAACTGACTGAGTAGTCTCGGGTCTCCCGGTTTGAGAATACGACGATAATTGGTAAAAATCAACACTTGGACTTAAAAACAGGCCGTTAAAGGGTAAAAACCCAAACCAGCCCTCAAACGACCCTGTAAGAGGCACGAACACCTCGCACGGGACCAGTGTAACTTGTAGGAACTGACCGCGTAGTCCCGGGCGGTTTTGAGAATACGAAGAAAATTTGCAAAAATAACACTTAGACTTAAAAACAGTCCGTTAAAGGGTGAAAACCGAAATCAGCCACCAAACGTCCCCGTAAGAGGCACGACACCTCGCACAGGACCAATGTAACTTGTACGAACTAACCGTGTAGTCCCGGGTCTCCCGGTTTTAAGAATACGAAGATAATTTGAAAAATAACACTTAGACTTAAAAACAGGCCGTTAAAGGGTGAAAACAAAAACCAGCCCCAAACGACCCGTAAGAGGCACGAACACCTCGTACGGGACCAGTGTAACTTGTAGGAACTGACCGCGTAGTCCCGGGCGGTTTTGAGAATACGAAGAAAATTTCCAAAAATAACACTTAGACTTAAAAACAGTCCGTTAAAGGGTGAAAACCGAAATCAGCCACCAAACGTCCCCGTAAGAGGCACGACACCTCGCACAGGACCAATGTAACTTGTACGAACTAACCGTGTAGTCCCGGGTCTCCCGGTTTTAAGAATACGAAGATAATTTGAAAAATAACACTTAGACTTAAAAACAGGCCGTTAACGGGTGAAAACAAAAACCAGCCCCAAACGACCCGTAAGAGGCACGAACACCTCGCAGGGGACCAATGTAACTTGTAGGAACTGACCGCGTAGTCCCAGGTCTCGCGGTTTGAGAATATGACGAAAATTCTGAAAAATAACACTTAGACTTAAAAATAGGCCGTCAATGGGTGAAAACACAAACCAGACCCCAAACGACCCCGTATGAGGCACGAACACCTCGCACGGGACCAATGTAACTTGAACGAACTGACCGCGTAGTCCCGGGTCTTCCGGTTTGAGAATACGATGATAATTGGCAAAAATCAACACTTGCACCTAAAAAAAAGCCGTTAAAGGGTGAAAATCCAAACCAACCCCCAAACGGCCCAGTAAGAGGCACGAACACCTCGTACGGGACCAATGTAACTTGTACGAACTGATCGAGTAGTCCCGGGTCTCCCGGTTTGAGAATACGACGATAATTGGTAAAAATCAACACTTGGACTTAAAAACAGGCCGTAAAAGGGTAAAAACCCAAACCATCCCCCGAACGACCCCGTAAGAGGCACGAACACCTCGCACAGGACCAATGTAACCTGTAGGAACTGACCATGTAGTCCCGGGTCTCCCGGTTTTGAGAATACGACGATGATTTACAAAGATGACACTTGGACTTAAAAACAGGTCGTTAATGGGTGAAAACCCAAACCAGCCCTCAAACGACCCCGTAAGAGGCATGAACAACTCACATGGGACCAATCTTAATTGCTGGAGCTGACCGCATAGTCCCGGGTCTCTAGGTTTCAGAATACGATGATAATTTATAAAAATAACAATTTGACTTAAAAACAGGCCGTTAAAGGGTGAAAATCCAAACCAGCCCTCAAACGACCCCGTAGGAGGCACGAACACCTCGCACGGGACCAATGTAACTTGTACGAACTGACCGCGTAGTCCTAGGTCTCCCGGTTAGAGAATACGACGATAATTTGCAAAAATAACATTTACTTAAAAACAGGCCGTTAAACGGTGAAAACCCAAACCAGCCCCCAAACGACCCCGTAAGAGGCACGAACACCACTTACGGGACCAATATAACTTGTACGAATTGACCTCGTACTCCCGGGTCTCCCGGATTGAGAATACGATGATAATTGGCAACAATCAACACTTGGACTTAAAAACAGGCCGCTAAAGGGAGAAAACCCAAACCAGCCCTCAAACGACCCCGTGTGAGGCACGAACACCTCGCACGGGACCACTGTAAATTGTACGAACTGATCGCGTAGTCCCGGGTCTCCCGGTTTGAGAATACGACGATAATTGCCAAAAATAAACACCTAGACTTAAAACCAGGCCGTTTTAGGGTGAAAACCCAAACCGGCCCCCTAACGGACTCGTAGAAGGTACGAACACCTCGCACGGGACCAATGTAACTTGTACGAACTGACTGAGTAGTCTCGGGTCTCCCGGTTTGAGAATACGACGATAATTGGTAAAAATCAACACTTGGACTTAAAAACAGGCCGTTAAAGGGTAAAAACCCAAACCAGCCCTCAAACGACCCTGTAAGAGGCACGAACACCTCGCACGGGACCAGTGTAACTTGTAGGAACTGACCGCGTAGTTCCGGGTCTCCCGGTTTTGAGAATACGAAGAAAATTTGCAAAAATAACACTTAAACTTAAAAACAGTCCGTTAAAGGGTGAAAACCGAAATCAGCCACCAAACGTCTCCGTAAGAGGCACGACAACTTGCACAGGACCAATGTAACTTGTACGAACTAACCGTGTAGTCCCGGGTCTCCCGGTTTTAAGAATACGAAGATAATTTGAAAAATAACACTTAGACTTAAAAAGAGGCCGTTAACGGGTGAAAACAAAAACCAGCCCCAAACGACCCGTAAGAGGCACGAACACCTCGCAGGGGACCAATGTAACTTGTAGGAACTGACCGCGTAGTCCCAGGTCTCGCGGTTTGAGAATATGACGAAAATTCTGAAAAATAACACTTAGACTTAAAAACAGGCTGTCAATGGGTGAAAACACAAACCAGACCCCAAACGACCCCGTAAGAGGCACGAACACCTCGCACGGGACCAATGTAACTTGAACGAACTGACCGCGTAGTCCCGGGTCTTCCGGTTTGAGAATACGATGATAATTGGCAAAAATCAACACTTGCACCTAAAAAAAAGCCGTTAAAGGGTGAAAATCCAAACCAACCCCCAAACGGCCCAGTAAGAGGCACTAACACCTCGCACGGGACCAATGTAACTTGTACGAACTAATCGAGTAGTCCCGGGTCTCCCGGTTTGAGAATACGACGATAATTGGTAAAAATCAACACTTGGACTTAAAAACAGGCCGTAAAAGGGTAAAAACCCAAACCATCCCCCGAACGACCCCGTAAGAGGCACGAACACCTCGCACAGGACCAATGTAACCTGTAGGAACTGACCGTGTAGTCCCGGGTCTCCCGGTTTTGAGAATACGACGATGATTTGCAAAGATGACACTTGGACTTAAAAACATGTCGTTAATGGGTGAAAACCCAAACCAGCCCTCAAACGACCCCGTAAGAGGCATGAACACCTCACATGGGACCAATCTTAATTGCTGGAGCTGACCGCATAGTCCCGGGTCTCTAGGTTTCAGAATACGATGATAATTTATAAAAATAACAATTTGACTTAAAAACAGGCCGTTAAAGGGTGAAAATCCAAACCAGCCCTCAAACGACCCCGTAGGAGGCACGAACACCTCGCACGGGACCAATGTAACTTGTACGAACTGACCGCGTAGTCCTAGGTCTCCCGGTTAGAGAATACGACGATAATTTGCAAAAATAACATTTACTTAAAAACAGGCCGTTAAAATGTGAAAACCCAAACCAGCCCCCAAACGACCCCGTAAGAGGCACGAACACCACTTACGGGACCAATATAACTTGTACGAATTGACCTCGTACTCCCGGGTCTCCCGGATTGAGAATACGATGATAATTGGCAACAATCAACACTTGGACTTAAAAATAGGCCGCTAAAGGGAGAAAACCCAAACCAGCCCTCAAACGACCCCGTGTGAGGCACGAACACCTCGCACGGGACCACTGTAAATTGTACGAACTGATCGCGTAGTCGCGGGTCTCCCGGTTTGAGAATACGACGATAATTGCCAAAAATAAACACCTAGACTTAAAAACAGGCCGTTTTAGGGTGAAAACCCAAACCGGCCCCCTAACGGACTCGTAGAAGGCACGAACACCTCGCACGGGACCAATGTAACTTGTACGAACTGACTGAGTAGTCTCGGGTCTCCCGGTTTGAGAATACGACGATAATTGGTAAAAATCAACACTTGGACTTAAAAACAGGCCGTTAAAGGGTAAAAACCCAAACCAGCCCTCAAACGACCCTGTAAGAGGCACGAACACCTCGCACGGGACCAGTGTAACTTGTAGGAACTGACCGCGTAGTCCCGGGTCTCCCGGTTTTGAGAATACGAAGAAAATTTGCAAAAATAACACTTAGACTTAAAAACAGTCCGTTAAAGGGTGAAAACCGAAATCAGCCACCAAACGTCCCCGTAAGAGGCACGACACCTCGCACAGGACCAATGTAACTTGTAAGAACTAACCGTGTAGTCCTGGGTCTCCCGGTTTTAAGAATACGAAGATAATTTGAAAAATAACACTTAGACTTAAAAACAGGCCGTTAAAGGGTGAAAACAAAAACCATCCCCAAACGACCCGTAAGAGGCACGAACACCTCGCAGGGGACCAATGTAACTTGTAGGAACTGACCGCGTAGTCCCAGGTCTCGCGGTTTGAGAATATGACGAAAATTCTGAAAAATAACACTTAGACTTAAAAACAGGGTGTCAATGGGTGAAAACACAAACCAGACCCCAAACGACCCCGTAAGAGGCACGAACACCTCGCACGGGACCAATGTAACTTGAACGAACTGACCGCGTAGTCCCGGGTCTTCCGGTTTGAGAATACGATGATAATTGGCAAAAATCAACACTTGCACCTAAAAAAAAGCCATTAAAGGGTGAAAATCCAAACCAACCCCCAAACGGCCCAGTAAGAGGCACGAACACCTCGCACGGGACCAATGTAACTTGTACGAACTGATCGAGTAGTCCCGGGTCTCCCGGTTTGAGAATACGACGATAATTGGTAAAAATCAACACTTGGACTTAAAAACAGGCCGTAAAAGGGTAAAAACCCAAACCATCCCCCGAACGACCCCGTAAGAGGCACGAACACCTCGCACAGGACCAATGTAACCTGTAGGAACTGACCGTGTAGTCCCGGGTCTCCCGGTTTTGAGAATACGACGATGATTTTCAAAGATGACACTTGGACTTAAAAACAGGTCGTTAATGGGTGAAAACCCAATCCAGCCCTCAAACGACCCCGTAAGAGGCATGAACACCTCACATGGGACCAATCTTAATTGCTGGAGCTGACCGCATAGTCCCGGGTCTCTAGGTTTCAGAATACGATGATAATTTATAAAAATAACAATTTGACTTAAAAACAGGCCGTTAAAGGGTGAAAATCCAAACCAACCCTCAAACGACCCCGTAGGAGGCACGAACACCTCGCACGGGACCAATGTAACTTGTACGAACTGACCGCGTAGTCCTAGGTCTCCCGGTTAGAGAATACGACGATAATTTACAAAAATAACATTTACTTAAAAACAGGCCGTTAAACGGTGAAAACCCAAACCAGCCCCCAAACGACCCCGTAAGAGGCACGAACACCACTTACGGGACCAATATAACTTGTACGAATTGACCTCGTACTCCCGGGTCTCCCGGATTGAGAATACGATGATAATTGGCAACAATCAACACTTGGACTTAAAAACAGGCCGCTAAAGGGAGAAAACCCAAACCAGCCCTCAAACGACCCCGTGTGAGGCACGAACACCTCGCACGGGACCACCGTAAATTGTACGAACTGATCGCGTAGTCCCGGGTCTCCCGGTTTGAGAATATGACGATAATTGCCAAAAATAAACACCTAGACTTAAAAACAGGCCGTTTTAGGGTGAAAACCCAAACCGGCCCCCTAACGGACTCGTAGAAGGTACGAACACCTCGCACGGGACCAATGTAACTTGTACGAACTGACTGAGTAGTCTCGGGTCTCCCGGTTTGAGAATACGACGATAATTGGTAAAAATCAACACTTGGACTTAAAAACAGGCCGTTAAAGGGTAAAAACCCAAACCAGCCCTCAAACGACCCTGTAAGAGGCACGAACACCTCGCACGGGACCAGTGTAACTTGTAGGAACTGACCGCGTAGTCCCGGGTCTCCCGGTTTTGAGAATACGAAGAAAATTTGCAAAAATAACACTTAGACTTAAAAACAGTCCGTTAAAGGGTGAAAACCGAAATCAGCCACCAAACGTCCCCGTAAGAGGCACGACACCTCGCACAGGACCAATGTAACTTGTACGAACTAACCGTGTAGTCCCGGGTCTCCCGGTTTTAAGAATACGAAGATAATTTGAAAAATAACACTTAGACTTAAAAACAGGCCGTTAAAGGGTGAAAAATAAAAACCAGCCCCAAACGACCCGTAAGAGGCACGAACACCTCGCAGGGGACCAATGTAACTTGTAGGAACTGACCGCGTAGTCCCAGGTCTCGCGGTTTGAGAATATGACGAAAATTCTGAAAAATAACACTTAGACTTAAAAACAGGGTGTCAATGGGTGAAAACACAAACCAGACCCCAAACGACCCCGTAAGAGGCACGAACACCTCGCACGGGACCAATGTAACTTGAACGAACTGACCGCGTAGTCCCGGGTCTTCCGGTTTGAGAATACGATGATAATTGGCAAAAATCAACACTTGCACCTAAAAAAAAGCCGTTAAAGGGTGAAAATCCAAACCAACCCCCAAACGGCCCAGTAAGAGGCACGAACACCTCGCACGGGACCAATGTAACTTGTACGAACTGATCGAGTAGTCCCGGGTCTCCCGGTTTGAGAATACGACGATAATTGGTAAAAATCAACACTTGGACTTAAAAACA
Source organism: Sambucus nigra (assembly GCA_949130495.1). Taxonomy (NCBI): domain Eukaryota; kingdom Viridiplantae; phylum Streptophyta; class Magnoliopsida; order Dipsacales; family Adoxaceae; genus Sambucus; species Sambucus nigra. Next base: position 110,119,882 of record OX422217.1, read on the forward strand.
GGCCGTAAAAGGGTAAAAACCCAAACCATCCCCCGAACGACCCCGTAAGAGGCACGAACACCTCGCACGGGACCAATCTAACCTGTAGGAACTGACCGTGTAGTCCCGGGTCTCCCGGTTTTGAGAATACGACGATGATTTGCAAAGATGACACTTGGACTTAAAAAAAGGTCGTTAATGGGTGAAAACCCAAACCAGCCCTCAAACGACCCCGTAAGAGGCATGAACACCTCACATGGGACCAATCTTAATTGCTGGAGCTGACCGCATAGTCCCGGGTCTCTAGGTTTCAGAATACGATGATAATTTATAAAAATAACAATTTGACTTAAAAACAGGCCGTTAAAGGGTGAAAATCCAAACCAGCCCTCAAACGACCCCGTAGGAGGCATGAACACCTCGCACGGGACCAATGTAACTTGTACGAACTGACCGCGTAGTCCTAGGTCTCCCGGTTAGAGAATACGATGATAATTTGCAAAAATAACATTTACTTAAAAACAGGCCGTTAAACGGTGAAAACCCAAACCAATCCCAAACGACCCTGTAAGAGGCACGAACACCACTTACGGGACCAATATAACTTGTACGAATTGACCTCGTACTCCCGGGTCTCCTGGATTGAGAATACGATGATAATTGGCAACAATCAACACTTGGACTTAAAAACAGGCCGCTAAAGGGAGAAAACCCAAACCAGCCCTCAAACGACCCCGTGTGAGGCACGAACACCTCGCACGGGACCACTGTAAATTGTACGAACTGATCGCGTAGTCCCGGGTCTCCCGGTTTGAGAATACGACGATAATTGCCAAAAATAAACACCTAGACTTAAAAACAGGCCGTTTTAGGGTGAAAACCCAAACCGGCCCCCTAACGGACTCGTAGAAGGCACGAACACCTCGCACGGGACCAATGTAACTTGTACGAACTGACTGAGTAGTCTCGGGTCTCCCGGTTTGAGAATACGACGATAATTGGTAAAAATCAACACTTGGACTTAAAAACAGGCCGTTAAAGGGTAAAACCCAAACCAGCCCTCAAACGACCCTGTAAGAGGCACGAACACCTCGTACGGGACCAGTGTAACTTGTAGGAACTGACCGCGTAGTCCCGGGTGTCCCGGTTTTGAGAATACGAAGAAAATTTGCAAAAATAACACTTAGACTTAAAAACAGTCCGTTAAAGGGTGAAAACCGAAATCAGCCACCAAACGTCCCCGTAAGAGGCACGACACCTCGCACAGGACCAATGTAACTTGTAAGAACTAACCGTGTAGTCCTGGGTCTCCCGGTTTTAAGAATACGAAGATAATTTGAAAAATAACACTTAGACTTAAAAACAGGCCGTTAAAGGGTGAAAACAAAAACCATCCCCAAACGACCCGTAAGAGGCACGAACACCTCGCAGGGGACCAATGTAACTTGTAGGAACTGACCGCGTAGTCCCAGGTCTCGCGGTTTGAGAATATGACGAAAATTCTGAAAAATAACACTTAGACTTAAAAACAGGGTGTCAATGGGTGAAAACACAAACCAGACCCCAAACGACCCCGTAAGAGGCACGAACACCTCGCACGGGACCAATGTAACTTGAACGAACTGACCGCGTAGTCCCGGGTCTTCCGGTTTGAGAATACGATGATAATTGGCAAAAATCAACACTTGCACCTAAAAAAAAGCCGTTAAAGGGTGAAAATCCAAACCAACCCCCAAACGGCCCAGTAAGAGGCACGAACACCTCGCACGGGACCAATGTAACTTGTACGAACTGATCGAGTAGTCCCGGGTCTCCCGGTTTGAGAATACGACGATAATTGGTAAAAATCAACACTTGGACTTAAAAACAGGCCGTAAAAGGGTAAAAACCCAAACCATCCCCCGAACGACCCCGTAAGAGGCACGAACACCTCGCACAGGACCAATGTAACCTGTAGGAACTGACCGTGTAGTCCCGGGTCTCCCGGTTTTGAGAATACGACAATGATTTTCAAAGATGACACTTGGACTTAAAAACAGGTCGTTAATGGGTGAAAACCCAAACCAGCCCTCAAACGACCCCGTAAGAGGCATGAACACCTCACATGGGACCAATCTTAATTGCTGGAGCTGACCGCATAGTCCCGGGTCTCTAGGTTTCAGAATACGATGATAATTTATAAAAATAACAATTTGACTTAAAAACAGGCCGTTAAAGGGTGAAAATCCAAACCAACCCTCAAACGACCCCGTAGGAGGCACGAACACCTCGCACGGGACCAATGTAACTTGTACGAACTGACCGCGTAGTCCTAGGTCTCCCGGTTAGAGAATACGACGATAATTTACAAAAATAACATTTACTTAAAAACAGGCCGTTAAACGGTGAAAACCCAAACCAGCCCCCAAACGACCCCGTAAGAGGCACGAACACCACTTACGGGACCAATATAACTTGTACGAATTGACCTCGTACTCCCGGGTCTCCCGGATTGAGAATACGATGATAATTGGCAACAATCAACACTTGGACTTAAAAACAGGCCGCTAAAGGGAGAAAACCCAAACCAGCCCTCAAACGACCCCGTGTGAGGCACGAACACCTCGCACGGGACCACCGTAAATTGTACGAACTGATCGCGTAGTCCCGGGTCTCCCGGTTTGAGAATATGACGATAATTGCCAAAAATAAACACCTAGACTTAAAAACAGGCCGTTTTAGGGTGAAAACCCAAACCGGCCCCCTAACGGACTCGTAGAAGGTACGAACACCTCGCACGGGACCAATGTAACTTGTACGAACTGACTGAGTAGTCTCGGGTCTCCCGGTTTGAGAATACGACGATAATTGGTAAAAATCAACACTTGGACTTAAAAACAGGCCGTTAAAGGGTAAAAACCCAAACCAGCCCTCAAACGACCCTGTAAGAGGCACGAACACCTCGCACGGGACCAGTGTAACTTGTAGGAACTGACCGCGTAGTCCCGGGTCTCCCGGTTTTGAGAATACGAAGAAAATTTGCAAAAATAACACTTAGACTTAAAAACAGTCCGTTAAAGGGTGAAAACCGAAATCAGCCACCAAACGTCCCCGTAAGAGGCACGACACCTCGCACAGGACCAATGTAACTTGTACGAACTAACCGTGTAGTCCCGGGTCTCCCGGTTTTAAGAATACGAAGATAATTTGAAAAATAACACTTAGACTTAAAAACAGGCCGTTAAAGGGTGAAAAATAAAAACCAGCCCCAAACGACCCGTAAGAGGCACGAACACCTCGCAGGGGACCAATGTAACTTGTAGGAACTGACCGCGTAGTCCCAGGTCTCGCGGTTTGAGAATATGACGAAAATTCTGAAAAATAACACTTAGACTTAAAAACAGGGTGTCAATGGGTGAAAACACAAACCAGACCCCAAACGACCCCGTAAGAGGCACGAACACCTCGCACGGGACCAATGTAACTTGAACGAACTGACCGCGTAGTCCCGGGTCTTCCGGTTTGAGAATACGATGATAATTGGCAAAAATCAACACTTGCACCTAAAAAAAAGCCGTTAAAGGGTGAAAATCCAAACCAACCCCCAAACGGCCCAGTAAGAGGCACGAACACCTCGCACGGGACCAATGTAACTTGTACGAACTGATCGAGTAGTCCCGGGTCTCCCGGTTTGAGAATACGACGATAATTGGTAAAAATCAACACTTGGACTTAAAAACAGGCCGTAAAAGGGTAAAAACCCAAACCATCCCCCGAACGACCCCGTAAGAGGCACGAACACCTCGCACGGGACCAATCTAACCTGTAGGAACTGACCGTGTAGTCCCGGGTCTCCCGGTTTTGAGAATACGACGATGATTTGCAAAGATGACACTTGGACTTAAAAAAAGGTCGTTAATGGGTGAAAACCCAAACCAGCCCTCAAACGACCCCGTAAGAGGCATGAACACCTCACATGGGACCAATCTTAATTGCTGGAGCTGACCGCATAGTCCCGGGTCTCTAGGTTTCAGAATACGATGATAATTTATAAAAATAACAATTTGACTTAAAAACAGGCCGTTAAAGGGTGAAAATCCAAACCAGCCCTCAAACGACCCCGTAGGAGGCATGAACACCTCGCACGGGACCAATGTAACTTGTACGAACTGACCGCGTAGTCCTAGGTCTCCCGGTTAGAGAATACGATGATAATTTGCAAAAATAACATTTACTTAAAAACAGGCCGTTAAACGGTGAAAACCCAAACCAATCCCAAACGACCCTGTAAGAGGCACGAACACCACTTACGGGACCAATATAACTTGTACGAATTGACCTCGTACTCCCGGGTCTCCTGGATTGAGAATACGATGATAATTGGCAACAATCAACACTTGGACTTAAAAACAGGCCGCTAAAGGGAGAAAACCCAAACCAGCCCTCAAACGACCCCGTGTGAGGCACGAACACCTCGCACGGGACCACTGTAAATTGTACGAACTGATCGCGTAGTCCCGGGTCTCCCGGTTTGAGAATACGACGATAATTGCCAAAAATAAACACCTAGACTTAAAAACAGGCCGTTTTAGGGTGAAAACCCAAACCGGCCCCCTAACGGACTCGTAGAAGGCACGAACACCTCGCACGGGACCAATGTAACTTGTACGAACTGACTGAGTAGTCTCGGGTCTCCCGGTTTGAGAATACGACGATAATTGGTAAAAATCAACACTTGGACTTAAAAACAGGCCGTTAAAGGGTAAAACCCAAACCAGCCCTCAAACGACCCTGTAAGAGGCACGAACACCTCGTACGGGACCAGTGTAACTTGTAGGAACTGACCGCGTAGTCCCGGGTGTCCCGGTTTTGAGAATACGAAGAAAATTTGCAAAAATAACACTTAGACTTAAAAACAGTCCGTTAAAGGGTGAAAACCGAAATCAGCCACCAAACGTCCCCGTAAGAGGCACGACACCTCGCACAGGACCAATGTAACTTGTAAGAACTAACCGTGTAGTCCTGGGTCTCCCGGTTTTAAGAATACGAAGATAATTTGAAAAATAACACTTAGACTTAAAAACAGGCCGTTAAAGGGTGAAAACAAAAACCATCCCCAAACGACCCGTAAGAGGCACGAACACCTCGCAGGGGACCAATGTAACTTGTAGGAACTGACCGCGTAGTCCCAGGTCTCGCGGTTTGAGAATATGACGAAAATTCTGAAAAATAACACTTAGACTTAAAAACAGGGTGTCAATGGGTGAAAACACAAACCAGACCCCAAACGACCCCGTAAGAGGCACGAACACCTCGCACGGGACCAATGTAACTTGAACGAACTGACCGCGTAGTCCCGGGTCTTCCGGTTTGAGAATACGATGATAATTGGCAAAAATCAACACTTGCACCTAAAAAAAAGCCGTTAAAGGGTGAAAATCCAAACCAACCCCCAAACGGCCCAGTAAGAGGCACGAACACCTCGCACGGGACCAATGTAACTTGTACGAACTGATCGAGTAGTCCCGGGTCTCCCGGTTTGAGAATACGACGATAATTGGTAAAAATCAACACTTGGACTTAAAAACAGGCCGTAAAAGGGTAAAAACCCAAACCATCCCCCGAACGACCCCGTAAGAGGCACGAACACCTCGCACAGGACCAATGTAACCTGTAGGAACTGACCGTGTAGTCCCGGGTCTCCCGGTTTTGAGAATACGACAATGATTTTCAAAGATGACACTTGGACTTAAAAACAGGTCGTTAATGGGTGAAAACCCAAACCAGCCCTCAAACGACCCCGTAAGAGGCATGAACACCTCACATGGGACCAATCTTAATTGCTGGAGCTGACCGCATAGTCCCGGGTCTCTAGGTTTCAGAATACGATGATAATTTATAAAAATAACAATTTGACTTAAAAACAGGCCGTTAAAGGGTGAAAATCCAAACCAACCCTCAAACGACCCCGTAGGAGGCACGAACACCTCGCACGGGACCAATGTAACTTGTACGAACTGACCGCGTAGTCCTAGGTCTCCCGGTTAGAGAATACGACGATAATTTACAAAAATAACATTTACTTAAAAACAGGCCGTTAAACGGTGAAAACCCAAACCAGCCCCCAAACGACCCCGTAAGAGGCACGAACACCACTTACGGGACCAATATAACTTGTACGAATTGACCTCGTACTCCCGGGTCTCCCGGATTGAGAATACGATGATAATTGGCAACAATCAACACTTGGACTTAAAAACAGGCCGCTAAAGGGAGAAAACCCAAACCAGCCCTCAAACGACCCCGTGTGAGGCACGAACACCTCGCACGGGACCACCGTAAATTGTACGAACTGATCGCGTAGTCCCGGGTCTCCCGGTTTGAGAATATGACGATAATTGCCAAAAATAAACACCTAGACTTAAAAACAGGCCGTTTTAGGGTGAAAACCCAAACCGGCCCCCTAACGGACTCGTAGAAGGTACGAACACCTCGCACGGGACCAATGTAACTTGTACGAACTGACTGAGTAGTCTCGGGTCTCCCGGTTTGAGAATACGACGATAATTGGTAAAAATCAACACTTGGACTTAAAAACAGGCCGTTAAAGGGTAAAAACCCAAACCAGCCCTCAAACGACCCTGTAAGAGGCACGAACACCTCGCACGGGACCAGTGTAACTTGTAGGAACTGACCGCGTAGTCCCGGGTCTCCCGGTTTTGAGAATACGAAGAAAATTTGCAAAAATAACACTTAGACTTAAAAACAGTCCGTTAAAGGGTGAAAACCGAAATCAGCCACCAAACGTCCCCGTAAGAGGCACGACACCTCGCACAGGACCAATGTAACTTGTACGAACTAACCGTGTAGTCCCGGGTCTCCCGGTTTTAAGAATACGAAGATAATTTGAAAAATAACACTTAGACTTAAAAACAGGCCGTTAAAGGGTGAAAAATAAAAACCAGCCCCAAACGACCCGTAAGAGGCACGAACACCTCGCAGGGGACCAATGTAACTTGTAGGAACTGACCGCGTAGTCCCAGGTCTCGCGGTTTGAGAATATGACGAAAATTCTGAAAAATAACACTTAGACTTAAAAACAGGGTGTCAATGGGTGAAAACACAAACCAGACCCCAAACGACCCCGTAAGAGGCACGAACACCTCGCACGGGACCAATGTAACTTGAACGAACTGACCGCGTAGTCCCGGGTCTTCCGGTTTGAGAATACGATGATAATTGGCAAAAATCAACACTTGCACCTAAAAAAAAGCCGTTAAAGGGTGAAAATCCAAACCAACCCCCAAACGGCCCAGTAAGAGGCACGAACACCTCGCACGGGACCAATGTAACTTGTACGAACTGATCGAGTAGTCCCGGGTCTCCCGGTTTGAGAATACGACGATAATTGGTAAAAATCAACACTTGGACTTAAAAACAGGCCGTAAAAGGGTAAAAACCCAAACCATCCCCCGAACGACCCCGTAAGAGGCACGAACACCTCGCACGGGACCAATCTAACCTGTAGGAACTGACCGTGTAGTCCCGGGTCTCCCGGTTTTGAGAATACGACGATGATTTGCAAAGATGACACTTGGACTTAAAAAAAGGTCGTTAATGGGTGAAAACCCAAACCAGCCCTCAAACGACCCCGTAAGAGGCATGAACACCTCACATGGGACCAATCTTAATTGCTGGAGCTGACCGCATAGTCCCGGGTCTCTAGGTTTCAGAATACGATGATAATTTATAAAAATAACAATTTGACTTAAAAACAGGCCGTTAAAGGGTGAAAATCCAAACCAGCCCTCAAACGACCCCGTAGGAGGCATGAACACCTCGCACGGGACCAATGTAACTTGTACGAACTGACCGCGTAGTCCTAGGTCTCCCGGTTAGAGAATACGACGATAATTTGCAAAAATAACATTTACTTAAAAACAGGCCGTTAAACGGTGAAAACCCAAACCAGCCCCCAAACGACCCCGTAAGAGGCACGAACACCACTTACGGGACCAATATAACTTGTACGAATTGACCTCGTACTCCCGGGTCTCCTGGATTGAGAATACGATGATAATTGGCAACAATCAACACTTGGACTTAAAAACAGGCCGCTAAAGGGAGAAAACCCAAACCAGCCCTCAAACGACCCCGTGTGAGGCACGAACACCTCGCACGGGACCACTGTAAATTGTACGAACTGATCGCGTAGTCCCGGGTCTCCCGGTTTGAGAATACGACGATAATTGCCAAAAATAAACACCTAGACTTAAAAACAGGCCGTTTTAGGGTGAAAACCCAAACCGGCCCCCTAACGGACTCGTAGAAGGCACGAACACCTCGCACGGGACCAATGTAACTTGTACGAACTGACTGAGTAGTCTCGGGTCTCCCGGTTTGAGAATACGACGATAATTGGTAAAAATCAACACTTGGACTTAAAAACAGGCCGTTAAAGGGTAAAACCCAAACCAGCCCTCAAACGACCCTGTAAGAGGCACGAACACCTCGTACGGGACCAGTGTAACTTGTAGGAACTGACCGCGTAGTCCCGGGTGTCCCGGTTTTGAGAATACGAAGAAAATTTGCAAAAATAACACTTAGACTTAAAAACAGTCCGTTAAAGGGTGAAAATCGAAATCAGCCACCAAACGTCCCCGTAAGAGGCACGACACCTCGCACAGGACCAATGTAACTTGTACGAACTAACTGTGTAGTCCCGGGTCTCCCGGTTTTAAGAATACGAAGATAATTTGAAAAATAACACTTAGACTTAAAAACAGGCCGTTAACGGGTGAAAACAAAAACCAGCCCCAAACGACCCGTAAGAGGCACGAACACCTCGCAGGGGACCAATGTAACTTGTAGGAACTGACCGCGTAGTCCCAGGTCTCGCGGTTTGAGAATATGACGAAAATTCTGAAAAATAACACTTAGACTTAAAAACATGCCGTCAATGGGTGAAAACACAAACCAGACCCCAAACGACCCCGTAAGAGGCACGAACACCTCGCATGGGACCAATGTAACTTGAACGAACTGACCGCGTAGTCCCGGGTCTTCCGGTTTGAGAATACGATGATAATTGGCAAAAATCAACACTTGCACCTAAAAAAAAGCCGTTAAAGGGTGAAAATCCAAACCAACCCCCAAACGGCCCAGTAAGAGGCACGAACACCTCGCACGGGACCAATGTAACTTGTACGAACTGATCGAGTAGTCCCGGGTCTCCCGGTTTGAGAATACGACGATAATTGGTAAAAATCAACACTTGGACTTAAAAACAGGCCGTAAAAGGGTAAAAACCCAAACCATCCCCCGAACGACCCCGTAAGAGGCACGAACACCTCGCACAGGACCAATGTAACCTGTAGGAACTGACCGTGTAGTCCCGGGTCTCCCGGTTTTGAGAATACGACGATAATTTGCAAAGATGACACTTGGACTTAAAAACAGGTCGTTAATGGGTGAAAACCCAAACCAGCCCTCAAACGACCCCGTAAGAGGCAAGAACACCTCACATGGGACCAATCTTAATTGCTGGAGCTGACCGCATAGTCCCGGGTCTCTAGGTTTCAGAATACGATGATAATTTATACAAAAAACAATTTGACTTAAAAACAGGCCGTTAAAGGGTGAAAATCCAAACCAGCCCTCAAACGACCCCGTAGGAGGCACGAACACCTCGCACGGGACCAATGTAACTTGTACGAACTGACCGCGTAGTCCTAGGTCTCCCTGTTAGAGAATACGACGATAATTTGCAAAAATAACATTTACTTAAAAACAGGCCGTTAAACGGTGAAAACCCAAACCAGCCCCCAAACGACCCCGTAAGAGGCACGAACACCACTTACGGGACCAATATAACTTGTACGAATTGACCTCGTACTCCCGGGTCTCCCGGATTGAGAATACAATGATAATTGGCAACAATCAACACTTGGACTTAAAAACAGGTCGCTAAAGGGAGAAAACCCAAACCAGCCCTCAAACGACCCCGTGTGAGGCACGAACACCTGGCACGGGACCAGTGTAACTTGTACGAACTGATCGCGTAGTCCCGGGTCTCCCGGTTTGAGAATACGACGATAATTGCCAAAAATAAACACCTAGACTTAAAAACAGGCCGTTTTAGGTTGAAAACCCAAACCGGCCCCCTAACGGACTCGTAGAAGGCACGAACACCTCGCACGGGACCAATGTAACTTGTACGAACTGACTGAGTAGTCTCGGGTCTCCCGGTTTGAGAATACGACGATAATTGGTAAAAATCAACACTTGGACTTAAAAACAGGCCGTTAAAGGGTAAAAACCCAAACCAGCCCTCAAACGACCCTGTAAGAGGCACGAGCACCTCGCACGGGACCAGTGTAACTTGTAGGAACTGACCGCGTAGTCCCGGGTCTCCCGGTTTTGAGAATACGAAGAAAATTTGCAAAAATAACACTTAGACTTAAAAACAGTCCGTTAAAGGGTGAAAACCGAAATCAGCCACCAAACGTCCCCGTAAGAGGCACGACACCTCGCACAGGACCAAAGTAACTTGTACGAACTAACCGTGTAGTCCCGGGTCTCCCGGTTTTAAGAATACGAAGATAATTTGAAAAATAACACTTAGACTTAAAAACAGGCCGTTAAAGGGTGAAAAATAAAAACCAGCCCCAAACGACCCGTAAGAGGCACGAACACCTCGCAGGGGACCAATGTAACTTGCAGAAACTGACCGCGTAGTCCTAGGTCTCGCGGTTTGAGAATATGACGAAAATTCTGAAAAATAACACTTAGACTTAAAAACAGGGTGTCAATGGGTGAAAACACAAACCAGACCCCAAACGACCCCGTAAGAGGCACGAACACCTCGCACGGGACCAATGTAACTTGAACGAACTGACCGCGTAGTCCCGGGTCTTCCGGTTTGAGAATACGATGATAATTGGCAAAACTCAACACTTGCACCTAAAAAAAAGCCGTTAAAGGGTGAAAATCCAAACCAACCCCCAAACGGCCCAGTAAGAGGCACGAACACCTCGCACGGGACCAATGTAACTTGTACGAACTGATCGAGTAGTCCCGGGTCTCCCGGTTTGAGAATACGACGATAATTGGTAAAAATCAACACTTGGACTAAAAAATAGGCCGTAAAAGGGTAAAAACCCAAACCATCCCCCGAACGACCCCGTAAGAGGCACGAACACCTCGCACAGGACCAATGTAACCTGTAGGAACTGACCGTGTAGTCCCGGGTCTCCCGGTTTTGAGAATACGACGATAATTTGCAAAGATGACACTTGGACTTAAAAACAGGTCGTTAATGGGTGAAAACCCAAACCAGCCCTCAAACGACCCCGTAAGAGGCATGAACACCTCACATGGGACCAATCTTAATTGCTGGAGCTGACCGCATAGTCCCGGGTCTCTAGGCTTCAGAATACGATGATAATTTATAAAAATAACAATTTGACTTAAAAACAGGCCGTTAAAGGGTGAAAATCCAAACCAACCCTCAAACGACCCCGTAGGAGGCACGAACACCTCGCACGGGACCAATGTAACTTGTACGAACTGACCGCGTAGTCCTAGGTCTCCCGGTTAGAGAATACGACGATAATTTGCAAAAATAACATTTACTTAAAAACAGGCCGTTAAACGGTGAAAACCCAAACCAGCCCCCAAACGACCCCGTAAGAGGCATGAAAACCACTTACGGGACCAATATAACTTGTACGAATTGACCTCGTACTCCCGGGTCTCCCGGATTGAGAATACGATGATAATTGGCAACAATCAACACTTGGACTTAAAAACAGGCCGCTAAAGGGAGAAAACCCAAACCAGCCCTCAAACGACCCCATGTGAGGCACGAACACCTGGCACGGGACCAGTGTAACTTGTACGAACTGATCGCGTAGTCCCGGGTCTCCCGGTTTGAGAATACGACGATAATTGCCAAAAATAAACACCTAGACTTAAAAATAGGCCGTTTTAGGTTGAAAACCCAAACCGGCCCCCTAACGGACTCGTAGAAGGCACGAACACCTCGCACGGGACCAATGTAACTTGTACGAACTGACTGAGTAGTCTCGGGTCTCCCGGTTTGAGAATACGACGATAATTGGTAAAAATCAACACTTGGACTTAAAAACAGGCCGTTAAAGGGTAAAAACCCAAACCAGCCCTCAAACGACCCTGTAAGAGGCACGAGCACCTCGCACGGGACCAGTGTAACTTGTAGGAACTGACCGCGTAGTCCCGGGTCTCCCGGTTTTGAGAATACGAAGAAAATTTGCAAAAATAACACTTAGACTTAAAAACAGTCCGTTAAAGGGTGAAAACCGAAATCAGCCACCAAACGTCCCCGTAAGAGGCACGACACCTCGCACAGGACCAATGTAAATTGTACGAACTAACCGTGTAGTCCCGGGTCTCCCGGTTTTAAGAATACGAAGATAATTTGAAAAATAACACTTAGACTTAAAAACAGGCCGTTAAAGGGTGAAAACAAAAACCAGCCCCAAACGACCCGTAAGAGGCACGAACACCTCGCAGGGGACCAATGTAACTTGTAGGAACTGACCGCGTAGTCCTAGGTCTCGCGGTTTGAGAATATGACGAAAATTCTGAAAAATAACACTTAGACTTAAAAACAGGCCGTCAATGGGTGAAAACACAAACCAGACCCCAAACGACCCCGTAAGAGGCACGAACACCTCGCACGGGACCAATGTAACTTGAACGAACTGACCGCGTAGTCCCGGGTCTTCCGGTTTGAGAATACGATGATAATTGGCAAAAATCAACACTTGCACCTAAAAAAAAGCCGTTAAAGGGTGAAAATCCAAACCAACCCCCAAACGGCCCAGTAAGAGGCACGAACACCTCGCACGAGACCAATGTAACTTGTACGAACTGATCGAGTTGTCCCGGGTCTCCCGGTTTGAGAATACGACGATAATTGGTAAAAATCAACACTTGGACTAAAAAATAGGCCGTAAAAGGGTAAAAACCCAAACCATCCCCCGAACGACCCCGTAAGAGGCACGAACACCTCGCACAGGACCAATGTAACCTGTAGGAACTGACCGTGTAGTCCCGGGTCTCCCGGTTTTGAGAATACGACGATGATTTGCAAAGATGACACTTGGACTTAAAAACAGGTCGTTAATGGGTGAAAACCCAAACCAGCCCTCAAACGACCCTGTAAGAGGCATGAACACCTCACATGGGACCAATCTTAATTGCTGGAGCTGACCGCATAGTCCCGGGTCTCTAGGTTTCAGAATACGATGATAATTTATAAAAATAACAATTTGACTTAAAAGCAGGCCGTTAAAGGGTGAAAATCCAAACCAGCCCTCAAAGGACCCCGTAGGAGGCACGAACACCTCGCACGGGACCAATGTAACTTGTACGAACTGACCGCGTAGTCCTAGGTCTCCCGGTTAGAGAATACGACGATAATTTGCAAAAATAACATTTACTTAAAAACAGGCCGTTAAAATGTGAAAACCCAAACCAGCCCCCAAACGACCCCGTAAGGGGTACGAACACCACTTACGGGACCAATATAACTTGTACGAATTGACCTCGTACTCCCGGGTCTCCCGGATTGAGAATACGATGATAATTGGCAACAATCAACACTTGGACTTAAAAACAGGCCGCTAAAGGGAGAAAACCCAAACCAGCCCTCAAACGACCCCGTGTGAGGCACGAACACCTCGCACGGGACCACTGTAAATTGTACGAACTGATCGCGTAGTCCCGGGTCTCCCGATTTGAGAATACGACGATAATTGCCAAAAATAAACACCTAGACTTAAAAACAGGCCGTTTTAGGGTGAAAACCCAAACCGGCCCCCTAACGGACTCGTAGAAGGCACGAACACCTCGCACGGGACCAATGTAACTTGTACGAACTGACTGAGTAGTCTCGGGTCTCCCGATTTGAGAATACAACGATAATTGGTAAAAATCAACACTTGGACTTAAAAACAGGCCGTTAAAGGGTAAAAACCCAAACCAGCCCTCAAACGACCCTGTAAGAGGCACGAGCACCTCGCACGGGACCAGTGTAACTTGTAGGAACTGACCGCGTAGTCCCGGGTCTCCCGGTTTTGAGAATACGAAGAAAATTTGCAAAAATAACACTTAGACTTAAAAACAGTCCGTTAAAGGGTGAAAACCGAAATCAGCCACCAAACGTCCCCGTAAGAGGCACGACACCTCGCACAGGACCAAAGTAACTTGTACGAACTAACCGTGTAGTCCCGGGTCTCCCGGTTTTAAGAATACGAAGATAATTTGAAAAATAACACTTAGACTTAAAAACAGGCCGTTAACGGGTGAAAACAAAAACCAGCCCCAAACGACCCGTAAGAGGCACGAACACCTCGCAGGGGACCAATGTAACTTGTAGGAACTGACCGCGTAGTCCCAGGTCTCGCGGTTTGAGAATATGACGAAAATTCTGAAAAATAACACTTAGACTTAAAAACAGGCCGTCAATGGGTGAAAACACAAACCAGACCCCAAACGACCCCGTAAGAGGCACGAACACCTCGCACGGGACCAATGTAACTTGAACGAACTGACCGCGTAGTCCCGGGTCTTCCGGTTTGAGAATACGATGATAATTGGCAAAAATCAACACTTGCACCTAAAAAAAAGCCGTTAAAGGGTGAAAATCCAAACCAACCCCCAAACGGCCCAGTAAGAGGCACGAACACCTCGCACGAGACCAATGTAACTTGTACGAACTGATCGAGTAGTCCCGGGTCTCCCGGTTTGAGAATACGACGATAATTGGTAAAAATCAACACTTGGACTAAAAAATAGACCGTAAAAGGGTAAAACCCCAAACCATCCCCCGAACGACCCCGTAAGAGGCACGAACACCTCGCACAGGACCAATGTAACCTGTAGGAACTGACCGTGTAGTCCCGGGTCTCCCGGTTTTGAGAATACGACGATGATTTGCAAAGATGACACTTGGACTTAAAAACAGGTCGTTAATGGGTGAAAACCCAAACCAGCCCTCAAACGACCCCGTAAGAGGCATGAACACCTCACATGGGACCAATCTTAATTGCTGGAGCTGACCGCATAGTCCCGGGTCTCTAGGTTTCAGAATACGATGATAATTTATAAAAATAACAATTTGACTTAAAAGCAGGCCGTTAAAGGGTGAAAATCCAAACCAGCCCTCAAAGGACCCCGTAGGAGGCACGAACACCTCGCACGGGACCAATGTAACTTGTACGAACTGACCGCGTAGTCCTAGGTCTCCCGGTTAGAGAATACGACGATAATTTGCAAAAATAACATTTACTTAAAAACAGGCCGTTAAAATGTGAAAACCCAAACCAGCCCCCAAACGACCCCGTAAGGGGTACGAACACCACTTACGGGACCAATATAACTTGTACGAATTGACCTCGTACTCCCGGGTCTCCCGGATTGAGAATACGATGATAATTGGCAACAATCAACACTTGGACTTAAAAACAGGCCGCTAAAGGGAGAAAACCCAAACCAGCCCTCAAACGACCCCGTGTGAGGCACGAACACCTCGCACGGGACCAGTGTAACTTGTACGAACTGATCGCGTAGTCCCGGGTCTCCCGGTTTGAGAATACGACGATAATTGCCAAAAATATACACCTAGACTTAAAAACAGGCCGTTTTAGGTTGAAAACCCAAACCGGCCCCCTAACGGACTCGTAGAAGGTACGAACACCTCGCACGGGACCAATGTAACTTGTACGAACTGACTGAGTAGTCTCGGGTCTCCCGATTTGAGAATACAACGATAATTGGTAAAAATCAACACTTGGACTTAAAAACAGGCCGTTAAAGGGTAAAAACCCAAACCAGCCCTCAAACGACCCTGTAAGAGGCACGAGCACCTCGCACGGGACCAGTGTAACTTGTAGGAACTGACCGCGTAGTCCCGGGTCTCCCGGTTTTGAGAATACGAAGAAAATTTGCAAAAATAACACTTAGACTTAAAAACAGTCCGTTAAAGGGTGAAAACCGAAATCAGCCACCAAACGTCCCCGTAAGAGGCACGACACCTCGCACAGGACCAAAGTAACTTGTACGAACTAACCGTGTAGTCCCGGGTCTCCCGGTTTTAAGAATACGAAGATAATTTGAAAAATAACACTTAGACTTAAAAACAGGCCGTTAACGGGTGAAAACAAAAACCAGCCCCAAACGACCCGTAAGAGGCACGAACACCTCGCAGGGGACCAATGTAACTTGTAGGAACTGACCGCGTAGTCCCAGGTCTCGCGGTTTGAGAATATGACGGAAATTCTGAAAAATAACACTTAGACTTAAAAACAGGCCGTCAATGGGTGAAAACACAAACCAGACCCCAAACGACCCCGTAAGAGGCACGAACACCTCGCACGGGACCAATGTAACTTGAACGAACTGACCGCGTAGTCCCGGGTCTTCCGGTTTGAGAATACGATGATAATTGGCAAAAATCAACAATTGCACCTAAAAAAAAGCCGTTAAAGGGTGAAAATCCAAACCAACCCCCAAACGGCCCAGTAAGAGGCACGAACACCTCGCACGAGACCAATGTAACTTGTACGAACTGATCGAGTAGTCCCGGGTCTCCCGGTTTGAGAATACGACGATAATTGGTAAAAATCAACACTTGGACTTAAAAATAGGCCGTAAAAGGGTAAAAACCCAAACCATCCCCCGAACGACCCCGTAAGAGGCACGACACCTCGCACAGGACCAATGTAACCTGTAGGAACTGACCGTGTAGTCCCGGGTCTCCCGGTTTTGAGAATACGACGATGATTTGCAAAGATGACACTTGGACTTAAAAACAGGTCGTTAATGGGTGAAAACCCAAACCAGCCCTCAAACGACCCCGTAAGAGGCATGAACACCTCACATGGGACCAATCTTAATTGCTGGAGCTGACCGCATAGTCCCGGGTCTCTAGGTTTTAGAATACGATGATAATTTATAAAAATAACAATTTGACTTAAAAACAGGCCGTTAAAGGGTGAAAATCCAAACCAGCCCTCAAAGGACCCCGTAGGAGGCACGAAAACCTCGCACGGGACCAATGTAACTTGTACGAACTGACCGCGTAGTCCTAGGTCTCCCGGTTAGAGAATACGACGATAATTTGCAAAAATAACATTTACTTAAAAACAGGCCGTTAAAATGTGAAAACCCAAACCAGCCCCCAAACGACCCCGTAAGGGGTACGAACACCACTTACGGGACCAATATAACTTGTACGAATTGACCTCGTACTCCCGGGTCTCCCGGATTGAGAATACGATGATAATTGGCAACAATCAACACTTGGACTTAAAAACAGGCCGCTAAAGGGAGAAAACCCAAACCAGCCCTCAAACGACCCCGTGTGAGGCACGAACACCTCGCACGGGACCACTGTAAATTGTACGAACTGATCGCGTAGTCCCGGGTCTCCCGATTTGAGAATACGACGATAATTGCCAAAAATAAACACCTAGACTTAAAAACAGGCCGTTTTAGGGTGAAAACCCAAACCGGCCCCCTAACGGACTCGTAGAAGGTACGAACACCTCGCACGGGACCAATGTAACTTGTACGAACTGACTGAGTAGTCTCGGGTCTCCCGATTTGAGAATACGACGATAATTGGTAAAAATCAACACTTGGACTTAAAAACAGGCCGTTAAAGGGTAAAAACCCAAACCAGCCCTCAAACGACCCTGTAAGAGGCACGAGCACCTCGCACGGGACCAGTGTAACTTGTAGGAACTGACCGTGTAGTCCCGGGTCTCCCGGTTTTGAGAATACGAAGAAAATTTGCAAAAATAACACTTAGACTTAAAAACAGTCCGTTAAAGGGTGAAAACCGAAATCAGCCACCAAACGTCTCCGTAAGAGGCACGACACCTCGCACAGGACCAATGTAACTTGTACGAACTAACCGTGTAGTCCCGGGTCTCCCGGTTTTAAGAATACGAAGATAATTTGAAAAATAACACTTAGACTTAAAAACAGGCCGTTAATGGGTGAAAACAAAAAACAGCCCCAAACGACCCGTAAGAGGCACGAACACCTCGCAGGGGACCAATGTAACTTGTAGGAACTGACCGCGTAGTCCCAGGTCTCGCGGTTTGAGAATATGACGAAAATTCTGAAAAATAACTCTTAGACTTAAAAACAGGCCGTCAATGAGTGAAAACACAAACCAGACCCCAAACGACCCCGTAAGAGGCACGAACACCTCGCACGGGACCAATGTAACTTGAACGAACTGACCGCGTACTCCCGGGTCTTCCGGTTTGAGAATACGATGATAATTGGCAAAAATCAACACTTGTACCTAAAAAAAAGCCGTTAAAGGGTGAAAATCCAAACCAACCCCCAAACGGCCCAGTAAGAGGCACGAACACCTCGCACGGGACCAATGTAACTTGTACGAACTGATCGAGTAGTCCCGGGTCTCCCGGTTTGAGAATACGACGATAATTGGTAAAAATCAACACTTGGACTTAAAAATAGGCCGTAAAAGGGTAAAAACCCAAACCATCCCCCGAACGACCCCGTAAGAGGCACGAACACCTCGCACAGGACCAATGTAACCTGTAGGAACGGACCGTGTAGTCCCGGGTCTCCCGGTTTTGAGAATACGACGATAATTTGCAAAGATGACACTTGGACTTAAAAACAGGTCGTTAATGGGTGAAAACCCAAACCAGCCCTCAAACGACCCCGTAAGAGGCATGAACACCTCACATGGGACCAATCTTAATTGCTGGAGCTGACCGCATAGTCCCGGGTCTCTAGGTTTCAGAATACGATGATAATTTATAAAAATAACAATTTGACTTAAAAACAGGCCGTTAAAGGGTGAAAATCCAAACCAGCCCTCAAACGACCCCGTAGGAGGCACGAACACCTCGCACGGGACCAATGTAACTTGTACGAACTGACCGCGTAGTCCTAGGTCTCCCTGTTAGAGAATACGACGATAATTTGCAAAAATAACATTTACTTAAAAACAGGCCGTTAAACGGTGAAAACCCAAACCAGCCCCCAAACGACCCCGTAAGAGGCACGAACACCACTTACGGGACCAATATAACTTGTACGAATTGACCTCGTACTCCCGGGTCTCCCGGATTGAGAATACGATGATAATTGGCAATAATCAACACTTGGACTTAAAAACAGGCCGCTAAAGGGAGAAAACCCAAACCAGCCCTCAAACGACCCCATGTGAGGCACGAACACCTCGGACGGGACCAGTGTAACTTGTACGAACTGATCGCGTAGTCCCGGGTCTCCCGGTTTGAGAATACGACGATAATTGCCAAAAATAAACACCTAGACTTAAAAACAGGCCGTTTTAGGTTGAAAACCCAAACCGGCCCCCTAACGGACTCGTAGAAGGCACGAACACCTCGCACGGGACCAATGTAACTTGTACGAACTGACTGAGTAGTCTCGGGTCTCCCGGTTTGAGAATACGACGATAATTGGTAAAAATCAACACTTGGACTTAAAAACAGGCCGTTAAAGGGTAAAAACCCAAACCAGCCCTCAAACGACCCTGTAAGAGGCACGAACACCTCGCACGGGACCAGTGTAACTTGTAGGAACTGACCGCGTAGTCCCGGGTCTCCCGGTTTTGAGAAAACGAAGAAAATTCGCAAAAATAACACTTAGACTTAAAAACAGTCCGTTAAAGGGTGAAAACCGAAATCAGCCACCAAACGTCTCCGTAAGAGGCACGACACCTCGCACAGGACCAATGTAACTTGTACGAACTAACCGTGTAGTCCCGGGTCTCCCGGTTTTAAGAATACGAAGATAATTTGAAAAATAACACTTAGACTTAAAAACAGGCCGTTAAAGGGTGAAAACAAAAACCAGCCCCAAACGACCCGTAAGAGGCACGAACACCTCGCAGGGGACCAATGTAACTTGTAGGAACTGACCGCGTAGTCCCAGGTCTCGCGGTTTGAGAATATGACGAAAATTCTGAAAAATAACACTTAGACTTAAAAACAGCCCGTCAATGGGTGAAAACACAAACCAGACCCCAAACGACCCCGTAAGAGGACACCTCGCACGGGACCAATGTAACTTGAACGAACTGATCGCGTAGTCCCGGGTCTTCCGGTTTGAGAATACGATGATAATTGGCAAAATTCAACACTTGCACCTAAAAAAAAGCCGTTAAAGGGTGAAAATCCAAACCGACCCCCAAACGGCCCAGTAAGAGGCACGAACACCTCGCACGGGACCAATGTAACTTGTACGAACTGATCGAGTAGTCCCGGGTCTCCCGGTTTGAGAATACGACGATAATTGGTAAAAATCAACACTTGGACTTAAAAATAGGCCGTAAAAGGGTAAAAACCCAAACCATCCCCCGAACGACCCCGTAAGAGGCACGAACACCTCGCACAGGACCAATGTAACCTGTAGGAACGGACCGTGTAGTCCCGGGTCTCCCGGTTTTGAGAATACGACGATAATTTGCAAAGATGACACTTGGACTTAAAAACAGGTCGTTAATGGGTGAAAACCCAAACCAGCCCTCAAACGACCCCGTAAGAGGCATGAACACCTCACATGGGACCAATCTTAATTGCTGGAGCTGACCGCATAGTCCCGGGTCTCTAGGTTTCAGAATACGATGATAATTTATAAAAATAACAATTTGACTTAAAAACAGGCCGTTAAAGGGTGAAAATCCAAACCAGCCCTCAAACGACCCCGTAGGAGGCACGAACACCTCGCACGGGACCAATGTAACTTGTACGAACTGACCGCGTAGTCCTAGGTCTCCCTGTTAGAGAATACGACGATAATTTGCAAAAATAACATTTACTTAAAAACAGGCCGTTAAACGGTGAAAACCCAAACCAGCCCCCAAACGACCCCGTAAGAGGCACGAACACCACTTACGGGACCAATATAACTTGTACGAATTGACCTCGTACTCCCGGGTCTCCCGGATTGAGAATACGATGATAATTGGCAACAATCAACACTTGGACTTAAAAACAGGCCGCTAAAGGGAGAAAACCCAAACCAGCCCTCAAACGACCCCATGTGAGGCACGAACACCTCGGACGGGACCAGTGTAACTTGTACGAACTGATCGCGTAGTCCCGGGTCTCCCGGTTTGAGAATACGACGATAATTGCCAAAAATAAACACATAGACTTAAAAACAGGCCGTTTTAGGTTGAAAACCCAAACCGGCCCCCTAACGGACTCGTAGAAGGCACGAACACCTCGCACGGGACCAATGTAACTTGTACGAACTGACTGAGTAGTCTCGGGTCTCCCGGTTTGAGAATACGACGATAATTGGTAAAAATCAACACTTGGACTTAAAAACAGGCCGTTAAAGGGTAAAAACCCAAACCAGCCCTCAAACGACCCTGTAAGAGGCACGAACACCTCGCACGGGACCAGTGTAACTTGTAGGAACTGACCGCGTAGTCCCGGGTCTCCCGGTTTTGAGAAAACGAAGAAAATTTGCAAAAATAACACTTAGACTTAAAAACAGTCCGTTAAAGGGTGAAAACCGAAATCAGCCACCAAACGTCTCCGTAAGAGGCACGACACCTCGCACAGGACCAATGTAACTTGTACGAACTAACCGTGTAGTCCCGGGTCTCCCGGTTTTAAGAATACGAAGATAATTTGAAAAATAACACTTAGACTTAAAAACAGGCCGTTAAAGGGTGAAAACAAAAACCAGCCCCAAACGACCCGTAAGAGGCACGAACACCTCGCAGGGGACCAATGTAACTTGTAGGAACTGACCGCGTAGTCCCAGGTCTCGCGGTTTGAGAATATGACGAAAATTCTGAAAAATAACACTTAGACTTAAAAACAGCCCGTCAATGGGTGAAAACACAAACCAGACCCCAAACGACCCCGTAAGAGGACACCTCGCACGGGACCAATGTAACTTGAACGAACTGATCGCGTAGTCCCGGGTCTTCCGGTTTGAGAATACGATGATAATTGGCAAAATTCAACACTTGCACCTAAAAAAAAGCCGTTAAAGGGTGAAAATCCAAACCGACCCCCAAACGGCCCAGTAAGAGGCACGAACACCTCGCACGGGACCAATGTAACTTGTACGAACTGATCGAGTAGTCCCGGGTCTCCCGGTTTGAGAATACGACGATAATTGGTAAAAATCAACACTTGGACTTAAAAATAGGCCGTAAAAGGGTAAAAACCCAAACCATCCCCCGAACGATCCCGTAAGAGGCACGAACACCTCGCACAGGACCAATGTAACCTGTAGGAACTGACCGTGTAGTCCCGGGTCTCCCGGTTTTGAGAATACGACGATAATTTGCAAAGATGACACTTGGACTTAAAAACAGGTCGTTAATGGGTGAAAACCCAAACCAGCCCTCAAACGACCCCGTAAGAGGCATGAACACCTCACATGGGACCAATCTTAATTGCTGGAGCTGACCGCATAGTCCCGGGTCTCTAGCTTTCAGAATACGATGATAATTTATAAAAATAACAATTTGACTTAAAAACAGGCCGTTAAAGGGTGAAAATCCAAACCAGCCCTCAAACGACCCCGTAGGAGGCACGAACACCTCGCACGGGACCAATGTAACTTGTACGAACTGACCGCGTAGTCCTAGGTCTCCCGGTTAGAGAATACGACGATAATTTGCAAAAATAACATTTACTTAAAAACAGGCCGTTAAACGGTGAAAACCCAAACCAGCCCCCAAACGACCCCGTAAGAGGCACGAACACCACTTATGGGACCAATATAACTTGTACGAATTGACCTCGTACTCCCGGGTCTCCCGGATTGAGAATACGATGATAATTGGCAACAATCAACACTTGGACTTAAAAACAGGCCGCTAAAGGGAGGAAACCCAAACCAGCCCTCAAACGACCCCATGTGAGGCACGAACACCTCGCACGGGACCAGTATAACTTGTACGAACTGATCGCGTAGTCCCGGGTCTCCCGGTTTGAGAATACGACGATAATTGCCAAAAATAAACACCTAGACTTAAAAACTGGCCGTTTTAGGTTGAAAACCCAAACCGGCCCCCTAACGGACTCGTAGAAGGCACGAACACCTCGTACGGGACCAATGTAACTTGTACGAACTGACTGAGTAGTCTGGGGTCTCCCGGTTTGAGAATACGACGATAATTGGTAAAAATCAACACTTGGACTTAAAAACAGGCCGTTAAAGGGTAAAAACCCAAACCAGCCCTCAAACGACCCTGTAAGAGGCACGAACACCTCGCACGGGACCAGTGTAACTTGTAGGAACTGACCGCGTAGTCCCGGGTCTCCCGATTTTGAGAATACGAAGAAAATTTGCAAAAATAACACTTAGACTTAAAAACAGTCCGTTAAAGGGTGAAAACCGAAATCAGCCACCAAACGTCCCCGTAAGAGGCACGACACCTCGCACAGGACCAATGTAACTTGTACGAAATAACCGTGTAGTCCCGGGTCTCCCGGTTTTAAGAATACGAAGATAATTTGAAAAATAACACTTAGACTTAAAAACAGGCCGTTAAAGGGTGAAAACAAAAACCAGCCCCAAACGACCCGTAAGAGGCACGAACACCTCGCAGGGGACCAATGTAATTTGTAGGAACTGACCGCGTAGTCCCAGGTCTCGCGGTTTGAGAATATGACGAAAATTCTGAAAAATAACACTTACACTTAAAAACAGGCCGTCAATGGGTGAAAACACAAACCAGACCCCAAACGACCCCGTAAGAGGCACGAACACCTCGCACGGGACCAATGTAACTTGAACGAACTGACCGCGTAGTCCCGGGTCTTCCGGTTTGAGAATACGATGATAATTGGCAAAATTCAACATTTGCACCTAAAAAAAAGCCGTTAAAGGGTGAAAATCCAAACCAACCCCCAAACGGCCCAGTAAGAGGCACGAACACCTCGCACGGGACCAATGTAACTTGTACGAACTGATCGAGTAGTCCCGGGTCTCCCGGTTTGAGAATACGACGATAATTGGTAAAAATCAACACTTGGACTTAAAAAGAGGCCGTAAAAGGGTAAAAACCCAAACCATCCCCCGAACGACCCCGTAAGAGGCACGAACACCTCGCACAGGACCAATGTAACCTGTAGGAACTGACCGTGTAGTCCCGGGTCTCCCGGTTTTGAGAATACGACGATAATTTGCAAAGATGACACTTGGACTTAAAAACAGGTCGTTAATGGGTGAAAACCCAAACCAGCCCTCAAACGACCCCGTAAGAGGCATGAACACCTCACATGGGACCAATCTTAATTGCTGGAGCTGACCGCATAGTCCCGGGTCTCTAGGTTTCAGAATACGATGATAATTTATAAAAATAACAATTTGACTTAAAAACAGGCCGTTAAAGGGTGAAAATCCAAACCAGCCCTCAAACGACCCCGTAGGAGGCACGAACACCTCGCACGGGACCAATGTAACTTGTACGAACTGACCGCGTAGTCCTAGGTCTCCCGGTTAGAGAATACGACGATAATTTGCAAAAATAACATTTACTTAAAAACAGGCCGTTAAACGGTGAAAACCCAAACCAGCCCCCAAACGACCCCGTAAGAGGCACGAACACCACTTACGGGACCAATATAACTTGTACGAATTGACCTCGTACTCCCGGGTCTCCCGGATTGAGAATACGATGATAATTGGCAACAATCAACACTTGGACTTAAAAACAGGCCGCTAAAGGGAGAAAACCCAAACCAGCCCTCAAACGACCCCGTGTGAGGCACGAACACCTCGCACGGGACCAGTGTAACTTGTACGAACTGATCGCGTAGTCCCGGGTCTCCCGGTTTGAGAATACGACGATAATTGCCAAAAATAAACACCTAGACTTAAAAACAGGCCGTTTTAGGTTGAAAATCCAAACCAACCCCCAAACGGCCCAGTAAGAGGCACGAACACCTCGCACGGGACCAATGTAACTTGTACGAACTGATCGAGTAGTCCCGGGTCTCCCGGTTTGAGAATACGACGATAATTTGTAAAAATCAACACTTGGACTTAAAAATAGGCCGTAAAAGGGTAAAAACCCAAACCATCCCCCGAACGATCCCGTAAGAGGCACGAACACCTCGCACAGGACCAATGTAACCTGTAGGAACTGACCGTGTAGTCCCGGGTCTCCCGGTTTTGAGAATACGACGATAATTTGCAAAGATGACACTTGGACTTAAAAACAGGTCGTTAATGGGTGAAAACCCAAACCAGCCCTCAAACGACCCCGTAAGAGGCAAGAACACCTCACATGGGACCAATCTTAATTGCTGGAGCTGACCGCATAGTCCCGGGTCTCTAGGTTTCAGAATACGATGATAATTTATAAAAATAACAATTTGACTTAAAAACAGGCCGTTAAAGGGTGAAAATCCAAACCAGCCCTCAAACGACCCCGTAGGAGGCACGAACACCTCGCACGGGACCAATGTAACTTGTATGAACTGACCGCGTAGTCCTAGGTCTCCCGGTTAGAGAATACGACGATAATTTGCAAAAATAACATTTACTTAAAAACAGGCCGTTAAACGGTGAAAACCCAAACCAGCCCCCAAACGACCCCGTAAGAGGCACGAACACCACTTACGGGACCAATATAACTTGTACGAATTGACCTCGTACTCCCGGGTCTCCCGGATTGAGAATACGATGATAATTGGCAACAATCAACACTTGGACTTAAAAACAGGCCGCTAAAGGGAGAAAACCCAAACCAGCCCTCAAACGACCCCATGTGAGGCACGAACACCTCGCACGGGACCAGTGTAACTTGTACGAACTGATCGCATAGTCCCGGGTCTCCCGGTTTGAGAATACGACGATAATTGCCAAAAATAAACACCTAGACTTAAAATCAGGCCGTTTTAGGTTGAAAACCCAAACCGGCCCCCTAACGGACTCGTAGAAGCCACGAACACCTCGCACGGGACCAATGTAACTTGTACGAACTGACTGAGTAGTCTGGGGTCTCCCGGTTTGAGAATACGACGATAATTGGTAAAAATCAACACTTGGACTTAAAAACAGGCCGTTAAAGGGTAAAAACCCAAACCAGCCCTCAAACGACCCTGTAAGAGGCACGAACACCTCGCACGGGACCAGTGTTACTTGTAGGAACTGACCGCGTAGTCCCGGGTCTCCCGATTTTGAGAATACGAAGAAAATTTGCAAAAATAACACTTAGACTTAAAAACAGTCCGTTAAAGGGTGAAAACCGAAATCAGCCACCAAACGTCCCCGTAAGAGGCACGACACCTCGCACAGGACCAATGTAACTTGTACGAAATAACCGTGTAGTCCCGGGTCTCCCGGTTTTAAGAATACGAAGATAATTTGAAAAATAACACTTAGACTTAAAAACAGGCCGTTAAAGGGTGAAAACAAAAACCAGACCCAAACGACCCGTAAGAGGCACGAACACCTCGCAGGGGACCAATGTAATTTGTAGGAACTGACCGCGTAGTCCCAGGTCTCGCGGTTTGAGAATATGACGAAAATTCTGAAAAATAACACTTACACTTAAAAACAGGCCGTCAATGGGTGAAAACACAAACCAGACCCCAAACGACCCCGTAAGAGGCACGAACACCTCGCACGGGACCAATGTAACTTGAACGAACTGACCGCGTAGTCCCGGGTCTTCCGGTTTGAGAATACGATGATAATTGGCAAAATTCAACACTTGCACCTAAAAAAAAGCCGTTAAAGGGTGAAAATCCAAACCAACCCCCAAACGGCCCAGTAAGAGGCACGAACACCTCGCACGGGACCAATGTAACTTGTACGAACTGATCGAGTAGTCCCGGGTCTCCCGGTTTGAGAATACGACGATAATTGGTAAAAATCAACACTTGGACTTAAAAAGAGGCCGTAAAAGGGTAAAAACCCAAACCATCCCCCGAACGACCCCGTAAGAGGCACGAACACCTCGCACAGGACCAATGTAACCTGTAGGAACTGACCGTGTAGTCCCGGGTCTCCCGGTTTTGAGAATACGACGATAATTTGCAAAGATGACACTTGGACTTAAAAACAGGTCGTTAATGGGTGAAAACCCAAACCAGCCCTCAAACGACCCCGTAAGAGGCATGAACACCTCACATGGGACCAATTTTAATTGCTGGAGCTGACCGCATAGTCCCGGGTCTCTAGGTTTCAGAATACGATGATAATTTATAAAAATAACAATTTGACTTAAAAACAGGCCGTTAAAGGGTGAAAATCCAAACCAGCCCTCAAACGACCCCGTAGGAGGCACGAACACCTCGCACGGGACCAATGTAACTTGTACGAACTGACCGCGTAGTCCTAGGTCTCCCGGTTAGAGAATACGACGATAATTTGCAAAAATAACATTTACTTAAAAACAGGCCGTTAAACGGTGAAAACCCAAACCAGCCCCCAAACGACCCCGTAAGAGGCACGAACACCACTTACGGGACCAATATAACTTGTACGAATTGACCTCGTACTCCCGGGTCTCCCGGATTGAGAATACGATGATAATTGGCAACAATCAACACTTGGACTTAAAAACAGGCCGCTAAAGGGAGAAAACCCAAACCAGACCCCAAACGACCCCGTGTGAGGCACGAACACCTCGCACGGGACCAGTGTAACTTGTACGAACTGATCGCGTAGTCCCGGGTCTCCCGGTTTGAGAATACGACGATAATTGTCAAAAATAAACACCTAGACTTAAAAACAGGCCGTTTTAGGTTGAAAATCCAAACCAACCCCCAAACGGCCCAGTAAGAGGCACGAACACCTCGCACGGGACCAATGTAACTTGTACGAACTGATCGAGTAGTCCCGGGTCTCCCGGTTTGAGAATACGACGATAATTGGTAAAAATCAACACTTGGACTTAAAAATAGGCCGTAAAAGGGTAAAAACCCAAACCATCCCCCGAACGATCCCGTAAGAGGCACGAACACCTCGCACAGGACCAATGTAACCTGTAGGAACTGACCGTGTAGTCCCGGGTCTCCCGGTTTTGAGAATACGACGATAATTTGCAAAGATGACACTTGGACTTAAAAACAGGTCGTTAATGGGTGAAAACCCAAACCAGCCCTCAAACGACCCCGTAAGAGGCAAGAACACCTCACATGGGACCAATCTTAATTGCTGGAGCTGACCGCATAGTCCCGGGTCTCTAGGTTTCAGAATACGATGATAATTTATAAAAATAACAATTTGACTTAAAAACAGGCCGTTAAAGGGTGAAAATCCAGACCAGCCCTCAAACGACCCCGTAGGAGGCACGAACACCTCGCACGGGACCAATGTAACTTGTATGAACTGACCGCGTAGTCCTAGGTCTCCCGGTTAGAGAATACGACGATAATTTGCAAAAATAACATTTACTTAAAAACAGGCCGTTAAACGGTGAAAACCCAAACCAGCCCCCAAACGACCCCGTAAGAGGCACGAACACCACTTACGGGACCAATATAACTTGTACGAATTGACCTCGTACTCCCGGGTCTCCCGGATTGAGAATACGATGATAATTGGCAACAATCAACACTTGGACTTAAAAACAGGCCGCTAGAGGGAGAAAACCCAAACCAGCCCTCAAACGACCCCATGTGAGGCACGAACACCTCGCACGGGACCAGTGTAACTTGTACGAACTGATCGCATAGTCCCGGGTCTCCCGGTTTGAGAATACGACGATAATTGCCAAAAATAAACACCTAGACTTAAAATCAGGCCGTTTTAGGTTGAAAACCCAAACCGGCCCCCTAACGGACTCGTAGAAGCCACGAACACCTCGCACGGGACCAATGTAACTTGTACGAACTGACTGAGTAGTCTCGGGTCTCCCGGTTTGAGAATACGACGATAATTGGTAAAAATCAACACTTGGACTTAAAAACAGGCCGTTAAAGGGTAAAAACCCAAACCAGCCCTCAAACGACCCTGTAAGAGGCACGAACACCTCGCACGGGACCAGTGTAACTTGTAGGAACTGACCGCGTAGTCCCGGGTCTCCCGGTTTTGAGAATACGAAGAAAATTTGCAAAAATAACACTTAGACTAAAAAACAGTCCGTTAAAGGGTGAAAACCGAAATCAGCCACCAAACGTCTCCGTAAGAGGCACGACACCTCGCACAGGACCAATGTAACTTGTACGAACTAACCGTGTAGTCCCGGGTCTCCCGGTTTTAAGAATACGAAGATAATTTGAAAAATAACACTTAGACTTAAAAACAGGCCGTTAAAGGGTGAAAACAAAAACCAGCCCCAAACGACCCGTAAGAGGCACGAACACCTCGCAGGGGACCAATGTAACTTGTAGGAACTGACCGCGTAGTCCCAGGTCTCGCGGTTTGAGAATGTGACGAAAATTCTGAAAAATAACACTTAGACTTAAAAACAGGCCGTCAATGGGTGAAAACACAAACCAGACCCCAAACGACCCCGTAAGAGGCACGAACACCTCGCACGGGACCAATGTAACTTGAACGAACTGACCGCGTAGTCCCGGGTCTTCCGGTTTGAGAATACGATGATAATTGGCAAAAATCAACACTTGCACCTAAAAAAAAGCCGTTAAAGGGTGAAAATCCAAACCAACCCCCAAACGGCCCAGTAAGAGGCACGAACACCTCGCACGGGACCAATGTAACTTGTACGAACTGATCGAGTAGTCCCGGGTCTCCCGGTTTGAGAATACGACGATAATTGGTAAAAATCAACTCTTGGACTTAAAAACAGGCCGTAAAAGGGTAAAAACCCAAACCATCCCCCGAACGACCCCGTAAGAGGCACGAACACCTCGCACAGGACCAATGTAACCTGTAGGAACTGACCGGGTAGTCCCGGGTCTCCCGGTTTTGAGAATACGACGATGATTTGCAAAGATGACACTTGGACTTAAAAACAGGTCGTTAATGGGTGAAAACCCAAACCAGCCCTCAAACGACCCCGTAAGAGGCATGATCACCTCACATGGGACCAATCTTAATTGCTGGAGATGACCGCATAGTCTCGGGTCTCTAGGTTTCAGAATACGATGATAATTTATAAAAATAACAATTTGACTTAAAAACAGGCCGTTAAAGGGTGAAAATCCAAACCAGCCCTCAAACGACCCCGTAGGAGGCACGAACACCTCGCACGGGACCAATGTAACTTGTACGAACTGACCGCGTAGTCCTAGTTCTCCCGGTTAGAGAATACGACGATAATTTGCAAAAATAACATTTACTTAAAAACAGGCCGTTAAACGGTGAAAACCCAAACCAGTCCCCAAACGACCCCGTAAGAGGAACGAACACCACTTACGGGACCAATATAACTTGTACGAATTGACCTCGTACTCCCGGGTCTCCCGGATTGAGAATACGATGATAATTGTCAACAATCAACACTTGGACTTACAAACAGGCCGCTAAAGGGAGAAAACCCAAACCAGCCCTCAAACGACCCCGTGTGAGGCACGAACACCTCGCACGGGACCAGTGTAAATTGTACGAACTGATCGCGTAGTCCCGGGTCTCCCGGTTTGAGAATACGACGATAATTGCCAAAAATAAACACCTAGACTTAAAAACAGGCCGTTTTAGGGTGAAAACCCAAACCGGCCCCCTAACGGACTCGTAGAAGGTACGAACACCTCGCACGGGACCAATGTAACTTGTACGAACTGACTGAGTAGTCTCGGGTCTCCCGGTTTGAAAATACGACGATAATTGGTAAAAATCAACACTTGGACTTAAAAACAGGCCGTTAAAGGGTAAAAACCCAAACCAGCCCTCAAACGACCCTGTAAGAGGTACGAACACCTCGCGCGGGACCAGTGTAACTTGTAGGAACTGACCGCGTAGTCCCGGGTCTCCCGGTTTTGAGAATACGAAGAAAATTTGTAAAAATAACACTTAGACTTAAAAACAGTCCGTTAAAGGGTGAAAACCGAAATCAGCCACCAAACGTCCCCGTAAGAGGCACGACACCTCGCACAGGACCAATGTAACTTGTACGAACTAACCGTGTAGTCCCGGGTCTCCCGGTTTTAAGAATACGAAGATAATTTGAAAAATAACACTTAGACTTAAAAACAGGCCGTTAAAGGGTGAAAACAAAAACCAACCCCAAACGACCCGTAAGAGGCACGAACACCTCGCAGGGGACCAATGTAACTTGTAGGAACTGACCGCGTAGTCCCAGGTCTCGCGGTTTGAGAATATGACGAAAATTCTGAAAAATAACACTTAGACTTAAAAACAGGCCGTCAATGGGTGAAAACACAAACCAGACCCCAAACGACCCCGTAAGAGGCACGAACACCTCGCACGGGACTAATGTAACTTGAACGAACTGACCGCGCGGTTTGAGAATACGATGATAATTGGCAAAAATCAACACTTGCACCTAAAAAAAAGCCGTTAAAGGGTGAAAATCCAAACCAACCCCCAAACGGCCCAGTAAGAGGCACGAACACCTCGCACAGGACCAATGTAACTTGTACGAACTGATCGAGTAGTCCCGGGTCTCCCGGTTTGAGAATACGACGATAATTTGTAAAAATCAACACTTGGACTTAAAAATAGGCCGTAAAAGGGTAAAAACCCAAACCATCCCCCGAACGACCCCGTAAGAGGCACGAACACCTCGCACAGGACCAATGTAACCTGTACGAACTGACCGTGTAGTCCCGGGTCTCCCGGTTTTGAGAATACGACGATAATTTGCAAAGATGACACTTGGACTTAAAAACAGGTCGTTAATGGGTGAAAACCCAAACCAGCCCTCAAACGACCCCGTAAGAGGCAAGAACACCTCACATGGGACCAATCTTAATTGCTGGAGCTGACCGCATAGTCCCGGGTCTCTAGGTTTCAGAATACGATGATAATTTATAAAAATAACAATTTGACTTAAAAACAGGCCGTTAAAGGGTGAAAATCCAGACCAGCCCTCAAACGACCCCGTAGGAGGCACGAACACCTCGCACGGGACCAATGTAACTTGTACGAACTGACCGCGTAGTCCTAGGTCTCCCGGTTAGAGAATACGACGATAATTTACAAAAATAACATTTACTTAAAAACAGGCCGTTAAACGGTGAAAACCCAAACCAGCCCCCAAACGACCCCGTAAGAGGCACGAACACCACTTACGGGACCAATATAACTTGTACGAATTGACCTCGTACTCCCGGGTCTCCCGGATTGAGAATACGATGATAATTGGCAACAATCAACACTTGGACTTAAAAACAGGCCGCTAAAGGGAGAAAACCCAAACCAGCCCTCAAACGACCCCATGTGAGGCACGAACACCTCGCACGGGACCAGTGTAACTTGTACGAACTGATCGCATAGTCCCGGGTCTCCCGGTTTGAGAATACGACGATAATTGCCAAAAATTAACACCTAGACTTAAAAACAGGCCGTTTTAGGTTGAAAACCCAAACCGGCCCCCTAACGGACTCGTAGAAGCCACGAACACCTCGCACGGGACCAATGTAACTTGTACGAACTGACTGAGTAGTCTCGGGTCTCCCGGTTTGAGAATACGACGATAATTGGTAAAAATCAACACTTGGACTTAAAAACAGGCCGTTAAAGGGTAAAAACCCAAACCAGCCCTCAAACGACCCTGTAAGAGGCACGAACACCTCGCACGGGACCAGTGTAACTTGTAGGAACTGACCGCGTAGTCCCGGGTCTCCCGGTTTTGAGAATACGAAGAAAATTTGCAAAAATAACACTTAGACTAAAAAACAGTCCGTTAAAGGGTGAAAACCGAAATCAGCCACCAAACGTCTCCGTAAGAGGCACGACACCTCGCACAGGACCAATGTAACTTGTACGAACTAACCGTGTAGTCCCGGGTCTCCCGGTTTTAAGAATACGAAGATAATTTGAAAAATAACACTTAGACTTAAAAACAGGCCGTTAAAGGGTGAAAACAAAAACCAGCCCCAAACGACCCGTAAGAGGCACGAACACCTCGCAGGGGACCAATGTAACTTGTAGGAACTGACCGCGTAGTCCCAGGTCTCGCGGTTTGAGAATGTGACGAAAATTCTGAAAAATAACACTTAGACTTAAAAACAGGCCGTCAATGGGTGAAAACATAAACCAGACCCCAAACGACCCCGTAAGAGGCACGAACACCTCGCACGGGACCAATGTAACTTGAACGAACTGACCGCGTAGTCCCGGGTCTTCCGGTTTGAGAATACGATGATAATTGGCAAAAATCAACACTTGCACCTAAAAAAAAGCCGTTAAAGGGTGAAAATCCAAACCAACCCCCAAACGGTCCAGTAAGAGGCACGAACACCTCGCACGGGACCAATGTAACTTGTACGAACTGATCGAGTAGTCCCGGGTCTCCCGGTTTGAGAATACGACGATAATTGGTAAAAATCAACACTTGGACTAAAAAATAGGCCGTAAAAGGGTAAAAACCCAAACCATCCCCCGAACGACCCCGTAAGAGGCACGAACACCTCGCACAGGACCAATGTAACCTGTAGGAACTGACCGTGTAGTCCCGGGTCTCCCGGTTTTGAGAATACGACGATAATTTGCAAAGATGACACTTGGACTTAAAAACAGGTCGTTAATGGGTGAAAACCCAAACCAGCCCTCAAACGACCCCGTAAGAGGCATGAACACCTCACATGGGACCAATCTTAATTGCTGGAGCTGACCGCATAGTCCCGGGTCTCTAGGCTTCAGAATACGATGATAATTTATAAAAATAACAATTTGACTTAAAAACAGGCCGTTAAAGGGTGAAAATCCAAACCAACCCTCAAACGACCCCGTAGGAGGCACGAACACCTCGCACGGGACCAATGTAACTTGTACGAACTGACCGCGTAGTCCTAGGTCTCCCGGTTAGAGAATACGACGATAATTTGCAAAAATAACATTTACTTAAAAACAGGCCGTTAAACGGTGAAAACCCAAACCAGCCCCCAAACGACCCCGTAAGAGGCATGAAAACCACTTACGGGACCAATATAACTTGTACGAATTGACCTCGTACTCCCGGGTCTCCCGGATTGAGAATACGATGATAATTGGCAACAATCAACACTTGGACTTAAAAACAGGCCGCTAAAGGGAGAAAACCCAAACCAGCCCTCAAACGACCCCATGTGAGGCACGAACACCTGGCACGGGACCAGTGTAACTTGTACGAACTGATCGCGTAGTCCCGGGTCTCCCGGTTTGAGAATACGACGATAATTGCCAAAAATAAACACCTAGACTTAAAAATAGGCCGTTTTAGGTTGAAAACCCAAACCGGCCCCCTAACGGACTCGTAGAAGGCACGAACACCTCGCACGGGACCAATGTAACTTGTACGAACTGACTGAGTAGTCTCGGGTCTCCCGGTTTGAGAATACGACGATAATTGGTAAAAATCAACACTTGGACTTAAAAACAGGCCGTTAAAGGGTAAAAACCCAAACCAGCCCTCAAACGACCCTGTAAGAGGCACGAGCACCTCGCACGGGACCAGTGTAACTTGTAGGAACTGACCGCGTAGTCCCGGGTCTCCCGGTTTTGAGAATACGAAGAAAATTTGCAAAAATAACACTTAGACTTAAAAACAGTCCGTTAAAGGGTGAAAACCGAAATCAGCCACCAAACGTCCCCGTAAGAGGCACGACACCTCGCACAGGACCAATGTAAATTGTACGAACTAACCGTGTAGTCCCGGGTCTCCCGGTTTTAAGAATACGAAGATAATTTGAAAAATAACACTTAGACTTAAAAACAGGCCGTTAAAGGGTGAAAACAAAAACCAGCCCCAAACGACCCGTAAGAGGCACGAACACCTCGCAGGGGACCAATGTAACTTGTAGGAACTGACCGCGTAGTCCTAGGTCTCGCGGTTTGAGAATATGACGAAAATTCTGAAAAATAACACTTAGACTTAAAAACAGGCCGTCAATGGGTGAAAACACAAACCAGACCCCAAACGACCCCGTAAGAGGCACGAACACCTCGCACGGGACCAATGTAACTTGAACGAACTGACCGCGTAGTCCCGGGTCTTCCGGTTTGAGAATACGATGATAATTGGCAAAAATCAACACTTGCACCTAAAAAAAAGCCGTTAAAGGGTGAAAATCCAAACCAACCCCCAAACGGCCCAGTAAGAGGCACGAACACCTCGCACGAGACCAATGTAACTTGTACGAACTGATCGAGTTGTCCCGGGTCTCCCGGTTTGAGAATACGACGATAATTGGTAAAAATCAACACTTGGACTAAAAAATAGGCCGTAAAAGGGTAAAAACCCAAACCATCCCCCGAACGACCCCGTAAGAGGCACGAACACCTCGCACAGGACCAATGTAACCTGTAGGAACTGACCGTGTAGTCCCGGGTCTCCCGGTTTTGAGAATACGACGATGATTTGCAAAGATGACACTTGGACTTAAAAACAGGTCGTTAATGGGTGAAAACCCAAACCAGCCCTCAAACGACCCTGTAAGAGGCATGAACACCTCACATGGGACCAATCTTAATTGCTGGAGCTGACCGCATAGTCCCGGGTCTCTAGGTTTCAGAATACGATGATAATTTATAAAAATAACAATTTGACTTAAAAGCAGGCCGTTAAAGGGTGAAAATCCAAACCAGCCCTCAAAGGACCCCGTAGGAGGCACGAACACCTCGCACGGGACCAATGTAACTTGTACGAACTGACCGCGTAGTCCTAGGTCTCCCGGTTAGAGAATACGACGATAATTTGCAAAAATAACATTTACTTAAAAACAGGCCGTTAAAATGTGAAAACCCAAACCAGCCCCCAAACGACCCCGTAAGGGGTACGAACACCACTTACGGGACCAATATAACTTGTACGAATTGACCTCGTACTCCCGGGTCTCCCGGATTGAGAATACGATGATAATTGGCAACAATCAACACTTGGACTTAAAAACAGGCCGCTAAAGGGAGAAAACCCAAACCAGCCCTCAAACGACCCCGTGTGAGGCACGAACACCTCGCACGGGACCACTGTAAATTGTACGAACTGATCGCGTAGTCCCGGGTCTCCCGATTTGAGAATACGACGATAATTGCCAAAAATAAACACCTAGACTTAAAAACAGGCCGTTTTAGGGTGAAAACCCAAACCGGCCCCCTAACGGACTCGTAGAAGGCACGAACACCTCGCACGGGACCAATGTAACTTGTACGAACTGACTGAGTAGTCTCGGGTCTCCCGATTTGAGAATACAACGATAATTGGTAAAAATCAACACTTGGACTTAAAAACAGGCCGTTAAAGGGTAAAAACCCAAACCAGCCCTCAAACGACCCTGTAAGAGGCACGAGCACCTCGCACGGGACCAGTGTAACTTGTAGGAACTGACCGCGTAGTCCCGGGTCTCCCGGTTTTGAGAATACGAAGAAAATTTGCAAAAATAACACTTAGACTTAAAAACAGTCCGTTAAAGGGTGAAAACCGAAATCAGCCACCAAACGTCCCCGTAAGAGGCACGACACCTCGCACAGGACCAAAGTAACTTGTACGAACTAACCGTGTAGTCCCGGGTCTCCCGGTTTTAAGAATACGAAGATAATTTGAAAAATAACACTTAGACTTAAAAACAGGCCGTTAACGGGTGAAAACAAAAACCAGCCCCAAACGACCCGTAAGAGGCACGAACACCTCGCAGGGGACCAATGTAACTTGTAGGAACTGACCGCGTAGTCCCAGGTCTCGCGGTTTGAGAATATGACGAAAATTCTGAAAAATAACACTTAGACTTAAAAACAGGCCGTCAATGGGTGAAAACACAAACCAGACCCCAAACGACCCCGTAAGAGGCACGAACACCTCGCACGGGACCAATGTAACTTGAACGAACTGACCGCGTAGTCCCGGGTCTTCCGGTTTGAGAATACGATGATAATTGGCAAAAATCAACACTTGCACCTAAAAAAAAGCCGTTAAAGGGTGAAAATCCAAACCAACCCCCAAACGGCCCAGTAAGAGGCACGAACACCTCGCACGAGACCAATGTAACTTGTACGAACTGATCGAGTAGTCCCGGGTCTCCCGGTTTGAGAATACGACGATAATTGGTAAAAATCAACACTTGGACTAAAAAATAGGCCGTAAAAGGGTAAAACCCCAAACCATCCCCCGAACGACCCCGTAAGAGGCACGAACACCTCGCACAGGACCAATGTAACCTGTAGGAACTGACCGTGTAGTCCCGGGTCTCCCGGTTTTGAGAATACGACGATGATTTGCAAAGATGACACTTGGACTTAAAAACAGGTCGTTAATGGGTGAAAACCCAAACCAGCCCTCAAACGACCCCGTAAGAGGCATGAACACCTCACATGGGACCAATCTTAATTGCTGGAGCTGACCGCATAGTCCCGGGTCTCTAGGTTTCAGAATACGATGATAATTTATAAAAATAACAATTTGACTTAAAAGCAGGCCGTTAAAGGGTGAAAATCCAAACCAGCCCTCAAAGGACCCCGTAGGAGGCACGAACACCTCGCACGGGACCAATGTAACTTGTACGAACTGACCGCGTAGTCCTAGGTCTCCCGGTTAGAGAATACGACGATAATTTGCAAAAATAACATTTACTTAAAAACAGGCCGTTAAAATGTGAAAACCCAAACCAGCCCCCAAACGACCCCGTAAGGGGTACGAACACCACTTACGGGACCAATATAACTTGTACGAATTGACCTCGTACTCCCGGGTCTCCCGGATTGAGAATACGATGATAATTGGCAACAATCAACACTTGGACTTAAAAACAGGCCGCTAAAGGGAGAAAACCCAAACCAGCCCTCAAACGACCCCGTGTGAGGCACGAACACCTCGCACGGGACCAGTGTAACTTGTACGAACTGATCGCGTAGTCCCGGGTCTCCCGGTTTGAGAATACGACGATAATTGCCAAAAATATACACCTAGACTTAAAAACAGGCCGTTTTAGGTTGAAAACCCAAACCGGCCCCCTAACGGACTCGTAGAAGGTACGAACACCTCGCACGGGACCAATGTAA
This sequence comes from Sambucus nigra, assembly GCA_949130495.1. NCBI lineage: Eukaryota > Viridiplantae > Streptophyta > Magnoliopsida > Dipsacales > Adoxaceae > Sambucus > Sambucus nigra. Next base: position 110,157,946 of record OX422217.1, read on the forward strand.
CTTGTACGAACTGACTGAGTAGTCTCGGGTCTCCCGATTTGAGAATACAACGATAATTGGTAAAAATCAACACTTGGACTTAAAAACAGGCCGTTAAAGGGTAAAAACCCAAACCAGCCCTCAAACGACCCTGTAAGAGGCACGAGCACCTCGCACGGGACCAGTGTAACTTGTAGGAACTGACCGCGTAGTCCCGGGTCTCCCGGTTTTGAGAATACGAAGAAAATTTGCAAAAATAACACTTAGACTTAAAAACAGTCCGTTAAAGGGTGAAAACCGAAATCAGCCACCAAACGTCCCCGTAAGAGGCACGACACCTCGCACAGGACCAAAGTAACTTGTACGAACTAACCGTGTAGTCCCGGGTCTCCCGGTTTTAAGAATACGAAGATAATTTGAAAAATAACACTTAGACTTAAAAACAGGCCGTTAACGGGTGAAAACAAAAACCAGCCCCAAACGACCCGTAAGAGGCACGAACACCTCGCAGGGGACCAATGTAACTTGTAGGAACTGACCGCGTAGTCCCAGGTCTCGCGGTTTGAGAATATGACGGAAATTCTGAAAAATAACACTTAGACTTAAAAACAGGCCGTCAATGGGTGAAAACACAAACCAGACCCCAAACGACCCCGTAAGAGGCACGAACACCTCGCACGGGACCAATGTAACTTGAACGAACTGACCGCGTAGTCCCGGGTCTTCCGGTTTGAGAATACGATGATAATTGGCAAAAATCAACAATTGCACCTAAAAAAAAGCCGTTAAAGGGTGAAAATCCAAACCAACCCCCAAACGGCCCAGTAAGAGGCACGAACACCTCGCACGAGACCAATGTAACTTGTACGAACTGATCGAGTAGTCCCGGGTCTCCCGGTTTGAGAATACGACGATAATTGGTAAAAATCAACACTTGGACTTAAAAATAGGCCGTAAAAGGGTAAAAACCCAAACCATCCCCCGAACGACCCCGTAAGAGGCACGACACCTCGCACAGGACCAATGTAACCTGTAGGAACTGACCGTGTAGTCCCGGGTCTCCCGGTTTTGAGAATACGACGATGATTTGCAAAGATGACACTTGGACTTAAAAACAGGTCGTTAATGGGTGAAAACCCAAACCAGCCCTCAAACGACCCCGTAAGAGGCATGAACACCTCACATGGGACCAATCTTAATTGCTGGAGCTGACCGCATAGTCCCGGGTCTCTAGGTTTTAGAATACGATGATAATTTATAAAAATAACAATTTGACTTAAAAACAGGCCGTTAAAGGGTGAAAATCCAAACCAGCCCTCAAAGGACCCCGTAGGAGGCACGAAAACCTCGCACGGGACCAATGTAACTTGTACGAACTGACCGCGTAGTCCTAGGTCTCCCGGTTAGAGAATACGACGATAATTTGCAAAAATAACATTTACTTAAAAACAGGCCGTTAAAATGTGAAAACCCAAACCAGCCCCCAAACGACCCCGTAAGGGGTACGAACACCACTTACGGGACCAATATAACTTGTACGAATTGACCTCGTACTCCCGGGTCTCCCGGATTGAGAATACGATGATAATTTGCAACAATCAACACTTGGACTTAAAAACAGGCCGCTAAAGGGAGAAAACCCAAACCAGCCCTCAAACGACCCCGTGTGAGGCACGAACACCTCGCACGGGACCACTGTAAATTGTACGAACTGATCGCGTAGTCCCGGGTCTCCCGATTTGAGAATACGACGATAATTGCCAAAAATAAACACCTAGACTTAAAAACAGGCCGTTTTAGGGTGAAAACCCAAACCGGCCCCCTAACGGACTCGTAGAAGGTACGAACACCTCGCACGGGACCAATGTAACTTGTACGAACTGACTGAGTAGTCTCGGGTCTCCCGATTTGAGAATACGACGATAATTGGTAAAAATCAACACTTGGACTTAAAAACAGGCCGTTAAAGGGTAAAAACCCAAACCAGCCCTCAAACGACCCTGTAAGAGGCACGAGCACCTCGCACGGGACCAGTGTAACTTGTAGGAACTGACCGTGTAGTCCCGGGTCTCCCGGTTTTGAGAATACGAAGAAAATTTGCAAAAATAACACTTAGACTTAAAAACAGTCCGTTAAAGGGTGAAAACCGAAATCAGCCACCAAACGTCTCCGTAAGAGGCACGACACCTCGCACAGGACCAATGTAACTTGTACGAACTAACCGTGTAGTCCCGGGTCTCCCGGTTTTAAGAATACGAAGATAATTTGAAAAATAACACTTAGACTTAAAAACAGGCCGTTAATGGGTGAAAACAAAAAACAGCCCCAAACGACCCGTAAGAGGCACGAACACCTCGCAGGGGACCAATGTAACTTGTAGGAACTGACCGCGTAGTCCCAGGTCTCGCGGTTTGAGAATATGACGAAAATTCTGAAAAATAACTCTTAGACTTAAAAACAGGCCGTCAATGAGTGAAAACACAAACCAGACCCCAAACGACCCCGTAAGAGGCACGAACACCTCGCACGGGACCAATGTAACTTGAACGAACTGACCGCGTACTCCCGGGTCTTCCGGTTTGAGAATACGATGATAATTGGCAAAAATCAACACTTGTACCTAAAAAAAAGCCGTTAAAGGGTGAAAATCCAAACCAACCCCCAAACGGCCCAGTAAGAGGCACGAACACCTCGCACGGGACCAATGTAACTTGTACGAACTGATCGAGTAGTCCCGGGTCTCCCGGTTTGAGAATACGACGATAATTGGTAAAAATCAACACTTGGACTTAAAAATAGGCCGTAAAAGGGTAAAAACCCAAACCATCCCCCGAACGACCCCGTAAGAGGCACGAACACCTCGCACAGGACCAATGTAACCTGTAGGAACGGACCGTGTAGTCCCGGGTCTCCCGGTTTTGAGAATACGACGATAATTTGCAAAGATGACACTTGGACTTAAAAACAGGTCGTTAATGGGTGAAAACCCAAACCAGCCCTCAAACGACCCCGTAAGAGGCATGAACACCTCACATGGGACCAATCTTAATTGCTGGAGCTGACCGCATAGTCCCGGGTCTCTAGGTTTCAGAATACGATGATAATTTATAAAAATAACAATTTGACTTAAAAACAGGCCGTTAAAGGGTGAAAATCCAAACCAGCCCTCAAACGACCCCGTAGGAGGCACGAACACCTCGCACGGGACCAATGTAACTTGTACGAACTGACCGCGTAGTCCTAGGTCTCCCTGTTAGAGAATACGACGATAATTTGCAAAAATAACATTTACTTAAAAACAGGCCGTTAAACGGTGAAAACCCAAACCAGCCCCCAAACGACCCCGTAAGAGGCACGAACACCACTTACGGGACCAATATAACTTGTACGAATTGACCTCGTACTCCCGGGTCTCCCGGATTGAGAATACGATGATAATTGGCAATAATCAACACTTGGACTTAAAAACAGGCCGCTAAAGGGAGAAAACCCAAACCAGCCCTCAAACGACCCCATGTGAGGCACGAACACCTCGGACGGGACCAGTGTAACTTGTACGAACTGATCGCGTAGTCCCGGGTCTCCCGGTTTGAGAATACGACGATAATTGCCAAAAATAAACACCTAGACTTAAAAACAGGCCGTTTTAGGTTGAAAACCCAAACCGGCCCCCTAACGGACTCGTAGAAGGCACGAACACCTCGCACGGGACCAATGTAACTTGTACGAACTGACTGAGTAGTCTCGGGTCTCCCGGTTTGAGAATACGACGATAATTGGTAAAAATCAACACTTGGACTTAAAAACAGGCCGTTAAAGGGTAAAAACCCAAACCAGCCCTCAAACGACCCTGTAAGAGGCACGAACACCTCGCACGGGACCAGTGTAACTTGTAGGAACTGACCGCGTAGTCCCGGGTCTCCCGGTTTTGAGAAAACGAAGAAAATTCGCAAAAATAACACTTAGACTTAAAAACAGTCCGTTAAAGGGTGAAAACCGAAATCAGCCACCAAACGTCTCCGTAAGAGGCACGACACCTCGCACAGGACCAATGTAACTTGTACGAACTAACCGTGTAGTCCCGGGTCTCCCGGTTTTAAGAATACGAAGATAATTTGAAAAATAACACTTAGACTTAAAAACAGGCCGTTAAAGGGTGAAAACAAAAACCAGCCCCAAACGACCCGTAAGAGGCACGAACACCTCGCAGGGGACCAATGTAACTTGTAGGAACTGACCGCGTAGTCCCAGGTCTCGCGGTTTGAGAATATGACGAAAATTCTGAAAAATAACACTTAGACTTAAAAACAGCCCGTCAATGGGTGAAAACACAAACCAGACCCCAAACGACCCCGTAAGAGGACACCTCGCACGGGACCAATGTAACTTGAACGAACTGATCGCGTAGTCCCGGGTCTTCCGGTTTGAGAATACGATGATAATTGGCAAAATTCAACACTTGCACCTAAAAAAAAGCCGTTAAAGGGTGAAAATCCAAACCGACCCCCAAACGGCCCAGTAAGAGGCACGAACACCTCGCACGGGACCAATGTAACTTGTACGAACTGATCGAGTAGTCCCGGGTCTCCCGGTTTGAGAATACGACGATAATTGGTAAAAATCAACACTTGGACTTAAAAATAGGCCGTAAAAGGGTAAAAACCCAAACCATCCCCCGAACGACCCCGTAAGAGGCACGAACACCTCGCACAGGACCAATGTAACCTGTAGGAACGGACCGTGTAGTCCCGGGTCTCCCGGTTTTGAGAATACGACGATAATTTGCAAAGATGACACTTGGACTTAAAAACAGGTCGTTAATGGGTGAAAACCCAAACCAGCCCTCAAACGACCCCGTAAGAGGCATGAACACCTCACATGGGACCAATCTTAATTGCTGGAGCTGACCGCATAGTCCCGGGTCTCTAGGTTTCAGAATACGATGATAATTTATAAAAATAACAATTTGACTTAAAAACAGGCCGTTAAAGGGTGAAAATCCAAACCAGCCCTCAAACGACCCCGTAGGAGGCACGAACACCTCGCACGGGACCAATGTAACTTGTACGAACTGACCGCGTAGTCCTAGGTCTCCCTGTTAGAGAATACGACGATAATTTGCAAAAATAACATTTACTTAAAAACAGGCCGTTAAACGGTGAAAACCCAAACCAGCCCCCAAACGACCCCGTAAGAGGCACGAACACCACTTACGGGACCAATATAACTTGTACGAATTGACCTCGTACTCCCAGGTCTCCCGGATTGAGAATACGATGATAATTGGCAACAATCAACACTTGGACTTAAAAACAGGCCGCTAAAGGGAGAAAACCCAAACCAGCCCTCAAACGACCCCATGTGAGGCACGAACACCTCGGACGGGACCAGTGTAACTTGTACGAACTGATCGCGTAGTCCCGGGTCTCCCGGTTTGAGAATACGACGATAATTGCCAAAAATAAACACATAGACTTAAAAACAGGCCGTTTTAGGTTGAAAACCCAAACCGGCCCCCTAACGGACTCGTAGAAGGCACGAACACCTCGCACGGGACCAATGTAACTTGTACGAACTGACTGAGTAGTCTCGGGTCTCCCGGTTTGAGAATACGACGATAATTGGTAAAAATCAACACTTGGACTTAAAAACAGGCCGTTAAAGGGTAAAAACCCAAACCAGCCCTCAAACGACCCTGTAAGAGGCACGAACACCTCGCACGGGACCAGTGTAACTTGTAGGAACTGACCGCGTAGTCCCGGGTCTCCCGGTTTTGAGAAAACGAAGAAAATTTGCAAAAATAACACTTAGACTTAAAAACAGTCCGTTAAAGGGTGAAAACCGAAATCAGCCACCAAACGTCTCCGTAAGAGGCACGACACCTCGCACAGGACCAATGTAACTTGTACGAACTAACCGTGTAGTCCCGGGTCTCCCGGTTTTAAGAATACGAAGATAATTTGAAAAATAACACTTAGACTTAAAAACAGGCCGTTAAAGGGTGAAAACAAAAACCAGCCCCAAACGACCCGTAATAGGCACGAACACCTCGCAGGGGACCAATGTAACTTGTAGGAACTGACCGCGTAGTCCCAGGTCTCGCGGTTTGAGAATATGACGAAAATTCTGAAAAATAACACTTAGACTTAAAAACAGCCCGTCAATGGGTGAAAACACAAACCAGACCCCAAACGACCCCGTAAGAGGACACCTCGCACGGGACCAATGTAACTTGAACGAACTGATCGCGTAGTCCCGGGTCTTCCGGTTTGAGAATACGATGATAATTGGCAAAATTCAACACTTGCACCTAAAAAAAAGCCGTTAAAGGGTGAAAATCCAAACCGACCCCCAAACGGCCCAGTAAGAGGCACGAACACCTCGCACGGGACCAATGTAACTTGTACGAACTGATCGAGTAGTCCCGGGTCTCCCGGTTTGAGAATACGACGATAATTGGTAAAAATCAACACTTGGACTTAAAAATAGGCCGTAAAAGGGTAAAAACCCAAACCATCCCCCGAACGATCCCGTAAGAGGCACGAACACCTCGCACAGGACCAATGTAACCTGTAGGAACTGACCGTGTAGTCCCGGGTCTCCCGGTTTTGAGAATACGACGATAATTTGCAAAGATGACACTTGGACTTAAAAACAGGTCGTTAATGGGTGAAAACCCAAACCAGCCCTCAAACGACCCCGTAAGAGGCATGAACACCTCACATGGGACCAATCTTAATTGCTGGAGCTGACCGCATAGTCCCGGGTCTCTAGCTTTCAGAATACGATGATAATTTATAAAAATAACAATTTGACTTAAAAACAGGCCGTTAAAGGGTGAAAATCCAAACCAGCCCTCAAACGACCCCGTAGGAGGCACGAACACCTCGCACGGGACCAATGTAACTTGTACGAACTGACCGCGTAGTCCTAGGTCTCCCGGTTAGAGAATACGACGATAATTTGCAAAAATAACATTTACTTAAAAACAGGCCGTTAAACGGTGAAAACCCAAACCAGCCCCCAAACGACCCCGTAAGAGGCACGAACACCACTTATGGGACCAATATAACTTGTACGAATTGACCTCGTACTCCCGGGTCTCCCGGATTGAGAATACGATGATAATTGGCAACAATCAACACTTGGACTTAAAAACAGGCCGCTAAAGGGAGGAAACCCAAACCAGCCCTCAAACGACCCCATGTGAGGCACGAACACCTCGCACGGGACCAGTATAACTTGTACGAACTGATCGCGTAGTCCCGGGTCTCCCGGTTTGAGAATACGACGATAATTGCCAAAAATAAACACCTAGACTTAAAAACTGGCCGTTTTAGGTTGAAAACCCAAACCGGCCCCCTAACGGACTCGTAGAAGGCACGAACACCTCGTACGGGACCAATGTAACTTGTACGAACTGACTGAGTAGTCTGGGGTCTCCCGGTTTGAGAATACGACGATAATTGGTAAAAATCAACACTTGGACTTAAAAACAGGCCGTTAAAGGGTAAAAACCCAAACCAGCCCTCAAACGACCCTGTAAGAGGCACGAACACCTCGCACGGGACCAGTGTAACTTGTAGGAACTGACCGCGTAGTCCCGGGTCTCCCGATTTTGAGAATACGAAGAAAATTTGCAAAAATAACACTTAGACTTAAAAACAGTCCGTTAAAGGGTGAAAACCGAAATCAGCCACCAAACGTCCCCGTAAGAGGCACGACACCTCGCACAGGACCAATGTAACTTGTACGAAATAACCGTGTAGTCCCGGGTCTCCCGGTTTTAAGAATACGAAGATAATTTGAAAAATAACACTTAGACTTAAAAACAGGCCGTTAAAGGGTGAAAACAAAAACCAGCCCCAAACGACCCGTAAGAGGCACGAACACCTCGCAGGGGACCAATGTAATTTGTAGGAACTGACCGCGTAGTCCCAGGTCTCGCGGTTTGAGAATATGACGAAAATTCTGAAAAATAACACTTACACTTAAAAACAGGCCGTCAATGGGTGAAAACACAAACCAGACCCCAAACGACCCCGTAAGAGGCACGAACACCTCGCACGGGACCAATGTAACTTGAACGAACTGACCGCGTAGTCCCGGGTCTTCCGGTTTGAGAATACGATGATAATTGGCAAAATTCAACATTTGCACCTAAAAAAAAGCCGTTAAAGGGTGAAAATCCAAACCAACCCCCAAACGGCCCAGTAAGAGGCACGAACACCTCGCACGGGACCAATGTAACTTGTACGAACTGATCGAGTAGTCCCGGGTCTCCCGGTTTGAGAATACGACGATAATTGGTAAAAATCAACACTTGGACTTAAAAAGAGGCCGTAAAAGGGTAAAAACCCAAACCATCCCCCGAACGACCCCGTAAGAGGCACGAACACCTCGCACAGGACCAATGTAACCTGTAGGAACTGACCGTGTAGTCCCGGGTCTCCCGGTTTTGAGAATACGACGATAATTTGCAAAGATGACACTTGGACTTAAAAACAGGTCGTTAATGGGTGAAAACCCAAACCAGCCCTCAAACGACCCCGTAAGAGGCATGAACACCTCACATGGGACCAATCTTAATTGCTGGAGCTGACCGCATAGTCCCGGGTCTCTAGCTTTCAGAATACGATGATAATTTATAAAAATAACAATTTGACTTAAAAACAGGCCGTTAAAGGGTGAAAATCCAAACCAGCCCTCAAACGACCCCGTAGGAGGCACGAACACCTCGCACGGGACCAATGTAACTTGTACGAACTGACCGCGTAGTCCTAGGTCTCCCGGTTAGAGAATACGACGATAATTTGCAAAAATAACATTTACTTAAAAACAGGCCGTTAAACGGTGAAAACCCAAACCAGCCCCCAAACGACCCCGTAAGAGGCACGAACACCACTTACGGGACCAATATAACTTGTACGAATTGACCTCGTACTCCCGGGTCTCCCGGATTGAGAATACGATGATAATTGGCAACAATCAACACTTGGACTTAAAAACAGGCCGCTAAAGGGAGAAAACCCAAACCAGCCCTCAAACGACCCCGTGTGAGGCACGAACACCTCGCACGGGACCAGTGTAACTTGTACGAACTGATCGCGTAGTCCCGGGTCTCCCGGTTTGAGAATACGACGATAATTGCCAAAAATAAACACCTAGACTTAAAAACAGGCCGTTTTAGGTTGAAAATCCAAACCAACCCCCAAACGGCCCAGTAAGAGGCACGAACACCTCGCACGGGACCAATGTAACTTGTACGAACTGATCGAGTAGTCCCGGGTCTCCCGGTTTGAGAATACGACGATAATTTGTAAAAATCAACACTTGGACTTAAAAATAGGCCGTAAAAGGGTAAAAACCCAAACCATCCCCCGAACGATCCCGTAAGAGGCACGAACACCTCGCACAGGACCAATGTAACCTGTAGGAACTGACCGTGTAGTCCCGGGTCTCCCGGTTTTGAGAATACGACGATAATTTGCAAAGATGACACTTGGACTTAAAAACAGGTCGTTAATGGGTGAAAACCCAAACCAGCCCTCAAACGACCCCGTAAGAGGCAAGAACACCTCACATGGGACCAATCTTAATTGCTGGAGCTGACCGCATAGTCCCGGGTCTCTAGGTTTCAGAATACGATGATAATTTATAAAAATAACAATTTGACTTAAAAACAGGCCGTTAAAGGGTGAAAATCCAAACCAGCCCTCAAACGACCCCGTAGGAGGCACGAACACCTCGCACGGGACCAATGTAACTTGTATGAACTGACCGCGTAGTCCTAGGTCTCCCGGTTAGAGAATACGACGATAATTTGCAAAAATAACATTTACTTAAAAACAGGCCGTTAAACGGTGAAAACCCAAACCAGCCCCCAAACGACCCCGTAAGAGGCACGAACACCACTTACGGGACCAATATAACTTGTACGAATTGACCTCGTACTCCCGGGTCTCCCGGATTGAGAATACGATGATAATTGGCAACAATCAACACTTGGACTTAAAAACAGGCCGCTAAAGGGAGAAAACCCAAACCAGCCCTCAAACGACCCCATGTGAGGCACGAACACCTCGCACGGGACCAGTGTAACTTGTACGAACTGATCGCATAGTCCCGGGTCTCCCGGTTTGAGAATACGACGATAATTGCCAAAAATAAACACCTAGACTTAAAATCAGGCCGTTTTAGGTTGAAAACCCAAACCGGCCCCCTAACGGACTCGTAGAAGCCACGAACACCTCGCACGGGACCAATGTAACTTGTACGAACTGACTGAGTAGTCTGGGGTCTCCCGGTTTGAGAATACGACGATAATTGGTAAAAATCAACACTTGGACTTAAAAACAGGCCGTTAAAGGGTAAAAACCCAAACCAGCCCTCAAACGACCCTGTAAGAGGCACGAACACCTCGCACGGGACCAGTGTAACTTGTAGGAACTGACCGCGTAGTCCCGGGTCTCCCGATTTTGAGAATACGAAGAAAATTTGCAAAAATAACACTTAGACTTAAAAACAGTCCGTTAAAGGGTGAAAACCGAAATCAGCCACCAAACGTCCCCGTAAGAGGCACGACACCTCGCACAGGACCAATGTAACTTGTACGAAATAACCGTGTAGTCCCGGGTCTCCCGGTTTTAAGAATACGAAGATAATTTGAAAAATAACACTTAGACTTAAAAACAGGCCGTTAAAGGGTGAAAACAAAAACCAGCCCCAAACGACCCGTAAGAGGCACGAACACCTCGCAGGGGACCAATGTAATTTGTAGGAACTGACCGCGTAGTCCCAGGTCTCGCGGTTTGAGAATATGACGAAAATTCTGAAAAATAACACTTACACTTAAAAACAGGCCGTCAATGGGTGAAAACACAAACCAGACCCCAAACGACCCCGTAAGAGGCACGAACACCTCGCACGGGACCAATGTAACTTGAACGAACTGACCGCGTAGTCCCGGGTCTTCCGGTTTGAGAATACGATGATAATTGGCAAAATTCAACACTTGCACCTAAAAAAAAGCCGTTAAAGGGTGAAAATCCAAACCAACCCCCAAACGGCCCAGTAAGAGGCACGAACACCTCGCACGGGACCAATGTAACTTGTACGAACTGATCGAGTAGTCCCGGGTCTCCCGGTTTGAGAATACGACGATAATTGGTAAAAATCAACACTTGGACTTAAAAAGAGGCCGTAAAAGGGTAAAAACCCAAACCATCCCCCGAACGACCCCGTAAGAGGCACGAACACCTCGCACAGGACCAATGTAACCTGTAGGAACTGACCGTGTAGTCCCGGGTCTCCCGGTTTTGAGAATACGACGATAATTTGCAAAGATGACACTTGGACTTAAAAACAGGTCGTTAATGGGTGAAAACCCAAACCAGCCCTCAAACGACCCCGTAAGAGGCATGAACACCTCACATGGGACCAATTTTAATTGCTGGAGCTGACCGCATAGTCCCGGGTCTCTAGGTTTCAGAATACGATGATAATTTATAAAAATAACAATTTGACTTAAAAACAGGCCGTTAAAGGGTGAAAATCCAAACCAGCCCTCAAACGACCCCGTAGGAGGCACGAACACCTCGCACGGGACCAATGTAACTTGTACGAACTGACCGCGTAGTCCTAGGTCTCCCGGTTAGAGAATACGACGATAATTTGCAAAAATAACATTTACTTAAAAACAGGCCGTTAAACGGTGAAAACCCAAACCAGCCCCCAAACGACCCCGTAAGAGGCACGAACACCACTTACGGGACCAATATAACTTGTACGAATTGACCTCGTACTCCCGGGTCTCCCGGATTGAGAATACGATGATAATTGGCAACAATCAACACTTGGACTTAAAAACAGGCCGCTAAAGGGAGAAAACCCAAACCAGACCCCAAACGACCCCGTGTGAGGCACGAACACCTCGCACGGGACCAGTGTAACTTGTACGAACTGATCGCGTAGTCCCGGGTCTCCCGGTTTGAGAATACGACGATAATTGTCAAAAATAAACACCTAGACTTAAAAACAGGCCGTTTTAGGTTGAAAATCCAAACCAACCCCCAAACGGCCCAGTAAGAGGCACGAACACCTCGCACGGGACCAATGTAACTTGTACGAACTGATCGAGTAGTCCCGGGTCTCCCGGTTTGAGAATACGACGATAATTGGTAAAAATCAACACTTGGACTTAAAAATAGGCCGTAAAAGGGTAAAAACCCAAACCATCCCCCGAACGATCCCGTAAGAGGCACGAACACCTCGCACAGGACCAATGTAACCTGTAGGAACTGACCGTGTAGTCCCGGGTCTCCCGGTTTTGAGAATACGACGATAATTTGCAAAGATGACACTTGGACTTAAAAACAGGTCGTTAATGGGTGAAAACCCAAACCAGCCCTCAAACGACCCCGTAAGAGGCAAGAACACCTCACATGGGACCAATCTTAATTGCTGGAGCTGACCGCATAGTCCCGGGTCTCTAGGTTTCAGAATACGATGATAATTTATAAAAATAACAATTTGACTTAAAAACAGGCCGTTAAAGGGTGAAAATCCAGACCAGCCCTCAAACGACCCCGTAGGAGGCACGAACACCTCGCACGGGACCAATGTAACTTGTATGAACTGACCGCGTAGTCCTAGGTCTCCCGGTTAGAGAATACGACGATAATTTGCAAAAATAACATTTACTTAAAAACAGGCCGTTAAACGGTGAAAACCCAAACCAGCCCCCAAACGACCCCGTAAGAGGCACGAACACCACTTACGGGACCAATATAACTTGTACGAATTGACCTCGTACTCCCGGGTCTCCCGGATTGAGAATACGATGATAATTGGCAACAATCAACACTTGGACTTAAAAACAGGCCGCTAGAGGGAGAAAACCCAAACCAGCCCTCAAACGACCCCATGTGAGGCACGAACACCTCGCACGGGACCAGTGTAACTTGTACGAACTGATCGCATAGTCCCGGGTCTCCCGGTTTGAGAATACGACGATAATTGCCAAAAATAAACACCTAGACTTAAAATCAGGCCGTTTTAGGTTGAAAACCCAAACCGGCCCCCTAACGGACTCGTAGAAGCCACGAACACCTCGCACGGGACCAATGTAACTTGTACGAACTGACTGAGTAGTCTCGGGTCTCCCGGTTTGAGAATACGACGATAATTGGTAAAAATCAACACTTGGACTTAAAAACAGGCCGTTAAAGGGTAAAAACCCAAACCAGCCCTCAAACGACCCTGTAAGAGGCACGAACACCTCGCACGGGACCAGTGTAACTTGTAGGAACTGACCGCGTAGTCCCGGGTCTCCCGGTTTTGAGAATACGAAGAAAATTTGCAAAAATAACACTTAGACTAAAAAACAGTCCGTTAAAGGGTGAAAACCGAAATCAGCCACCAAACGTCTCCGTAAGAGGCACGACACCTCGCACAGGACCAATGTAACTTGTACGAACTAACCGTGTAGTCCCGGGTCTCCCGGTTTTAAGAATACGAAGATAATTTGAAAAATAACACTTAGACTTAAAAACAGGCCGTTAAAGGGTGAAAACAAAAACCAGCCCCAAACGACCCGTAAGAGGCACGAACACCTCGCAGGGGACCAATGTAACTTGTAGGAACTGACCGCGTAGTCCCAGGTCTCGCGGTTTGAGAATGTGACGAAAATTCTGAAAAATAACACTTAGACTTAAAAACAGGCCGTCAATGGGTGAAAACACAAACCAGACCCCAAACGACCCCGTAAGAGGCACGAACACCTCGCACGGGACCAATGTAACTTGAACGAACTGACCGCGTAGTCCCGGGTCTTCCGGTTTGAGAATACGATGATAATTGGCAAAAATCAACACTTGCACCTAAAAAAAAGCCGTTAAAGGGTGAAAATCCAAACCAACCCCCAAACGGCCCAGTAAGAGGCACGAACACCTCGCACGGGACCAATGTAACTTGTACGAACTGATCGAGTAGTCCCGGGTCTCCCGGTTTGAGAATACGACGATAATTGGTAAAAATCAACTCTTGGACTTAAAAACAGGCCGTAAAAGGGTAAAAACCCAAACCATCCCCCGAACGACCCCGTAAGAGGCACGAACACCTCGCACAGGACCAATGTAACCTGTAGGAACTGACCGGGTAGTCCCGGGTCTCCCGGTTTTGAGAATACGACGATGATTTGCAAAGATGACACTTGGACTTAAAAACAGGTCGTTAATGGGTGAAAACCCAAACCAGCCCTCAAACGACTCCGTAAGAGGCATGATCACCTCACATGGGACCAATCTTAATTGCTGGAGATGACCGCATAGTCTCGGGTCTCTAGGTTTCAGAATACGATGATAATTTATAAAAATAACAATTTGACTTAAAAACAGGCCGTTAAAGGGTGAAAATCCAAACCAGCCCTCAAACGACCCCGTAGGAGGCACGAACACCTCGCACGGGACCAATGTAACTTGTACGAACTGACCGCGTAGTCCTAGTTCTCCCGGTTAGAGAATACGACGATAATTTGCAAAAATAACATTTACTTAAAAACAGGCCGTTAAACGGTGAAAACCCAAACCAGTCCCCAAACGACCCCGTAAGAGGAACGAACACCACTTACGGGACCAATATAACTTGTACGAATTGACCTCGTACTCCCGGGTCTCCCGGATTGAGAATACGATGATAATTGTCAACAATCAACACTTGGACTTACAAACAGGCCGCTAAAGGGAGAAAACCCAAACCAGCCCTCAAACGACCCCGTGTGAGGCACGAACACCTCGCACGGGACCAGTGTAAATTGTACGAACTGATCGCGTAGTCCCGGGTCTCCCGGTTTGAGAATACGACGATAATTGCCAAAAATAAACACCTAGACTTAAAAACAGGCCGTTTTAGGGTGAAAACCCAAACCGGCCCCCTAACGGACTCGTAGAAGGTACGAACACCTCGCACGGGACCAATGTAACTTGTACGAACTGACTGAGTAGTCTCGGGTCTCCCGGTTTGAAAATACGACGATAATTGGTAAAAATCAACACTTGGACTTAAAAACAGGCCGTTAAAGGGTAAAAACCCAAACCAGCCCTCAAACGACCCTGTAAGAGGTACGAACACCTCGCGCGGGACCAGTGTAACTTGTAGGAACTGACCGCGTAGTCCCGGGTCTCCCGGTTTTGAGAATACGAAGAAAATTTGTAAAAATAACACTTAGACTTAAAAACAGTCCGTTAAAGGGTGAAAACCGAAATCAGCCACCAAACGTCCCCGTAAGAGGCACGACACCTCGCACAGGACCAATGTAACTTGTACGAACTAACCGTGTAGTCCCGGGTCTCCCGGTTTTAAGAATACGAAGATAATTTGAAAAATAACACTTAGACTTAAAAACAGGCCGTTAAAGGGTGAAAACAAAAACCAACCCCAAACGACCCGTAAGAGGCACGAACACCTCGCAGGGGACCAATGTAACTTGTAGGAACTGACCGCGTAGTCCCAGGTCTCGCGGTTTGAGAATATGACGAAAATTCTGAAAAATAACACTTAGACTTAAAAACAGGCCGTCAATGGGTGAAAACACAAACCAGACCCCAAACGACCCCGTAAGAGGCACGAACACCTCGCACGGGACTAATGTAACTTGAACGAACTGACCGCGCGGTTTGAGAATACGATGATAATTGGCAAAAATCAACACTTGCACCTAAAAAAAAGCCGTTAAAGGGTGAAAATCCAAACCAACCCCCAAACGGCCCAGTAAGAGGCACGAACACCTCGCACAGGACCAATGTAACTTGTACGAACTGATCGAGTAGTCCCGGGTCTCCCGGTTTGAGAATACGACGATAATTTGTAAAAATCAACACTTGGACTTAAAAATAGGCCGTAAAAGGGTAAAAACCCAAACCATCCCCCGAACGACCCCGTAAGAGGCACGAACACCTCGCACAGGACCAATGTAACCTGTACGAACTGACCGTGTAGTCCCGGGTCTCCCGGTTTTGAGAATACGACGATAATTTGCAAAGATGACACTTGGACTTAAAAACAGGTCGTTAATGGGTGAAAACCCAAACCAGCCCTCAAACGACCCCGTAAGAGGCAAGAACACCTCACATGGGACCAATCTTAATTGCTGGAGCTGACCGCATAGTCCCGGGTCTCTAGGTTTCAGAATACGATGATAATTTATAAAAATAACAATTTGACTTAAAAACAGGCCGTTAAAGGGTGAAAATCCAGACCAGCCCTCAAACGACCCCGTAGGAGGCACGAACACCTCGCACGGGACCAATGTAACTTGTACGAACTGACCGCGTAGTCCTAGGTCTCCCGGTTAGAGAATACGACGATAATTTACAAAAATAACATTTACTTAAAAACAGGCCGTTAAACGGTGAAAACCCAAACCAGCCCCCAAACGACCCCGTAAGAGGCACGAACACCACTTACGGGACCAATATAACTTGTACGAATTGACCTCGTACTCCCGGGTCTCCCGGATTGAGAATACGATGATAATTGGCAACAATCAACACTTGGACTTAAAAACAGGCCGCTAAAGGGAGAAAACCCAAACCAGCCCTCAAACGACCCCATGTGAGGCACGAACACCTCGCACGGGACCAGTGTAACTTGTACGAACTGATCGCATAGTCCCGGGTCTCCCGGTTTGAGAATACGACGATAATTGCCAAAAATTAACACCTAGACTTAAAAACAGGCCGTTTTAGGTTGAAAACCCAAACCGGCCCCCTAACGGACTCGTAGAAGCCACGAACACCTCGCACGGGACCAATGTAACTTGTACGAACTGACTGAGTAGTCTCGGGTCTCCCGGTTTGAGAATACGACGATAATTGGTAAAAATCAACACTTGGACTTAAAAACAGGCCGTTAAAGGGTAAAAACCCAAACCAGCCCTCAAACGACCCTGTAAGAGGCACGAACACCTCGCACGGGACCAGTGTAACTTGTAGGAACTGACCGCGTAGTCCCGGGTCTCCCGGTTTTGAGAATACGAAGAAAATTTGCAAAAATAACACTTAGACTAAAAAACAGTCCGTTAAAGGGTGAAAACCGAAATCAGCCACCAAACGTCTCCGTAAGAGGCACGACACCTCGCACAGGACCAATGTAACTTGTACGAACTAACCGTGTAGTCCCGGGTCTCCCGGTTTTAAGAATACGAAGATAATTTGAAAAATAACACTTAGACTTAAAAACAGGCCGTTAAAGGGTGAAAACAAAAACCAGCCCCAAACGACCCGTAAGAGGCACGAACACCTCGCAGGGGACCAATGTAACTTGTAGGAACTGACCGCGTAGTCCCAGGTCTCGCGGTTTGAGAATGTGACGAAAATTCTGAAAAATAACACTTAGACTTAAAAACAGGCCGTCAATGGGTGAAAACATAAACCAGACCCCAAACGACCCCGTAAGAGGCACGAACACCTCGCACGGGACCAATGTAACTTGAACGAACTGACCGCGTAGTCCCGGGTCTTCCGGTTTGAGAATACGATGATAATTGGCAAAAATCAACACTTGCACCTAAAAAAAAGCCGTTAAAGGGTGAAAATCCAAACCAACCCCCAAACGGTCCAGTAAGAGGCACGAACACCTCGCACGGGACCAATGTAACTTGTACGAACTGATCGAGTAGTCCCGGGTCTCCCGGTTTGAGAATACGACGATAATTGGTAAAAATCAACTCTTGGACTTAAAAACAGGCCGTAAAAGGGTAAAAACCCAAACCATCCCCCGAACGACCCCGTAAGAGGCACGAACACCTCGCACAGGACCAATGTAACCTGTAGGAACTGACCGGGTAGTCCCGGGTCTCCCGGTTTTGAGAATACGACGATGATTTGCAAAGATGACACTTGGACTTAAAAACAGGTCGTTAATGGGTGAAAACCCAAACCAGCCCTCAAACGACAGCGTAAGAGGCATGATCACCTCACATGGGAGCAATCTTAATTGCTGGAGCTGACCGCATAGTCCCGGGTCTCTAGGTTTCAGAATACGATGATAATTTATAAAAATAACAATTTGACTTAAAAACAGGCCGTTAAAGGGTGAAAATCCAAACCAGCCCTCAAACGACCCCGTAGGAGGCACGAACACCTCGCACGGGACCAATGTAACTTGTACGAACTGACCGCGTAGTCCTAGGTCTCCCGGTTAGAGAATACGACGATAATTTGCAAAAATAACATTTACTTAAAAACAGGCCGTTAAACGGTGAAAACCCAAACCAGTCCCCAAACGACCCCGTAAGAGGAACGAACACCACTTACGGGACCAATATAACTTGTACGAATTAACCTCGTACTCCCGGGTCTCCCGGATTGAGAATACGATGATAATTGGCAACAATCAACACTTGGACTTAAAAACAGGCCGCTAAAGGGAGAAAACCCAAACCAGCCCTCAAACGACCCCGTGTGAGGCACAAACACCTCGCACGGGACCAGTGTAAATTGTACGAACTGATCGCGTAGTCCCGGGTCTCCCGGTTTGAGAATACGACGATAATTGCCAAAAATAAACACCTAGACTTAAAAACAGGCCGTTTTAGGGTGAAAACCCAAACCGGCCCCCTAACGGACTCGTAGAAGGTACGAACACCTCGCACGGGACCAATGTAACTTGTACGAACTGACTGAGTAGTCTCGGGTCTCCCGGTTTGAAAATACGACGATAATTGGTAAAAATCAACACTTGGACTTAAAAACAGGCCGTTAAAGGGTAAAAACCCAAACCAGCCCTCAAACGACCCTGTAAGAGGCACGAACACCTCGCACGGGACCAGTGTAACTTGTTGGAACTGACCGCGTAGTCCCGGGTCTCCCGGTTTTGAGAATATGAAGAAAATTTGCAAAAATAACACTTAGACTTAAAAACAGTCCGTTAAAGGGTGAAAACCGAAATCAGCCACCAAACGTCCCCGTAAGAGGCACGACACCTCGTACAGGACCAATGTAACTTGTACGAACTAACCGTGTAGTCCCGGGTCTCCCGGTTTTAAGAATACGAAGATAATTTGAAAAATAACACTTAGACTTAAAAACAGGCCGTTAAAGGGTGAAAACAAAAACCAGCCCCAAACGACCCGTAAGAGGCACGAACACCTCGCAGGGGACCAATGTAACTTGTAGGAACTGACCGCGTAGTCCCAGGTCTCGCGGTTTGAGAATGTGACGAAAATTCTGAAAAATAACACTTAGACTTAAAAACAGGCCGTCAATGGGTGAAAACATAAACCAGACCCCAAACGACCCCGTAAGAGGCACGAACACCTCGCACGGGACCAATGTAACTTGAACGAACTGACCGCGTAGTCCCGGGTCTTCCGGTTTGAGAATACGATGATAATTGGCAAAAATCAACACTTGCACCTAAAAAAAAGCCGTTAAAGGGTGAAAATCCAAACCAACCCCCAAACGGTCCAGTAAGAGGCACGAACACCTCGCACGGGACCAATGTAACTTGTACGAACTGATCGAGTAGTCCCGGGTCTCCCGGTTTGAGAATACGACGATAATTGGTAAAAATCAACTCTTGGACTTAAAAACAGGCCGTAAAAGGGTAAAAACCCAAACCATCCCCCGAACGACCCCGTAACAGGCACGAACACCTCGCACAGGACCAATGTAACCTGTAGGAACTGACCGGGTAGTCCCGGGTCTCCCGGTTTTGAGAATACGACGATGATTTGCAAAGATGACACTTGGACTTAAAAACAGGTCGTTAATGGGTGAAAACCCAAACCAGCCCTCAAACGACAGCGTAAGAGGCATGATCACCTCACATGGGAGCAATCTTAATTGCTGGAGCTGACCGCATAGTCCCGGGTCTCTAGGTTTCAGAATACGATGATAATTTATAAAAATAACAATTTGACTTAAAAACAGGCCGTTAAAGGGTGAAAATCCAAACCAGCCCTCAAACGACCCCGTAGGAGGCACGAACACCTCGCACGGGACCAATGTAACTTGTACGAACTGACCGCGTAGTCCTAGGTCTCCCGGTTAGAGAATACGACGATAATTTGCAAAAATAACATTTACTTAAAAACAGGCCGTTAAACGGTGAAAACCCAAACCAGTCCCCAAACGACCCCGTAAGAGGAACGAACACCACTTACGGGACCAATATAACTTGTACGAATTAACCTCGTACTCCCGGGTCTCCCGGATTGAGAATACGATGATAATTGGCAACAATCAACACTTGGACTTAAAAACAGGCCGCTAAAGGGAGAAAACCCAAACCAGCCCTCAAACGACCCCGTGTGAGGCACAAACACCTCGCACGGGACCAGTGTAAATTGTACGAACTGATCGCGTAGTCCCGGGTCTCCCGGTTTGAGAATACGACGATAATTGCCAAAAATAAACACCTAGACTTAAAAACAGGCCGTTTTAGGGTGAAAACCCAAACCGGCCCCCTAACGGACTCGTAGAAGGTACGAACACCTCGCACGGGACCAATGTAACTTGTACGAACTGACTGAGTAGTCTCGGGTCTCCCGGTTTGAAAATACGACGATAATTGGTAAAAATCAACACTTGGACTTAAAAACAGGCCGTTAAAGGGTAAAAACCCAAACCAGCCCTCAAACGACCCTGTAAGAGGCACGAACACCTCGCACGGGACCAGTGTAACTTGTTGGAACTGACCGCGTAGTCCCGGGTCTCCCGGTTTTGAGAATATGAAGAAAATTTGCAAAAATAACACTTAGACTTAAAAACAGTCCGTTAAAGGGTGAAAACCGAAATCAGCCACCAAACGTCCCCGTAAGAGGCACGACACCTCGCACAGGACCAATGTAACTTGTACGAACTAACCGTGTAGTCCCGGGTCTCCCGGTTTTAAGAATACGAAGATAATTTGAAAAATAACACTTAGACTTAAAAACAGGCCGTTAAAGGGTGAAAACAAAAACCAGCCCCAAACGACCCGTAAGAGGCACGAACACCTCGCAGGGGACCAATGTAACTTGTAGGAACTGACCGCGTAGTCCCAGGTCTCGCGGTTTGAGAATATGACGAAAATTCTGAAAAATAACACTTAGACTTAAAAACAGGCCGTCAATGGGTGAAAACACAAACCAGACCCCAAACGACCCCGTAAGAGGCACGAACACCTCGCACGGGACTAATGTAACTTGAACGAACTGACCGCGCGGTTTGAGAATACGATGATAATTGGCAAAAATCAACACTTGCACCTAAAAAAAAGCCGTTAAAGGGTGAAAATCCAAACCAACCCCCAAACGGCCCAATAAGAGGCACGAACACCTCGCACAGGACCAATGTAACTTGTACGAACTGATCGAGTAGTCCCGGGTCTCCCGGTTTGAGAATACGACGATAATTTGTAAAAATCAACACTTGGACTTAAAAATAGGCCGTAAAAGGGTAAAAACCCAAACCATCCCCCGAACGACCCGTAAGAGGCACGAACACCTCGCACAGGACCAATGTAACCTGTACGAACTGACCGTGTAGTCCCGGGTCTCCCGGTTTTGAGAATACGACGATAATTTGCAAAGATGACACTTGGACTTAAAAACAGGTCGTTAATGGGTGAAAACCCAAACCAGCCCTCAAACGACCCCGTAAGAGGCAAGAACACCTCACATGGGACCAATCTTAATTGCTGGAGCTGACCGCATAGTCCCGGGTCTCTAGGTTTCAGAATACGATGATAATTTATAAAAATAACAATTTGACTTAAAAACAGGCCGTTAAAGGGTGAAAATCCAGACCAGCCCTCAAACGACCCCGTAGGAGGCACGAACACCTCGCACGGGACCAATGTAACTTGTACGAACTGACCGCGTAGTCCTAGGTCTCCCGGTTAGAGAATACGACGATAATTTGCAAAAATAACATTTACTTAAAAACAGGCCGTTAAATGGTGAAAACCCAAACCAGCCCCCAAACGACCCCGTAAGAGGCACGAACACCACTTACGGGACCAATATAACTTGTACGAATTGACCTCGTACTCCCGGGTCTCCCGGATTGAGAATACGATGATAATTGGCAACAATCAACACTTGGACTTAAAAACAGGCCGCTAAAGGGAGAAAACCCAAACCAGCCCTCAAACGACCCCATGTGAGGCACGAACACCTCGCACGGGACCAGTGTAACTTGTAGGAACTGATCGCATAGTCACGGGTCTCCCGGTTTGAGAATACGACGATAATTGCCAAAAATAAACACCTAGACTTAAAAACAGGCCGTTTTAGGTTGAAAACCCAAACCGGGCCCCTAACGGACTCGTAGAAGCCACGAACACCTCGCACGGGACCAATGTAACTTGTACGAACTGACTGAGTAGTCTCGGGTCTCCCGGTTTGAGAATACGACGATAATTGGTAAAAATCAACACTTGGACTTAAAAACAGGCCGTTAAAGGGTAAAAACCCAAACCAGCCCTCAAACGACCCTGTAAGAGGCACGAACACCTCGCAGGGGACCAATGTAACTTGTAGGAACTGACCGCGTAGTCCCAGGTCTCGCGGTTTGAGAATGTGACGAAAATTCTGAAAAATAACATTTAGACTTAAAAACAGGCCGTCAATGGGTGAAAACAAAAACCAGACCCCAAACGACCCCGTAAGAGGCACGAACACCTCGCACGGGACCAATGTAACTTGAACGAACTGACCGCGTAGTCCCGGGTCTTCCGGTTTGAGAATACGATGATAATTGGCAAAAATCAACACTTGCACCTAAAAAAAAGCCGTTAAAGGGTGAAAATCCAAACCAACCCCCAAACGGCCCAGTAAGAGGCACGAACACCTCGCACGGGACCAATGTAACTTGTACGAACTGATCGAGTAGTCCCGGGTCTCCCGGTTTGAGAATACGACGATAATTGGTAAAAATCAACTATTGGACTTAAAAACAGGCCGTAAAAGGGTAAAAACCCAAACCATCCCCCGAACGACCCCGTAAGAGGCACGAACACCTCGTACAGGACCAATGTAACCTGTAGGAACTGACCGGGTAGTCCCGGGTCTCCCGGTTTTGAGAATACGACGATGATTTGCAAAGATGACACTTGGACTTAAAAACAGGTCGTTAATGGGTGAAAACCCAAACCAGCCCTCAAACGACCCCGTAAGAGGCATGATCACCTCACATGGGACCAATCTTAATAGCTGGAGCTGACCGCATAGTCCCGGGTCTCTAGGTTTCAGAATACGATGATAATTTATAAAAATAACAATTTGACTTAAAAACAGGCCGTTAAAGGGTGAAAATCCAAACCAGCCCTCAAACGACCCCGTAGGAGGCACGAACACCTCGCACGGGACCAATGTAACTTGTACGAACTGACCGCGTAGTCCTAGGTCTCCCGGTTAGAGAATACGACGATAATTTGCAAAAATAACATTTACTTAAAAACAGGCCGTTAAACGGTGAAAACCCAAACCAGTCCCCAAACGACCCCGTAAGAGGAACGAACACCACTTACGGGACCAATATAACTTGTACGAATTGACCTCGTACTCCCGGGTCTCCCGGATTGAGAATACGATGATAATTGGCAACAATCAACACTTGGACTTAAAAACAGGCCGCTAAAGGGAGAAAACCCAAACCAGCCCTCAAACGACCCCGTGTGAGGCACGAACACCTCGCACGGGACCAGTGTAAATTGTACGAACTGATCGCGTAGTCCCGGGTCTCCCGGTTTGAGAATACGACGATAATTGCCAAAAATAAACACCTAGACTTAAAAACAGGCCGTTTTAGGGTGAAAACCCAAACCGGCCCCCTAACGGACTCGTAGAAGGTACGAACACCTCGCTAGGGACCAATGTAACTTGTACGAACTGACTGAGTAGTCTCAGGTCTCCCGGTTTGAAAATACGACGATAATTGGTAAAAATCAACACTTGGACTTAAAAACAGGCCGTTAAAGGGTAAAAACCCAAACCAGCCCTCAAACGACCCTGTAAGAGGCACGAACACCTCGCACGGGACCAGTGTAACTTGTAGGAACTGACCGCGTAGTCCCGGGTCTCCCGGTTTTGAGAATACGAAGAAAATTTGCAAAAATAACACTTAGACTTAAAAACAGTCCGTTAAAGGGTGAAAACCGAAATCAGCCACCAAACGTCCCCGTAAGAGGCACGACACCTCGCACAGGACCAATGTAACTTGTACGAACTAACCGTGTAGTCCCGGGTCTCCCGATTTTAAGAATACGAAGATAATTTGAAAAATAACACTTAGACTTAAAAACAGGCCGTTAAAGGGTGAAAACAAAAACCAGCCCCAAACGACCCGTAAGAGGCACGAACACCTCGCAGGGGACCAATGTAACTTGTAGGAATTGACCGCGTAGTCCCAGGTCTCGCGGTTTGAGAATATGACGAAAATTCTGAAAAATAACACTTAGACTTAAAAACAGGCCGTCAATGGGTGAAAACACAAACCAGACCCCAAACGACCCCGTAAGAGGCACGAACACCTCGCACGGGACTAATGTAACTTGAACGAACTGACCGCGCGGTTTGAGAATACGATGATAATTGGCAAAAATCAACACTTGCACCTAAAAAAAAGCCGTTAAAGGGTGAAAATCCAAACCAACCCCCAAACGGCCCAGTAAGAGGCACGAACACCTCGCACAGGACCAATGTAACTTGTACGAACTGATCGAGTAGTCCCGGGTCTCCCGGTTTGAGAATACGACGATAATTTGTAAAAATCAACACTTGGACTTAAAAATAGGCCGTAAAAGGGTAAAAACCCAAACCATCCCCCGAACGACCCCGTAAGAGGCACGAACACCTCGCACAGGACCAATGTAACCTGTACGAACTGACCGTGTAGTCCCGGGTCTCCCGGTTTTGAGAATACGACGATAATTTGCAAAGATGACACTTGGACTTAAAAACAGGTCGTTAATGGGTGAAAACCCAAACCAGCCCTCAAACGACCCCGTAAGAGGCAAGAACACCTCACATGGGACCAATCTTAATTGCTGGAGCTGACCGCATAGTCCCGGGTCTCTAGGTTTCAGAATACGATGATAATTTATAAAAATAACAATTTGACTTAAAAACAGGCCGTTAAAGGGTGAAAATCCAGACCAGCCCTCAAACGACCCCGTAGGAGGCACGAACACCTCGCACGGGACCAATGTAACTTGTACGAACTGACCGCGTAGTCCTAGGTCTCCCGGTTAGAGAATACGACGATAATTTGCAAAAATAACATTTACTTAAAAACAGGCCGTTAAACGGTGAAAACCCAAACCAGCCCCCAAACGACCCCGTAAGAGGCACGAACACCACTTACGGGACCACTATAACTTGTACGAATTGACCTCGTACTCCCGGGTCTCCCGGATTGAGAATACGATGATAATTGGCAACAATCAACACTTGGACTTAAAAACAGGCCGCTAAAGGGAGAAAATCCAAACCAGCCCTCAAACGACCCCATGTGAGGCACGAACACCTCGCACGGGACCAGTGTAACTTGTACGAACTGATCGCATAGTCCCGGGTCTCCCGGTTTGAGAATACGACGATAATTGCCAAAAATAAACACCTAGACTTAAAAACAGGCCGTTTTAGGTTGAAAACCCAAACCGGCCCCCTAACGGACTCGTAGAAGCCACGAACACCTCGCACGGGACCAATGTAACTTGTACGAACTGACTGAGTAGTCTCGGGTCTCCCGGTTTGAGAATACGACGATAATTGGTAAAAATCAACACTTGTACTTAAAAACAGGCCGTTAAAGGGTAAAAACCCAAACCAGCCCTCAAACGACCCTGTAAGAGGCACGAACACCTCGCACGGGACCAGTGTAACTTGTAGGAACTGACCGCGTAGTCCCGGGTCTCCCGGTTTTGAGAATACGAAGAAAATTTGCAAAAATAACACTTAGACTAAAAAACAGTCCGTTAAAGGGTGAAAACCGAAATCAGCCACCAAACGTCTCCGTAAGAGGCACGACACCTCGCACAGGACCAATGTAACTTGTACGAACTAACCGTGTAGTCCCGGGTCTCCCGGTTTTAAGAATACGAAGATAATTTGAAAAATAACACTTAGACTTAAAAACAGGCCGTTAAAGGGTGAAAACAAAAACCAGCCCCAAACGACCCGTAAGAGGCACGAACACCTCGCAGGGGACCAATGTAACTTGTAGGAACTGACCGCGTAGTCCCAGGTCTCGCGGTTTGAGAATGTGACGAAAATTCTGAAAAATAACAATTAGACTTAAAAACAGGCCGTCAAACCAGACCCCAAACGACCCCGTAAGAGGCACGAACACCTCGCACGGGACCAATGTAACTTGAACGAACTGACCGCGTAGTCCCGGGTCTTCCGGTTTGAGAATACGATGATAATTGGCAAAATTCAACACTTGCACCTAAAAAAAAGCCGTTAAAGGGTGAAAATCTAAACCAACCCCCAAACGGACCAATAAGAGGCACGAACACCTCGCACGGGACCAATGTAACTTGTACGAACTGATCGAGTAGTCCCGGGTCTCCCGGTTTGAGAATACGACGATAATTGGTAAAAATCAACACTTGGACTTAAAAATAGGCCGTAAAAGGGTAAAAACCCAAACCATCCCCCGAACGACCCCGTAAGAGGCACGAACACCTCGCACAGGACCAATGTAACCCGGTTTTGAGAATACGACGATAATTTGCAAAGATGACACTTGGACTTAAAAACAGGTCGTTAATGGGTGAAAACCCAAACCAGCCCTCAAACGACCCCGTAAGAGGCATGAACACCTCACATGGGACCAATCTTAATTGCTGGAGCTGACCGCATAGTCCCGGGTCTCTAGGTTTCAGAATACGATGATAATTTATAAAAATAACAATTTGACTTAAAAACAGACCGTTAAAGGGTGAAAATCCAAACCAGCCCTCAAACGACCCCGTAGGAGGCACGAACACCTCGCACGGGACCAATGTAACTTGTACGAACTGACCGCGTAGTCCTAGGTCTCCCGGTTAGAGAATACGACGATAATTTGCAAAAATAACATTTACTTAAAAACAGGCCGTTAAACGGTGAAAACCCAAACCAGCCCCCAAACGACCCCGTAAGAGGCACGAACACCACTTACGGGACCAATATAACTTGTACGAATTGACCTCGTACTCCCGGGTCTCCCGGATTGAGAATACGATGATAATTGGCAACAATCAACACTTGGACTTAAAAACAGGCCGCTAAAGGGAGAAAACCCAAACCAGCCCTCAAACGACCCCATGTGAGGCACGAACACCTCGCACGGGACCAGTGTAACTTGTACGAACTGATCGCGTAGTCCCGGGTCTCCCGGTTTGAGAATACGACGATAATTGCCAAAAATAAACACCTAGACTTAAAAACAGGCCGTTTTAGGTTGAAAACCCAAACCGGCCCCCTAACGGACTCGTAGAAGGCACGAACACCTCGCACGGGACCAATGTAACTTGTACGAACTGACTGAGTAGTCTCGGGTCTCCCGGTTTGAGAATACGACGATAATTGGTAAAAATCAACACTTGGACTTAAAAACAGGCCGTTAAAGGGTAAAAACCCAAACCTGCCCTCAAACGACCCTGTAAGAGGCACGAACACCTCGCACGGGACCAGTTTAACTTGTAGGAACTGACCGCGTAGTCCCGGGTCTCCCGGTTTTGAGAATACGAAGAAAATTTGCAAAAATAACACTTAGACTTAAAAACAGTCCGTTAAAGGGTGAAAACCGAAATCAGCCACCAAACGTCTCCGTAAGAGGCACGACACCTCGCACAGGACCAATGTAACTTGTACGAACTAACCGTGTAGTCCCGGGTCTCCCGGTTTTAAGAATACGAAGATAATTTGAAAAATAACACTTAGACTTAAAAACAGGCCGTTAAAGGGTGAAAACAAAAACCAGCCCCAAACGACCCGTAAGAGGCACGAACACCTCGCAGGGGACCAATGTAACTTGTAGGAACTGACCGCGTAGTCCCAGGTCTCGCGGTTTGAGAATATGACGAAAATTCTGAAAAATAACACTTAGACTTAAAAACAGGTCGTCAATGGGTGAAAACACAAACCAGACCCCAAACGACCCCGTAAGAGGCACGAACACCTCGCACGGGACCAATGTAACTTGAACGAACTGATCGCGTAGTCCCGGGTCTTCCGGTTTGAGAATACGATGATAATTGGCAAAATTCAACACTTGCACCTAAAAAAAAGCCGTTAAAGGGTGAAAATCCAAACCAACCTCCAAACGGCCCAATAAGAGGCACGAACACCTCGCACGGGACCAATGTAACTTGTACGAACTGATCGAGTAGTCCCGGGTCTCCCGGTTTGAGAATACGACGATAATTGGTAAAAATCAACACTTGGACTTAAAAATAGGCCGTAAAAGGGTAAAAACCCAAACCATCCCCCGAACGACCCCGTAAGAGGCACGAACACCTCGTACAAGACCAATGTAACCTGTAGGAACTGACCGTGTAGTCCCGGGTCTCCCGGTTTTGAGAATACGACGATAATTTGCAAAGATGACACTTGGACTTAAAAACAGGTCGTTAATGGGTGAAAACCCAAACCAGCCCTCAAACGACCCCGTAAGAGGCATGAACACCTCACATGGGACCAATCTTAATTGCTGGAGCTGACCGCATAGTCCCGGGTCTCTAGGTTTCAGAATACGATGATAATTTATAAAAATAACAATTTGACTTAAAAACAGGCCGTTAAAGGGTGAAAATCCAAACCAGCCCTCAAACGACCCCGTAGGAGGCACGAACACCTCGCACGGGACCAATGTAACTTGTACGAACTGACCGCGTAGTCCTAGGTCTCCCGGTTAGAGAATACGACGATAATTTGCAAAAATAACATTTACTTAAAAACAGGCCGTTAAACGGTGAAAACCCAAACCAGCCCCCAAACGACCCCGTAAGAGGCACGAACACCACTTACGGGACCAATATAACTTGTACGAATTGACCTCGTACTCCCGGGTCTCCCGGATTGAGAATACGATGATAATTGGCAACAATCAACACTTGGACTTAAAAACAGGCCGCTAAAGGGAGAAAACCCAAACCAGCCCTCAAACGACCCCGTGTGAGGCACAAACACCTCGCACGGGACCAGTGTAAATTGTACGAACTGATCGCGTAGTCCCGGGTCTCCCGGTTTGAGAATACGACGATAATTGCCAAAAATAAACACCTAGACTTAAAAACAGGCCGTTTTAGGTTGAAAACCCAAACCGGCCCCCTAACGGACTCGTAGAAGGCACGAACACCTCGCACGGGACCAATGTAACTTGTACGAACTGACTGAGTAGTCTCGGGTCTCCCGGATTGAGAATACGACGATAATTGGTAAAAATCAACACTTGGACTTAAAAACAGGCCGTTAAAGGGTAAAAACCCAAACCAGCCCTCAAACGACCCTGTAAGAGGCACGAACACCTCGCACGGGACCAGTGTAACTTGTAGGAACTGACCGCGTAGTCCCGGGTCTCCCGGTTTTGAGAATACGAAGAAAATTTGCAAAAATAACACTTAGACTTAAAAACAGTCCGTTAAAGGGTGAAAACCGAAATCAGCCACCAAACGTCTCCGTAAGAGGCACGACACCTCGCACATGACCAATGTAACTTGTACGAACTAACCGTGTAGTCCCGGGTCTCCCGGTTTTAAGAATACGAAGATAATTTGAAAAATAACACTTAGACTTAAAAACAGGCCGTTAAAGGGTGAAAACAAAAACCAGCCCCAAACGACCCGTAAGAGGCACGAACACCTCGCAGGGGACCAATGTAACTTGTAGGAACTGACCGCGTAGTCCCAGGTCTCGCGGTTTGAGAATATGACGAAAATTCTGAAAAATAACACTTAGACTTAAAAACAGGTCGTCAATGGGTGAAAACACAAACCAGACCCCAAACGACCCCGTAAGAGGCACGAACACCTCGCACGGGACCAATGTAACTTGAACGAACTGATCGCGTAGTCCCGGGTCTTCCGGTTTGAGAATACGATGATAATTGGCAAAATTCAACACTTGTACCTAAAAAAAAGCCGTTAAAGGGTGAAAATCCAAACCAACCCCCAAACGGCCCAATAAGAGGCACGAACACCTCGCACGGGACCAATGTAACTTGTACGAACTGATCGAGTAGTCCCGGGTCTCCCGGTTTGAGAATACGACGATAATTGGTAAAAATCAACACTTGGACTTAAAAATAGGCCGTAAAAGGGTAAAAACCCAAACCATCCCCCGAACGACCCCGTAAGAGGCACGAACACCTCGCACAGGACCAATGTAACCTGTAGGAACTGACCGTGTAGTCCCGGGTCTCCCG
This sequence comes from Sambucus nigra, assembly GCA_949130495.1. NCBI lineage: Eukaryota > Viridiplantae > Streptophyta > Magnoliopsida > Dipsacales > Adoxaceae > Sambucus > Sambucus nigra. The sequence goes on from OX422217.1 coordinate 110,188,323, forward strand.
GTTTTGAGAATACGACGATAATTTGCAAAGATGACACTTGGACTTAAAAACAGGTCGTTAATGGGTGAAAACCCAAACCAGCCCTCAAACGACCCCGTAAGAGGCATGAACACCTCACATGGGACCAATCTTAATTGCTGGAGCTGACCGCATAGTCCCGGGTCTCTAGGTTTCAGAATACGATGATAATTTATAAAAATAACAATTTGACTTAAAAACAGGCCGTTAAAGGGTGAAAATCCAAACCAGCCCTCAAACGACCCCGTAGGAGGCACGAACACCTCGCACGGGACCAATGTAACTTGTACGAACTGACCGCGTAGTCCTAGGTCTCCCGATTAGAGAATACGACGATAATTTGCAAAAATAACATTTACTTAAAAACAGGCCGTTAAATGGTGAAAACCCAAACCAGCCCCCAAACGACCCCGTAAGAGGCACGAACACCACTTACGGGACCAATATAACTTGTACGAATTGACCTCGTACTCCCGGGTCTCCCGGATTGAGAATACGATGATAATTGGCAACAATCAACACTTGGACTTAAAAACAGGCCGCTAAAGGGAGAAAACCCAAACCAGCCCTCAAACGACCCCATGTGAGGCACGAACACCTCACACGGGACCAGTGTAACTTGTACGAACTGATCGCGTAGTCCCGGGTCTCCCGGTTTGAGAATACGACGATAATTGCCAAAAATAAACACCTAGACTTAAAAACAGGCCGTTTTAGGTTGAAAACCCAAACCGGCCCCCTAACGGACTCGTAGAAGGCACGAACACCTCGCACGGGACCAATGTAACTTGTACGAACTGACTGAGTAGTCTCGGGTCTCCCGGTTTGAGAATACGACGATAATTGGTAAAAATCAACACTTGGACTTAAAAACAGGCGGTTAAAGGGTAAAAACCCAAACCAGCCCTTAAACGACCCTGTAAGAGGCACGAACACCTCGCACGGGACCAGTGTAACTTGTAGGAACTGACCGCGTAGTCCCGGGTCTCCCGGTTTTGAGAATACGAAGAAAATTTGCAAAAATAACACTTAGACTTAAAAACAGTCCGTTAAAGGGTGAAAACCGAAATCAGCCACCAAACGTCCCCGTAAGAGGCACGACACCTCGCACAGGACCAATGTAACTTGTACGAACTAACCGTGTAGTCCCGGGTCTCCCGGTTTTAAGAATACGAAGATAATTTGAAAAATAACACTTAGACTTAAAAACAGGCCGTTAAAGGGTGAAAACAAAAACCATCCCCAAACGACCCGTAAGAGGCACGAACACCTCGCAGGGGACCAATGTAACTTGTAGAAACTGACCGCGTAGTCCCAGGTCTCGCGGTTTGAGAATATGACGAAAATTCTGAAAAATAACACTTAGACTTAAAAACAGGCCGTCAATGGGTGAAAACACAAACCAGACCCCAAACGACCCCGTAAGAGGCACGAACACCTCGCACGGGACTAATGTATCTTGAACGAACTGACCGCGCGGTTTGAGAATACGATGATAATTGGCAAAAATCAACACTTGCACCTAAAAAAAAGCCGTTAAAGGGTGAAAATCCAAACCAACCCCCAAATGGCCCAGTAAGAGGCACGAACACCTCGCACGGGACCAATGTAACTTGTACGAACCGATCGAGTAATCCCGGGTCTCCCGGTTTGAGAATACGACGATAATTTGTAAAAATCAACACTTGGACTTAAAAACAGGCCGTAAAAGGGTAAAAACCCAAACCATCCCCCGAACGACCCCGTAAGAGGCACGAACACCTCGCACAGGACCAATGTAACCTGTAGGAACTGACCGTGTAGTCCCGGGTCTCCCGGTTTTGAGAATACGACGATAATTTGCAAAGATGACACTTGGACATAAAAACAGGTCGTTAATGGGTGAAAACCCAAACCAGCCCTCAAACGACCCCGTAAGAGGCATGAACACCTCACATGGGACCAATCTTAATTGCTGGAGCTGACCGCATAGTCCCGGGTCTCTAGGTTTCAGAATACGATGATAATTTATAAAAATAACAATTTTACTTAAAAACAGGCCGTTAAAGGGTGAAAATCCAGACCAGCCCTCAAACGACCCCGTAGGAGGCACGAACACCTCGCACGGGACCAATGTAACTTGTACGAACTTACCGCGTAGTCCTAGGTCTCCCGGTTAGAGAATACGACGATAATTTGCTAAAACAACATTTACTTAAAAACAGGCCATTAAACGGTGAAAACCCAAACCAGCCCCCAAACGACCCCGTAAGAGGCACGAACACCACTTACGGGACCAATATAACTTGTACGAATTGACCTCGTACTCCCGGGTCTCCCGGATTGAGAATACGATGATAATTGGCAACAATCAACACTTGGACTTAAAAACAGGCCGCTAAAGGGAGAAAACCCAAACCAGCCCTCAAACGACCCCATGTGAGGCACGAACACCTCGCACGGGACCAGTGTAACTTGTACGAACTGATCGCGTAGTCCCGGGTCTCCCGGTTTGAGAATACGACGATAATTGCCAAAAATAAACACCTAGACTTAAAAACAGGCCGTTTTAGGTTGAAAACCCAAACCGGCCCCCTAACGGACTCGTAGAAGGCACGAACACCTCGCACGGGACCAATGTAACTTGTACGAACTGACTGAGTAGTCTCGGGTCTCCCGGTTTGAGAATACGACGATAATTGGTAAAAATCAACACTTGGACTTAAAAACAGGCCGTTAAAGGGTAAAAACCCAAACCAGCCCTCAAACGACCCTGTAAGAGGCACGAACACCTCGCACGGGACCAGTGTAACTTGTAGGAACTGACCGCGTAGTCCCGGGTCTCCCGGTTTTGAGAATACGAAGAAAATTTGCAAAAATAACACTTAGACTTAAAAACAGTCCGTTAAAGGGTGAAAACCGAAATCAGCCACCAAACGTCTCCGTAAGAGGCACGACACCTCGCACAGGACCAATGTAACTTGTACGAACTAACCGTGTAGTCCCGGGTCTCCCGGTTTTAAGAATACGAAGATAATTTGAAAAATAACACTTAGACTTAAAAACAGGCCGTTAAAGGGTGAAAACAAAAACCAGCCCCAAACGACCCGTAAGAGGCACGAACACCTCGCAGGGGACTAATGTAACTTGTAGGAACTGACCGCGTAGTCCCAGGTCTCGCGGTTTGAGAATATGACGAAAATTCTGAAAAATAACACTTAGACTTAAAAACAGGTCGTCAATGGGTGAAAACACAAACCAGACCCCAAACGACCCCGTAAGAGGCACGAACACCTCGCACGGGACCAATGTAACTTGAACGAACTGATCGCGTAGTCCCGGGTCTTCCGGTTTGAGAATACGATGATAATTGGCAAAATTCAACACTTGCACCTAAAAAAAAGCCGTTAAAGGGTGAAAATCCAAACCAACCTCCAAACGGCCCAATAAGAGGCACGAACACCTCGCACGGGACCAATGTAACTTGTACGAACTGATCGAGTAGTCCCGGGTCTCCCGGTTTGAGAATACGACGATAATTGGTAAAAATCAACACTTGGACTTAAAAATAGGCCGTAAAAGGGTAAAAACCCAAACCATCCCCCGAACGACCCCGTAAGAGGCACGAACACCTCGCACAGGACCAATGTAACCTGTAGGAACTGACCGTGTAGTCCCGGGTCTCCCGGTTTTGAGAATACGACGATAATTTGCAAAGATGACACTTGGACTTAAAAACAGGTCGTTAATGGGTGAAAACCCAAACCAGCCCTCAAACGACCCCGTAAGAGGCATGAACACCTCACATGGGACCAATCTTAATTGCTGGAGCTGACCGCATAGTCCCGGGTCTCTAGGTTTCAGAATACGATGATAATTTATAAAAATAACAATTTGACTTAAAAACAGGCCGTTAAAGGGTGAAAATCCAAACCAGCCCTCAAACGACCCCGTAGGAGGCACGAACACCTCGCACGGGACCAATGTAACTTGTACGAACTGACCGCGTAGTCCTAGGTCTCCCGGTTAGAGAATACGACGATAATTTGCAAAAATAACATTTACTTAAAAACAGGCCGTTAAACGGTGAAAACCCAAACCAGCCCCCAAACGACCCCGTAAGAGGCACGAACACCACTTACGGGACCAATATAACTTGTACGAATTGACCTCGTACTCCCGGGTCTCCCGGATTGAGAATACGATGATAATTGGCAACAATCAACACTTGGACTTAAAAACAGGCCGCTAAAGGGAGAAAACCCAAACCAGCCCTCAAACGACCCCATGTGAGGCACGAACACCTCGCACGGGACCAGTGTAACTTGTACGAACTGATCGCGTAGTCCCGGGTCTCCCGGTTTGAGAATACGACGATAATTGCCAAAAATAAACACCTAGACTTAAAAACAGGCCGTTTTAGGTTGAAAACCCAAACCGGCCCCCTAACGGACTCGTAGAAGGCACGAACACCTCGCACGGGACCAATGTAACTTGTACGAACTGACTGAGTAGTCTCGGGTCTCCCGGTTTGAGAATACGACGATAATTGGTAAAAATCAACACTTGGACTTAAAAACAGGCGGTTAAAGGGTAAAAACCCAAACCAGCCCTTAAACGACCCTGTAAGAGGCACGAAGACCTCGCACGGGACCAGTGTAACTTGTAGGAACTGACCGCGTAGTCCCGGGTCTCCCGGTTTTGAGAATACGAAGAAAATTTGCAAAAATAACACTTAGACTTAAAAACAGTCCGTTAAAGGGTGAAAACCGAAATCAGCCACCAAACGTCTCCGTAAGAGGCACGACACCTCGCACAGGACCAATGTAACTTGTACGAACTAACCGTGTAGTCCCGGGTCTCCCGGTTTTAAGAATACGAAGATAATTTGAAAAATAACACTTAGACTTAAAAACAGGCCGTTAAAGGGTGAAAACAAAAACCAGCCCCAAACGACCCGTAAGAGGCACGAACACCTCGCAGGGGACCAATGTAACTTGTAGGAACTGACCGCGTAGTCCCAGGTCTCGCGGTTTGAGAATATGACGAAAATTCTGAAAAATAACACTTAGACTTAAAAACAGGTCGTCAATGGGTGAAAACACAAACCAGACCCCAAACGACCCCGTAAGAGGCACGAACACCTCGCACGGGACCAATGTAACTTGAACGAACTGATCGCGTAGTCCCGGGTCTTCCGGTTTGAGAATACGATGATAATTGGCAAAATTCAACACTTGCACCTAAAAAAAAGCCGTTAAAGGGTGAAAATCCAAACCAACCTCCAAACGGCCCAATAAGAGGCACGAACACCTCGCACGGGACCAATGTAACTTGTACGAACTGATCGAGTAGTCCCGGGTCTCCCGGTTTGAGAATACGACGATAATTGGTAAAAATCAACACTTGGACTTAAAAATAGGCCGTAAAAGGGTAAAAACCCAAACCATCCCCCGAACGACCCCGTAAGAGGCACGAACACCTCGCACAGGACCAATGTAACCTGTAGGAACTGACCGTGTAGTCCCGGGTCTCCCGGTTTTGAGAATACGACGATAATTTGCAAAGATGACACTTGGACTTAAAAACAGGTCGTTAATGGGTGAAAACCCAAACCAGCCCTCAAACGACCCCGTAAGAGGCATGAACACCTCACATGGGACCAATCTTAATTGCTGGAGCTGACCGCATAGTCCGGGTCTCTAGGTTTCAGAATACGATGATAATTTATAAAAATAACAATTTGACTTAAAAACAGGCCGTTAAAGGGTGAAAATCCAAACCAGCCCTCAAACGACCCCGTAGGAGGCACGAACACCTCGCACGGGACCAATGTAACTTGTACGAACTGACCGCGTAGTCCTAGGTCTCCCGGTTAGAGAATACGACGATAATTTACAAAAATAACATTTACTTAAAAACAGGCCGTTAAACGGTGAAAACCCAAACCAGCCCTCAAACGACCCCGTAGGAGGCACGAACACCTCGCACGGGACCAATGTAACTTGTACGAACTGACCGCGTAGTCCTAGGTCTCCCGGTTAGAGAATACGACGATAATTTACAAAAATAACATTTACTTAAAAACAGGCCGTTAAACGGTGAAAACCCAAACCAGCCCCCAAACGACCCCGTAAGAGGCACGAACACCACTTACGGGACCAATATAACTTGTACGAATTGACCTCGTACTCCCGGGTCTCCCGGATTGAGAATACGATGATAATTGGCAACAATCAACACTTGGACTTAAAAACAGGCCGCTAAAGGGAGAAAACCCAAACCAGCCCTCAAACGACCCCATGTGAGGCACGAACACCTCGCACGGGACCAGTGTAACTTGTACGAACTGATCGCGTAGTCCCGGGTCTCCCGGTTTGAGAATACGACGATAATTGCCAAAAATAAACACCTAGACTTAAAAACAGGCCGTTTTAGGTTGAAAACCCAAACCGGCCCCCTAACGGACTCGTAGAAGGCACGAACACCTCGCACGGGACCAATGTAACTTGTACGAACTGACTGAGTAGTCTCGGGTCTCCCGGATTGAGAATACGACGATAATTGGTAAAAATCAACACTTGGAATTAAAAACAGGCCGTTAAAGGGTAAAAACCCAAACCAGCCCTCAAACGACCCTGTAAGAGGCACGAACACCTCGCACGGGACCAGTGTAACTTGTAGGAACTGACCGCGTAGTCCCGGGTCTCCCGGTTTTGAGAATACGAAGAAAATTTGCAAAAATAACACTTAGACTTAAAAACAGTCCGTTAAAGGGTGAAAACCGAAATCAGCCACCAAACGTCTCCGTAAGAGGCACGACACCTCGCACATGACCAATGTAACTTGTACGAACTAACCGTGTAGTCCCGGGTCTCCCGGTTTTAAGAATACGAAGATAATTTGAAAAATAACACTTAGACTTAAAAACAGGCCGTTAAAGGGTGAAAACAAAAACCAGCCCCAAACGACCCGTAAGAGGCACGAACACCTCGCAGGGGACCAATGTAACTTGTAGGAACTGACCGCGTAGTCCCAGGTCTCGCGGTTTGAGAATATGACGAAAATTCTGAAAAATAACACTTAGACTTAAAAACAGGTCGTCAATGGGTGAAAACACAAACCAGACCCCAAACGACCCCGTAAGAGGCACGAACACCTCGCACGGGACCAATGTAACTTGAACGAACTGATCGCGTAGTCCCGGGTCTTCCGGTTTGAGAATACGATGATAATTGGCAAAATTCAACACTTGTACCTAAAAAAAAGCCGTTAAAGGGTGAAAATCCAAACCAACCCCCAAACGGCCCAATAAGAGGCACGAACACCTCGCACGGGACCAATGTAACTTGTACGAACTGATCGAGTAGTCCCGGGTCTCCCGGTTTGAGAATACGACGATAATTGGTAAAAATCAACACTTGGACTTAAAAATAGGCCGTAAAAGGGTAAAAACCCAAACCATCCCCCGAACGACCCCGTAAGAGGCACGAACACCTCGCACAGGACCAATGTAACCTGTAGGAACTGACCGTGTAGTCCCGGGTCTCCCGGTTTTGAGAATACGACGATAATTTGCAAAGATGACACTTGGACTTAAAAACAGGTCGTTAATGGGTGAAAACCCAAACCAGCCCTCAAACGACCCCGTAAGAGGCATGAACACCTCACATGGGACCAATCTTAATTGCTGGAGCTGACCGCATAGTCCCGGGTCTCTAGGTTTCAGAATACGATGATAATTTATAAAAATAACAATTTGACTTAAAAACAGGCCGTTAAAGGGTGAAAATCCAAACCAGCCCTCAAACGACCCCGTAGGAGGCACGAACACCTCGCACGGGACCAATGTAACTTGTACGAACTGACCGCGTAGTCCTAGGTCTCCCGGTTAGAGAATACGACGATAATTTGCAAAAATAACATTTACTTAAAAACAGGCCGTTAAATGGTATGCCCTGGGGTTTTCTTTTTCCTTTGTTAAGGTTTTTTCCTCTGTAAATTCTTAGTTTTTTTTATATACTCAATCTTTCCCGAAAAAAAAAAAAAAAAATGGTGAAAACCCAAACCAGCCCCCAAACGACCCCGTAAGAGGCACGAACACCACTTACGGGACCAATATAACTTGTACGAATTGACCTCGTACTCCCGGGTCTCCCGGATTGAGAATACGATGATAATTGGCAACAATCAACACTTGGACTTAAAAACAGGCCGCTAAAGGGAGAAAACCCAAACCAGCCCTCAAACGACCCCATGTGAGGCACGAACACCTCACACGGGACCAGTGTAACTTGTACGAACTGATCGCGTAGTCCCGGGTCTCCCGGTTTGAGAATACGACGATAATTGCCAAAAATAAACACCTAGACTTAAAAACAGGCCGTTTTAGGTTGAAAACCCAAACCGGCCCCCTAACGGACTCGTAGAAGGCACGAACACCTCGCACGGGACCAATGTAACTTGTACGAACTGACTGAGTAGTCTCGGGTCTCCCGGTTTGAGAATACGACGATAATTGGTAAAAATCAACACTTGGACTTAAAAACAGGCGGTTAAAAGGTAAAAACCCAAACCAGCCCTTAAACAACCCTGTAAGAGGCACGAACACCTCGCACGGGACCAGTGTAACTTGTAGGAACTGACCGCGTAGTCCCGGGTCTCCCGGTTTTGAGAATACGAAGAAAATTTGCAAAAATAACACTTAGACTTAAAAACAGTCCGTTAAAGGGTGAAAACCGAAATCAGCCACCAAACGTCCCCGTAAGAGGCACGACACCTCGCACAGGACCAATGTAACTTGTACGAACTAACCGTGTAGTCCCGGGTCTCCCGGTTTTAAGAATACGAAGATAATTTGAAAAATAACACTTAGACTTAAAAACAGGCCGTTAAAGGGTGAAAACAAAAACCATCCCCAAACGACCCGTAAGAGGCACGAACACCTCGCAGGGGACCAATGTAACTTGTAGAAACTGACCGCGTAGTCCCAGGTCTCGCGGTTTGAGAATATGACGAAAATTCTGAAAAATAACACTTAGACTTAAAAACAGGCCGTCAATGGGTGAAAACACAAACCAGACCCCAAACGACCCCGTAAGAGGCACGAACACCTCGCACGGGACTAATGTATCTTGAACGAACTGACCGCGCGGTTTGTGAATACGATGATAATTGGCAAAAATCAACACTTGCACCTAAAAAAAAGCCGTTAAAGGGTGAAAATCCAAACCAACCCCCAAATGGCCCAGTAAGAGGCACGAACACCTCGCACAGGACCAATGTAACTTGTACGAACCGATCGAGTAGTCCCGGGTCTCCCGGTTTGAGAATACGACGATAATTTGTAAAAATCAACACTTGGACTTAAAAACAGGCCGTAAAAGGGTAAAAACCCAAACCATCCCCCGAACGACCCCGTAAGAGGCACGAACACCTCGCACAGGACCAATGTAACCTGTAGGAACTGACCGTGTAGTCCCGGGTCTCCCGGTTTTGAGAATACGACGATAATTTGCAAAGATGACACTTGGACTTAAAAACAGGTCGTTAATGGGTGAAAACCCAAACCAGCCCTCAAACGACCCCGTAAGAGGCATGAACACCTCACATGGGACCAATCTTAATTGCTGGAGCTGACCGCCTAGTCCCGGGTCTCTAGGTTTCAGAATACGATGATAATTTATAAAAATAACAATTTTACTTAAAAACAGGCCGTTAAAGGGTGAAAATCCAGACCAGCCCTCAAACGACCCCGTAGGAGGCACGAACACCTCGCACGGGACCAATGTAACTTGTACGAACTGACCGCGTAGTCCTAGGTCTCCCGGTTAGAGAATACGACGATAATTTGCAAAAATAACATTTACTTAAAAACAGGCCATTAAACGGTGAAAACCCAAACCAGCCCCCAAACGACCCCGTAAGAGGCACGAACACCACTTACGGGACCAATATAACTTGTACGAATTGACCTCGTACTCCCGGGTCTCCCGGATTGAGAATACGATGATAATTGGCAACAATCAACACTTGGACTTAAAAACAGGCCGCTAAAGGGAGAAAACCCAAACCAGCCCTCAAACGACCCCATGTGAGGTACGAACACCTCGCACGGGACCAGTGTAACTTGTACGAACTGATCGCGTAGTCCCGGGTCTCCCGGTTTGAGAATACGACGATAATTGCCAAAAATAAACACCTAGACTTAAAAACAGGTCGTTTTAGGTTGAAAACCCAAACCGGCCCCCTAACGGACTCGTAGAAGCCACGAACACCTCGCACGGGACCAATGTAACTTGTACGAACTGACTGAGTAGTCTCGGGTCTCCCGGTTTGAGAATACGACGATAATTGGTAAAAATCAACACTTGGACTTAAAAACAGGCCGTTAAAGGGTAAAAACCCAAACCAGCCCTCAAACGACCCTGTAAGAGGCACGAACACCTCGCACGGGACCAGTGTAACTTGTAGGAACTGACCGCGTAGTCCCGGGTCTCCCGGTTTTGAGAATACGAAGAAAATTTGCAAAAATAACACTTAGACTTAAAAACAGTCCGTTAAAGGGTGAAAACCGAAATCAGCCACCAAACGTCCCCGTAAGAGGCACGACACCTCGCACAGGACCAATGTAACTTGTACGAACTAACCGTGTAGTCCCGGGTCTCCCGGTTTTAAGAATACGAAGATAATTTGAAAAATAAGACTTAGACTTAAAAACAGGCCGTTAAAGGGTGAAAACAAAAACCAGCCCCAAACGACCCGTAAGAGGCACGAACACCTCGCAGGGGACCAATGTAACTTGTAGGAACTGACCGCGTAGTCCCAGGTCTCGCGGTTTGAGAATGTGACGAAAATTCTGAAAAATAACACTTAGACTTAAAAACAGGCCGTCAATGGGTGAAAACACAAACCAGACCCCAAACGACCCCGTAAGAGGCACGAACACCACGCACGGGACCAATGTAACTTGAACGAACTGACCGCGTAGTCCCGGGTCTTCCGGTTTGAGAATACGATGATAATTGGCAAAATTCAACACTTGCACCTAAAAAAAAGCCGTTAAAGGGTGAAAATCCAAACCAACCCCCAAACGGCCCAATAAGAGGCACGAACACCTCGCACGGGACCAATGTAACTTGTACGAACTGATCGAGTAGTCCCGGGTCTCCCGGTTTGAGAATACGACGATAATTGGTAAAAATCAACACTTGGACTTAAAAATAGGCCGTAAAAGGGTAAAAACCCAAACCATCCCCCGAACGACCCCGTAAGAGGCACGAACACCTCGCACAGGACCAATGTAACCTGTAGGAACTGACCGTGTAGTCCCGGGTCTCCCGGTTTTGAGAATACGACGATAATTTGCAAAGATGACACTTGGACTTAAAAACAGGTCGTTAATGGGTGAAAACCCAAACCAGCCCTCAAACGACCCCGTAAGAGACATGAACACCTCACATGGGACCAATCTTAATTGCTGGAGCTGACCGCATAGTCCCGGGTCTCTAGGTTTCAGAATACGATGATAATTTATAAAAATAACAATTTGACTTAAAAACAGGCCGTTAAAGGGTGAAAATCCAAACCAGCCCTCAAACGACCCCGTAGGAGGCACGAACACCTCGCACGGGACCAATGTAACTTGTACGAACTGACCGCGTAGTCCTAGGTCTCCCGGTTAGAGAATACGACGATAATTTGCAAAAATAACATTTAATTAAAAACAGGCCGTTAAACGGTGAAAACCCAAACCAGCCCCCAAACGACCCCGTAAGAGGCACGAACACCACTTACGGGACCAATATAACTTGTACGAATTGACCTCGTACTCCCGGGTCTCCCGGATTGAGAATACGATGATAATTGGCAACAATCAACACTTGGACTTAAAAACAGGCCGCTAAAGGGAGAAAACCCAAACCAGCCCTCAAACGACCCCATGTGAGGCACGAACACCTCGCACGGGACCAGTGTAACTTGTACGAACTGATCGCGTAGTCCCGGGTCTCCCGGTTTGAGAATACGACGATAATTGCCAAAAATAAACACCTAGACTTAAAAACAGGCCGTTTTAGGTTGAAAACCCAAACCGGCCCCCTAACGGACTCGTAGAAGGCACGAACACCTCGCACGGGACCAATGTAACTTGTACGAACTGACTGAGTAGTCTCGGGTCTCCCGGTTTGAGAATACGACGATAATTGGTAAAAATCAACACTTGGACTTAAAAACAGGCGGTTAAAGGGTAAAAACCCAAACCAGCCCTTAAACGACCCTGTAAGAGGCACGAAGACCTCGCACGGGACCAGTGTAACTTGTAGGAACTGACCGCGTAGTCCCGGCTCTCCCGGTTTTGAGAATACAAAGAAAATTTGCAAAAATAACACTTAGACTTAAAAACAGTCCGTTAAAGGGTGAAAACCGAAATCAGCCACCAAACGTCTCCGTAAGAGGCACGACACCTCGCACATGACCAATGTAACTTGTACGAACTAACCGTGTAGTCCCGGGTCTCCCGGTTTTAAGAATACGAAGATAATTTGAAAAATAACACTTAGACTTAAAAACAGGCCGTTAAAGGGTGAAAACAAAAACCAGCCCCAAACGACCCGTAAGAGGCACGAACACCTCGCAGGGGACCAATGTAACTTGTAGGAACTGACCGCGTAGTCCCAGGTCTCGCGATTTGAGAATATGACGAAAATTCTGAAAAATAACACTTAGACTTAAAAACAGGTCGTCAATGGGTGAAAACACAAACCAGACCCCAAACGACCCCGTAAGAGGCACGAACACCTCGCACGGGACCAATGTAACTTGAACGAACTGATCGCGTAGTCCCGGGTCTTCCGGTTTGAGAATACGATGATAATTGGCAAAATTCAACCCTTGTACCTAAAAAAAAGCCGTTAAAGGGTGAAAATCCAAACCAACCCCCAAACGGCCCAATAAGAGGCACGAACACCTCGCACGGGACCAATGTAACTTGTACGAACTGATCGAGTAGTCCCGGGTCTCCCGGTTTGAGAATACGACGATAATTGGTAAAAATCAACACTTGGACTTAAAAATAGGCCGTAAAAGGGTAAAAACCCAAACCATCCCCCGAACGACCCCGTAAGAGGCACGAACACCTCGCACAGGACCAATGTAACCTGTAGGAACTGACCGTGTAGTCCCGGGTCTCCCGGTTTTGAGAATACGACGATAATTTGCAAAGATGACACTTGGACTTAAAAACAGGTCGTTAATGGGTGAAAACCCAAACCAGCCCTCAAACGACCCCGTAAGAGGCATGAACACCTCACATGGGACCAATCTTAATTGCTGGAGCTGACCGCATAGTCCCGGGTCTCTAGGTTTCAGAATACGATGATAATTTATAAAAATAACAATTTGACTTAAAAACAGGCCGTTAAAGGGTGAAAATCCAAACCAGCCCTCAAACGACCCCGTAGGAGGCACGAACACCTCGCACGGGACCAATGTAACTTGTACGAACTGACCGCGTAGTCCTAGGTCTCCCGGTTAGAGAATACGACGATAATTTCCAAAAATATCATTTACTTAAAAACAGGCCGTTAAAATGTGAAAACCCAAACCAGCCCCCAAACGACCCCGTAAGAGGCACGAACACCACTTACGGGACCAATATAACTTGTACGAATTGACCTCGTACTCCCGGGTCTCCCGGATTGAGAATACGATGATAATTGGCAACAATCAACACTTGAACTTAAAAACAGGCCGCTAAAGGGAGAAAACCCAAACCAGCCCTCAAACGACCCCGTGTGAGGCACGAACACCTCGCACGGGACCAGTATAACTTGTACGAACTGATCGCGTAGTCCCGGGTCTCCCGGATTGAGAATACGACGATAATGGCCAAAACTAAACACCTAGACTGAAAAACAGGCCGTTTTAGGTTGAAAACCCAAACCGGCCCCCTAACGGACTCGTAGAAGGCACGAACACCTCGCACGGGACCAATGTAACTTGTACGAACTGACTGAGTAGTCTCGGGTCTCCCGGTTTGAGAATACGACGATAATTGGTAAAAATCAACACTTGGACTTAAAAACAGGCCGTTAAAGGGTAAAAACCCAAACCAGCCCTCAAACGACCCTGTAAGAGGCAAGAACACCTCGCACGGGACCAGTGTAACTTGTAGGAACTGACCGCGTAGTCCCGGGTCTCCCGGTTTTGAGAATACGAAGAAAATTTGCAACAATAACACTTAGACTTAAAAACAGTCCGTTAAAGGGTGAAAACCGAAATCAGCCACCAAACGTCCCCGTAAGAGGCACGACACCTCGCACAGGACCAATGTAACTTTTACGAACTAACCGTGTAGTCCCGGGTCTCCCGGTTTTGAGAATACGAAGATAATTTGAAAAATAACACTTAGACTTAAAAACAGGCCGTTAAAGGGTGAAAACAAAAACCAGCCCCAAACGACCCGTAAGAGGCACGAACACCTCGCAGGGGACCAATGTAACTTGTAGGAACTGACCGCGTAGTCCCAGGTCTCGCGGTTTGAGAATATGACGAAAATTCTGAAAAATAACACTTAGACTTAAAAACAGGCCGTCAATGGGTGAAAACACAAACCAGACCCCAAACGACCCCGTAAGAGGCACGAACACCTCGCACGGGACCAATGTAACTTGAACGAACTGACCGCGTAGTCCCGGGTCTTCCGGTTTGAGAATACGATGATAATTGGCAAAAATCAACACTTGCACCTAAAAAAAAGCCGTTAAAGGGTGAAAATCCAAACCAACCCCCAAACGGCCCAATAAGAGGCACGAACACCTCGCACGGGACCAATGTAACTTGTACGAACTGATCGAGTAGTCCCGGGTCTCCCGGTTTGAGAATACGACGATAATTGGGAAAAATCAACACTTGGACTTAAAAACAGGCCGTAAAAGGGTAAAAACCCAAACCATCCCCCGAACGACCCCGTAAGAGGCACGAACACCTCGCACAGGACCAATGTAACCTGTAGGAACTGACCGTGTAGTCCCGGGTCTCCCGGTTTTGAGAATACGACGATGATTTGCAAAGATGACACTTGGACTTAAAAACAGGTCGTTAATGGGTGAAAACCCAAACCAGCCCTCAAACGACCCCGTAAGAGGCATGAACACCTCACATGGGACCAATCTTAATTGCTGGAGCTGACCGCATAGTCCCGGGTCTCTAGGTTTCAGAATACGATGATAATTTATAAAAATAACAATTTGACTTAAAAACAGGCCGTTAAAGGGTGAAAATCCAAACCAGCCCTCAAACGACCCCGTAGGAGGCACGAACACCTCGCACGGGACCAATGTAACTTGTACGAACTGACCGCGTAGTCCTAGGTCTCCCGGTTAGAGAATACGACGATAATTTCCAAAAATATCATTTACTTAAAAACAGGCCGTTAAAATGTGAAAACCCAAACCAGCCCCCAAACGACCCCGTAAGAGGCACGAACACCACTTACGGGACCAATATAACTTGTACGAATTGACCTCGTACTCCCGGGTCTCCCGGATTGAGAATACGATGATAATTGGCAACAATCAACACTTGAACTTAAAAACAGGCCGCTAAAGGGAGAAAACCCAAACCAGCCCTCAAATGACCCCGTGTGAGGCACGAACACCTCGCACGGGACCAGTATAACTTGTACGAACTGATCGCGTAGTCCCGGGTCTCCCGGATTGAGAATACGACGATAATGGCCAAAACTAAACACCTAGACTGAAAAACAGGCCGTTTTAGGTTGAAAACCCAAACCGGCCCCCTAACGGACTCGTAGAAGGCACGAACACCTCGCACGGGACCAATGTAACTTGTACGAACTGACTGAGTAGTCTCGGGTCTCCCGGTTTGAGAATACGACGATAATTGGTAAAAATCAACACTTGGACTTAAAAACAGGCCGTTAAAGGGTAAAAACCCAAACCAGCCCTCAAACGACCCTGTAAGAGGCAAGAACACCTCGCACGGGACCAGTGTAACTTGTAGGAACTGACCGCGTAGTCCCGGGTCTCCCGGTTTTGAGAATACGAAGAAAATTTGCAACAATAACACTTAGACTTAAAAACAGTCCGTTAAAGGGTGAAAACCGAAATCAGCCACCAAACGTCCCCGTAAGAGGCACGACACCTCGCACAGGACCAATGTAACTTTTACGAACTAACCGTGTAGTCCCGGGTCTCCCGGTTTTGAGAATACGAAGATAATTTGAAAAATAACACTTAGACTTAAAAACAGGCCGTTAAAGGGTGAAAACAAAAACCAGCCCCAAACGACCCGTAAGAGGCACGAACACCTCGCAGGGGACCAATGTAACTTGTAGGAACTGACCGCGTAGTCCCAGGTCTCGCGGTTTGAGAATATGACGAAAATTCTGAAAAATAACACTTAGACTTAAAAACAGGCCGTCAATGGGTGAAAACACAAACCAGACCCCAAACGACCCCGTAAGAGGCACGAACACCTCGCACGGGACCAATGTAACTTGAACGAACTGACCGCGTAGTCCCGGGTCTTCCGGTTTGAGAATACGATGATAATTGGCAAAAATCAACACTTGCACCTAAAAAAAAGCCGTTAAAGGGTGAAAATCCAAACCAACCCCCAAACGGCCCAATAAGAGGCACGAACACCTCGCACGGGACCAATGTAACTTGTACGAACTGATCGAGTAGTCCCGGGTCTCCCGGTTTGAGAATACGACGATAATTGGGAAAAATCAACACTTGGACTTAAAAACAGGCCGTAAAAGGGTAAAAACCCAAACCATCCCCCGAACGACCCCGTAAGAGGCACGAACACCTCGCACAGGACCAATGTAACCTGTAGGAACTGACCGTGTAGTCCCGGGTCTCCCGGTTTTGAGAATACGACGATGATTTGCAAAGATGACACTTGGACTTAAAAACAGGTCGTTAATGGGTGAAAACCCAAACCAGCCCTCAAACGACCCCGTAAGAGGCATGAACACCTCACATGGGACCAATCTTAATTGCTGGAGCTGACCGCATAGTCCCGGGTCTCTAGGTTTCAGAATACGATGATAATTTATAAAAATAACAATTTGACTTAAAAACAGGCCGTTAAAGGGTGAAAATCCAAACCAGCCCTCAAACGACCCCGTAGGAGGCACGAACACCTCGCACGGGACCAATGTAACTTGTACGAACTGACCGCGTAGTCCTAGGTCTCTCGGTTAGAGAATACGACGATAATTTCCAAAAATATCATTTACTTAAAAACAGGCCGTTAAAATGTGAAAACCCAAACCAGCCCCCAAACGACCCCGTAAGAGGCACGAACACCACTTACGGGACCAATATAACTTGTACGAATTGACCTCGTACTCCCGGGTCTCCCGGATTGAGAATACGATGATAATTGGCAACAATCAACACTTGGACTTAAAAACAGGCCGCTAAAGGGAGAAAACCCAAACCAGCCCTCAAACGACCCCGTGTGAGGCACGAACACCTCGCACGGGACCACTGTAAATTGTACGAACTGATCGCGTAGTCCCGGGTCTCCCGGTTTGAGAATATGACGATAATTGCCAAAACTAAACACCTAGACTTAAAAACAGGCCGTTTTAGGGTGAAAACCCAAACCGGCCCCCTAACAGACTCGTAGAAGGTACGAACACCTCGTACGGGACCAATGTAACTTGTACGAACTGACTGAGTAGTCTCGGGTCTCCCGATTTGAGAATACGACGATAATTGGTAAAAATCAACACTTGGACTTAAAAACAGGCCGTTAAAGGGTAAAAACCCAAACCAGCCCTCAAACGACCCTGTAAGAGGCACGAACACCTCGCACGGGACCAGTGTAACTTGGAGGAACTGACCGCGTAGTCCCGGGTCTCCCGGTTTTGAGAATACGAAGAAAATTTGCAACAATAACACTTAGACTTAAAATTAGTCCGTTAAAGGGTGAAAACCGAAATCAGCCACCAAACGTCCCCGTAAGAGGCACGGCACCTCGCACAGGACCAATGTAACTTGTACGAACTAACCATGTAGTCCCGGGTCTCCCGGTTTTAAGAATACGAAGATAATTTGAAAAATAACACTACTTAAAAACAGGCCGTTAAAGGGTGAAAACAAAAACCAGCCCCAAACGACCCGTAAGAGGCACGAACACCTCGCAGGGGACCAATGTAACTTGTAGGAACTGACCGCGTAGTCCCAGGTCTCGCGGTTTGAGAATATGACGAAAATTCTGAAAAATAACACTTAGACTTAAAAATAGGCCGTGAATGGGTGAAAACACAAACCAGACCCCAAACGACCCCGTAAGAGGCACGAACACCTCGCACGGGACCAATGTAACTTGAACGAACTGACCGCGTAGTCCCGGGTCTTCCGGTTTGAGAATACGATGATAATTGGCAAAAATCAACACTTGCACCTAAAAAAAAGCCGTTAAAGGGTGAAAATCCAAACCAACCCCCAAACGGCCCAGTAAGAGGCACGAACACCTCGCACGGGACCAATGTAACTTGTACGAACTGATCGAGTAGTCCCGGGTCTCCCGGTTTGAGAATACGACGATAATTGGGAAAAATCAACACTTGGACTTAAAAACAGGCCGTAAAAGGGTAAAAACTCAAACCATCCCCCGAACGACCCCGTAAGAGGCACGAACACCTCGCACAGGACCAATGTAACCTGTAGGAACTGACCGTGTAGTCCCGGGTCTCCCGGTTTTGAGAATACGACGATGATTTGCAAAGATGACACTTGGACTTAAAAACAGGTCGTTAATGGGTGAAAACCCAAACCAGCCCTCAAACGACCCCGTAAGAGGCATGAACACCTCACATGGGACCAATCTTAATTGCTGGAGCTGACCGCATAGTCCCGGGTCTCTAGGTTTCAGAATACGATGATAATTTATAAAAATAACAATTTGACTTAAAAACAGGCCGTTAAAGGGTGAAAATCCAAACCAGCCCTCAAACGACCCCGTAGGAGGCACGAACACCTCGCACGGGACCAATGTAACTTGTACGAACTGACCGCGTAGTCCTAGGTCTCCCGGTTAGAGAATACGACGATAATTTCCAAAAATATCATTTACTTAAAAACAGGCCGTTAAAATGTGAAAACCCAAACCAGCCCCCAAACGACCCCGTAAGAGGCACGAACACCACTTACGGGACCAATATAACTTGTACGAATTGACCTCGTACTCCCGGGTCTCCCGGATTGAGAATACGATGATAATTGGCAACAATCAACACTTGGACTTAAAAACAGGCCGCTAAAGGGAGAAAACCCAAACCAGCCCTCAAACGACCCCGTGTGAGGCACGAACACCTCGCACGGGACCACTGTAAATTATACGAACTGATCGCGTAGTCCCGGGTCTCCCGGTTTGAGAATACGACGATAATTGCCAAAACTAAACACCTAGACTTAAAAACAGGCCGTTTTAGGGTGAAAACCCGAACCGGCCCCCTAACGGACTCGTAGAAGGTACGAACACCTCGTACGGGACCAATGTAACTTGTACGAACTGACTGAGTAGTCTCGGGTCTCCCGATTTGAGAATACGACGATAATTGGTAAAAATCAACACTTGGACTTAAAAACAGGCCGTTAAAGGGTAAAAACCCAAACCAGCCCTCAAACGACCCTGTAAGAGGCACGAACACCTCGCACGGGACCAGTGTAACTTGTAGGAACTGACCGCGTAGTCCCGGGTCTCCCGGTTTTGAGAATACGAAGAAAATTTGCAACAATAACACTTAGACTTAAAAGCAGTCCGTTAAAGGGTGAAAACCGAAATCAGCCACCAAACGTCCCCGTAAGAGGCACGACACCTCGCACAGGACCAATGTAACTTGTACGAACTAACCGTGTAGTCCCGGGTCTCCCGGTTTTAAGAATACGAAGATAATTTGAAAAATAACACTTAGACTTAAAAACAGGCCGTTAAAGGGTGAAAACAAAAACCAGCCCCAAACGACCCGTAAGAGGCACGAACACCTCGCAGGGGACCAATGTAACTTGTAGGAACTGACCGCGTAGTCCCAGGTCTCGCGGTTTGAGAATGTGACGAAAATTCTGAAAAATAACACTTAGACTTAAAAACAGGCCGTCAATGGGTGAAAACATAAACCAGACCCCAAACGACCCCGTAAGAGGCACGAACACCTCGCACGGGACCAATGTAACTTGAACGAACTGACCGCGTAGTCCCGGGTCTTCCGGTTTGAGAATACGATGATAATTGGCAAAAATCAACACTTGCACCTAAAAAAAAGCCGTTAAAGGGTGAAAATCCAAACCAACCCCCAAACGGCCCAGTAAGAGGCACGAACACCTCGCACGGGACCAATGTAACTTGTACGAACTGATCGAGTAGTCCCGGGTCTCCCGGTTTGAGAATACGACGATAATTGGTAAAAATCAACACTTGGACTTAAAAACAGGCCGTTAAAGGGTAAAAACCCAAACCAGCCCTCAAACGACCCTGTAAGAGGCACGAACACCTCGCACGGGACCAGTGTAACTTGTAGGAACTGACCGCGTAGTCCCGGGTCTCCCGGTTTTGAGAATACGAAGAAAATTTGCAACAATAACACTTAGACTTAAAAACAGTCCGTTAAAGGGTGAAAACCGAAATCAGCCACCAAACGTCCCCGTAAGAGGCACGACACCTCGCACAGGACCAATGTAACTTGTACGAACTAACCGTGTAGTCCCGGGTCTCCCGGTTTTAAGAATACGAAGATAATTTGAAAAATAACACTTAGACTTAAAAACAGGCCGTTAAAGGGTGAAAACAAAAACCAGCCCCAAACGACCCGTAAGAGGCACGAACACCTCGCAGGGGACCAATGTAACTTGTAGGAACTGACCGCGTAGTCCCAGGTCTCGCGATTTGAGAATATGACGAAAATTCTGAAAAATAACACTTAGACTTAAAAACAGGCCGTCAATGGGTGAAAACACAAACCAGACCCCAAACGACCCCGTAAGAGGCACGAACACCTCGCACGGGACCAATGTAACTTGAACGAACTGACCGCGTAGTCCCGGGTCTTCCGGTTTGAGAATACGATGATAATTGGCAAAAATCAACACTTGCACCTAAAAAAAAGCCGTTAAAGGGTGAAAATCTAAACCAACCCCCAAACGGCCCAGTAAGAGGCACGAACACCTCGCACGGGACCAATGTAACTTGTATGAACTGATCGAGTAGTCCGGGGTCTCCCGGTTTGAGAATACGACGATAATTGGTAAAAATCAACACTTGGACTTAAAAAGAGGCCGTAAAAGGGTAAAAACCCAAACCATCCCCCGAACGACCCCGTAAGAGGCACGAACACCTCGCACAGGACCAATGTAACCTGTAGGAACTGACCGTGTAGTCCCGGGTCTCCCGGTTTTGAGAATACGACGATAATTTGCAAAGATGACACTTGGACTTAAAAACAGGTCGTTAATGGGTGAAAACCCAAACCAGCCCTCAAACGACCCCGTAAGAGGCATGAACACCTCACATGGGACCAATCTTAATTGCTGGAGCTGACCGCATAGTCCCGGGTCTCTAGGTTTCAGAATACGATGATAATTTATAAAAATAACAATTTGACTTAAAAACAGGCCGCTAAAGGGAGAAAACCCAAACCAGCCCTCAAACGACCCCGTGTGAGGCACGAACACCTCGCACGGGACCAGTGTAACTTGTACGAACTGATCGCGTAGTCCCGGGTCTCCCGATTTGAGAATACGACGATAATTGCCAAAAATAAACACCTAGACTTAAAAACAGGCCGTTTTAGGTTGAAAACCCAAACCGGCCCCTAACGGACTCGTAGAAGCCACGAACACCTCGCACGGGACCAATGTAACTTGTACGAACTGACTGAGTAGTCTCGGGTCTCCCGGTTTGAGAATACGACGATAATTGGTAAAAATCAACACTTGGACTTAAAAACAGGCCGTTAAAGGGTAAAAACCCAAACCAGCCCTCAAACGACCCTGTAAGAGGCACGAACACCTCGCACGGGACCAGTGTAACTTGTAGGAACTGACCGCGTAGTCCCGGGTCTCCCGGTTTTGAGAATACGAAGAAAATTTGCAAAAATAACACTTAGACTTAAAAACAGTCCGTTAAAGGATGAAAACCGAAATCAGCCACCAAACGTCCCCGTAAGAGGCACGACACCTCGCACAGGACCAATGTAACTTGTACGAACTAACCGTGTAGTCCCGGGTCTCCCGGTTTTAAGAATACGAAGATAATTTGAAAATTAACACTTAGACTTAAAAACAGGCCGTTAAAGGGTGAAAACAAAAACCAGCCCCAAACGACCCGTAAGAGGCACGAACACCTCGCAGGGGACCAATGTAACTTGTAGGAACTGACCGCGTAGTCCCAGGTCTCGCGGTTTGAGAATATGACGAAAATTCTGAAAAATAACACTTAGACTTAAAAACAGGCCGTGAATGGGTGAAAACACAAACCAGACCCCAAACGACCCCGTAAGAGGCACGAACACCTCGCACGGGACCAATGTAACTTGAACGAACTGACCGCGTAGTCCCGGGTCTTCCGGTTTGAGAATACGATGATAATTGGCAAAAATCAACACTTGCACCTAAAAAAAAGCCGTTAAAGGGTGAAAATCTAAACCAACCCCCAAACGGCCCAGTAAGAGGCACGAACACCTCGCACGGGACCAATGTAACTTGTATGAACTGATCGAGTAGTCCGGGGTCTCCCGGTTTGAGAATACGACGATAATTGGTAAAAATCAACACTTGGACTTAAAAAGAGGCCGTAAAAGGGTAAAAACCCAAACCATCCCCCGAACGACCCCGTAAGAGGCACGAACACCTCGCACAGGACCAATGTAACCTGTAGGAACTGACCGTGTAGTCCCGGGTCTCCCGGTTTTGAGAATACGACGATAATTTGCAAAGATGACACTTGGACTTAAAAACAGGTCGTTAATGGGTGAAAACCCAAACCAGCCCTCAAACGACCCCGTAAGAGGCATGAACACCTCACATGGGACCAATGTTAATTGTTGGAGCTGACCGCATAGTCCCGGGTCTCTAGGTTTCAGAATACGATGATAATTTATAAAAATAACAATTTGACTTAAAAACAGGCCGCTAAAGGGAGAAAACCCAAACCAGCCCTCAAACGACCCCGTGTGAGGCACGAACACCTCGCACGGGACCAGTGTAACTTGTACGAACTGATCGCGTAGTCCCGGGTCTCCCGGTTTGAGAATACGACGATAATTGCCAAAAATAAACACCTAGACTTAAAAACAGGCCGTTTTAGGTTGAAAACCCAAACCGGCCCCCTAACGGACTCGTAGAAGCCACGAACACCTCGCACGGGACCAATGTAACTTGTACGAACTGACTGAGTAGTCTCGGGTCTCCCGGTTTGAGAATACGACGATAATTGGTAAAAATCAACACTTGGACTTAAAAACAGGCCGTTAAAGGGTAAAAACCCAAACCAGCCCTCAAACGACCCTGTAAGAGGCACGAACACCTCGCACGGGACCAGTGTAACTTGTAGGAACTGACCGCGTAGTCCCGGGTCTCCCGGTTTTGAGAATACGAAGAAAATTTGCAAAAATAACACTTAGACTTAAAAACAGTCCGTTAAAGGATGAAAACCGAAATCAGCCACCAAACGTCCCCGTAAGAGGCACGACACCTCGCACAGGACCAATGTAACTTGTACGAACTAACCGTGTAGTCCCGGGTCTCCCGGTTTTAAGAATACAAAGATAATTTGAAAATTAACACTTAGACTTAAAAACAGGCCGTTAAAGGGTGAAAACAAAAACCAGCCCCAAACGACCCGTAAGAGGCACGAACACCTCGCAGGGGACCAATGTAACTTGTAGGAACTGACCGCGTAGTCCCAGGTCTCGCGGTTTGAGAATATGACGAAAATTCTGAAAAATAACACTTAGACTTAAAAACAGGCCGTCAATGGGTGAAAACACAAACCAGACCCCAAACGACCCCGTAAGAGGCACGAACACCTCGCACGGGACCAATGTAACTTGAACGAACTGACCGCGTAGTCCCGGGTCTTCCGGTTTGAGAATACGATGATAATTGGCAAAAATCAACACTTGCACCTAAAAAAAAGCCGTTAAAGGGTGAAAATCCAAACCAACCCCCAAACGGCCCAGTAAGAGGCACAAACACCTCGCACGGGACCAATGTAACTTGTACGAACTGATCGAGTAGTCCCGGGTCTCCCGGTTTGAGAATACGACGATAATTGGTAAAAATCAACACTTGGACTTAAAAACAGGCCGTAAAAGGGTAAAAACCCAAACCATCCCCCGAACGACCCCGTAAGAGGCACGAACACCTCGCACAGGACCAATGTAACCTGTAGGAACTGACCGGGTAGTCCCGGGTCTCCCGATTTTGAGAATACGACGATGATTTGCAAAGATGACACTTGGACTTAAAAACAGGTCGTTAATGGGTGAAAACTTTTAAAAGATGATTTGCAAAGATGACACTCACCGGTTGATTCCTATGAGTCGGTAGAAACTTTTAAAATTTCTACACTGTCTGCCGACGAGGACTCTTTACCGGACTTGTTTTCGATGGATGTTATCCCCGTGTGTGCACTATCTCCCATTCCATTTGAAAAACCTTTGGGAGATGAGTCGACTTTTCTTGGATCTCTAGTGTACCTTTCCCCCTTGTTATCCAAATCCCCCATCGTCCGTCCGAAATTTCAAATTGGCGATGGTTCACTTTTTTCACCACCCACATGCCTTCCGTTGTTCAAACGGAATTCATATCTTTCGGGAGGCATGTTCGCTTTGGAGGGTCCACCATTGATCTTTCAAAGTCAAATCCCTTTTTGGGTGGATCCTCAACTATTTAGACTTCTAGTGTATAGTTAGTGTGAAGCCTAAATAGTAGGTTGTAAATAGTTAACTTTTTAATTTTCTTTCTTTCCTTTTTTTTTCTTTCCTTTTTAATTTAGTCTAGTGTAATTAGTTAACTTTTTGTTATTTGTTTTTGCTATGCTCGGTACTAACTTGTTTTGTAGATTCCTTTGGACTCGCTCTTATGGAGATCGCTCCAATTTTGGGTAATATCATTCTTTTCCTCTCTTTGTGTTGTGTTCTTAATGCGCATTGAGGACAATCCAACATTTAAGTTAGGGGTGTAGGATATTCTATCCATTTCTTTGTTTTGTCCATGGATTTGCTCACATTTAGTTACTAAGTATGCCTTTTTGTGAAAAATTTCAAAAATTTCAAAAATATTTTCTTTCTTTTTTCTCCTTTGTTGGGCATTTTGCCTTGTTTCCAGTGATAAATTTCAATAATTGCCCGATCCAATAGACAACTCAATGATGCATGTTCTCGATTTTAGAAGTTATTAGACTTTAGTCCTTAAATCATTGATATTTTGAATAACTTCATGAATTAAACTTTATCCCATGAGCATATGCACTTTCCTGGTTCTATTGATTTGGTTTAAGATTTTTATAACTCGGTAATCTTTTGTTGCATTGTATATACTTACACCGAGTAAGCTTTGTACCTTTCGTCGTTTGTGAGTGTTATACACTATTCTTTTCTCATTGAAAACGTTGAATTCGTTGGTAATCTCACTATTCTTTCACTTGACCGTTCATTAATTGAGTTCATACTTGAAATGTATTACTTGAGCATGATTTTCAAAGTTTGTTTTGACTCGAGAATTGCGTAAACTTTTGGAAATGATCATAGGCCATCTTTGATATATCACCCATATTAGCCTTGACCTCACCCTTATAAGCCTCGTTAACCCCTTTGAGCCTAAATATAGCCTTTCGTTTCATAACCCCCTTCCCATAACCAACTCTACATTTGAGTTTTAGCCCCCATACATACACTTTCCATACCTTTGTTTGAAATGTTACTTGGGATTGAATGTTGTTGTTATGATGTCGGTTGCAATTTAGGCATATGAGAGTTTGATAAGCAAAGAAAAGAAAGTAGTGAAAAAGTGAAGAAAAAGAGAAAGCAAAAAGAAAAAAAGAAAACAAAAGAGAAAATGAGAAAAAGAAGAAAAGAAAAAGAAAGAGAAAGTTGTTTATAGTGTTTGTAGTGTTTCAATAAGTTTTGATTACTCTCCCCGATGATATATCTAATGCCGTTTTGGAACTTGTTTTTCCAATTTTGTTATTGCACGCATTCTCCCATTATCCCGAGTTTTCATCCGGAACACTTTGAATCCGTACATACATTCCTTCGTTTCGCACCCTAGCCATACCTACATCATAACCCTATTACAAGTCCTATGTGATCTTAGGGTGCATTTAATTTAAAAGTCATAATAGTTTTTGATAATCTGTGAAAATGCATTTCGCCTCTTTTGGTGTGCGGTATCCTTTCATTGAGATTACAGTTTTTCATTTTTTTATATAGCGTTCTTCTTCTGTGACATGGGCGTGGGCTAGTTTCCATTTACATTTACTCTTTATGCCCGCATGTCCCGTGTATTACCTCCCTTTTCATAGTGAATTCATTTGTTGAGCGTAATGCCCGTGAGGATTGAATATATGCTTGCTTTATGTTTATCCGGTTTATTTAAGTTTTCACCAAATCATATTTTGCATTTGCTCTTCCCCTCCCACTTTTAAGGTTTCAATTCTATGAGGTGCATTCTATAATGTTAATGATTTGGACTTTTGTGTGAATTCATTCACTTTGCTAATAATGCGTATGAAATCCTTTTCGTTGTTGTTAAGTTTCTCGCATGTTGGGTTGGGCATATTTGGAGGAAACTTTATGATGTTTGTGGGTTTCATCACTGAAAACCCTCAACCTAGGGGTTTAACGGCTTATTGCATACGCTAAATGCAATCATTCGCCCGCGAAAGTGGCCTTATCTTTTTATTGTTTTTATACCATACTTTTGTACTTCTCCTGCTTTTGGTTTTCTTGTAGTTCTTGTTGTTTCCTATTTCATTGCTAGGGACTAGCAATGTGTAAGATAGGGGGTGTGATGCGCTGCAAATATTGCATTTTTTCACCCGTTAACCTACGCGTTATTAGCCCCCTCGGGTATCTTAATCCCTATATTTATGCTCGTTAACCAGACAACCCACGGATTTCTATGTTAACATGTTTTGCAGGGGTTAATTGAGCTTTTGTAGCTATTTGGATGCTTAGTATGAAGTTCGGATACATTCCGCTCGAGTTCCGTACACTATCGCACGTTCGGGGGCATTTTAGTCTTTTCACATCTTGGGTACCTGGCCCGACATCTCATGGAAGTGTTAGCCCTCCTCGCTAGCTTCGCGTGGCCGCGAACGGTGCGCGATTCCGATACATAACGAAGAAGTTACGGCGTTTCTAGCGGAGGAAATACAAGAAAGCAAAAGAGGAGAAGGAGAAGAAGAAATGAAGCAGGGGCTGCTGCTGCTGCATTCTGCCCTGCTTGATCGATCGACCTTTCAGGATTGTCGATATTTTCCCTTGATCGATCGATCGACCAAAGGGGTCGATCGATCGATCCCCTGTTTTCTGCAGATATTTTTTTCTTTCTTTTCTTTCTTCTTTATTTTTATTCTAACTTACTATATAAGCCAAATTTTGGTTTGTATTACACCAGACCAGCCATATATACGATTTTAGCTTAGGTTTAGTTAGGGTTTTTGGGGTTTTGCTTGGTTCTTCTTCAATCCCTCTTGGTTTGACATCTAATTGGTTCGTAAGATTGACTATTCATCTTCCCTCTCCCTTAATATAGTTGTCTTCCATTATTTCCTTGCTTTCTAGATTAATTTCATGCTTTGTTAATTAGTTTAGTTATTCATTTCTTGCTTAATTAGTTTATTGCTTTATTAATTAGTTTCATTTATGTCTAGCCCTTAGATAAATAGGGTCGGGATTGTTTTCCGCCATTTATGCCTCTTACGGGAACGTTTGGTGGCTGATTTAGGTTTCACCCTTTAACGGCTTGTTTTTAAGTCTAAGTGTTGATTTTTGCCAATTATCATCGTATTCTCAAACTGGGAGACCCGGGACTACGCGGTCAGTTCGTTCAAGTTACATTGCTCCCGTGCGAGGTGTTCGTGCCTCTTACGGGTCGTTTGGGGGCTGGTTTGGGTTTTCACCCTTTGACGGCCTGTTTTAAAGTCTATGAGTTGATTTTTGCCAATTATTTTCGTATTCTCAAACCGGGAGACCACTCGGTCAGTTCGTACAAGTTACATTAGTCCCATACGAGGTGTTCGTGCCTCTTACGGGGTCGTTTGGGGATGGTTTGGGTTTTCACCCTTTAACGACCTATTTTTAAGTGTAAGTGTTGATTTTTGCCAATTATCGTCGTATTCTCAAAACCGGGAGACCTGGGACTTCACGGTCAGTTCCTACAAGTTACATTGGTCGTGTGCGAGGTGTTCGTGCCTTTTACGGGGTCGTTTGAGGGATGGTTTGGGTTTTTACCCTTTAACGGCATGTTTTTAAGTCCAAGTGTTGATTTTTACCAATTATCGTCATATTCTCAAACCGGGAGACCCGGGACTACTCAGTCAGTTCGTACAAGTTACATTGGTCCCATGCGAGGTGTTCGTGCCTCTTACGGGGTCGTTTGGGGTTGGTTTGGGTTTTCACCCTTTAACGGCCTGTTTTTAAGTGTAAGTGTTGATTTTTGCCAATTATCGTCGTATTCTCAAACCGGGAGACCCGGGACTACGAGGTCAGTTCGTACAAGTTATATTGGTCCCGTAAGTGGTGTTCGTGCCTCTTACGGGGTCGTTTGGGGGCTGGTTTGGGTTTTCAACCTGTAACGGCCTATTTTTAAGTAAGTGTTATTTTTGCAAATTATCGTCGTATTCTCAGACCGGGAGACCTGGGACTACGCGGTCAGTTCGTACACGTTACATTGGTCCCGTGCGAGGTGTTCGTGACTCTTACGGGGTCGTTTGTGGGTTGGTTTGGGTTTTCACCCTTTGACGACCTGTTTTTATGTCCAAGTGTTGATTTTTGCCAATGATTGTCGTATTCTCAAACCGGGAGACCACTCGGTCAGTTCGTACAAGTTACATTGGTCCCATGCGAGGTGTTCGTGCCTCTTACGGGGTCGTTTGCGGCTGGTTTGGGTTTTCACCCTTTAACGGCCTGTTTTAAAATGTAAGTGTTGATTTTTGCCAATTTTCATCGTATTCTCAAACCGGGAGACCCGGGACTACGCGGTCAGTTCGTACAAGTTACATTGGTTCCATGCGAGGTGTTCGTGCCTCTTACGGGGTCGTTCGGGGCCTGGTTTGGGTTTTCACCCATCAACGACCTGTTTTTAAGTCTAAGTGTTATTTTTGCAAATTATCATCGTATTCTCAAAATCGGGAGACCCGGGACTACGCGGTCAGTTCCTACAAGTTACATTGGTCCCGTGCGATGTGTTCGTGCCTCTTTCGAGGTCGTTTGAGGACTGGTTTGGGTTTTTTGCAAATTAACGGCCTGTTTTTAAGTCCAAGTATTGATTTCTGCCAATTATCGTCGTATTCTCAAACCGGGAGACCCGAGACTACGCGGTCAGTTGTGCGAGTTACATTGGTCCCGTGCGAGGTGTTCGTGCCTCTTACGGGGTCGTTTGGTGGCTGATTTAGGTTTTCACCCTTTAACGGCCTGTTTTTTAGTCGGAGTGATATTTTTGCAAATTATCGTTGTATTCTCAAACCAGGAGACCCGGGACGACACGGTCAGTTCGTACAAGTTACATTGGTCCTGTGCGAGGTGTTCGTGCCTCTTACGGGGCCGTTTGGGGGCTGGTTTGGATTTTCATCCTTTAACGACCTGTTTTTGAGTCCAAGTGTTGATTGTTGCTAATTATCGTCATATTCTGAAACCGGAAGACCCGGGATTACGCGGTCAGTTCGTTCAAGTTACATTGGT
This sequence comes from Sambucus nigra, assembly GCA_949130495.1. Classification (NCBI taxonomy): domain Eukaryota; kingdom Viridiplantae; phylum Streptophyta; class Magnoliopsida; order Dipsacales; family Adoxaceae; genus Sambucus; species Sambucus nigra. The sequence continues at coordinate 110,218,264 of OX422217.1, forward strand.
CCCGTGCGATGTGTTCGTGCCTCTTACGGGGTCGTTTGGAGGCTGGTTTGGGTTTTCACCCTTTAACGGCCTGTTTTTAAGTCTAAGTATTATTTTTGCAAATTATCGACGTATTCTCAAACCGGGAGACCCGGGACTACGCGTTCAGTTGATACAAGTTAGATTGGTCCCGTGCGTGGTGTTCGTGCCTCTTACGGGGTCGTTTGAGGGCTGGTTTGGGTTTTCACCCATTAACGACCTGTTTTTAAGTCCAAGTGTCATCATTGCAAATTATCGTCGTATTCTCAAAATCGGGAGACCCGGGACTTCACGGTTAGTTCCTACAAGTTACATTGGTCCGGTGCGAGGTGTTCGTGCCTTTTACGGGGTCGTTTGAGGAATGGTTTGGGTTTTTACCCATTAACGGCATGTTTTTAAGTCCAAGTGTTGATTTCTACCAATTATCGTCGTATTCTTAAACCGGGACTACTCGGTCAGTTCGTACAAGTTACATTGGTCCCGTGCGAGGTGTTCGTGCCTCCTACGAGTCCGTTTGTGGGCCGGTTTGGGTTTTCACCCTTAAACGGCTTGTTTTTAATTCTAAGTATTAATTTTTGCCAATTATCGTCGTATTCTCAAACCGGGAGACCCGGGACTACGTGGTCAGTTCGTATAAGTTTTATTGGTCCCATGCGAGGTGTTCGTACCTCTTACGGGGTCGTTTGGGGGTTGGTTAGGGTTTTCACCCTGTAACGGCCTGTTTTGAAGTCTAAGTGTTATTTTTGCAAATTATCATCGTATTCTCAAAACCGGGACTACGCGGTCAGTTCCTACATATTACATTGGTCCTGTGCGAGGTGTTCGTGCCTCTTACGGGGTCGTTTGGGGGCTGGTTTTTGTTTTCACCCTTTAATGGCCTGTTTTTAAGTCCAAGTGTTGATTTTTGCCAATTATCGTCATATTCTCAATCCGGAAGACCCGGGATTACGCGGCCAGTTCCTACAAGTTACATTGGTCCCGTGCGAGGTGTTCGTGCCTCTTACGAGGTCGTTTGAGGGCTGGTTTGGGTGTTCTCCCTTTAACGACCTGTTTTTAAGTCCAGGTGTTGATTTTTGCCAATTATCGTCATATTCTCAAACCGGGAGACCCGGGACTACGCGGTCAGTTCGTGAAAGTTACATTGGTCCAGTGCGAGGTGTTCGTGCCTCTTACGGGGTCGTTTGGTGGCTGATTTAGGTTTTCACCCTTTAACGGCCTGTTTTTTAGTCGGAGTGATATTTTTGCAAATTATCGTTGTATTCTCAAAACAGGAGACCCGGGGACTACACGGTCATTTCATACGAGTTACATTGGTTCTGTGCGAGGTGTTCGTGCCTCTTACGGGGCCGTTTGGGGGATGGTTTGGATTTTCATCCTTTAACGACCTGTTTTTAAGTCCAAGTGTTGATTGTTGCCAATTATCGTCATATTCTCAAACCGGAAGACCCGGGATTACGCGGTCAGTTCGTTCAAGTTACATTGGTCCCGTGCGAGGTGTTCGTGCCTCTTTCGGTGTCGTTTGGAGGTTGGTTTGGGTTTTCACCCTTTAACAGCCTGTTTTTAAGTCTAAGTATTATTTTTGCAAATTATCGACGTATTCTCAAACCGGGAGACCCGAGACTACGCGTTCAGTTCCTACAAGTTAGATTGGTCCCATGCGAGGTGTTCGTGCCTCTTACGGGGTCGTTTGAGGGTTGGTTTGGGTTTCGCCCCATTGACGACCTATATTTAAGTCCAAGTGTCATTTTTCCAAATTATCGTCGTCTTCTCAAAATCGGGAGACCCGGGACTGCACGGTCAGTTCTTACTTACATTGGTCCTGTGCGAGGGGTTCGTTCCTTTTACGGGGTCGTTTGAGGGCTGGTTTGGGATTTTACCCTTTAACGGCCTGTTTTTAAGTCCAAGTGCTGATTTTTACAAATTATCGTCGTATTCTCAAACCGGGAGACCCAGGAATACCCGGTCAGTTCGTAAAAGTTACATTGGTCCCGTGCGAGGTGTTCGTGCCTCCTACGAGTCCGTTTGGGGGCCGGTTTGGGTTTTCACCCTTAACCGGCCTGTTTTTAAGTCTAAGTGTTGATTTTTGCCAATTATCGTTGTATTCTCAAATCGGGAGACCCGAAACTAAGCGGTCAGTTCGTATAAGTTTTATTGGTCCCATACGAGGTGTTCGTGCCTCTTACGGTGTCGTTTGGGGGTTGGTTTGGAATTTCACCCTTTAATGGCCTGTTTTTAAGTCAAATTGTTATTTTTATCAATTATCAACGTATTCTCAAACCTAGAGACCCGGGACTACGCGATCATCTCGTACAAGTTACATTGGTCCCGTGCGAGGTGTTCGTCCCTCTTACGGGGTCGTTTGGGGTATGGTTTGTGTTTTGACCCATTGACGACCTGTTTTTAAGTCTAAGTGTTATTTTTCCAAATTATCGTCATATTCTCAAACCGGGAGACCTGGGACTGCGCGATCAGTTCCTACAAGTTACATTGGTCACGTGCGAGGTGTTAGTGCCTCCTACAGGTTCGTTTGGGGGTGGTTTGGATTTTCACCCTTTAATGGCCTGTTTTTAAGTCTAAGTGTTAATTTTTGCCAATTATCGTCGTATTCTCAAACCGGGAGACCCGGGACCACTCGGTCAGTTCGTACAAGTTACATTGGTCCCATGCGAGGTGTTCGTGCCTCTTACGGGGACGTTTGGTGGCTGATTTAGGGTTTTCACCCTTTAACGGCCTGTTTTTAAGTCTAAGTGTTGATTTTTGCCAATTATCATCATATTCTCAAACCGGGAGACCCGGGACTACGCGGTCAGTTCGTACAAGTTACATTGGTCCCGTGCGAGGTGTTCGTGCCTCTTACGGGGTCGTTTGGGGTCTGGTTTGGGTTTTCACCCTTTGACGGCATGTTTTTAAGTATAAGTGTTGATTTTTTGACAATTATCATCGTATTCTCAAACCGGGAGACCCGGGACTACGCGGTCAGTTCGTGCAAGTTACACTGGTCCTGTGCGAGGTGTTCGTGCCTCTTACGGGAACGTTTGGTGGCTGATTTAGGTTTTCACCCTTTAACGGCTTGTTTTTAAGTCTAAGTGTTGATTTTTGCCAATTATCGTCGTATTCTCAAATCGGGAGACCCGAAACTAAGCGGTCAATTCGTATAAGTTTTATTGGTCCCATACGAGGTGTTCGTGCCTCTTACGGGGTCGTTTGGGGGTTGGTTTGGAATTTCACCCTTTAATGGCCTGTTTTTAAGTCAAATTGTTATTTTTATCAATTATCAACGTATTCTCAAACCTAGAGACCCGGGACTACGCGATCATCTCGTACAAGTTACATTGGTCCCGTGCGAGGTGTTCGTCCCTCTTACGGGGTCGTTTGGGGTATGGTTTGTGTTTTGACCCATTGACGACCTGTTTTTAAGTCTAAGTGTTATTTTTCCAAATTATCGTCATATTCTCAAACCGGGAGACCTGGGACTGCGCGATCAGTTCCTACAAGTTACATTGGTCCCGTGCGAGGTGTTAGTGCCTCCTACAGGTTCGTTTGGGGGTGGTTTGGATTTTCACCCTTTAATGGCCTGTTTTTAAGTCTAAGTGTTAATTTTTGCCAATTATCGTCGTATTCTCAAACCGGGAGACCCGGGACCACTCGGTCAGTTCGTACAAGTTACATTGGTCCCATGCGAGGTGTTCGTGCCTCTTACGGGGACGTTTGGTGGCTGATTTAGGGTTTTCACCCTTTAACGGCCTGTTTTTAAGTCTAAGTGTTGATTTTTGCCAATTATCATCGTATTCTCAAACCGGGAGACCCGGGACTACGCGATCAGTTCGTACAAGTTACATTGGTCCCGTGCGAGGTGTTCGTGCCTCTTACGGGGTCGTTTGGGGTCTGGTTTGGGTTTTCACCCTTTGACGGCCTGTTTTTAAGTATAAGTGTTGATTTTTTGACAATTATCATCGTATTCTCAAACCGGGAGACCCGGGACTACGCGGTCAGTTCGTGCAAGTTACACTGGTCCTGTGCGAGGTGTTCGTGCCTCTTACGGGAACGTTTGGTGGCTGATTTAGGTTTTCACCCTTTAACGGCTTGTTTTTAAGTCTAAGTGTTGATTTTTGCCAATTATCATCGTATTCTCAAATCGGGAGACCCGGGACTACGCGGTCAGTTCGTTCAAGTTACATTGGTCCCGTGCGAGGTGTTCGTGCCTCTTACGGGTCGTTTGGGGGCTGGTTTAGGGTTTTCACCCTTTAACGGCCTGTTTTTAAGTCTAAGTGTTGATTTTTGCCAATTATCATCGTATTCTCAAACCGGGAGACCCGGGACTACGAGGTCAGTTCGTACAAGTTACATTGGTCCCGTGCGAGGTGTTCGTGCGTCTTACGGGGTCGTTCGGGGTCTGGTTTGGGTTTTCACCCTTTGACGGCCTGTTTTTAAGTATAAGTGTTGATTTTTTGCCAATTATCATCGTATTCTCAAACCGGGAGACCCGGAACTACGCAGTCAGTTCGTGCAAGTTACACTGGTCCCGTGCGAGGTGTTCGTGCCTCTTACGGGAACGTTTGGTGGCTGATTTAGGTTTCACCCTTTAACGGCTTGTTTTTAAGTCTTAGTGTCGGTTTTTGCCAATTATCATCGTATTCTCAAACTGGGAGACCCGGGACTACGCGGTCAGTTCGTTCAAGTTACATTGCTCCCGTGCGAGGTGTTCGTGCCTCTTACGGGTCGTTTGGGGGCTGGTTTGGGTTTTCACCCTTTGACGGCCTGTTTTAAAGTCTATGAGTTGATTTTTGCCAATTATTGTCGTATTCTCAAACCGGGAGACCACTCGGTCAGTTCGTACAAGTTACATTAGTCCCATACGAGGTGTTCGTGCCTCTTTCGGGGTCGTTTGGGGATGGTTTGGGGTTTTCACCCTTTAACGACCTATTTTTAAGTGTAAGTGTTGATTTTTGCCAATTATCGTCGTATTCTCAAAACCGGGAGACCTGGGACTTCACGGTCAGTTCCTACAAGTTACATTGGTCCTGTGCGAGGTGTTCGTGCCTTTTACGGGGTCGTTTGAGGGATGGTTTGGGTTTTTACCCTTTAACGGCATGTTTTTAAGTCCAAGTGTTGATTTTTGCCAATTATCGTCATATTCTCAAACCGGGAGACCCGGGACTACTCAGTCAGTTCGTACAAGTTACATTGGTCCCATGCGAGGTGTTCGTGCCTCTTACGGGGTCGTTTGGGGTTGGTTTGGGTTTTCACCCTTTAACGGCCTGTTTTTAAGTGTAAGTGTTGATTTTTGCCAATTATCGTCGTATTCTCAAACCGGGAGACCCGGGACTACGAGGTCAGTTCGTACAAGTTATATTGGTCCCGTAAGTGGTGTTCGTGCCTCTTACGGGGTCGTTTGGGGGCTGGTTTGGGTTTTCAACCTGTAACAGCCTATTTTTAAGTAAGCGTTATTTTTGCAAATTATCGTCGTATTCTCAGACCGGGAGACCTGGGACTACGCGGTCAGTTCGTACACGTTACATTGGTCCCGTGCGAGGTGTTCGTGACTCTTACGGGGTCGTTTGTGGGTTGGTTTGGGTTTTCACCCTTTGACGACCTGTTTTTATGTCCAAGTGTTGATTTTTGCCAATGATTGTCGTATTCTCAAACCGGGAGACCACTCGGTCAGTTCGTACAAGTTACATTAGTCCCATACGAGGTGTTCGTGCCTCTTACGGGGTCGTTTGGGGATGGTTTGGGGTTTTCACCCTTTAACGACCTATTTTTAAGTGTAAGTGTTGATTTTTGCCAATTATCGTCGTATTCTCAAAACCGGGAGACCTGGGACTTCACGGTCAGTTCCTACAAGTTACATTGGTCCTGTGCGAGGTGTTCGTGCCTTTTACGGGGTCGTTTGAGGGATGGTTTGGGTTTTTACCCTTTAACGGCATGTTTTTAAGTCCAAGTGTTGATTTTTACCAATTATCGTCATATTCTCAAACCGGGAGACCCGGGACTACTCAGTCAGTTCGTACAAGTTACATTGGTCCCATGCGAGGTGTTCGTGCCTCTTACGGGGTCGTTTGGGGTTGGTTTGGGTTTTCACCCTTTAACGGCCTGTTTTTAAGTGTAAGTGTTGATTTTTGCCAATTATCGTTGTATTCTCAAACCGGGAGACCCGGGACTACGAGGTCAGTTCGTACAAGTTATATTGGTCCCGTAAGTGGTGTTCGTGCCTCTTACGGGGTCGTTTAAAGGCTGGTTTGGGTTTTCAACCTGTAACGGCCTATTTTTAAGTAAGTGTTATTTTTGCAAATTATCGTCGTATTCTCAGACCGGGAGACCTGGGACTACGCGGTCAGTTCGTACACGTTACATTGGTGCCGTGCGAGGTGTTCGTGACTCTTACGGGATCGTTTGTGGGTTGGTTTGGGTTTTCACCCTTTGACGACCTGTTTTTATGTCCAAGTGTTGATTTTTGCCAATGATTGTCGTATTCTCAAACCGGGAGACCACTCGGTCAGTTCGTACAAGTTACATTGGTCCCATGCGAGGTGTTCGTGCCTCTTACGGGGTCGTTTGCGGCTGGTTTGGGTTTTCACCCTTTAACGGCCTGTTTTTAAGTGTAAGTGTTGATTTTTGCCAATTTTCATCGTATTCTCAAACCGGGAGACCCGGGACTACGCGATCAGTTCGTACAAGTTACATTGGTTCCATGCGAGGTGTTCGTGCCTCTTACGGGGTCGTTCGGGGCCTGGTTTGGGTTTTCACCCATCAACGACCTGTTTTTAAGTCTAAGTGTTATTTTTGCAAATTATCATCGTATTCTCAAAATCGGGAGACCCGGGACTACGCGGTCAGTTCCTACAAGTTACATTGGTCCCGTGCGATGTGTTCGTGCCTCTTTCGAGGTCGTTTGAGGGCTGGTTTGGTTTTTTTGCAAATTAACGGCCTGTTTTTAAGTCCAAGTATTGATTTCTGCCAATTATCGTCGTATTCTCAAACCGGGAGACCCGAGACTACGCGGTCAGTTCGTGCGAGTTACATTGGTCCCGTGCGAGGTGTTCGTGCCTCTTACGGGGTCGTTTGGTGGCTGATTTAGGTTTTCACCCTTTAACGGCCTGTTTTTTAGTCGGAGTGATATTTTTGCAAATTATCGTTGTATTCTCAAACCAGGAGACCCGGGACTACACGGTCAGTTCGTACAAGTTACATTGGTCCTGTGCGAGGTGTTCGTGCCTCTTACGGGGCCGTTTGGGGGCTGGTTTGGATTTTCATCCTTTAACGACCTGTTTTTGAGTCCAAGTGTTGATTGTTGCTAATTATCGTCATATTCTGAAACCGGAAGACCCGGGATTACGCGGTCAGTTCGTTCAAGTTACATTGGTCCCGTGCGATGTGTTCGTGCCTCTTACGGGGTCGTTTGGAGGCTGGTTTGGGTTTTCACCCTTTAACGGCCTGTTTTTAAGTCTAAGTATTATTTTTGCAAATTATCGACGTATTCTCAAACCGGGAGACCCGGGACTACGCGTTCAGTTGATACAAGTTAGATTGGTCCCGTGCGTGGTGTTCGTGCCTCTTACGGGGTCGTTTGAGGGCTGGTTTGGGTTTTCACCCATTAACGACCTGTTTTTAAGTCCAAGTGTCATCTTTGCAAATTATCGTCGTATTCTCAAAATCGGGAGACCCGGGACTTCACGGTTAGTTCCTACAAGTTACATTGGTCCGGTGCGAGGTGTTCGTGCGTTTTACGGGGTCGTTTGAGGAATGGTTTGGGTTTTTACCCATTAACGGCATGTTTTTAAGTCCAAGTGTTGATTTCTACCAATTATCGTCGTATTCTTAAACCGGGACTACTCGGTCAGTTCGTACAAGTTACATTGGTCCCGTGCGAGGTGTTCGTGCCTCCTACGAGTCCGTTTGTGGGCCGGTTTGGGTTTTCACCCTTAAACGGCTTGTTTTTAATTCTAAGTATTAATTTTTGCCAATTATCGTCGTATTCTCAAACCGGGAGACCCGGGACTACGCGGTCAGTTCGTATAAGTTTTATTGGTCCCATGCGAGGTGTTCGTACCTCTTACGGGGTCGTTTGGGGGTTGGTTAGGGTTTTCACCCTGTAACGGCCTGTTTTGAAGTCTAAGTGTTATTTTTGCAAATTATCATCGTATTCTCAAAACCGGGACTACGCGGTCAGTTCCTACATATTACATTGGTCCTGTGCGAGGTGTTCGTGCCTCTTACGGGGTCGTTTGGGGGCTGGTTTTTGTTTTCACCCTTTAATGGCCTGTTTTTAAGTCCAAGTGTTGATTTTTGCCAATTATCGTCATATTCTCAATCCGGAAGACCCGGGATTACGCGGCCAGTTCCTACAAGTTACATTGGTCCCGTGCGAGGTGTTCGTGCCTCTTACGAGGTCGTTTGAGGGCTGGTTTGGGTGTTCTCCCTTTAACGACCTGTTTTTAAGTCCAGGTGTTGATTTTTGCCAATTATCGTCATATTCTCAAACCGGGAGACCCGGGACTACGCGGTCAGTTTGTGAAAGTTACATTGGTCCAGTGCGAGGTGTTCGTGCCTCTTACGGGGTCGTTTGGTGGCTGATTTAGGTTTTCACCCTTTAACGGCCTGTTTTTTAGTCGGAGTGATATTTTTACAAATTATCGTTGTATTCTCAAAACAGGAGACCCGGGGACTACACGGTCATTTCATACGAGTTACATTGGTTCTGTGCGAGGTGTTCGTGCCTCTTACGGGGCCGTTTGGGGGATGGTTTGGATTTTCATCCTTTAACGACCTGTTTTTAAGTCCAAGTGTTGATTGTTGCCAATTATCGTCATATTCTCAAACCGGAAGACCCGGGATTACGCGGTCAGTTCGTTCAAGTTACATTGGTCCCGTGCGAGGTGTTCGTGCCTCTTTCGGTGTCGTTTGGAGGTTGGTTTGGGTTTTCACCCTTTAACAGCCTGTTTTTAAGTCTAAGTATTATTTTTGCAAATTATCGACGTATTCTCAAACCGGGAGACCCGAGACTACGCGTTCAGTTCCTACAAGTTAGATTGGTCCCATGCGAGGTGTTCGTGCCTCTTACGGGGTCGTTTGAGGGCTGGTTTGGGTTTCGCCCCATTGACGACCTATATTTAAGTCCAAGTGTCATTTTTCCAAATTATCGTCGTCTTCTCAAAATCGGGAGACCCGGGACTGCACGGTCAGTTCTTACTTACATTGGTCCTGTGCGAGGGGTTCGTTCCTTTTACGGGGTCGTTTGAGGGCTGGTTTGGGATTTTACCCTTTAACGGCCTGTTTTTAAGTCCAAGTGCTGATTTTTACAAATTATCGTCGTATTCTCAAACTGGGAGACCCAGGAATACCCGGTCAGTTCGTAAAAGTTACATTGGTCCCGTGCGAGGTGTTCGTGCCTCCTACGAGTCCGTTTGGGGGCCGGTTTGGGTTTTCACCCTTAACCGGCCTGTTTTTAAGTCTAAGTGTTGATTTTTGCCAATTATCGTCGTATTCTCAAATCGGGAGACCCGAAACTAAGCGGTCAGTTCGTATAAGTTTTATTGGTCCCATACAAGGTGTTCGTGCCTCTTACGGGGTCGTTTGGGGGTTGGTTTGGAATTTCACCCTTTAATGGCCTGTTTTTAAGTCAAATTGTTATTTTTATCAATTATCAACGTATTCTCAAACCTAGAGACCCGGGACTACGCGATCATCTCGTACAAGTTACATTGGTCCCGTGCGAGGTGTTCGTCCCTCTTACGGGGTCGTTTGGGGTATGGTTTGTGTTTTGACCCATTGACGACCTGTTTTTAAGTCTAAGTGTTATTTTTCCAAATTATCGTCATATTCTCAAACCGGGAGACCTGGGACTGCGCGATCAGTTCCTACAAGTTACATTGGTCCCGTGCGAGGTGTTAGTGCCTCCTACAGGTTCGTTTGGGGGTGGTTTTGATTTTCACCCTTTAATGGCCTGTTTTTAAGTCTAAGTGTTAATTTTTGCCAATTATCGTCGTATTCTCAAACCGGGAGACCCGGGACCACTCGGTCAGTTCGTACAAGTTACATTGGTCCCATGCGAGGTGTTCGTGCCTCTTACGGGGACGTTTGGTGGCTGATTTAGGGTTTTCACCCTTTAACGGCCTGTTTTTAAGTCTAAGTGTTGATTTTTGCCAATTATCATCATATTCTCAAACCGGGAGACCCGGGACTACGCGGTCAGTTCGTACAAGTTACATTGGTCCCGTGCGAGGTGTTCGTGCCTCTTACGGGGTCGTTTGGGGTCTGGTTTGGGTTTTCACCCTTTGACGGCATGTTTTTAAGTATAAGTGTTGATTTTTTGACAATTATCATCGTATTCTCAAACCGGGAGACCCGGGACTACGCGGTCAGTTCGTGCAAGTTACACTGGTCCTGTGCGAGGTGTTCGTGCCTCTTACGGGAACGTTTGGTGGCTGATTTAGGTTTTCACCCTTTAACGGCTTGTTTTTAAGTCTAAGTGTTGATTTTTGCCAATTATCGTCGTATTCTCAAATCGGGAGACCCGAAACTAAGCGGTCAATTCGTATAAGTTTTATTGGTCCCATACGAGGTGTTCGTGCCTCTTACGGGGTCGTTTGGGGGTTGGTTTGGAATTTCACCCTTTAATGGCCTGTTTTTAAGTCAAATTGTTATTTTTATCAATTATCAACGTATTCTCAAACCTAGAGACCCGGGACTACGCGATCATCTCGTACAAGTTACATTGGTCCCGTGCGAGGTGTTCGTCCCTCTTACGGGGTCGTTTGGGGTATGGTTTGTGTTTTGACCCATTGACGACCTGTTTTTAAGTCTAAGTGTTATTTTTCCAAATTATCGTCATATTCTCAAACCGGGAGACCTGGGACTGCGCGATCAGTTCCTACAAGTTACATTGGTCCCGTGCGAGGTGTTAGTGCCTCCTACAGGTTCGTTTGGGGGTGGTTTGGATTTTCACCCTTTAATGGCCTGTTTTTAAGTCTAAGTGTTAATTTTTGCCAATTATCGTCGTATTCTCAAACCGGGAGACCCGGGACCACTCGGTCAGTTCGTACAAGTTACATTGGTCCCATGCGAGGTGTTCGTGCCTCTTACGGGGACGTTTGGTGGCTGATTTAGGGTTTTCACCCTTTAACGGCCTGTTTTTAAGTCTAAGTGTTGATTTTTTAACGGCCTGTTTTTAAGTCTAAGTGTTGATTTTTGCCAATTATCATCGTATTCTCAAACCGGGAGACCTGGGACTACGCGGTCAGTTCGTACAAGTTACATTGGTCCCGTGCGAGGTGTTCGTGCCTCTTACGGGGTCGTTTGGGGTCTGGTTTGGGTTTTCACCCTTTGACGGCCTGTTTTTAAGTATAAGTGTTGATTTTTTGACAATTATCATCGTATTCTCAAACCGGGAGACCCGAGACTACGCGGTCTGTTCGTGCAAGTTACACTGGTCCTGTGCGAGGTGTTCGTGCCTCTTACGGGAACGTTTGGTGGCTGATTTAGGTTTTCACCCTTTAACGGCTTGTTTTTAAGTCTAAGTGTTGATTTTTGCCAATTATCATCGTATTCTCAAATCGGGAGACCCGGGACTACGCGGTCAGTTCGTTCAAGTTACATTGGTCCCGTGCGAGGTGTTCGTGCCTCTTACGGGTCGTTTGGGGGCTGGTTTAGGGTTTTCACCCTTTAACGGCCTGTTTTTAAGTCTAAGTGTTGATTTTTGCCAATTATCATCGTATTCTCAAACCGGGAGACCCGGGACTACGAGGTCAGTTCGTACAAGTTACATTGGTCCCGTGCGAGGTGTTCGTGCGTCTTACGGGGTCGTTCGGGGTCTGGTTTGGGTTTTCACCCTTTGACGGCCTGTTTTTAAGTATAAGTGTTGATTTTTTGCCAATTATCATCGTATTCTCAAACCGGGAGACCCGGAACTACGCGGTCAGTTCGTGCAAGTTACACTGGTCCCGTGCGAGGTGTTCGTGCCTCTTACGGGAACGTTTGGTGGCTGATTTAGGTTTCACCCTTTAACGGCTTGTTTTTAAGTCTAAGTGTTGATTTTTGCCAATTATCATCGTATTCTCAAACTGGGAGACCCGGGACTACGCGGTCAGTTCGTTCAAGTTACATTGCTCCCGTGCGAGGTGTTCGTGCCTCTTACGGGTCGTTTGGGGGCTGGTTTGGGTTTTCACCCTTTGACGGCCTGTTTTAAAGTCTATGAGTTGATTTTTGCCAATTATTGTCGTATTCTCAAACCGGGAGACCACTCGGTTAGTTCGTACAAGTTACATTAGTCCCATACGAGGTGTTCGTGCCTCTTACGGGGTCGTTTGGGGATGGTTTGGGGTTTTCACCCTTTAACGACCTATTTTTAAGTGTAAGTGTTGATTTTTGCCAATTATCGTCGTATTCTCAAAACCGGGAGACCTGGGACTTCACGGTCAGTTCCTACAAGTTACATTGGTCCTGTGCGAGGTGTTCGTGCCTTTTACGGGGTCGTTTGAGGGATGGTTTGGGTTTTTACCCTTTAACGGCATGTTTTTAAGTCCAAGTGTTGATTTTTACCAATTATCGTCATATTCTCAAACCGGGAGACCCGGGACTACTCAGTCAGTTCGTACAAGTTACATTGGTCCCATGCGAGGTGTTCGTGCCTCTTACGGGGTCGTTTGGGGTTGGTTTGGGTTTTCACCCTTTAACGGCCTGTTTTTAAGTGTAAGTGTTGATTTTTGCCAATTATCGTCGTATTCTCAAACCGGGAGACCCGGGACTACGAGGTCAGTTCGTACAAGTTATATTGGTCCCGTAAGTGGTGTTCGTGCCTCTTACGGGGTCGTTTGGGGGCTGGTTTGGGTTTTCAACTTGTAACGGCCTATTTTTAAGTAAGTGTTATTTTTGCAAATTATCGTCGTATTCTCAGACCGGGAGACCTGGGACTACGCGGTCAGTTCGTACACGTTACATTGGTGCCGTGCGAGGTGTTCGTGACTCTTACGGGATCGTTTGTGGGTTGGTTTGGGTTTTCACCCTTTGACGACCTGTTTTTATGTCCAAGTGTTGATTTTTGCCAATGATTGTCGTATTCTCAAACCGGGAGACCACTCAGTCAGTTCGTACAAGTTACATTGGTCCCATGCGAGGTGTTCGTGCCTCTTACGGGGTCGTTTGCGGCTGGTTTGGGTTTTCACCCTTTAACGGCCTGTTTTTAAGTGTAAGTGTTGATTTTTGCCAATTTTCGTCGTATTCTCAAACCGGGAGACCCGGGACTACGCGATCAGTTCGTACAAGTTACATTGGTTCCATGCGAGGTGTTCGTGCCTCTTACGGGGTCGTTCGGGGCCTGGTTTGGGTTTTTACCCTTTAACGGCATGTTTTTAAGTCCAAGTGTTATTTTTGCAAATTATCATCGTATTCTCAAAATCGGGAGACCCGGGACTACGCGGTCAGTTCCTACAAGTTACATTGGTCCCGTGCGATGTGTTCGTGCCTCTTTCGAGGTCGTTTGAGGGCTGGTTTGGGTTTTTTGCAAATTAACGGCCTGTTTTTAAGTCCAAGTACTGATTTCTGCCAATTATCGTCGTATTCTCAAACCGGGAGACCCGAGACTACGCGGTCAGTTCGTGCAAGTTACATTGGTCCCGTCCGAGGTGTTCGTGCCTCTTACGGGGTCGTTTGGTGGCTGATTTAGGTTTTCACCCTTTAACGGCCTGTTTTTTAGTCGGAGTGATATTTTTGCAAATTATCGTTGTATTCTCAAACCAGGAGACCCGGGACTACACGGTCAGTTCGTACAAGTTACATTGGTCCTGTGCGAGGTGTTCGTGCCTCTTACGGGGCCGTTTGGGGGCTGGTTTGGATTTTCATCCTTTAACGACCTGTTTTTGAGTCCAAGTGTTGATTGTTGCTAATTATCGTCATATTCTGAAACCGGAAGACCCGGGATTACGCGGTCAGTTCGTTCAAGTTACATTGGTCCCGTGCGATGTGTTCGTGCCTCTTACGGGGTCGTTTGGAGGCTGGTTTGGGTTTTCACCCTTTAACGGCCTGTTTTTAAGTCTAAGTATTATTTTTGCAAATTATCGACGTATTCTCAAACCGGGAGACCCGGGACTACGCGTTCAGTTGATACAAGTTAGATTGGTCCCGTGCGTGGTGTTCGTGCCTCTTACGGGGTCGTTTGAGGGCTGGTTTGGGTTTTCACCCATTAACAACCTGTTTTTAAGTCCAAGTGTCATCTTTGCAAATTATCGTCGTATTCTCAAAATCGGGAGACCCGGGACTTCACGGTTAGTTCCTACAAGTTACATTGGTCCGGTGCGAGGTGTTCGTGCGTTTTACGGGGTCGTTTGAGGAATGGTTTGGGTTTTTACCCATTAACGGCATGTTTTTAAGTCCAAGTGTTGATTTCTACCAATTATCGTCGTATTCTTAAACCGGGACTACTCGGTCAGTTCGTACAAGTTACATTGGTCCCGTGCGAGGTGTTCGTGCCTCCTACGAGTCCGTTTGTGGGCCGGTTTGGGTTTTCACCCTTAAACGACCCCATGTGAGGCACGAACACCTCGCACGGGACCAGTGTAACTTGTACGAACTGATCGCATAGTCCCGGGTCTCCCGGTTTGAGAATACGACGATAATTGCCAAAAATAAACACCTAGACTTAAAATCAGGCCGTTTTAGGTTGAAAACCCAAACCGGCCCCCTAACGGACTCGTAGAAGCCACGAACACCTCGCACGGGACCAATGTAACTTGTACGAACTGACTGAGTAGTCTCGGGTCTCCCGGTTTGAGAATACGACGATAATTGGTAAAAATCAACACTTGGACTTAAAAACAGGCCGTTAAAGGGTAAAAACCCAAACCAGCCCTCAAACGACCCTGTAAGAGGCACGAACACCTCGCACGGGACCAGTGTAACTTGTAGGAACTGACCGCGTAGTCCCGGGTCTCCCGGTTTTGAGAATACGAAGAAAATTTGCAAAAATAACACTTAGACTAAAAAACAGTCCGTTAAAGGGTGAAAACCGAAATCAGCCACCAAACGTCTCCGTAAGAGGCACGACACCTCGCACAGGACCAATGTAACTTGTACGAACTAACCGTGTAGTCCCGGGTCTCCCGGTTTTAAGAATACGAAGATAATTTGAAAAATAACACTTAGACTTAAAAACAGGCCGTTAAAGGGTGAAAACAAAAACCAGCCCCAAACGACCCGTAAGAGGCACGAACACCTCGCAGGGGACCAATGTAACTTGTAGGAACTGACCGCGTAGTCCCAGGTCTCGCGGTTTGAGAATGTGACGAAAATTCTGAAAAATAACACTTAGACTTAAAAACAGGCCGTCAATGGGTGAAAACACAAACCAGACCCCAAACGACCCCGTAAGAGGCACGAACACCTCGCACGGGACCAATGTAACTTGAACGAACTGACCGCGTAGTCCCGGGTCTTCCGGTTTGAGAATACGATGATAATTGGCAAAAATCAACACTTGCACCTAAAAAAAAGCCGTTAAAGGGTGAAAATCCAAACCAACCCCCAAACGGCCCAGTAAGAGGCACGAACACCTCGCACGGGACCAATGTAACTTGTACGAACTGATCGAGTAGTCCCGGGTCTCCCGGTTTGAGAATACGACGATAATTGGTAAAAATCAACTCTTGGACTTAAAAACAGGCCGTAAAAGGGTAAAAACCCAAACCATCCCCCGAACGACCCCGTAAGAGGCACGAACACCTCGCACAGGACCAATGTAACCTGTAGGAACTGACCGGGTAGTCCCGGGTCTCCCGGTTTTGAGAATACGACGATGATTTGCAAAGATGACACTTGGACTTAAAAACAGGTCGTTAATGGGTGAAAACCCAAACCAGCCCTCAAACGACCCCGTAAGAGGCATGATCACCTCACATGGGACCAATCTTAATTGCTGGAGCTGACCGCATAGTCTCGGGTCTCTAGGTTTCAGAATACGATGATAATTTATAAAAATAACAATTTGACTTAAAAACAGGCCGTTAAAGGGTGAAAATCCAAACCAGCCCTCAAACGACCCCGTAGGAGGCACGAACACCTCGCACGGGACCAATGTAACTTGTACGAACTGACCGCGTAGTCCTAGTTCTCCCGGTTAGAGAATACGACGATAATTTGCAAAAATAACATTTACTTAAAAACAGGCCGTTAAACGGTGAAAACCCAAACCAGTCCCCAAACGACCCCGTAAGAGGAACGAACACCACTTACGGGACCAATATAACTTGTACGAATTGACCTCGTACTCCCGGGTCTCCCGGATTGAGAATACGATGATAATTGGCAACAATCAACACTTGGACTTACAAACAGGCCGCTAAAGGGAGAAAACCCAAACCAGCCCTCAAACGACCCCGTGTGAGGCACGAACACCTCGCACGGGACCAGTGTAAATTGTACGAACTGATCGCGTAGTCCCGGGTCTCCCGGTTTGAGAATACGACGATAATTGCCAAAAATAAACACCTAGACTTAAAAACAGGCCGTTTTAGGGTGAAAACCCAAACCGGCCCCCTAACGGACTCGTAGAAGGTACGAACACCTCGCACGGGACCAATGTAACTTGTACGAACTGACTGAGTAGTCTCGGGTCTCCCGGTTTGAAAATACGACGATAATTGGTAAAAATCAACACTTGGACTTAAAAACAGGCCGTTAAAGGGTAAAAACCCAAACCAGCCCTCAAACGACCCTGTAAGAGGCACGAACACCTCGCACGGGACCAGTGTAACTTGTAGGAACTGACCGCGTAGTCCCGGGTCTCCCGGTTTTGAGAATACGAAGAAAATTTGTAAAAATAACACTTAGACTTAAAAACAGTCCGTTAAAGGGTGAAAACCGAAATCAGCCACCAAACGTCCCCGTAAGAGGCACGACACCTCGCACAGGACCAATGTAACTTGTACGAACTAACCGTGTAGTCCCGGGTCTCCCGGTTTTAAGAATACGAAGATAATTTGAAAAATAACACTTAGACTTAAAAACAGGCCGTTAAAGGGTGAAAACAAAAACCAACCCCAAACGACCCGTAAGAGGCACGAACACCTCGCAGGGGACCAATGTAACTTGTAGGAACTGACCGCGTAGTCCCAGGTCTCGCGGTTTGAGAATATGACGAAAATTCTGAAAAATAACACTTAGACTTAAAAACAGGCCGTCAATGGGTGAAAACACAAACCAGACCCCAAACGACCCCGTAAGAGGCACGAACACCTCGCACGGGACTAATGTAACTTGAACGAACTGACCGCGCGGTTTGAGAATACGATGATAATTGGCAAAAATCAACACTTGCACCTAAAAAAAAGCCGTTAAAGGGTGAAAATCCAAACCAACCCCCAAACGGCCCAGTAAGAGGCACGAACACCTCGCACAGGACCAATGTAACTTGTACGAACTGATCGAGTAGTCCCGGGTCTCCCGGTTTGAGAATACGACGATAATTTGTAAAAATCAACACTTGGACTTAAAAATAGGCCGTAAAAGGGTAAAAACCCAAACCATCCCCCGAACGACCCGTAAGAGGCACGAACACCTCGCACAGGACCAATGTAACCTGTACGAACTGACCGTGTAGTCCCGGGTCTCCCGGTTTTGAGAATACGACGATAATTTGCAAAGATGACACTTGGACTTAAAAACAGGTCGTTAATGGGTG
Source organism: Sambucus nigra (assembly GCA_949130495.1). Lineage (NCBI taxonomy): Eukaryota > Viridiplantae > Streptophyta > Magnoliopsida > Dipsacales > Adoxaceae > Sambucus > Sambucus nigra. The sequence goes on from OX422217.1 coordinate 110,235,950, forward strand.
AAAACCCAAACCAGCCCTCAAACGACCCCGTAAGAGGCAAGAACACCTCACATGGGACCAATCTTAATTGCTGGAGCTGACCGCATAGTCCCGGGTCTCTAGGTTTCAGAATACGATGATAATTTATAAAAATAACAATTTGACTTAAAAACAGGCCGTTAAAGGGTGAAAATCCAGACCAGCCCTCAAACGACCCCGTAGGAGGCACGAACACCTCGCACGGGACCAATGTAACTTGTACGAACTGACCGCGTAGTCCTAGGTCTCCCGGTTAGAGAATACGACGATAATTTACAAAAATAACATTTACTTAAAAACAGGCCGTTAAACGGTGAAAACCCAAACCAGCCCCCAAACGACCCCGTAAGAGGCACGAACACCACTTACGGGACCAATATAACTTGTACGAATTGACCTCGTACTCCCGGGTCTCCCGGATTGAGAATACGATGATAATTGGCAACAATCAACACTTGGACTTAAAAACAGGCCGCTAAAGGGAGAAAACCCAAACCAGCCCTCAAACGACCCCATGTGAGGCACGAACACCTCGCACGGGACCAGTGTAACTTGTACGAACTGATCGCATAGTCCCGGGTCTCCCGGTTTGAGAATACGACGATAATTGCCAAAAATAAACACCTAGACTTAAAAACAGGCCGTTTTAGGTTGAAAACCCAAACCGGCCCCCTAACGGACTCGTAGAAGCCACGAACACCTCGCACGGGACCAATGTAACTTGTACGAACTGACTGAGTAGTCTCGGGTCTCCCGGTTTGAGAATACGACGATAATTGGTAAAAATCAACACTTGGACTTAAAAACAGGCCATTAAAGGGTAAAAACCCAAACCAGCCCTCAAACGACCCTGTAAGAGGCACGAACACCTCGCACGGGACCAGTGTAACTTGTAGGAACTGACCGCGTAGTCCCGGGTCTCCCGGTTTTGAGAATACGAAGAAAATTTGCAAAAATAACACTTAGACTAAAAAACAGTCCGTTAAAGGGTGAAAACCGAAATCAGCCACCAAACGTCTCCGTAAGAGGCACGACACCTCTCACAGGACCAATGTAACTTGTACGAACTAACCGTGTAGTCCCGGGTCTCCCGGTTTTAAGAATACGAAGATAATTTGAAAAATAACACTTAGACTTAAAAACAGGCCGTTAAAGGGTGAAAACAAAAACCAGCCCCAAACGACCCGTAAGAGGCACGAACACCTCGCAGGGGACCAATGTAACTTGTAGGAACTGACCGCGTAGTCCCAGGTCTCGCGGTTTGAGAATGTGACGAAAATTCTGAAAAATAACACTTAGACTTAAAAACAGGCCGTCAATGGGTGAAAACACAAACCAGACCCCAAACGACCCCGTAAGAGGCACGAACACCTCGCACGGGACCAATGTAACTTGAACGAACTGACCGCGTAGTCCCGGGTCTTCCGGTTTGAGAATACGATGATAATTGGCAAAAATCAACACTTGCACCTAAAAAAAAGCCGTTAAAGGGTGAAAATCCAAACCAACCCCCAAACGGTCCAGTAAGAGGCACGAACACCTCGCACGGGACCAATGTAACTTGTACGAACTGATCGAGTAGTCCCGGGTCTCCCGGTTTGAGAATACGACGATAATTGGTAAAAATCAACTCTTGGACTTAAAAACAGGCCGTAAAAGGGTAAAAACCCAAACCATCCCCCGAACGACCCCGTAAGAGGCACGAACACCTCGCACAGGACCAATGTAACCTGTAGGAACTGACCGGGTAGTCCCGGGTCTCCCGGTTTTGAGAATACGACGATGATTTGCAAAGATGACACTTGGACTTAAAAACAGGTCGTTAATGGGTGAAAACCCAAACCAGCCCTCAAACGACAGCGTAAGAGGCATGATCACCTCACATGGGACCAATCTTAATTGCTGGAGCTGACCGCATAGTCCCGGGTCTCTAGGTTTCAGAATACGATGATAATTTATAAAAATAACAATTTGACTTAAAAACAGGCCGTTAAAGGGTGAAAATCCAAACCAGCCCTCAAACGACCCCGTAGGAGGCACGAACACCTCGCACGGGACCAATGTAACTTGTACGAACTGACCGCGTAGTCCTAGGTCTCCCGGTTAGAGAATACGACGATAATTTGCAAAAATAACATTTACTTAAAAACAGGCCGTTAAACGGTGAAAACCCAAACCAGTCCCCAAACGACCCCGTAAGAGGAACGAACACCACTTACGGGACCAATATAACTTGTACGAATTAACCTCGTACTCCCGGGTCTCCCGGATTGAGAATACGATGATAATTGGCAACAATCAACACTTGGACTTAAAAACAGGCCGCTAAAGGGAGAAAACCCAAACCAGCCCTCAAACGACCCCGTGTGAGGCACGAACACCTCGCACGGGACCAGTGTAAATTGTACGAACTGATCGCGTAGTCCCGGGTCTCCCGGTTTGAGAATACGACGATAATTGCCAAAAATAAACACCTAGACTTAAAAACAGGCCGTTTTAGGGTGAAAACCCAAACCGGCCCCCTAACGGACTCGTAGAAGGTACGAACACCTCGCACGGGACCAATGTAACTTGTACGAACTGACTGAGTAGTCTCGGGTCTCCCGGTTTGAAAATACGACGATAATTGGTAAAAATCAACACTTGGACTTAAAAACAGGCCGTTAAAGGGTAAAAACCCAAACCAGCCCTCAAACGACCCTGTAAGAGGCACGAACACCTCGCACGGGACCAGTGTAACTTGTTGGAACTGACCGCGTAGTCCCGGGTCTCCCGGTTTTGAGAATACGAAGAAAATTTGCAAAAATAACACTTAGACTTAAAAACAGTCCGTTAAAGGGTGAAAACCGAAATCAGCCACCAAACGTCCCCGTAAGAGGCACGACACCTCGCACAGGACCAATGTAACTTGTACGAACTAACCGTGTAGTCCCGGGTCTCCCGGTTTTAAGAATACGAAGATAATTTGAAAAATAACACTTAGACTTAAAAACAGGCCGTTAAAGGGTGAAAACAAAAACCAGCCCCAAACGACCCGTAAGAGGCACGAACACCTCGCAGGGGACCAATGTAACTTGTAGGAACTGACCGCGTAGTCCCAGGTCTCGCGGTTTGAGAATATGACGAAAATTCTGAAAAATAACACTTAGACTTAAAAACAGGCCGTCAATGGGTGAAAACACAAACCAGACCCCAAACGACCCCGTAAGAGGCACGAACACCTCGCACGGGACTAATGTAACTTGAACGAACTGACCGCGCGGTTTGAGAATACGATGATAATTGGCAAAAATCAACACTTGCACCTAAAAAAAAGCCGTTAAAGGGTGAAAATCCAAACCAACCCCCAAACGGCCCAATAAGAGGCACGAACACCTCGCACAGGACCAATGTAACTTGTACGAACTGATCGAGTAGTCCCGGGTCTCCCGGTTTGAGAATACGACGATAATTTGTAAAAATCAACACTTGGACTTAAAAATAGGCCGTAAAAGGGTAAAAACCCAAACCATCCCCCGAACGACCCCGTAAGAGGCACGAACACCTCGCACAGGACCAATGTAACCTGTACGAACTGACCGTGTAGTCCCGGGTCTCCCGGTTTTGAGAATACGACGATAATTTGCAAAGATGACACTTGGACTTAAAAACAGGTCGTTAATGGGTGAAAACCCAAACCAGCCCTCAAACGACCCCGTAAGAGGCAAGAACACCTCACATGGGACCAATCTTAATTGCTGGAGCTGACCGCATAGTCCCGGGTCTCTAGGTTTCAGAATACGATGATAATTTATAAAAATAACAATTTGACTTAAAAACAGGCCGTTAAAGGGTGAAAATCCAGACCAGCCCTCAAACGACCCCGTAGGAGGCACGAACACCTCGCACGGGACCAATGTAACTTGTACGAACTGACCGCGTAGTCCTAGGTCTCCCGGTTAGAGAATACGACGATAATTTGCAAAAATAACATTTACTTAAAAACAGGCCGTTAAACGGTGAAAACCCAAACCAGCCCCCAAACGACCCCGTAAGAGGCACGAACACCACTTACGGGACCAATATAACTTGTACGAATTGACCTCGTACTCCCGGGTCTCCCGGATTGAGAATACGATGATAATTGGCAACAATCAACACTTGGACTTAAAAACAGGCCGCTAAAGGGAGAAAACCCAAACCAGCCCTCAAACGACCCCATGTGAGGCACGAACACCTCGCACGGGACCAGTGTAACTTGTACGAACTGATCGCATAGTCACGGGTCTCCCGGTTTGAGAATACGACGATAATTGCCAAAAATAAACACCTAGACTTAAAAACAGGCCGTTTTAGGTTGAAAACCCAAACCGGCCCCCTAACGGACTCGTAGAAGCCACGAACACCTCGCACGGGACCAATGTAACTTGTACGAACTGACTGAGTAGTCTCGGGTCTCCCGGTTTGAGAATACGACGATAATTGGTAAAAATCAACACTTGGACTTAAAAACAGGCCGTTAAAGGGTAAAAACCCAAACCAGCCCTCAAACGACCCTGTAAGAGGCACGAACACCTCGCAGGGGACCAATGTAACTTGTAGGAACTGACCGCGTAGTCCCAGGTCTCGCGGTTTGAGAATGTGACGAAAATTCTGAAAAATAACATTTAGACTTAAAAACAGGCCGTCAATGGGTGAAAACAAAAACCAGACCCCAAACGACCCCGTAAGAGGCACGAACACCTCGCACGGGACCAATGTAACTTGAACGAACTGACCGCGTAGTCCCGGGTCTTCCGGTTTGAGAATACGATGATAATTGGCAAAAATCAACACTTGCACCTAAAAAAAAGCCGTTAAAGGGTGAAAGTCCAAACCAACCCCCAAACGGCCCAGTAAGAGGCACGAACACCTCGCCCGGGACCAATGTAACTTGTACGAACTGATCGAGTAGTCCCGGGTCTCCCGGTTTGAGAATACGACGATAATTGGTAAAAATCAACTATTGGACTTAAAAACAGGCCGTAAAAGGGTAAAAACCCAAACCATCCCCCGAACGACCCCGTAAGAGGCACGAACACCTCGTACAGGACCAATGTAACCTGTAGGAACTGACCGGGTAGTCCCGGGTCTCCCGGTTTTGAGAATACGACGATGATTTGCAAAGATGACACTTGGACTTAAAAACAGGTCGTTAATGGGTGAAAACCCAAACCAGCCCTCAAACGACCCCGTAAGAGGCATGATCACCTCACATGGGACCAATCTTAATTGCTGGAGCTGACCGCATAGTCCCGGGTCTCTAGGTTTCAGAATACGATGATAATTTATAAAAATAACAATTTGACTTAAAAACAGGCCGTTAAAGGGTGAAAATCCAAACCAGCCCTCAAACGACCCCGTAGGAGGCACGAACACCTCGCACGGGACCAATGTAACTTGTACGAACTGACCGCGTAGTCCTAGGTCTCCCGGTTAGAGAATACGACGATAATTTGCAAAAATAACATTTACTTAAAAACAGGCCGTTAAACGGTGAAAACCCAAACCAGTCCCCAAACGACCCCGTAAGAGGAACGAACACCACTTACGGGACCAATATAACTTGTACGAATTGACCTCGTACTCCCGGGTCTCCCGGATTGAGAATACGATGATAATTGGCAACAATCAACACTTGGACTTAAAAACAGGCCGCTAAAGGGAGAAAACCCAAACCAGCCCTCAAACGACCCCGTGTGAGGCACGAACACCTCGCACGGGACCAGTGTAAATTGTACGAACTGATCGCGTAGTCCCGGGTCTCCCGGTTTGAGAATACGACGATAATTGCCAAAAATAAACACCTAGACTTAAAAACAGGCCGTTTTAGGGTGAAAACCCAAACCGGCCCCCTAACGGACTCGTAGAAGGTACGAACACCTCGCACGGGACCAATGTAACTTGTACGAACTGACTGAGTAGTCTCAGGTCTCCCGGTTTGAAAATACGACGATAATTGGTAAAAATCAACACTTGGACTTAAAAACAGGCCGTTAAAGGGTAAAAACCCAAACCAGCCCTCAAACGACCCTGTAAGAGGCACGAACACCTCGCACGGGACCAGTGTAACTTGTAGGAACTGACCGCGTAGTCCCGGGTCTCCCGGTTTTGAGAATACGAAGAAAATTTGCAAAAATAACACTTAGACTTAAAAACAGTCCGTTAAAGGGTGAAAACCGAAATCAGCCACCAAACGTCCCCGTAAGAGGCACGACACCTCGCACAGGACCAATGTAACTTGTACGAACTAACCGTGTAGTCCCGGGTCTCCCGATTTTAAGAATACGAAGATAATTTGAAAAATAACACTTAGACTTAAAAACAGGCCGTTAAAGGGTGAAAACAAAAACCAGCCCCAAACGACCCGTAAGAGGCACGAACACCTCGCAGGGGACCAATGTAACTTGTAGGAACTGACCGCGTAGTCCCAGGTCTCGCGGTTTGAGAATATGACGAAAATTCTGAAAAATAACACTTAGACTTAAAAACAGGCCGTCAATGGGTGAAAACACAAACCAGACCCCAAACGACCCCGTAAGAGGCACGAACACCTCGCACGGGACTAATGTAACTTGAACGAACTGACCGCGCGGTTTGAGAATACGATGATAATTGGCAAAAATCAACACTTGCACCTAAAAAAAAGCCGTTAAAGGGTGAAAATCCAAACCAACCCCCAAACGGCCCAGTAAGAGGCACGAACACCTCGCACAGGACCAATGTAACTTGTACGAACTGATCGAGTAGTCCCGGGTCTCCCGGTTTGAGAATACGACGATAATTTGTAAAAATCAACACTTGGACTTAAAAATAGGCCGTAAAAGGGTAAAAACCCAAACCATCCCCCGAACGACCCCGTAAGAGGCACGAACACCTCGCACAGGACCAATGTAACCTGTACGAACTGACCGTGTAGTCCCGGGTCTCCCGGTTTTGAGAATACGACGATAATTTGCAAAGATGACACTTGGACTTAAAAACAGGTCGTTAATGGGTGAAAACCCAAACCAGCCCTCAAACGACCCCGTAAGAGGCAAGAACACCTCACATGGGACCAATCTTAATTGCTGGAGCTGACCGCATAGTCCCGGGTCTCTAGGTTTCAGAATACGATGATAATTTATAAAAATAACAATTTACTTAAAAACAGGCCGTTAAAGGGTGAAAATCCAGACCAGCCCTCAAACGACCCCGTAGGAGGCACGAACACCTCGCACGGGACCAATGTAACTTGTACGAACTGACCGCGTAGTCCTAGGTCTCCCGGTTAGAGAATACGACGATAATTTGCAAAAATAACATTTACTTAAAAACAGGCCGTTAAACGATGAAAACCCAAACCAGCCCCCAAACGACCCCGTAAGAGGCACGAACACCACTTACGGGACCACTATAACTTGTACGAATTGACCTCGTACTCCCGGGTCTCCCGGATTGAGAATACGATGATAATTGGCAACAATCAACACTTGGACTTAAAAACAGGCCGCTAAAGGGAGAAAATCCAAACCAGCCCTCAAACGACCCCATGTGAGGCACGAACACCTCGCACGGGACCAGTGTAACTTGTACGAACTGATCGCATAGTCCCGGGTCTCCCGGTTTGAGAATACGACGATAATTGCCAAAAATAAACACCTAGACTTAAAAACAGGCCGTTTTAGGTTGAAAACCCAAACCGGCCCCCTAACGGACTCGTAGAAGCCACGAACACCTCGCACGGGACCAATGTAACTTGTACGAACTGACTGAGTAGTCTCGGGTCTCCCGGTTTGAGAATACGACGATAATTGGTAAAAATCAACACTTGTACTTAAAAACAGGCCGTTAAAGGGTAAAAACCCAAACCAGCCCTCAAACGACCCTGTAAGAGGCACGAACACCTCGCACGGGACCAGTGTAACTTGTAGGAACTGACCGCGTAGTCCCGGGTCTCCCGGTTTTGAGAATACGAAGAAAATTTGCAAAAATAACACTTAGACTAAAAAACAGTCCGTTAAAGGGTGAAAACCGAAATCAGCCACCAAACGTCTCCGTAAGAGGCACGACACCTCGCACAGGACCAATGTAACTTGTACGAACTAACCGTGTAGTCCCGGGTCTCCCGGTTTTAAGAATACGAAGATAATTTGAAAAATAACACTTAGACTTAAAAACAGGCCGTTAAAGGGTGAAAACAAAAACCAGCCCCAAACGACCCGTAAGAGGCACGAACACCTCGCAGGGGACCAATGTAACTTGTAGGAACTGACCGCGTAGTCCCAGGTCTCGCGGTTTGAGAATGTGACGAAAATTCTGAAAAATAACAATTAGACTTAAAAACAGGCTGTCAAACCAGACCCCAAACGACCCCGTAAGAGGCACGAACACCTCGCACGGGACCAATGTAACTTGAACGAACTGACCGCGTAGTCCCGGGTCTTCCGGTTTGAGAATACGATGATAATTGGCAAAATTCAACACTTGCACCTAAAAAAAAGCCGTTAAAGGGTGAAAATCTAAACCAACCCCCAAACGAACCAATAAGAGGCACGAACACCTCGCACGGGACCAATGTAACTTGTACGAACTGATCGAGTAGTCCCGGGTCTCCCGGTTTGAGAATACGACGATAATTGGTAAAAATCAACACTTGGACTTAAAAATAGGCCGTAAAAGGGTAAAAACCCAAACCATCCCCCGAACGACCCCGTAAGAGGCACGAACACCTCGCACAGGACCAATGTAACCCGGTTTTGAGAATACGACGATAATTTGCAAAGATGACACTTGGACTTAAAAACAGGTCGTTAATGGGTGAAAACCCAAACCAGCCCTCAAACGACCCCGTAAGAGGCATGAACACCTCACATGGGACCAATCTTAATTGCTGGAGCTGACCGCATAGTCCCGGGTCTCTAGGTTTCAGAATACGATGATAATTTATAAAAATAACAATTTGACTTAAAAACAGGCCGTTAAAGGGTGAAAATCCAAACCAGCCCTCAAACGACCCCGTAGGAGGCACGAACACCTCGCACGGGACCAATGTAACTTGTACGAACTGACCGCGTAGTCCTAGGTCTCCCGGTTAGAGAATACGACGATAATTTGCAAAAATAACATTTACTTAAAAACAGGCCGTTAAACGGTGAAAACCCAAACCAGCCCCCAAACGACCCCGTAAGAGGCACGAACACCACTTACGGGACCAATATAACTTGTACGAATTGACCTCGTACTCCCGGGTCTCCCGGATTGAGAATACGATGATAATTGGCAACAATCAACACTTGGACTTAAAAACAGGCCGCTAAAGGGAGAAAACCCAAACCAGCCCTCAAACGACCCCATGTGAGGCACGAACACCTCGCACGGGACCAGTGTAACTTGTACGAACTGATCGCGTAGTCCCGGGTCTCCCGGTTTGAGAATACGACGATAATTGCCAAAAACAAACACCTAGACTTAAAAACAGGCCGTTTTAGGTTGAAAACCCAAACCGGCCCCCTAACGGACTCGTAGAAGCCACGAACACCTCGCACGGGACCAATGTAACTTGTACGAACTGACTGAGTAGTCTCGGGTCTCCCGGTTTGAGAATACGACGATAATTGGTAAAAATCAACACTTGGACTTAAAAACAGGCCGTTAAAGGGTAAAAACCCAAACCAGCCCTCAAACGACCCTGTAAGAGGCACGAACACCTCGCACGGGACCAGTGTAACTTGTAGGAACTGACCGCGTAGTCCCGGGTCTCCCGGTTTTGAGAATACGAAGAAAATTTACAAAAATAACACTTAGACTTAAAAACAGTCCGTTAAAGGATGAAAACCGAAATCAGCCACCAAACGTCCCCGTAAGAGGCACGACACCTCGCACAGGACCAATGTAACTTGTACGAACTAACCGTGTAGTCCCGGGTCTCCCGGTTTTAAGAATACGAAGATAATTTGAAAAATAACACTTAGACTTAAAAACAGGCCGTTAAAGGGTGAAAACAAAAACCAGCCCCAAACGACCCGTAAGAGGCACGAACACCTCGCAGGGGACCAATGTAACTTGTAGGAACTGACCGCGTAGTCCCAGGTCTCGCGGTTTGAGAATATGACGAAAATTCTGAAAAATAACACTTAGACTTAAAAACAGGCCGTCAATGGGTGAAAACACAAACCAGACCCCAAACGACCCCGTAAGAGGCACGAACACCTCGCACGGGACCAATGTAACTTGAACGAACTGACCGCGTAGTCCCGGGTCTTCCGGTTTGAGAATACGATGATAATTGGCAAAAATCAACACTTGCACCTAAAAAAAAGCCGTTAAAGGGTGAAAATCCAAACCAACCCCCAAACGGCCCAGTAAGAGGCACGAACACCTCGCACGGGACCAATGTAACTTGTACGAACTGATCGAGTAGTCCCGGGTCTCCCGGTTTGAGAATACGACGATAATTGGTAAAAATCAACACTTGGACTTAAAAATAGGCCGTAAAAGGGTAAAAACCCAAACCATCCCCCGAACGACCCCGTAAGAGGCACGAACACCTCGCACAGGACCAATGTAACCTGTAGGAACTGACCGTGTAGTCCCGGGTCTCCCGGTTTTGAGAATACGACGATAATTTGCAAAGATGACACTTGGACTTAAAAACAGGTCGTTAATGGGTGAAAACCCAAACCAGCCCTCAAACGACCCCGTAAGAGGCATGAACACCTCACATGGGACCAATCTTAATTGCTGGAGCTGACCGCATAGTCCCGGGTCTCTAGGTTTCAGAATACGATGATAATTTATAAAAATAACAATTTGACTTAAAAACAGGCCGTTAAAGGGTGAAAATCCAAACCAGCCCTCAAACGACCCCGTAGGAGGCACGAACACCTCGCACGGGACCAATGTAACTTGTACGAACTGACCGCGTAGTCCTAGGTCTCCCGGTTAGAGAATACGACGATAATTTGCAAAAATAACATTTACTCAAAAACAGGCCGTTAAACGGTGAAAACCCAAACCAGCCCCCAAACGACCCCGTAAGAGGCACGAACACCACTTACGGGACCAATATAACTTGTACGAATTGACCTCGTACTCCCGGGTCTCCCGGATTGAGAATACGATGATAATTGGCAACAATCAACACTTGGACTTAAAAACAGGCCGCTAAAGGGAGAAAACCCAAACCAGCCCTCAAACGACCCCATGTGAGGCACGAACACCTCGCACGGGACCAGTGTAACTTGTACGAACTGATCGCGTAGTCCCGGGTCTCCCGGTTTGAGAATACGACGATAATTGCCAAAAATAAACACCTAGACTTAAAAACAGGCCGTTTTAGGTTGAAAACCCAAACCGGCCCCCTAACGGACTCGTAGAAGGCACGAACACCTCGCACGGGACCAATGTAACTTGTACGAACTGACTGAGTAGTCTCGGGTCTCCCGGATTGAGAATACGACGATAATTGGTAAAAATCAACACTTGGACTTAAAAACAGGCCGTTAAAGGGTAAAAACCCAAACCAGCCCTCAAACGACCCTGTAAGAGGCACGAACACCTCGCACGGGACCAGTGTAACTTGTAGGAACTGACCGCGTAGTCCCGGGTCTCCCGGTTTTGAGAATACGAAGAAAATTTGCAAAAATAACACTTAGACTTAAAAACAGTCCGTTAAAGGGTGAAAACCGAAATCAGCCACCAAACGTCTCCGTAAGAGGCACGACACCTCGCACACGACCAATGTAACTTGTACGAACTAACCGTGTAGTCCCGGGTCTCCCGATTTTAAGAATACGAAGATAATTTGAAAAATAACACTTAGACTTAAAAACAGGCCGTTAAAGGGTGAAAACAAAAACCAGCCCCAAACGACCCGTAAGAGGCACGAACACCTCGCAGGGGACCAATGTAACTTGTAGGAACTGACCGCGTAGTCCCAGGTCTCGCGGTTTGAGAATATGACGAAAATTCTGAAAAATAACACTTAGACTTAAAAACAGGTCGTCAATGGGTGAAAACACAAACCAGACCCCAAACGACCCCGTAAGAGGCACGAACACCTCGCACGGGACCAATGTAACTTGAACGAACTGATCGCGTAGTCCCGGGTCTTCCGGTTTGAGAATACGATGATAATTGGCAAAATTCAACACTTGCACCTAAAAAAAAGCCGTTAAAGGGTGAAAATCCAAACCAACCCCCAAACGGCCCAATAAGAGGCACGAACACCTCGCACGGGACCAATGTAACTTGTACGAACTGATCGAGTAGTCCCGGGTCTCCCGGTTTGAGAATACGACGATAATTGGTAAAAATCAACACTTGGACTTAAAAATGGGCCGTAAAAGTGTAAAAACCCAAACCATCCCCCGAACGACCCCGTAAGAGGCACGAACACCTCGCACAGGACCAATGTAACCTGTAGGAACTGACCGTGTAGTCCCGGGTCTCCCGGTTTTGAGAATACGACGATAATTTGCAAAGATGACACTTGGACTTAAAAACAGGTCGTTAATGGGTGAAAACCCAAACCAGCCCTCAAACGACCCCGTAAGAGGCATGAACACCTCACATGGGACCAATCTTAATTGCTGGAGCTGACCGCATAGTCCCGGGTCTCTAGGTTTCAGAATACGATGATAATTTATAAAAATAACAATTTGACTTAAAAACAGGCCGTTAAAGGGTGAAAATCCAAACCAGCCCTCAAACGACCCCGTAGGAGGCACGAACACCTCGCACGGGACCAATGTAACTTGTACGAACTGACCGCGTAGTCCTAGGTCTCCCGGTTAGAGAATACGACGATAATTTGCAAAAATAACATTTACTTAAAAACAGGCCGTTAAATGGTGAAAACCCAAACCAGCCCCCAAACGACCCCGTAAGAGGCACGAACACCACTTACGGGACCAATATAACTTGTACGAATTGACCTCGTACTCCCGGGTCTCCCGGATTGAGAATACGATGATAATTGGCAACAATCAACACTTGGACTTAAAAACAGGCCGCTAAAGGGAGAAAACCCAAACCAGCCCTCAAACGACCCCATGTGAGGCACGAACACCTCACACGGGACCAGTGTAACTTGTACGAACTGATCGCGTAGTCCCGGGTCTCCCGGTTTGAGAATACGACGATAATTGCCAAAAATAAACACCTAGACTTAAAAACAGGCCGTTTTAGGTTGAAAACCCAAACTGGCCCCCTAACGGACTCGTAGAAGGCACGAACACCTCGCACGGGACCAATGTAACTTGTACGAACTGACTGAGTAGTCTCGGGTCTCCCGGTTTGAGAATACGACGATAATTGGTAAAAATCAACACTTGGACTTAAAAACAGGCGGTTAAAGGGTAAAAACCCAAACCAGCCCTTAAACGACCCTGTAAGAGGCACGAACACCTCGCACGGGACCAGTGTAACTTGTAGGAACTGACCGCGTAGTCCCGGGTCTCCCGGTTTTGAGAATACGAAGAAAATTTGCAAAAATAACACTTAGACTTAAAAACAGTCCGTTAAAGGGTGAAAACCGAAATCAGCCACCAAACGTCCCCGTAAGAGGCACGACACCTCGCACAGGACCAATGTAACTTGTACGAACTAACCGTGTAGTCCCGGGTCTCCCGGTTTTAAGAATACGAAGATAATTTGAAAAATAACACTTAGACTTAAAAACAGGCCGTTAAAGGGTGAAAATAAAAACCATCCCCAAACGACCCGTAAGAGGCACGAACACCTCGCAGGGGACCAATGTAACTTGTAGAAACTGACCGCGTAGTCCCAGGTCTCGCGGTTTGAGAATATGACGAAAATTCTGAAAAATAACACTTATAGACTTAAAAACAGGCCGTCAATGGGTGAAAACACAAACCAGACCCCAAACGACCCCGTAAGAGGCACGAACACCTCGCACGGGACTAATGTATCTTGAACGAACTGACCGCGCGGTTTGAGAATACGATGATAATTGGCAAAAATCAACACTTGCACCTAAAAAAAAGCCGTTAAAGGGTGAAAATCCAAACCAACCCCCAAATGGCCCAGTAAGAGGCACGAACACCTCGCACAGGACCAATGTAACTTGTACGAACCGATCGAGTAGTCCCGGGTCTCCCGGTTTGAGAATACGACGATAATTTGTAAAAATCAACACTTGGACTTAAAAACAGGCCGTAAAAGGGTAAAAACCCAAACCATCCCCCGAACGACCCCGTAAGAGGCACGAACACCTCGCACAGGACCAATGTAACCTGTAGGAACTGACCGTGTAGTCCCGGTTTTGAGAATACGACGATAATTTGCAAAGATGACACTTGGACTTAAAAACAGGTCGTTAATGGGTGAAAACCCAAACCAGCCCTCAAACGACCCCGTAAGAGGCATGAACACCTCACATGGGACCAATCTTAATTGCTGGAGCTGACCGCATAGTCCCGGGTCTCTAGGTTTCAGAATACGATGATAATTTATAAAAATAACAATTTTACTTAAAAACAGGCCGTTAAAGGGTGAAAATCCAGACCAGCCCTCAAACGACCCCGTAGGAGGCACGAACACCTCGCACGGGACCAATGTAACTTGTACGAACTGACCGCGTAGTCCTAGGTCTCCCGGTTAGAGAATACGACGATAATTTGCAAAAATAACATTTACTTAAAAACAGGCCATTAAACGGTGAAAACCCAAACCAGCCCCCAAACGACCCCGTAAGAGGCACGAACACCACTTACGGGACCAATATAACTTGTACGAATTGACCTCGTACTCCCGGGTCTCCCGGATTGAGAATACGATGATAATTGGCAACAATCAACACTTGGACTTAAAAACAGGCCGCTAAAGGGAGAAAACCCAAACCAGCCCTCAAACGACCCCATGTGAGGTACGAACACCTCGCACGGGACCAGTGTAACTTGTACGAACTGATCGCGTAGTCCCGGGTCTCCCGGTTTGAGAATACGACGATAATTGCCAAAAATAAACACCTAGACTTAAAAACAGGTCGTTTTAGGTTGAAAACCCAAACCGGCCCCCTAACGGACTCGTAGAAGCCACGAACACCTCGCACGGGACCAATGTAACTTGTACGAACTGACTGAGTAGTCTCGGGTCTCCCGGTTTGAGAATACGACGATAATTGGTAAAAATCAACACTTGGACTTAAAAACAGGCCGTTAAAGGGTAAAAACCCAAACCAGCCCTCAAACGACCCTGTAAGAGGCACGAACACCTCGCACGGGACCAGTGTAACTTGTAGGAACTGACCGCGTAGTCCCGGGTCTCCCGGTTTTGAGAATACGAAGAAAATTTGCAAAAATAACACTTAGACTTAAAAACAGTCCGTTAAAGGGTGAAAACCGAAATCAGCCACCAAACGTCCCCGTAAGAGGCACGACACCTCGCACAGGACCAATGTAACTTGTACGAACTAACCGTGTAGTCCCGGGTCTCCCGGTTTTAAGAATACGAAGATAATTTGAAAAATAACACTTAGACTTAAAAACAGGCCGTTAAAGGGTGAAAACAAAAACCAGCACCAAACGACCCGTAAGAGGCACGAACACCTCGCAGGGGACCAATGTAACTTGTAGGAACTGACCGCGTAGTCCCAGGTCTCGCGGTTTGAGAATGTGACGAAAATTCTGAAAAATAACACTTAGACTTAAAAACAGGCCGTCAATGGGTGAAAACACAAACCAGACCCCAAACGACCCCGTAAGAGGCACGAACACCACGCACGGGACCAATGTAACTTGAACGAACTGACCGCGTAGTCCCGGGTCTTCCGGTTTGAGAATACGATGATAATTGGCAAAATTCAACACTTGCACCTAAAAAAAAGCCGTTAAAGGGTGAAAATCCAAACCAACCCCCAAACGGCCCAATAAGAGGCACGAACACCTCGCACGGGACCAATGTAACTTGTACGAACTGATCGAGTAGTCCCGGGTCTCCCGGTTTGAGAATACGACGATAATTGGTAAAAATCAACACTTGGACTTAAAAATAGGCCGTAAAAGGGTAAAAACCCAAACCATCCCCCGAACGACCCCGTAAGAGGCACGAACACCTCGCACAGGACCAATGTAACCTGTAGGAACTGACCGTGTAGTCCCGGGTCTCCCGGTTTTGAGAATACGACGATAATTTGCAAAGATGACACTTGGACTTAAAAACAGGTCGTTAATGGGTGAAAACCCAAACCAGCCCTCAAACGACCCCGTAAGAGACATGAACACCTCACATGGGACCAATCTTAATTGCTGGAGCTGACCGCATAGTCCCGGGTCTCTAGGTTTCAGAATACGATGATAATTTATAAAAATAACAATTTGACTTAAAAACAGGCCGTTAAAGGGTGAAAATCCAAACCAGCCCTCAAACGACCCCGTAGGAGGCACGAACACCTCGCACGGGACCAATGTAACTTGTACGAACTGACCGCGTAGTCCTAGGTCTCCCGGTTAGAGAATACGACGATAATTTGCAAAAATAACATTTACTTAAAAACATGCCGTTAAACGGTGAAAACCCAAACCAGCCCCCAAACGACCCCGTAAGAGGCACGAACACCACTTACGGGACCAATATAACTTGTACGAATTGACCTCGTACTCCCGGGTCTCCCGGATTGAGAATACGATGATAATTGGCAACAATCAACACTTGGACTTAAAAACAGGCCGCTAAAGGGAGAAAACCCAAACCAGCCCTCAAACGACCCCATGTGAGGCACGAACACCTCGCACGGGACCAGTGTAACTTGTACGAACTGATCGCGTAGTCCCGGGTCTCCCGGTTTGAGAATACGACGATAATTGCCAAAAATAAACACCTAGACTTAAAAACAGGCCGTTTTAGGTTGAAAACCCAAACCGGCCCCCTAACGGACTCGTAGAAGGCACGAACACCTCGCACGGGACCAATGTAACTTGTACGAACTGACTGAGTAGTCTCGGGTCTCCCGGTTTGAGAATACGACGATAATTGGTAAAAATCAACACTTGGACTTAAAAACAGGCGGTTAAAGGGTAAAAACCCAAACCAGCCCTTAAACGACCCTGTAAGAGGCACGAAGACCTCGCACGGGACCAGTGTAACTTGTAGGAACTGACCGCGTAGTCCCGGGTCTCCCGGTTTTGAGAATACAAAGAAAATTTGCAAAAATAACACTTAGACTTAAAAACAGTCCGTTAAAGGGTGAAAACCGAAATCAGCCACCAAACGTCCCCGTAAGAGGCACGACACCTCGCACAGGACCAATGTAACTTGTACGAACTAACCGTGTAGTCCCGGGTCTCCCGGTTTTAAGAATACGAAGATAATTTGAAAAATAACACTTAGACTTAAAAACAGACCGTTAAAGGGTGAAAACAAAAACCAGCCCCAAACGACCCGTAAGAGGCACGAACACCTCGCAGGGGACCAATGTAACTTGTAGGAACTGACCGCGTAGTCCCAGGTCTCACGGTTTGAGAATATGACGAAAATTCTGAAAAATAACACTTAGACTTAAAAACAATTCGTCAATGGGTGAAAACACAAACCAGACCCCAAACGACCCCGTAAGAGGCACGAACACCTCGCACGGGACCAATGTAACTTGAACGACTTGACCGCGTAGTCCCGGGTCTTCCGGTTTGAGAATACGATGATAATTGGCAAAAATCAACACTTGCACCTAAAAAAAAGCCGTTAAAGGGTGAAAATCCAAACCAACCCCCTAACGGCCCAGTAAGAGGCACGAACACCTCGCACGGGACCCATGTAACTTGTACGAACTGATCGAGTAGTCCAGGGTCTCCGGGCTTGAGAATATGACGATAATTGGTAAAAATCAACACTTGGACTTAAAAATAGGCCGTAAAAGGGTAAAAACCCAAACCATCCCCCGAACGACCCCGTAAGAGGCACGAACACCTCGCACAGGACCAATGTAACCTGTAGGAACTGACCGTGTAGTCCCGGGTCTCCCGGTTTTGAGAATACGACGATAATTTGCAAAGATGACACTTGGACTTAAAAACAGGTCGTTAATGGGTGAAAACCCAAACCAGCCCTCAAACGACCCCGTAAGAGGCATGAACACCTCACATGGGACCAATCTTAATTGCTGGAGCTGACCGCATAGTCCCGGGTCTCTAGGTTTCAGAATACGATGATAATTTATAAAAATAACAATTTGACTTAAAAACAGGCCGTTAAAGGGTGAAAATCCAAACCAGCCCTCAAACGACCCCGTAGGAGGCACGAACACCTCGCACGGGACCAATGTAACTTGTACGAACTGACCGCGTAGTCCTAGGTCTCCCGGTTAGAGAATACGACGATAATTTCCAAAAATATCATTTACTTAAAAACAGGCCGTTAAAATGTGAAAACCCAAACCAGCCCCCAAACGACCCCGTAAGAGGCACGAACACCACTTACGGGACCAATATAACTTGTACGAATTGACCTCGTACTCCCGGGTCTCCCGGATTGAGAATAGGATGATAATTGGCAACAATCAACACTTGAACTTAAAAACAGGCCGCTAAAGGGAGAAAACCCAAACCAGCCCTCAAACGACCCCGTGTGAGGCACGAACACCTCGCACGGGACCAGTATAACTTGTACGAACTGATCGCGTAGTCCCGGGTCTCCCGGTTTGAGAATACGACGATAATTGCCAAAACTAAACACCTAGACTGAAAAACAGGCCGTTTTAGGTTGAAAACCCAAACCGGCCCCCTAACGGACTCGTAGAAGGCACGAACACCTCGCACGGGACCAATGTAACTTGTACGAACTGACTGAGTAGTCTCGGGTCTCCCGGTTTGAGAATACGACGATAATTGGTAAAAATCAACACTTGGACTTAAAAACAGGCCGTTAAAGGGTAAAAACCCAAACCAGCCCTCAAACGACCCTGTAAGAGGCAAGAACACCTCGCACGGGACCAGTGTAACTTGTAGGAACTGACCGCGTAGTCCCGGGTCTCCCGGTTTTGAGAATACGAAGAAAATTTGCAACAATAACACTTAGACTTAAAAACAGTCCGTTAAAGGGTGAAAACCGAAATCAGCCACCAAACGTCCCCGTAAGAGGCACGACACCTCGCACAGGACCAATGTAACTTTTACGAACTAACCGTGTAGTCCCGGGTCTCCCGGTTTTGAGAATACGAAGATAATTTGAAAAATAACACTTAGACTTAAAAACAGGCCGTTAAAGGGTGAAAACAAAAACCAGCCCCAAACGACCCGTAAGAGGCACGAACACCTCGCAGGGGACCAATGTAACTTGTAGGAACTGACCGCGTAGTCCCAGGTCTCGCGGTTTGAGAATATGACGAAAATTCTGAAAAATAACACTTAGACTTAAAAACAGGCCGTCAATGGGTGAAAACACAAACCAGACCCCAAACGACCCCGTAAGAGGCACGAACACCTCGCACGGGACCAATGTAACTTGAACGAACTGACCGCGTAGTCCCGGGTCTTCCGGTTTGAGAATACGATGATAATTGGCAAAAATCAACACTTGCACCTAAAAAAAAGCCGTTAAAGGGTGAAAATCCAAACCAACCCCCAAACGGCCCAGTAAGAGGCACGAACACCTCGCACGGGACCAATGTAACTTGTACGAACTGATCGAGTAGTCCCGGGTCTCCCGGTTTGAGAATACGACGATAATTGGGAAAAATCAACACTTGGACTTAAAAACAGGCCGTAAAAGGGTAAAAACCCAAACCATCCCCCGAACGACCCCGTAAGAGGCACGAACACCTCGCACAGGACCAATGTAACCTGTAGGAACTGACCGTGTAGTCCCGGGTCTCCCGGTTTTGAGAATACGACGATGATTTGCAAAGATGACACTTGGACTTAAAAACAGGTCGTTAATGGGTGAAAACCCAAACCAGCCCTCAAACGACCCCGTAAGAGGCATGAACACCTCACATGGGACCAATCTTAATTGCTGGAGCTGACCGCATAGTCCCGGGTCTCTAGGTTTCAGAATACGATGATAATTTATAAAAATAACAATTTTACTTAAAAACAGGCCGTTAAAGGGTGAAAATCCAGACCAGCCCTCAAACGACCCCGTAGGAGGCACGAACACCTCGCACGGGACCAATGTAACTTGTACGAACTGACCGCGTAGTCCTAGGTCTCCCGGTTAGAGAATACGACGATAATTTCCAAAAATATCATTTACTTAAAAACAGGCCGTTAAAATGTGAAAACCCAAACCAGCCCCCAAACGACCCCGTAAGAGGCACGAACACCACTTACGGGACCAATATAACTTGTACGAATTGACCTCGTACTCCCGGGTCTCCCGGATTGAGAATACGATGATAATTGGCAACAATCAAAACTTGGACTTAAAAACAGGCCGCTAAAGGGAGAAAACCCAAACCAGCCCTCAAACGACCCCGTGGGAGGCACGAACACCTCGCACGGGACCACTGTAAATTGTACGAACTGATCGCGTAGTCCCGGGTCTCCCGGTTTGAGAATACGACGATAATTGCCAAAACTAAACACCTAGACTTAAAAACAGGCCGTTTTAGGGTGAAAACCCAAACCGGCCCCCTAACGGACTCGTAGAAGGTACGAACACCTCGTACGGGACCAATGTAACTTGTACGAACTGACTGAGTAGTCTCGGGTCTCCCGATTTGAGAATACGACGATAATTGGTAAAAATCAACACTTGGACTTAAAAACAGGCCGTTAAAGGGTAAAAACCCAAACCAGCCCTCAAACGACCCTGTAAGAGGCACGAACACCTCGCACGGGACCAGTGTAACTTGTAGGAACTGACCGCGTAGTCCCGGGTCTCCCGGTTTTGAGAATACGAAGAAAATTTGCAACAATAACACTTAGACTTAAAAACAGTCCGTTAAAGGGTGAAAACCGAAATCAGCCACCAAACATCCCCGTAAGAGGCACGACACCTCGCACAGGACCAATGTAACTTGTACGAACTAACCATGTAGTCCCGGGTCTCCCGGTTTTAAGAATACGAAGATAATTTGAAAAATAACACTTAGACTTAAAAACAGGCCGTTAAAGGGTGAAAACAAAAACCAGCCCCAAACGACCCGTAAGAGGCACGAACACCTCGCAGGGGACCAATGTAACTTGTAGGAACTGACCGCGTAGTCCCAGGTCTCGCGGTTTGAGAATATGACGAAAATTCTGAAAAATAACACTTAGACTTAAAAACAGGCCGTGAATGGGTGAAAACACAAACCAGACCCCAAACGAACCCGTAAGAGGCACGAACACCTCGCACGGGACCAATGTAACTTGAACGAACTGACCGCGTAGTCCCGGGTCTTCCGGTTTGAGAATACGATGATAATTGGCAAAAATCAACACTTGCACCTAAAAAAAAGCCGTTAAAGGGTGAAAATCCAAACCAACCCCCAAACGGCCCAGTAAGAGGCACGAACACCTCGCACGGGACCAATGTAACTTGTACGAACTGATCGAGTAGTCCCGGGTCTCCCGGTTTGAGAATACGACGATAATTGGGAAAAATCAACACTTGGACTTAAAAACAGGCCGTAAAAGGGTAAAAACTCAAACCATCCCCCGAACGACCCCGTAAGAGGCACGAACACCTCGCACAGGACCAATGTAACCTGTAGGAACTGACCGTGTAGTCCCGGGTCTCCCGGTTTTGAGAATACGACGATGATTTGCAAAGATGACACTTGGACTTAAAAACAGGTCGTTAATGGGTGAAAACCCAAACCAGCCCTCAAACGACCCCGTAAGAGGCATGAACACCTCACATGGGACCAATCTTAATTGCTGGAGCTGACCGCATAGTCCCGGGTCTCTAGGTTTCAGAATACGATGATAATTTATAAAAATAACAATTTGACTTAAAAACAGGCCGTTAAAGGGTGAAAATCCAAACCAGCCCTCAAACGACCCCGTAGGAGGCACGAACACCTCGCACGGGACCAATGTAACTTGTACGAACTGACCGCGTAGTCCTAGGTCTCCCGGTTAGAGAATACGACGATAATTTCCAAAAATATCATTTACTTAAAAACAGGCCGTTAAAATGTGAAAACCCAAACCAGCCCCCAAACGACCCCGTAAGAGGCACGAACACCACTTACGGGACCAATATAACTTGTACGAATTGACCTCGTACTCCCGGGTCTCCCGGATTGAGAATACGATGATAATTGGCAACAATCAACACTTGGACTTAAAAACAGGCCGCTAAAGGGAGAAAACCCAAACCAGCCCTCAAACGACCCCGTGTGAGGCACGAACACCTCGCACGGGACCACTGTAAATTATACGAACTGATCGCGTAGTCCCGGGTCTCCCGGTTTGAGAATACGACGATAATTGCCAAAACTAAACACCTAGACTTAAAAACAGGCCGTTTTAGGGTGAAAACCCGAACCGGCCCCCTAACGGACTCGTAGAAGGTACGAACACCTCGTACGGGACCAATGTAACTTGTACGAACTGACTGAGTAGTCTCGGGTCTCCCGATTTGAGAATACGACGATAATTGGTAAAAATCAACACTTGGACTTAAAAACAGGCCGTTAAAGGGTAAAAACCCAAACCAGCCCTCAAACGACCCTGTAAGAGGCACGAACACCTCGCACGGGACCAGTGTAACTTGTAGGAACTGACCGCGTAGTCCCGGGTCTCCCGGTTTTGAGAATACGAAGAAAATTTGCAACAATAACACTTAGACTTAAAAACAGTCCGTTAAAGGGTGAAAACCGAAATCAGCCACCAAACGTCCCCGTAAGAGGCACGACACCTCGCACAGGACCAATGTAACTTGTACGAACTAACCGTGTAGTCCCGGGTCTCCCGGTTTTAAGAATACGAAGATAATTTGAAAAATAACACTTAGACTTAAAAACAGGCCGTTAAAGGGTGAAAACAAAAACCAGCCCCAAACGACCCGTAAGAGGCACGAACACCTCGCAGGGGACCAATGTAACTTGTAGGAACTGACCGCGTAGTCCCAGGTCTCGCGATTTGAGAATATGACGAAAATTCTGAAAAATAACACTTAGACTTAAAAACAGGCCGTGAATGGGTGAAAACACAAACCAGACCCCAAACGACCCCGTAAGAGGCACGAACACCTCGCACGGGACCAATGTAACTTGAACGAACTGACCGCGTAGTCCCGGGTCTTCCGGTTTGAGAATACGATGATAATTGGCAAAAATCAACACTTGCACCTAAAAAAAAGCCGTTAAAGGGTGAAAATCTAAACCAACCCCCAAACGGCCCAGTAAGAGGCACGAACACCTCGCACGGGACCAATGTAACTTGTATGAACTGATCGAGTAGTCCGGGGTCTCCCGGTTTGAGAATACGACGATAATTGGTAAAAATCAACACTTGGACTTGAAAAGAGGCCGTAAAAGGGTAAAAACCCAAACCATCCCCCGAACGACCCCGTAAGAGGCACGAACACCTCGCACAGGACCAATGTAACCTGTAGGAACTGACCGTGTAGTCCCGGGTCTCCCGGTTTTGAGAATACGACGATAATTTGCAAAGATGACACTTGGACTTAAAAACAGGTCGTTAATGGGTGAAAACCCAAACCAGCCCTCAAACGACCCCGTAAGAGGCATGAACACCTCACATGGGACCAATCTTAATTGCTGGAGCTGACCGCATAGTCCCGGGTCTCTAGGTTTCAGAATACGATGATAATTTATAAAAATAACAATTTGACTTAAAAACAGGTCGTTAAAGGGTGAAAATCCAAACCAGCCCTCAAACGACCCCGTAGGAGGCACGAACACCTCGCACGGGACCAATGTAACTTGTACGAACTGACCGCGTAGTCCTAGGTCTCCCGGTTAGAGAATACGACGATAATTTGCAAAAATAACATTTACTTAAAAACAGGCCGTTAAACGGTGAAAACCCAAACCAGCCCCCAAACGACCCCGTAAGAGGCACGAACACCACTTACGGGACCAATATAACTTGTACGAATTGACCTCGTACTCCCGGGTCTCCCGGATTGAGAATACGATGATAATTGGCAACAATCAACACTTGGACTTAAAAACAGGCCGCTAAAGGGAGAAAACCCAAACCAGCCCTCAAACGACCCCATGTGAGGCACGAACACCTCGCACGGGACCAGTGTAACTTGTACGAACTGATCGCGTAGTCCCGGGTCTCCCGGTTTGAGAATACGACGATAATTGCCAAAAACAAACACCTAGACTTAAAAACAGGCCGTTTTAGGTTGAAAACCCAAACCGGCCCCCTAACGGACTCGTAGAAGCCACGAACACCTCGCACGGGACCAATGTAACTTGTACGAACTGACTGAGTAGTCTCGGGTCTCCCGGTTTGAGAATACGACGATAATTGGTAAAAATCAACACTTGGACTTAAAAACAGGCCGTTAAAGGGTAAAAACCCAAACCAGCCCTCAAACGACCCTGTAAGAGGCACGAACACCTCGCACGGGACCAGTGTAACTTGTAGGAACTGACCGCGTAGTCCCGGGTCTCCCGGTTTTGAGAATACGAAGAAAGTTTGCAAAAATAACACTTAGACTTAAAAACAGTCCGTTAAAGGATGAAAACCGAAATCAGCCACCAAACGTCCCCGTAAGAGGCACGACACCTCGCACAGGACCAATGTAACTTGTACGAACTAACCGTGTAGTCCCGGGTCTCCCGGTTTTAAGAATACGAAGATAATTTGAAAAATAACACTTAGACTTAAAAACAGGCCGTTAAAGGGTGAAAACAAAAACCAGCCCCAAACGACCCGTAAGAGGCACGAACACCTCGCAGGGGACCAATGTAACTTGTAGGAACTGACCGCGTAGTCCCAGGTCTCGCGGTTTGAGAATATGACGAAAATTCTGAAAAATAACACTTAGACTTAAAAACAGGCCGTGAATGGGTGAAAACACAAACCAGACCCCAAACGACCCCGTAAGAGGCACGAACACCTCGCACGGGACCAATGTAACTTGAACGAACTGACCGCGTAGTCCCGGGTCTTCCGGTTTGAGAATACGATGATAATTGGCAAAAATCAACACTTGCACCTAAAAAAAAGCCGTTAAAGGGTGAAAATCCAAACCAACCCCCAAACGGCCCAGTAAGAGGCACGAACACCTCGCACGGGACCAATGTAACTTGTACGAACTGATCGAGTAGTCCCGGGTCTCCCGGTTTGAGAATACGACGATAATTGGTAAAAATCAACACTTGGACTTAAAAACAGGCCGTAAAAGGGTAAAAACCCAAACCATCCCCCGAACGACCCCGTAAGAGGCACGAACACCTCGCACAGGACCAATGTAACCTGTAGGAACTGACCGGGTAGTCCCGGGTCTCCCGATTTTGAGAATACGACGATGATTTGCAAAGATGACACTTGGACTTAAAAACAGGTCGTTAATGGGTGAAAACTTTTAAAAGATGATTTGCAAAGATGACACTCACCGGTTGATTCCTATGAGTCGGTAGAAACTTTTAAAATTTCTACACTGTCTGCCGACGAGGACTCTTTACCGGACTTGTTTTCGATGGATGTTATCCCCGTGTGTGCACTATCTCCCATTCCATTTGAAAAACCTTTGGGAGATGAGTCGACTTTTCTTGGATCTCTAGTGTACCTTTCCCCCTTGTTATCCAAATCCCCCATCGTCCGTCCAAAATTTCAAATTGGCGATGGTTCACTTTTTTCACCACCCACATGCCTTCCGTTGTTCAAACGGAATTCATATCTTTCGGGAGGCATGTTCGCTTTGGAGGGTCCACCATTGATCTTTCAAAGTCAAATCCCTTTTTGGGTGGATCCTCAACTATTTAGACTTCTAGTGTATAGTTAGTGTGAAGCCTAAATAGTAGGTTGTAAATAGTTAACTTTTTAATTTTCTTTCTTTCCTTTTTTTTTCTTTCCTTTTTAATTTAGTCTAGTGTAATTAGTTAACTTTTTGTTATTTGTTTTTGCTATGCTCGGTACTAACTTGTTTTGTAGATTCCTTTGGACTCGCTCTTATGGAGATCGCTCCAATTTTGGGTAATATCATTCTTTTCCTCTCTTTGTGTTGTGTTCTTAATGCGCATTGAGGACAATCCAACATTTAAGTTAGGGGTGTAGGATATTCTATCCATTTCTTTGTTTTGTCCATGGATTTGCTCACATTTAGTTACTAAGTATGCCTTTTTGTGAAAAATTTCAAAAATTTCAAAAATATTTTCTTTCTTTTTTCTCCTTTGTTGGGCATTTTGCCTTGTTTCCAGTGATAAATTTCAATAATTGCCCGATCCAATAGACAACTCAATGATGCATGTTCTCGATTTTAGAAGTTATTAGACTTTAGTCCTTAAATCATTGATATTTTGAATAACTTCATGAATTAAACTTTATCCCATGAGCATATGCACTTTCCTGGTTCTATTGATTTGGTTTAAGATTTTTATAACTCGGTAATCTTTTGTTGCATTGTATATACTTACACCGAGTAAGCTTTGTACCTTTCGTCGTTTGTGAGTGTTATACACTATTCTTTTCTCATTGAAAACGTTGAATTCGTTGGTAATCTCACTATTCTTTCACTTGACCGTTCATTAATTGAGTTCATACTTGAAATGTATTACTTGAGCATGATTTTCAAAGTTTGTTTTGACTCGAGAATTGCGTAAACTTTTGGAAATGATCATAGGCCATCTTTGATATATCACCCATATTAGCCTTGACCTCACCCTTATAAGCCTCGTTAACCCCTTTGAGCCTAAATATAGCCTTTCGTTTCATAACCCCCTTCCCATAACCAACTCTACATTTGAGTTTTAGCCCCCATACATACACTTTCCATACCTTTGTTTGAAATGTTACTTGGGATTGAATGTTGTTGTTATGATGTCGGTTGCAATTTAGGCATATGAGAGTTTGATAAGCAAAGAAAAGAAAGTAGTGAAAAAGTGAAGAAAAAGAGAAAGCAAAAAGAAAAAAAGAAAACAAAAGAGAAAATGAGAAAAAGAAGAAAAGAAAAAGAAAGAGAAAGTTGTTTATAGTGTTTGTAGTGTTTCAATAAGTTTTGATTACTCTCCCCGATGATATATCTAATGCCGTTTTGGAACTTGTTTTTCCAATTTTGTTATTGCACGCATTCTCCCATTATCCCGAGTTTTCATCCGGAACACTTTGAATCCGTACATACATTCCTTCGTTTCGCACCCTAGCCATACCTACATCATAACCCTATTACAAGTCCTATGTGATCTTAGGGTGCATTTAATTTAAAAGTCATAATAGTTTTTGATAATCTGTGAAAATGCATTTCGCCTCTTTTGGTGTGCGGTATCCTTTCATTGAGATTACAGTTTTTCATTTTTTTATATAGCGTTCTTCTTCTGTGACATGTGCGTGGGCTAGTTTCCATTTACATTTACTCTTTATGCCCGCATGTCCCGTGTATTACCTCCCTTTTCATAGTGAATTCATTTGTTGAGCGTAATGCCCGTGAGGATTGAATATATGCTTGCTTTATGTTTATCCGGTTTATTTAAGTTTTCACCAAATCATATTTTGCATTTGCTCTTCCCCTCCCACTTTTAAGGTTTCAATTCTATGAGGTGCATTCTATAATGTTAATGATTTGGACTTTTGTGTGAATTCATTCACTTTGCTAATAATGCGTATGAAATCCTTTTCGTTGTTGTTAAGTTTCTCGCATGTTGGGTTGGGCATATTTGGAGGAAACTTTATGATGTTTGTGGGTTTCATCACTGAAAACCCTCAACCTAGGGGTTTAACGGCTTATTGCATACGCTAAATGCAATCATTCGCCCGCGAAAGTGGCCTTATCTTTTTATTGTTTTTATACCATACTTTTGTACTTCTCCTGCTTTTGGTTTTCTTGTAGTTCTTGTTGTTTCCTATTTCATTGCTAGGGACTAGCAATGTGTAAGATAGGGGGTGTGATGCGCTGCAAATATTGCATTTTTTCACCCGTTAACCTACGCGTTATTAGCCCCCTCGGGTATCTTAATCCCTATATTTATGCTCGTTAACCAGACAACCCACGGATTTCTATGTTAACATGTTTTGCAGGGGTTAATTGAGCTTTTGTAGCTATTTGGATGCTTAGTATGAAGTTCGGATACATTCCGCTCGAGTTCCGTACACTATCGCACGTTCGGGGGCATTTTAGTCTTTTCACATCTTGGGTACCTGGCCCGACATCTCATGGAAGTGTTAGCCCTCCTCGCTAGCTTCGCGTGGCCGCGAACGGTGCGCGATTCCGATACATAACGAAGAAGTTACGGCGTTTCTAGCGGAGGAAATACAAGAAAGCAAAAGAGGAGAAGGAGAAGAAGAAATGAAGCAGGGGCTGCTGCTGCTGCATTCTGCCCTGCTTGATCGATCGACCTTTCAGGATTGTCGATATTTTCCCTTGATCGATCGATCGACCAAAGGGGTCGATCGATCGATCCCCTGTTTTCTGCAGATATTTTTTTCTTTCTTTTCTTTCTTCTTTATTTTTATTCTAACTTACTATATAAGCCAAATTTTGGTTTGTATTACACCAGACCAGCCATATATACGATTTTAGCTTAGGTTTAGTTAGGGTTTTTGGGGTTTTGCTTGGTTCTTCTTCAATCCCTCTTGGTTTGACATCTAATTGGTTTGTAAGATTGACTATTCATCTTCCCTCTCCCTTAATATAGTTGTCTTCCATTATTTCCTTGCTTTCTAGATTAATTTCATGCTTTGTTAATTAGTTTAGTTATTCATTTCTTGCTTAATTAGTTTATTGCTTTATTAATTAGTTTCATTTATGTCTAGCCCTTAGATAAATAGGGTCGGGATTGTTTTCCGCCATTTATGCCTCTTACGGGAACGTTTGGTGGCTGATTTAGGTTTCACCCTTTAACGGCTTGTTTTTAAGTTTAAGTGTTGATTTTTGCCAATTATCATCGTATTCTCAAACTGGGAGACCCGGGACTACGCGGTCAGTTCGTTCAAGTTACATTGCTCCCGTGCGAGGTGTTCGTGCCTCTTACGGGTCGTTTGGGGGCTGGTTTGGGTTTTCACCATTTGACGGCCTGTTTTAAAGTCTATGAGTTGATTTTTGCCAATTATTTTCGTATTCTCAAACCGGGAGACCACTCGGTCAGTTCGTACAAGTTACATTAGTCCCATACGAGGTGTTCGTGCCTCTTACGGGGTCGTTTGGGGATGGTTTGGGTTTTCACCCTTTAACGACCTATTTTTAAGTGTAAGTGTTGATTTTTGCCAATTATCGTCGTATTCTCAAAACCGGGAGACCTGGGACTTCACGGTCAGTTCCTACAAGTTACATTGGTCGTGTGCGAGGTGTTCGTGCCTTTTACGGGGTCGTTTGAGGGATGGTTTGGGTTTTTACCCTTTAACGGCATGTTTTTAAGTCCAAGTGTTGATTTTTACCAATTATCGTCATATTCTCAAACCGGGAGACCCGGGACTACTCAGTCAGTTCGTACAAGTTACATTGGTCCCATGCGAGGTGTTCGTGCCTCTTACGGGGTCGTTTGGGGTTGGTTTGGGTTTTCACCCTTTAACGGCCTGTTTTTAAGTGTAAGTGTTGATTTTTGCCAATTATCGTCGTATTCTCAAACCGGGAGACCCGGGACTACGAGGTCAGTTCGTACAAGTTATATTGGTCCCGTAAGTGGTGTTCGTGCCTCTTACGGGGTCGTTTGGGGGCTGGTTTGGGTTTTCAACCTGTAACGGCCTATTTTTAAGTAAGTGTTATTTTTGCAAATTATCGTCGTATTCTCAGACCGGGAGACCTGGGACTACGCGGTCAGTTCGTACACGTTACATTGGTCCCGTGCGAGGTGTTCGTGACTCTTACGGGGTCGTTTGTGGGTTGGTTTGGGTTTTCACCCTTTGACGACCTGTTTTTATGTCCAAGTGTTGATTTTTGCCAATGATTGTCGTATTCTCAAACCGGGAGACCACTCGGTCAGTTCGTACAAGTTACATTGGTCCCATGCGAGGTGTTCGTGCCTCTTACGGGGTCGTTTGCGGCTGGTTTGGGTTTTCACCCTTTAACGGCCTGTTTTAAAGTGTAAGTGTTGATTTTTGCCAATTTTCATCGTATTCTCAAACCGGGAGACCCGGGACTACGCGGTCAGTTCGTACAAGTTACATTGGTTCCATGCGAGGTGTTCGTGCCTCTTACGGGGTCGTTCGGGGCCTGGTTTGGGTTTTCACCCATCAACGACCTGTTTTTAAGTCTAAGTGTTATTTTTGCAAATTATCATCGTATTCTCAAAATCGGGAGACCCGGGACTACGCGGTCAGTTCCTACAAGTTACATTGGTCCCGTGCGATGTGTTCGTGCCTCTTTCGAGGTCGTTTTTAGGGCTGGTTTGGGTTTTTTGCAAATTAACGGCCTGTTTTTAAGTCCAAGTATTGATTTCTGCCAATTATCGTCGTATTCTCAAACCGGGAGACCCGAGACTACGCGGTCAGTTCGTGCGAGTTACATTGGTCCCGTGCGAGGTGTTCGTGCCTCTTACGGGGTCGTTTGGTGGCTGATTTAGGTTTTCACCCTTTAACGGCCTGTTTTTTAGTCGGAGTGATATTTTTGCAAATTATCGTTGTATTCTCAAACCAGGAGACCCGGGACGACACGGTCAGTTCGTACAAGTTACATTGGTCCTGTGCGAGGTGTTCGTGCCTCTTACGGGGCCGTTTGGGGGCTGGTTTGGATTTTCATCCTTTAACGACCTGTTTTTGAGTCCAAGTGTTGATTGTTGCTAATTATCGTCATATTCTGAAACCGGAAGACCCGGGATTACGCGGTCAGTTCGTTCAAGTTACATTGGTCCCGTGCGATGTGTTCGTGCCTCTTACGGGGTCGTTTGGAGGCTGGTTTGGGTTTTCACCCTTTAACGGCCTGTTTTTAAGTCTAAGTATTATTTTTGCAAATTATCGACGTATTCTCAAACCGGGAGACCCGGGACTACGCGTTCAGTTGATACAAGTTAGATTGGTCCCGTGCGTGGTGTTCGTGCCTCTTACGGGGTCGTTTGAGGGCTGGTTTGGGTTTTCACCCATTAACGACCTGTTTTTAAGTCCAAGTGTCATCTTTGCAAATTATCGTCGTATTCTCAAAATCGGGAGACCCGGGACTTCACGGTTAGTTCCTACAAGTTACATTGGTCCGGTGCGAGGTGTTCGTGCCTTTTACGGGGTCGTTTGAGGAATGGTTTGGGTTTTTACCCATTAACGGCATGTTTTTAAGTCCAAGTGTTGATTTCTACCAATTATCGTCGTATTCTTAAACCGGGACTACTCGGTCAGTTCGTACAAGTTACATTGGTCCCGTGCGAGGTGTTCGTGCCTCCTACGAGTCCGTTTGTGGGCCGGTTTGGGTTTTCACCCTTAAACGGCTTGTTTTTAATTCTAAGTATTAATTTTTGCCAATTATCGTCGTATTCTCAAACCGGGAGACCCGGGACTACGTGGTCAGTTCGTATAAGTTTTATTGGTCCCATGCGAGGTGTTCGTACCTCTTACGGGGTCGTTTGGGGGTTGGTTAGGGTTTTCACCCTGTAACGGCCTGTTTTGAAGTCTAAGTGTTATTTTTGCAAATTATCATCGTATTCTCAAAACCGGGACTACGCGGTCAGTTCCTACATATTACATTGGTCCTGTGCGAGGTGTTCGTGCCTCTTACGGGGTCGTTTGGGGGCTGGTTTTTGTTTTCACCCTTTAATGGCCTGTTTTTAAGTCCAAGTGTTGATTTTTGCCAATTATCGTCATATTCTCAATCCGGAAGACCCGGGATTACGCGGCCAGTTCCTACAAGTTACATTGGTCCCGTGCGAGGTGTTCGTGCCTCTTACGAGGTCGTTTGCGGGCTGGTTTGGGTGTTCTCCCTTTAACGACCTGTTTTTAAGTCCAGGTGTTGATTTTTGCCAATTATCGTCATATTCTCAAACCGGGAGACCCGGGACTACGCGGTCAGTTCGTGAAAGTTACATTGGTCCAGTGCGAGGTGTTCATGCCTCTTACGGGGTCGTTTGGTGGCTGATTTAGGTTTTCACCCTTTAACGGCCTGTTTTTTAGTCGGAGTGATATTTTTGCAAATTATCGTTGTATTCTCAAAACAGGAGACCCGGGGACTACACGGTCATTTCATACGAGTTACATTGGTTCTGTGCGAGGTGTTCGTGCCTCTTACGGGGCCGTTTGGGGGATGGTTTGGATTTTCATCCTTCAACGACCTGTTTTTAAGTCCAAGTGTTGATTGTTGCCAATTATAGTCATATTCTCAGACCGGAAGACCCGGGATTACGCGGTCAGTTCGTTCAAGTTACATTGGTCCCGTGCGAGGTGTTCGTGCCTCTTTCGGTGTCGTTTGGAGGTTGGTTTGGGTTTTCACCCTTTAACAGCCTGTTTTTAAGTCTAAGTATTATTTTTGCAAATTATCGACGTATTCTCAAACCGGGAGACCCGAGACTACGCGTTCAGTTCCTACAAGTTAGATTGGTCCCATGCGAGGTGTTCGTGCCTCTTACGGGGTCGTTTGAGGGCTGGTTTGGGTTTCGCCCCATTGACGACCTATATTTAAGTCCAAGTGTCATTTTTCCAAATTATCGTCGTCTTCTCAAAATCGGGAGACCCGGGACTGCACGGTCAGTTCTTACTTACATTGGTCCTGTGCGAGGGGTTCGTTCCTTTTACGGGGTCGTTTGAGGGCTAGTTTGGGATTTTACCCTTTAACGGCCTGTTTTTAAGTCCAAGTGCTGATTTTTACAAATTATCGTCGTATTCTCAAACCGGGAGACCCAGGAATACCCGGTCAGTTCGTAAAAGTTACATTGGTCCCGTGCGAGGTGTTCGTGCCTCCTACGAGTCCGTTTGGGGGCCGGTTTGGGTTTTCACCCTTAACCGGCCTGTTTTTAAGTCTAAGTGTTGATTTTTGCCAATTATCGTTGTATTCTCAAATCGGGAGACCCGAAACTAAGCGGTCAGTTCGTATAAGTTTTATTGGTCCCATACGAGGTGTTCGTGCCTCTTACGGTGTCGTTTGGGGGTTGGTTTGGAATTTCACCCTTTAATGGCCTGTTTTTAAGTCAAATTGTTATTTTTATCAATTATCAACGTATTCTCAAACCTAGAGACCCGGGACTACGCGATCATCTCGTACAAGTTACATTGGTCCCGTGCGAGGTGTTCGTCCCTCTTACGGGGTTGTTTGGGGTATGGTTTGTGTTTTGACCCATTGACGACCTGTTTTTAAGTCTAAGTGTTATTTTTCCAAATTATCGTCATATTCTCAAACCGGGAGACCTGGGACTGCGCGATCAGTTCCTACAAGTTACATTGGTCCCGTGCGAGGTGTTAGTGCCTCCTACAGGTTCGTTTGGGGGTGGTTTGGATTTTCACCCTTTAATGGCCTGTTTTTAAGTCTAAGTGTTAATTTTTGCCAATTATCGTCGTATTCTCAAACCGGGAGACCCGGGACCACTCGGTCAGTTCGTACAAGTTACATTGGTCCCATGCGAGGTGTTCGTGCCTCTTACGGGGACGTTTGGTGGCTGATTTAGGGTTTTCACCCTTTAACGGCCTGTTTTTAAGTCTAAGTGTTGATTTTTGCCAATTATCATCGTATTCTCAAACCGGGAGACCCGGGACTACGCGATCAGTTCGTACAAGTTACATTGGTCCCGTGCGAGGTGTTCGTGCCTCTTACGGGGTCGTTTGGGGTCTGGTTTGGGTTTTCACCCTTTGACGGCCTGTTTTTAAGTATAAGTGTTGATTTTTTGACAATTATCATCGTATTCTCAAACCGGGAGACCCGGGACTACGCGGTCAGTTCGTGCAAGTTACACTGGTCCTGTGCGAGGTGTTCGTGCCTCTTACGGGAACGTTTGGTGGCTGATTTAGGTTTTCACCCTTTAACGGCTTGTTTTTAAGTCTAAGTGTTGATTTTTGCCAATTATCATCGTATTCTCAAATCGGGAGACCCGGGACTACGCGGTCAGTTCGTTCAAGTTACATTGGTCCCGTGCGAGGTGTTC
The DNA here is from genome assembly GCA_949130495.1 of Sambucus nigra. Taxonomy (NCBI): domain Eukaryota; kingdom Viridiplantae; phylum Streptophyta; class Magnoliopsida; order Dipsacales; family Adoxaceae; genus Sambucus; species Sambucus nigra. The sequence goes on from OX422217.1 coordinate 110,270,040, forward strand.
GTGCCTCTTACGGGTCGTTTGGGGGCTGGTTTAGGGTTTTCACCCTTTAACGGCCTGTTTTTAAGTCTAAGTGTTGATTTTTGCCAATTATCATCGTATTCTCAAACCAGGAGACCCGGGACTACGAGGTCAGTTCGTACAAGTTACATTGGTCCCGTGCGAGGTGTTCGTGCGTCTTACGGGGTCGTTCGGGGTCTGGTTTGGGTTTTCACCCTTTGACGGCCTGTTTTTAAGTATAAGTGTTGATTTTTTGCCAATTATCATCGTATTCTCAAACCGGGAGACCCGGAACTACGCGGTCAGTTCGTGCAAGTTACACTGGTCCCGTGCGAGGTGTTCGTGCCTCTTACGGGAACGTTTGGTGGCTGATTTAGGTTTCACCCTTTAACGGCTTGTTTTTAAGTCTAAGTGTTGATTTTTGCCAATTATCATCGTATTCTCAAACTGGGAGACCCGGGACTACGCGGTCAGTTCGTTCAAGTTACATTGCTCCCGTGCGAGGTGTTCGTGCCTCTTACGGGTCGTTTGGGGGCTGGTTTGGGTTTTCACCCTTTGACGGCCTGTTTTAAAGTCTATGAGTTGATTTTTGCCAATTATTGTCGTATTCTCAAACCGGGAGACCACTCGGTCAGTTCGTACAAGTTACATTAGTCCCATACGAGGTGTTCGTGCCTCTTTCGGGGTCGTTTGGGGATGGTTTGGGGTTTTCAACCTTTAACGACCTATTTTTAAGTGTAAGTGTTGATTTTTGCCAATTATCGTCGTATTCTCAAAACCGGGAGACCTGGGACTTCACGGTCAGTTCCTACAAGTTACATTGGTCCTGTGCGAGGTGTTCGTGCCTTTTACGAGGTCGTTTGAGGGATGGTTTGGGTTTTTACCCTTTAACGGCATGTTTTTAAGTCCAAGTGTTGATTTTTGCCAATTATCGTCATATTCTCAAACCGGGAGACCCGGGACTACTCAGTCAGTTCGTACAAGTTACATTGGTCCCATGCGAGGTGTTCGTGCCTCTTACGGGGTCGTTTGGGGTTGGTTTGGGTTTTCACCCTTTAACGGCCTGTTTTTAAGTGTAAGTGTTGATTTTTGCCAATTATCGTCGTATTCTCAAACCGGGAGACCCGGGACTACGAGGTCAGTTCGTACAAGTTATATTGGTCCCGTAAGTGGTGTTCGTGCCTCTTACGGGGTCGTTTGGGGGCTGGTTTGGGTTTTCAACCTGTAACAGCCTATTTTTAAGTAAGCGTTATTTTTGCAAATTATCGTCGTATTCTCAGACCGGGAGACCTGGGACTACGCGGTCAGTTCGTACACGTTACATTGGTCCCGTGCGAGGTGTTCGTGACTCTTACGGGGTCGTTTGTGGGTTGGTTTGGGTTTTCACCCTTTGACGACCTGTTTTTATGTCCAAGTGTTGATTTTTGCCAATGATTGTCGTATTCTCAAACCGGGAGACCACTCGGTCAGTTCGTACAAGTTACATTAGTCCCATACGAGGTGTTCGTGCCTCTTACGGGGTCGTTTGGGGATGGTTTGGGGTTTTCACCCTTTAACGACCTATTTTTAAGTGTAAGTGTTGATTTTTGCCAATTATCGTCGTATTCTCAAAACCGGGAGACCTGGGACTTCACGGTCAGTTCCTACAAGTTACATTGGTCCTGTGCGAGGTGTTCGTGCCTTTTACGGGGTCGTTTGAGGGATGGTTTGGGTTTTTACCCTTTAACGGCATGTTTTTAAGTCCAAGTGTTGATTTTTACCAATTATCGTCATATTCTCAAACCGGGAGACCCGGGACTACTCAGTCAGTTCGTACAAGTTACATTGGTCCCATGCGAGGTGTTCGTGCCTCTTACGGGGTCGTTTGGGGTTGGTTTGGGTTTTCACCCTTTAACGGCCTGTTTTTAAGTGTAAGTGTTGATTTTTGCCAATTATCGTCGTATTCTCAAACCGGGAGACCCGGGACTACGAGGTCAGTTCGTACAAGTTATATTAGTCCCGTAAGTGGTGTTCGTGCCTCTTACGGGGTCGTTTAAAGGCTGGTTTGGGTTTTCAACCTGTAACGGCCTATTTTTAAGTAAGTGTTATTTTTGCAAATTATCGTCGTATTCTCAGACCGGGAGACCTGGGACTACGCGGTCAGTTCGTACACGTTACATTGGTGCCGTGCGAGGTGTTCGTGACTCTTACCGGATCGTTTGTGGGTTGGTTTGGGTTTTCACCCTTTGACGACCTGTTTTTATGTCCAAGTGTTGATTTTTGCCAATGATTGTCGTATTCTCAAACCGGGAGACCACTCGGTCAGTTCGTACAAGTTACATTGGTCCCATGCGAGGTGTTCGTGCCTCTTACGGGGTCGTTTGCGGCTGGTTTGGGTTTTCACCCTTTAACGGCCTGTTTTTAAGTGTAAGTGTTGATTTTTGCCAATTTTCATCGTATTCTCAAACCGGGAGACCCGGGACTACGCGATCAGTTCGTACAAGTTACATTGGTTCCATGCGAGGTGTTCGTGCCTCTTACGGGGTCGTTCGGGGCCTGGTTTGGGTTTTCACCCATCAACGACCTGTTTTTAAGTCTAAGTGTTATTTTTGCAAATTATCATCGTATTCTCAAAATCGGGAGACCCGGGACTACGCGGTCAGTTCCTACAAGTTACATTGGTCCCGTGCGATGTGTTCGTGCCTCTTTCGAGGTCGTTTGAGGGCTGGTTTGGTTTTTTTGCAAATTAACGGCCTGTTTTTAAGTCCAAGTATTGATTTCTGCCAATTATCGTCGTATTCTCAAACCGGGAGACCCGAGACTACGCGGTCAGTTCGTGCGAGTTACATTGGTCCCGTGCGAGGTGTTCGTGCCTCTTACGGGGTCGTTTGGTGGCTGATTTAGGTTTTCACCCTTTAACGGCCTGTTTTTTAGTCGGAGTGATATTTTTGCAAATTATCGTTGTATTCTCAAACCAGGAGACCCGGGACTACACGGTCAGTTCGTACAAGTTACATTGGTCCTGTGCGAGGTGTTCGTGCCTCTTACGGGGCCGTTTGGGGGCTGGTTTGGATTTTCATCCTTTAACGACCTGTTTTTGAGTCCAAGTGTTGATTGTTGCTAATTATCGTCATATTCTGAAACCGGAAGACCCGGGATTACGCGGTCAGTTCGTTCAAGTTACATTGGTCCCGTGCGATGTGTTCGTGCCTCTTACGGGGTCGTTTGGAGGCTGGTTTGGGTTTTCACCCTTTAACGGCCTGTTTTTAAGTCTAAGTATTATTTTTGCAAATTATCGACGTATTCTCAAACCGGGAGACCCGGGACTACGCGTTCAGTTGATACAAGTTAGATTGGTCCCGTGCGTGGTGTTCGTGCCTCTTACGGGGTCGTTTGAGGGCTGGTTTGGGTTTTCACCCATTAACGACCTGTTTTTAAGTCCAAGTGTCATCTTTGCAAATTATCGTCGTATTCTCAAAATCGGGAGACCCGGGACTTCACGGTTAGTTCCTACAAGTTACATTGGTCCGGTGCGAGGTGTTCGTGCGTTTTACGGGGTCGTTTGAGGAATGGTTTGGGTTTTTACCCATTAACGGCATGTTTTTAAGTCCAAGTGTTGATTTCTACCAATTATCGTCGTATTCTTAAACCGGGACTACTCGGTCAGTTCGTACAAGTTACATTGGTCCCGTGCGAGGTGTTCGTGCCTCCTACGAGTCCGTTTGTGGGCCGGTTTGGGTTTTCACCCTTAAACGGCTTGTTTTTAATTCTAAGTATTAATTTTTGCCAATTATCGTCGTATTCTCAAACCGGGAGACCCGGGACTACGCGGTCAGTTCGTATAAGTTTTATTGGTCCCATGCGAGGTGTTCGTACCTCTTACGGGGTCGTTTGGGGGTTGGTTAGGGTTTTCACCCTGTAACGGCCTGTTTTGAAGTCTAAGTGTTATTTTTGCAAATTATCATCGTATTCTCAAAACCGGGACTACGCGGTCAGTTCCTACATATTACATTGGTCCTGTGCGAGGTGTTCGTGCCTCTTACGGGGTCGTTTGGGGGCTGGTTTTTGTTTTCACCCTTTAATGGCCTGTTTTTAAGTCCAAGTGTTGATTTTTGCCAATTATCGTCATATTCTCAATCCGGAAGACCCGGGATTACGCGGCCAGTTCCTACAAGTTACATTGGTCCCGTGCGAGGTGTTCGTGCCTCTTACGAGGTCGTTTGAGGGCTGGTTTGGGTGTTCTCCCTTTAACGACCTGTTTTTAAGTCCAGGTGTTGATTTTTGCCAATTATCGTCATATTCTCAAACCGGGAGACCCGGGACTACGCGGTCAGTTCGTGAAAGTTACATTGGTCCAGTGCGAGGTGTTCGTGCCTCTTACGGGGTCGTTTGGTGGCTGATTTAGGTTTTCACCCTTTAACGGCCTGTTTTTTAGTCGGAGTGATATTTTTGCAAATTATCGTTGTATTCTCAAAACAGGAGACCCGGGGACTACACGGTCATTTCATACGAGTTACATTGGTTCTGTGCGAGGTGTTCGTGCCTCTTACGGGGCCGTTTGGGGGATGGTTTGGATTTTCATCCTTTAACGACCTGTTTTTAAGTCCAAGTGTTGATTGTTGCCAATTATCGTCATATTCTCAAACCGGAAGACCCCGGATTACGCGGTCAGTTCGTTCAAGTTACATTGGTCCCGTGCGAGGTGTTCGTGCCTCTTTCGGTGTCGTTTGGAGGTTGGTTTGGGTTTTCACCCTTTAACAACCTGTTTTTAAGTCTAAGTATTATTTTTGCAAATTATCGACGTATTCTCAAACCGGGAGACCCGAGACTACGCGTTCAGTTCCTACAAGTTAGATTGGTCCCATGCGAGGTGTTCGTGCCTCTTACGGGGTCGTTTGAGGGCTGGTTTGGGTTTCGCCCCATTGACGACCTATATTTAAGTCCAAGTGTCATTTTTCCAAATTATCGTCGTCTTCTCAAAATCGGGAGACCCGGGACTGCACGGTCAGTTCTTACTTACATTGGTCCTGTGCGAGGGCTTCGTTCCTTTTACGGGGTCGTTTGAGGGCTGGTTTGGGATTTTACCCTTTAACGGCCTGTTTTTAAGTCCAAGTGCTGATTTTTACAAATTATCGTCGTATTCTCAAACTGGGAGACCCAGGAATACCCGGTCAGTTCGTGCAAGTTACACTGGTCCTGTGCGAGGTGTTCGTGCCTCTTACGGGAACGTTTGGTGGCTGATTTAGGTTTTCACCCTTTAACGGCTTGTTTTTAAGTGTAAGTGTTGATTTTTGCCAATTATCGTCGTATTCTCAAATCGGGAGACCCGAAACTAAGCGGTCAGTTCGTATAAGTTTTATTGGTCCCATACAAGGTGTTCGTGCCTCTTACGGGGTCGTTTGGGGGTTGGTTTGGAATTTCACCCTTTAATGGCCTGTTTTTAAGTCAAATTGTTATTTTTATCAATTATCAACGTATTCTCAAACCTAGAGACCCGGGACTACGCGATCATCTCGTACAAGTTACATTGGTCCCGTGCGAGGTGTTCGTCCCTCTTACGGGGTCGTTTGGGGTATGGTTTGTGTTTTGACCCATTGACGACCTGTTTTTAAGTCTAAGTGTTATTTTTCAAAATTATCGTCATATTCTCAAACCGGGAGACCTGGGACTGCACGATCAGTTCCTACAAGTTACATTGGTCCCGTGCGAGGTGTTAGTGCCTCCTACAGGTTCGTTTGGGGGTGGTTTTGATTTTCACCCTTTAATGGCCTGTTTTTAAGTCTAAGTGTTAATTTTTGCCAATTATCGTCGTATTCTCAAACCGGGAGACCCGGGACCACTCGGTCAGTTCGTCCAAGTTACATTGGTCCCATGCGAGGTGTTCGTGCCTCTTACGGGGACGTTTGGTGGCTGATTTAGGGTTTTCACCCTTTAACGGCCTGTTTTTAAGTCTAAGTGTTGATTTTTGCCAATTATCATCATATTCTCAAACCGGGAGACCCGGGACTACGCGGTCAGTTCGTACAAGTTACATTGGTCCCGTGCGAGGTGTTCGTGCCTCTTACGGGGTCGTTTGGGGTCTGGTTTGGGTTTTCACCCTTTGACGGCATGTTTTTAAGTATAAGTGTTGATTTTTTGACAATTATCATCGTATTCTCAAACCGGGAGACCCGGGACTACGCGGTCAGTTCGTGCAAGTTACACTGGTCCTGTGCGAGGTGTTCGTGCCTCTTACGGGAACGTTTGGTGGCTGATTTAGGTTTTCACCCTTTAACGGCTTGTTTTTAAGTCTAAGTGTTGATTTTTGCCAATTATCATCGTATTCTCAAATCGGGAGACCCGGGACTACGCGGTCAGTTCGTTCAAGTTACATTGGTCCCGTGCGAGGTGTTCGTGCCTCTTACGGGTCGTTTGGTGGCTGATTTAGGGTTTTCACCCTTTAACGGCCTGTTTTTAAGTCTAAGTGTTGATTTTTGCCAATTATCATCGTATTCTCAAACCGGGAGACCTGGGACTACGCGGTCAGTTCGTACAAGTTACATTGGTCCCGTGCGAGGTGTTCGTGCCTCTTACGGGGTCGTTTGGGGTCTGGTTTGGGTTTTCACCCTTTGACGGCCTGTTTTTAAGTATAAGTGTTGATTTTTTGACAATTATCATCGTATTCTCAAACCGGGAGACCCGGGACTACGCGGTCAGTTCGTGCAAGTTACACTGGTCCTGTGCGAGGTGTTCGTGCCTCTTACGGGAACGTTTGGTGGCTGATTTAGGTTTTCACCCTTTAACGGCTTGTTTTTAAGTGTAAGTGTTGATTTTTGCCAATTATCGTCGTATTCTCAAATCGGGAGACCCGAAACTAAGCGGTCAGTTCGTATAAGTTTTATTGGTCCCATACGAGGTGTTCGTGCCTCTTACGGGGTCGTTTGGGGGTTGGTTTGGAATTTCACCCTTTAATGGCCTGTTTTTAAGTCAAATTGTTATTTTTATCAATTATCAACGTATTCTCAAACCTAGAGACCCGGGACTACGCGATCATCTCGTACAAGTTACATTGGTCCCGTGCGAGGTGTTCGTCCCTCTTACGGGGTCGTTTGGGGTATGGTTTGTGTTTTGACCCATTGACGACTTGTTTTTAAGTCTAAGTGTTATTTTTCCAAATTATCGTCATATTCTCAAACCGGGAGACCTGGGACTGCGCGATCAGTTCCTACAAGTTACATTGGTCCCGTGCGAGGTGTTAGTGCCTCCTACAGGTTCGTTTGGGGGTGGTTTGGATTTTCACCCTTTAATGGCCTGTTTTTAAGTCTAAGTGTTAATTTTTGCCAATTATCGTCGTATTCTCAAACCGGGAGACCCGGGACCACTCGGTCAGTTCGTACAAGTTACATTGGTCCCATGCGAGGTGTTCGTGCCTCTTACGGGGACGTTTGGTGGCTGATTTAGGGTTTTCACCCTTTAACGGCCTGTTTTTAAGTCTAAGTGTTGATTTTTTAACGGCCTGTTTTTAAGTCTAAGTGTTGATTTTTGCCAATTATCATCGTATTCTCAAACCGGGAGACCTGGGACTACGCGGTCAGTTCGTACAAGTTACATTGGTCCCGTGCGAGGTGTTCGTGCCTCTTACGGGGTCGTTTGGGGTCTGGTTTGGGTTTTCACCCTTTGACGGCCTGTTTTTAAGTATAAGTGTTGATTTTTTGACAATTATCATCGTATTCTCAAACCGGGAGACCCGAGACTACGCGGTCTGTTCGTGCCAGTTACACTGGTCCTGTGCGAGGTGTTCGTGCCTCTTACGGGAACGTTTGGTGGCTGATTTAGGTTTTCACCCTTTAACGGCTTGTTTTTAAGTCTAAGTGTTGATTTTTGCCAATTATCATCGTATTCTCAAATCGGGAGACCCGGGACTACGCGGTCAGTTCGTTCAAGTTACATTGGTCCCGTGCGAGGTGTTCGTGCCTCTTACGGGTCGTTTGGGGGCTGGTTTAGGGTTTTCACCCTTTAACGGCCTGTTTTTAAGTCTAAGTGTTGATTTTTGCCAATTATCATCGTATTCTCAAACCGGGAGACCCGGGACTACGAGGTCAGTTCGTACAAGTTACATTGGTCCCGTGCGAGGTGTTCGTGCGTCTTACGGGGTCGTTCGGGGTCTGGTTTGGGTTTTCACCCTTTGACGGCCTGTTTTTAAGTATAAGTGTTGATTTTTTGCCAATTATCATCGTATTCTCAAACCGGGAGACCCGGAACTACGCGGTCAGTTCGTGCAAGTTACACTGGTCCCGTGCGAGGTGTTCGTGCCTCTTACGGGAACGTTTGGTGGCTGATTTAGGTTTCACCCTTTAACGGCTTGTTTTTAAGTCTAAGTGTTGATTTTTGCCAATTATCATCGTATTCTCAAACTGGGAGACCCGGGACTACGCGGTCAGTTCGTTCAAGTTACATTGCTCCCGTGCGAGGTGTTCGTGCCTCTTACGGGTCGTTTGGGGGCTGGTTTGGGTTTTCACCCTTTGACGGCCTGTTTTAAAGTCTATGAGTTGATTTTTGCCAATTATTGTCGTATTCTCAAACCGGGAGACCACTCGGTCAGTTCGTACAAGTTACATTAGTCCCATACGAGGTGTTCGTGCCTCTTACGGGGTCGTTTGGGGATGGTTTGGGGTTTTCACCCTTTAACGACCTATTTTTAAGTGTAAGTGTTGATTTTTGCCAATTATCGTCGTATTCTCAAAACCGGGAGACCTGGGACTTCACGGTCAGTTCCTACAAGTTACATTGGTCCTGTGCGAGGTGTTCGTGCCTTTTACGGGGTCGTTTGAGGGATGGTTTGGGTTTTTACCCTTTAACGGCATGTTTTTAAGTCCAAGTGTTGATTTTTACCAATTATCGTCATATTCTCAAACCGGGAGACCCGGGACTACTCAGTCAGTTCGTACAAGTTACATTGGTCCCATGCGAGGTGTTCGTGCCTCTTACGGGGTCGTTTGGGGTTGGTTTGGGTTTTCACCCTTTAACGGCCTGTTTTTAAGTGTAAGTGTTGATTTTTGCCAATTATCGTCGTATTCTCAAACCGGGAGACCCGGGACTACGAGGTCAGTTCGTACAAGTTATATTGGTCCCGTAAGTGGTGTTCGTGCCTCTTACGGGGTCGTTTGGGGGCTGGTTTGGGTTTTCAACCTGTAACGGCCTATTTTTAAGTAAGTGTTATTTTTGCAAATTATCGTCGTATTCTCAGACCGGGAGACCTGGGACTACGCGGTCAGTTCGTACACGTTACATTGGTGCCGTGCGAGGTGTTCGTGACTCTTACGGGATCGTTTGTGGGTTGGTTTGGGTTTTCACCCTTTGACGACCTGTTTTTATGTCCAAGTGTTGATTTTTGCCAATGATTGTCGTATTCTCAAACCGGGAGACCACTCGGTCAGTTCGTACAAGTTACATTGGTCCCATGCGAGGTGTTCGTGCCTCTTACGGGGTCGTTTGCGGCTGGTTTGGGTTTTCACCCTTTAACGGCCTGTTTTTAAGTGTAAGTGTTGATTTTTGCCAATTTTCGTCGTATTCTCAAACCGGGAGACCCGGGACTACGCGATCAGTTCGTACAAGTTACATTGGTTCCATGCGAGGTGTTCGTGCCTCTTACGGGGTCGTTCGGGGCCTGGTTTGGGTTTTCACCCATCAACGACCTGTTTTTAAGTCTAAGTGTTATTTTTGCAAATTATCATCGTATTCTCAAAATCGGGAGACCCGGGACTACGCGGTCAGTTCCTACAAGTTACATTGGTCCCGTGCGATGTGTTCGTGCCTCTTTCGAGGTCGTTTGAGGGCTGGTTTGGGTTTTTTGCAAATTAACGGCCTGTTTTTAAGTCCAAGTATTGATTTCTGCCAATTATCGTCGTATTCTCAAACCGGGAGACCCGAGACTACGCGGTCAGTTCGTGCAAGTTACATTGGTCCCGTCCGAGGTGTTCGTGCCTCTTACGGGGTCGTTTGGTGGCTGATTTAGGTTTTCACCCTTTAACGGCCTGTTTTTTAGTCGGAGTGATATTTTTGCAAATTATCGTTGTATTCTCAAAACAGGAGACCTGGGGACTACACGGTCATTTCATACGAGTCACATTGGTCCTGTGCGAGGTGTTCGTGCCTCTTACGGGGCCGTTTGGGGGATGGTTTGGATTTTCATCCTTTAACGACCTGTTTTTAAGTCCAAGTGTTGATTGTTGCCAATTATCGTCATATTCTCAAACCGAAAGACCCAGGATTACGCGGTCAGTTCGTTCAAGTTACATTGGTCCCGTGCGAGGTGTTCGTGCCTCTTTCGGTGTCGTTTGGAGGCTGGTTTGGGTTTTCACCCTTTAACGGCCTGTTTTTAAGTCTAAGTATTATTTTTGCAAATTATCGACCTATTCTCAAACCGGGAGACCCGAGACTACGCGTTCAGTTCCTACAAGTTAGATTGGTCCCGTGCGAGGTGTTCGTGCCTCTTATGGGGTCGTTTGAGGGCTGGTTTGGGTTTCGCCCCATTGACGACCTATATTTAAGTCCAAGTGTCATTTTTCCAAATTATCGTCGTCTTCTCAAAACCGGGAGACCAGGGACTGCACGGTCAGTTCTTACTTACATTGGTCCTGTGCGAGGGGTTCGTTCCTTTTACGGGGTCGTTTGAGGGCTGGTTTGGGGTTTTACCCTTTAACGCCTATTTTTAAGTCCAAGTGTTGATTTTTACCAATTATCGTCGTATTCTCAAACCGGGAGACCCAGGAATACCCGGTCAGTTCGTAAAAGTTACATTGGTCCCGTGCGAGGTGTTCGTGCCTCCTACGAGTCCGTTTGGGGGCTGGTTTGGGTTTTCACCCTTAACCAGCCTGTTTTTAAGTCTAAGTGTTGATTTTTGCCAATTATCGTCGTATTCTCAAATCGGGAGACCCGGAACTAAGCGGTCAGTTCGTATAAGTTTTATTGGTCCCATACGAGGTGTTCGTGCCTCTTACGGGGTCGTTTGGGGGTTGGTTTGGAATTTCACCCTTTAACGGCCTGTTTTTAAGTGAAATTGTTATTTTTATCAATTATCAACGTATTCTCAAACCTAGAGACCCGGGACTACGCGATCAGCTCGTACAAGTTACATTGGTCCCGTGCGAGGTGTTCGTCCCTCTTACGGGGTCGTTTGGGGTATGGTTTGTGTTTTGACCCATTAACGACCTGTTTTTAAGTCTAAGTGTTATTTTTCCAAATTATCGTCATATTCTCAAACCGGGAGACCTGGGACTGCGCGATCAGTTCCTACAAGTTACATTGGTCCCGTGCGAGGTGTTAGTGCCTCCTACAGGTCCGTTTGGGGGTGGTTTGGATTTTCACCCTTTAATGGCCTGTTTTTAAGTCTAAGTGTTGATTTTTGCCAATTATCGTCGTATTCTCAAACCGAGAGACCCGGGACCACTCGGTCAGTTCGTACAAGTTACATTGGTCCCATGCGAGGTGTTCGTGCCTCTTACGGGGACGTTTGGTGGCTGATTTAGGGTTTCCACCCTTTAACGGCTTGTTTTTAAGTCTAAGTGTTGATTTTTGCCAATTATCATCGTATTCTCAAATCGGGAGACCCGGGACTACGCGGTCAGTTCGTACAAGTAACATTGGTCTCGTGCGAGATGTCCGTGCCTCTTACGGGGTCGTTTGGGGTCTGGTTTGGGTTTTCACCCTTTGACGGCCTGTTTTTAAGTATAAGTGTTGATTTTTGCCAATTGTCATCGTATTCTCAAACCGGGAGACCCGGAACTACGCGGTCAGTTCGTGCAAGTTACATTGGTCCCGTGCGAGGTGTTCGTGCCTCTTACGGGGTCGTTCGGGGACTGGTTTGGGTTTTCACCCTTCAAGTGCCTGTTTTTAACTATAAGTGTTGATTTTTTCAAATTATCATCGTATTCTCAAATCGGGAGACCCGGGACTACGCGGTCAGTTCGTGCAAGTTACATTGGTCCTGTGCGAGGTGTTCGTGCCTCTTACAGGGACGTTTGGTGGCAGATTTAGGGTTTTCACCCTTTAACGGCCTGTTTTTAAGTCTAAGTGTTGATTTTTGCCAATTATCATCGTATTCTCAAACCGGGAGACCCGGGACTACGCGGTCAGTTCGTACAAGTTACATTGGTCTCGTGCGAGATGTTCGTGCCTCTTACGGGGTCGTTTGGGGTCTGGTTTGGGTCTTCACCCTTTGACGACCTGTTTTTAAGTCTGAGTGTTGATTTTTGCCAATTATTGTCGTATTCTCAAACCGGGAGACCACTCGGTCAGTTCGTACAAGTTACATTGGTCCCGTGCGATGTGTTCGTGCCTCTTACGGGGTCGTTTGGGGACTGGTTTGGGTTTTCACCCTTTAACGGCCTGTTTTTAAGTCTAAGTATTATTTTTGCAAATTATCGACGTATTCTCAAACCGGGAGACCCGGGACTACGCGTTCAGTTGATACAAGTTAGATTGGTCCCGTACGTGGTGTTCGTGCCTCTTACGGGGTCGTTTGAGGGCTGGTTTGGGTTTTCACCCATTAACGACCTGTTTTTAAGTCCAAGTGTCATCTTTGCAAATTATCGTCGTATTCTCAAAATCGGGAGACACGGGACTTCACGGTTAGTTCCTACAAGTTACATTGGTCCTGTGCGAGGTGTTCGTGCCTTTTACGGGGTCGTTTGAGGGATGGTTTGGGTTTTTACCCTTTAACGGCATGTTTTTAAGTCCAAGTGTTGATTTCTACCAATTATCGTCGTATTCTCAAACCGGGAGACCCGTGACTACGCGGTCAGTTCGTGCAAGTTACATTGGTCTCGTGCGAGGTGTTCGTGCCTCTAACGAGGACATTTGGTGGCTGATTTAGGTTTTCACCCTTTAACGGCCTGTTTTTAAGTCTAAGTGTTATTTTTGCAAATTATCGTTGTATTCTCATACCAGGAGACCCGGGACTACACGGTCAGTTCGTACAAGTTACATTGGTCCTGTGCGAGGTGTTCGTGCCTCTTACGGGGCCGTTTGGGGCTGGTTTGGGTTTTCACCCTTTAACGGCCTGTTTTTAAGTCTAAGTGTTGATTTTTGCCAATTATCGTCGTATTCTCAAACCGGGAGACCCGGGACTACGCGGTCAGTTCGTACAAGTTACATTGGTCCCGTGCGCGGTATTCGTGCCTCTTACGGGGTCGTTCGGGGGCTGGTTTGGGTTATCACCCTTCAACGGCCTGTTTTTAAGTGTAAGTGTTGATTTTTGCCAATTATCGTCGTAATCTCAAACCGGGAGACCCGGGACTACGCGGTCAGTTCGTACAAGTTACATTGGTCCCGTGCGAGGTGTTCGTGCCTCTTACGGGTCGTTTGGCGCTGGTTTTGGTTTTCACCCTTTAACGGCCTGTTTTTAAGTCTAAGTGTTATTTTTGCAAATTATCATCGTATTCTCGAAACCGGGAGAACCGGGACTACGCAGTCAGGTCCTACAAGTTACATTGGTCCCGTGCGAGGTGTTCGTGCCTCTTACGGGGTCGTTTGAGGGCTGGCTTGGGTTTTCAGCCTTTGACGGCCTGTTTCTAAGTCTAAGTGTTGATTTTTGCCAATTATTGTCGTATTCTCAAACCGGGAGACCACTCGGTCAGTTCGTACAAGTCACATTGGTCCCATGCGAGGTGTTCGTGCCTCTTACGGGGTCGTTTGGGGCTGGTTTGGGTTTTCACCCTTTAACGGCCTGTTTTTAAGTGCAAGTGTTGATTTTTGCCAATTATCGTCGTATTCTCAAACCGGGAGACCCGGGACTACGAGGTCAGTTCGTACAAGTTATATTGGTCCCGTAAGTGGTGTTCGTGCCTCTTACGGGATCGTTTGGGGGCTGGTTTGGGTTTTCAACCTTTAACGGCCTGTTTTTAAGTAAGTGTTATTTTTGCAAATTATCGTCGTATTCTCAGACCGGGAGACCTGGGACTACGCGGTCAGTTCGTACACGTTACATTGGTCCCGTGCGAGGTGTTCGTGACTCTTACGGGGTCGTTTGTGGGCCGGTTTGGGTTTTCACCCTTTGACGACCTGTTTTTAAGTCTAAGTGTTGATTTTTGCCAATTATTGTCGTATTCTCAAACCGGGAGACCACTCGGTCAGTTCGTACAAGTTACATTGGTCCCATGCGAGGTGTTCGTGCCTCTTACGGGGTCGTTTGGGGCTGGTTTGGGTTTTCACCCTTTAACGGCCTGTTTTTAAGTGTAAGTGTTGATTTTTGCCAATTTTCGTCGTATTCTGAAACCGGGAGACCCGGGACTACGCGGTCAGTTCGTACAAGTTACATTGGTCCCATGCGAGGTGTTCGTGCCTCTTACGGGGTCGTTCGGGGCCTGGTTTGGGTTTTCACCCTTCAACGACCTGTTTTTAAGTCTAAGTGTTATTTTTGCAAATTATCATCGTATTCTCAAAACCGGGAGACCCGGGACTACGCGGTCAGTTCCTACAAGTTACATTGGTCCCGTGCGATGTGTTCGTGCCTCTTACGAGGTCGTTTGAGGGCTGGTTTGGGTTTTTTGCAAATTTACGGCCATTTTTTAAGTCCAAGTGTTGATTTCTGCCAATTATCGTCGTATTCTCAAACCGGGAGACCCGAGACTACGCGGTCATTTCGTGCAAGTTACATTGGTCCCGTACGAGGTGTTCGTGCCTCTTACGGGGATGTTTGGTGGCTGATTTAGGTTTTCACCCTTTAACGGCCTGTTTTTAAGTCTAAGTGTTATTTTTGCAAATTATCGTTGTATTCTCAAACCAGGAGACCCGGGACTACACGGTCAGTTCGTACAAGTAACATTGGTCCTGTGCGAGGTGTTCGTGCCTCTTACGGGGCCATTTGGGGGCTGGTTTGGATTTTCATCCTTTAACGACCTGTTTTTGAGTCCAAGTGTTGATTGTTGCTAATTATCGTCATATTCTCAAACCGGAAGACCCGGGATTACGCGGTCAGTTCGTTCAAGTTACATTGGTCCCGTGCGATGTGTTCGTGCCTCTTACGGGGTCGTTTGGAGGCTGGTTTGGGTTTTCACCCTTTAACGGCCTGTTTTTAAGTCTAAGTATTATTTTTGCAAATTATCGACGTATTCTCAAACCGGGAGACCCGGGACTACGCGTTCAGTTGATACAAGTTAGATTGGTCCCGTACGTGGTGTTCGTGCCTCTTACGGGGTCGTTTGAGGGCTGGTTTGGGTTTTCACCCATTAACGACCTGTTTTTAAGTCCAAGTGTCATCTTTGCAAATTATCGTCGTATTCTCAAAATCGGGAGACACGGGACTTCACGGTCAGTTCCTACAAGTTACAATGGTCCTGTGCGAGGTGTTCGTGCCTTTTACGGGGTCGTTTGAGGGATGGTTTGGGTTTTTACCCTTTAACGGCATGTTTTTAAGTCCAAGTGTTGATTTCTACCAATTATCGTCGTATTCTCAAACCGGGAGACCCGGGACTACTTGGTCAGTTCGTACAAGTTTCATTGGTCCCGTGCGAGGTGTTCGTGCCTCCTACGAGTCCGTTTGTGGGCCGGTTTGGGTTTTCACCCTTAATCGGCCTGTTTTTAAGTCTAAGTGTTGATTTTTGCCAATTATCGTCGTATTCTCAAATCGGGAGACCCGGAACTAAGCGGTCAGTTCGTATAAGTTTTATTGGTCCCATGCGAGGTGTTCGTGCCTCTTACGGGGTCGTTTGGGGGTTGGTTTGGAATTTCACCCTTTAACGGCCTGTTTTTAAGTGAAATTGTTATTTTTATCAATTATCAACGTATTCTCAAACCTAGAGACCCGGGACTACGCGATCAGCTCGTACAAGTTACATTGGTCCCGTGCGAGGTGTTCGTCCCTCTTACGGGGTCGTTTGGGGTATGGTTTGTGTTTTGACCCATTGACGACCTGTTTTTAAGTCTAAGTGTTATTTTTCCAAATTATCGTCATATTCTCAAACCGGGAGACCTGGGACTGCGCGGTCAGTTCCTACAAGTTACATTGGTCCCGTGCGAGGTGTTAGTGCCTCCTACAGGTCCGTTTGGGGGTGGTTTGGATTTTCACCCTTTAATGTCCTGTTTTTAAGTCTAAGTGTTGATTTTTGCCAATTATCGTCGTATTCTCAAACCGGGAGACCCGGGACCACTCGGTCAGTTCGTACAAGTTACATTGGTCCCATGCGAGGTGTTCGTGCCTCTTACGGGGTCGTTCGGGGACTGGTTTGGGTTTTCACCCTTCAAGTGCCTGTTTTTAACTATAAGTGTTGATTTTTGCAAATTATCATCGTATTCTCAAATCGAGAGACCCGGGACTACGCGGTCAGTTCGTTCAAGTTACATTGGTCCCGTGCGAGGTGTTCGTGCCTCTTACGGGGACGTTTGGTGGCTAATTTAGGGTTTCCACCCTTTAACGGCTTGTTTTTAAGTCTAAGTGTTGATTTTTGCCAATTATCATCGTATTCTCAAATCGGGAGACCCGGGACTACGCGGTCAGTTCGTACAAGTTACATTGGTCTCGTGCGAGATGTTCGTGCCTCTTACGGGGTCGTTTGGGGTCTGGTTTGGGTTTTCACCCTTTGACGGCCTGTTTTTAAGTATAAGTGTTGATTTTTGCCAATTATAATCGTATTCTCAAACCGGGAGACCCGGGACTACGCGGTCAGTTCGTGCAAGTTACATTGGTCCCGTGCGAGGTGTTCGTGCCTCTTACGGGAACGTTTGGTGGCTGATTTAGGTCTTCACCCTTTAACGGCTTGTTTTTAAGTCTAAGTGTTGATTTTTGCCAATTATCGTCGTATTCTCAAACCGGGAGACCCGGGACCACTCGGTCAGTTCGTACAAGTTACATTGGTCCCATGCGAGGTGTTCGTGCCTCTTACGGGGTCGTTCGGGGACTGGTTTGGGTTTTCACCCTTTAACGGCCTGTTTTTAAGTGTAAGTGTTGATTTTTGCCAATTTTCGTCGTATTCTCAAACCGGGAGACCCGGGACTACGCGGTCAGTTCGTACAAGTTACATTGGTCCCATGCGAGGTGTTCGTGCCTCTTACGGGGTCGTTCGGGGCCTGGTTTGGGTTTTCACCCTTCAACGACCTGTTTTTAAGTCTAAGTGTTATTTTTGCAAATTATCATCGTATTCTCAAAACCGGGAGACCCGGGACTACGCGGTCAGTTCCTACAAGTTACATTGGTCCCGTGCGATGTGTTCGTGCCTCTTACGAGGTCGTTTGAGGGCTGGTTTGGGTTTTTTCAAATTAACGGCCTGTTTTTAAGTCCAAGTATTGATTTCTGCCAATTATCGTCGTATTCTCAAACCGGGAGACCCGAGACTACGCGGTCAGTTCGTGCAAGTTACATTGGTCCCGTACGAGGTGTTCGTGCCTCTTACGGGGACGTTTGGTGGCTGATTTAGGTTTTCACCCTTTAACGGCCTATTTTTAATTCTGAGTGTTATTTTTGCAAATTATCGTTGTATTCTCAAACCAGGAGACCCGGGACTACACGGTCAGCTCGTACAAGTTACATTGGTCCTGTGCGAGGTGTTCGTGCCTCTTACGGGGCCGTTTGGGGCTGGTTTGGGTTTTCACCCTTTAACAGCCTGTTTTTAAGTTTAAGTGTTGATTTTTGCCAATTATCGTCGTATTCTCAAACCGGGAGACCCGGGACTACGCGGTCTGTTCGTACAAGTTACATTGGTCCCGTGCGCGGTATTCGTGCCTCTTACGGGGTCGTTCGGGGGCTGGTTTGGGTTATCACCCTTCAACAACCTGTTTTTAAGTGTAAGTGTTGATTTTTGCCAATTATCGTCGTAATCTCAAACCGGGAGACCCGGGACTACGCGGTCAGTTCGTACAAGTTACATTGGTCCCGTGCGAGGTGTTCGTGCCTCTTACGGGTCGTTTGGCGCTGGTTTTGGTTTTCACCCTTTAACGGCCTGTTTTTAAGTCTAAGTGTTATTTTTGCAAATTATCATCGTATTCTCGAAACCGGGAGAACCGGGACTACGCAGTCAGGTCCTACAAGTTACATTGGTCCCGTGCGAGGTGTTCGTGCCTCTTACGGGGTCGTTTGAGGGCTGGCTTGGGTTTTCAGCCTTTGACGGCCTGTTTCTAAGTCTAAGTGTTGATTTTTGCCAATTATTGTCGTATTCTCAAACCGGGAGACCACTCGGTCAGTTCGTACAAGTCACATTGGTCCCATGCGAGGTGTTCGTGCCTCTTACGGGGTCGTTTGGGGCTGGTTTGGGTTTTCACCCTTTAACGGCCTGTTTTTAAGTGCAAGTGTTGATTTTTGCCAATTATCGTCGTATTCTCAAACCGGGAGACCCGGGACTACGAGGTCAGTTCGTACAAGTTATATTGGTCCCGTAAGTGGTGTTCGTGCCTCTTACGGGATCGTTTGGGGGCTGGTTTTGGTTTTCAACCTTTAACGGCCTGTTTTTAAGTAAGTCTTATTTTTGCAAATTATCGTCGTATTCTCAGACCGGGAGACCTGGGACTACGCGGTCAGTTCGTACACATTACATTGGTCCCGTGCGAGGTGTTCGTGACTCTTACGGGGTCGTTTGTGGGCTTGTTTGGGTTTTCACCCTTTGACGACCTGTTTTTAAGTCTAAGTGTTGATTTTTGCCAATTATTGTCGTATTCTCAAACTGGGAGACTACTCGGTCAGTTCGTACAAGTTACATTGGTCCCATGCGAGGTGTTCGTGCCTCTTACGGGGTCGTTTGGGGCTGGTTTGGGTTTTCACCCTTTAACGGCCTGTTTTTAAGTGTAAGTGTTGATTTTTGCCAATTTTCATCGTATTCTCAAACCGGGAGACCCGGGACTACGCAGTCAGGTCCTACAAGTTACATTGGTCCTGTGCGAGGTGTTCGTGCCTCTTACGGGGTCGTTTGAGGGCTGGCTTGGGTTTTCAGCCTTTGACGGCCTGTTTCTAAGTCTAAGTGTTGATTTTTGCCAATTATTGTCGTATTCTCAAACTGGGAGACCACTCGGTCAGTTCGTACAAGTTACATTGGTCCCATGCGAGGTGTTCGTGCCTCTTACGGGGTCGTTTGGGGCTGGTTTGGGTTTTCACCCTTTAACGGCCTGTTTTTAAGTGTAAGTGTTGATTTTTGCCAATTTTCGTCGTATTCTCAAACCGGGAGACCCGGGACTACGAGGTCAGTTCGTACAAGTTATATTGGTCCCGTAAGTGGTGTTCGTGCCTCTTACGGGGTCGTTTGGGGGCTGGTTTGGGTTTTTTAACCTTTAACGGCCTATTTTTAAGTAAGTGTTATTTTTGCAAATTATCGTCGTATTCTCAGGCCGGGAGACCTGGGACTACGCGGTCAGTTCGTACACGTTACATTGGTCCCGTGCGAGGTCTTCGTGACTCTTATGGGGTCGTTTGTGGGCTGGTTTGGGTTTTCACCCTTTGACGACCTGTTTTTAAGTCTAAGTGTTGATTTTTGCCAATTATTGTCGTATTCTCAAACCGGGAGACCACTCGGTCAGTTCGTACAAGTTACATTGGTCCCATGCGACGTGTTCGTGCCTCTTACGGGGTCGTTTGGGGCTGGTTTGGGTTTTCACCCTTTAACAGCCTGTTTTTAAGTGTAAGTGTTGATTTTTGCCAATTTTCATCGTATTCTCAAACCGGG
This sequence comes from Sambucus nigra, assembly GCA_949130495.1. Taxonomy (NCBI): domain Eukaryota; kingdom Viridiplantae; phylum Streptophyta; class Magnoliopsida; order Dipsacales; family Adoxaceae; genus Sambucus; species Sambucus nigra. The sequence continues at coordinate 110,289,638 of OX422217.1, forward strand.
AGACCCGGGACTACGCGGTCAGTTCGTACAAGTTACATTGGTCCCATGTGAGGTGTTCGTGCCTCTTACGGGGTCGTTCGGGGCCTGGTTTGGGTTTTCACCCTTCAACGACCTGTTTTTAAGTCTAAGTGTTATTTTTGCAAATTATCATCGTATTCTCAAAACCGGGAGACCCGGGACTACGCGGTCAGTTCCTACAAGTTACATTGGTCCCGTGCGATGTGTTCGTGCCTCTTACGAGGTCGTTTGAGGGCTGGTTTGGGTTTTTTCAAATTAACGGCCTGTTTTCAAGTCCAAGTATTGATTTCTGCCAATTATCGTCGTATTCTCAAACCGGGAGACCCGAGACTACGCGGTCAGTTCGTGCAAGTTACATTGGTCCCGTACGAGGTGTTCGTGCCTCTTACGGGGACGTTTGATGGCTGATTTAGGTTTTCACCCTTTAACGGCCTGTTTTTAACTCTAAGTGTTATTTTTGCAAATTATCATTGTATTCTCAAACCAGGAGACCCGGGACTACACGGTCAGTTCGTACAAGTTACATTGGTCATGTGCGAGGTGTTCGTGCCTCTTACGGGGCCGTTTGGGGCTGGTTTGGGTTTTCACCCCTTAACGGCCTGTTTTTAAGTCTAAGTGTTGATTTTTGCCAATTATCGTCGTATTCTCAAACCAAGAGACCCGGGACTACGCGGTCAGTTCGTACAAGTTACATTGGTCCCGTGCGCGGTATTCGTGCCTCTTACGGGGTCGTTCGGGGGCTGGTTTGGGTTATCACCCTTCAACGGCCTGTTTTTAAGTGTAAGTGTTGATTTTTGCCAATTATCGTCGTAATCTCAAACCGGGAGACCCGGGACTACGCGGTCAGTTCGTACAAGTTCCATTGGTCCCGTGCGAGGTGTTCGTGCCTCTTACGGGTCGTTTGGCGCTGTTTTTGGTTTTCACCCTTTAACGGCCTGTTTTTAAGTCTAAGTGTTATTTTTGCCAATTATCATCGTATTCTCGAAATCGGGAGAACCGGGACTACGCAGTCAGGTCCTACAAGTTACATTGGTCCCGTGCGAGGTGTTCGTGCCTCTTACGGGGTCGTTTGAGGGCTGGCTTGGGTTTTCAGCCTTTGACGGCCTGTTTCTAAGTCTAAGTGTTGATTTTTGCCAATTATTGTCGTATTCTCAAACCGGGAGACCACTCGGTCAGTTCGTACAAGTCACATTGGTCCCATGCGAGGTGTTCGTGCCTCTTACGGGGTCGTTTGGGGCTGGTTTGGGTTTTCACCCTTTAACGGCCTGTTTTTAAGTGTAAGTGTTGATTTTTGCCAATTATCGTCGTATTCTCAAACCGGGAGACCCGGGACTACGCGGTCAGTTCGTACAAGTTACATTGGTCCCATGCGAGGTGTTCGTGCCTCTTACGGGGTCGTTCGGGGCCTGGTTTGGGTTTTCACCCTTCAACGACCTGTTTTTAAGTCTAAGTGTTATTTTTGCAAATTATCATCGTATTCTCAAAACCGGGAGACCCGGGACTACGCGGTCAGTTCCTACAAGTTACATTGGTCCCGTGCGATGTGTTCGTGCCTCTTACGAGGTCGTTTGAGGGCTGGTTTGGGTTCTTTGCAAATTTACGGCCATTTTTTAAGTCCAAGTGTTGATTTCTGCCAATTATCGTCGTATTCTCAAACCGGGAGACCCGAGACTACGCGGTCATTTCGTGCAAGTTACATTGGTCCCGTACGAGGTGTTCGTGCCTCTTACCACGTTTGGTGGCTGATTTAGGTTTTCACCCTTTAACGGCCTGTTTTTAAGTCTAAGTGTTATTTTTGCAAATTATCGTTGTATTCTCAAACCAGGAGACCCGGGACTACACGGTCAGTTCGTACAAGTTACATTGGTCCCATGCGAGGTGTTCGTGCCTCTTACGGGGTCGTTTGGGGCTGGTTTGGGTTTTCACCCTTTAACGGCCTGTTTTTAAGTGTAAGTGTTGATTTTTGCCAATTTTCGTCGTATTCTCAAACCGGGAGACCCGGGACTACGCGGTCAGTTCGTACAAGTTACATTGGTCCCATGCGAGGTGTTCGTGCCTCTTATGGGGTCGTTCGGGGCCTGGTTTGGGTTTTCACCCTTCAACGACCTGTTTTTAAGTCTAAGTGTTATTTTTGCAAATTATCATCGTATTCTCAAAACCGGGAGACCCGGAACTACGCGGTCAGTTCCTACAAGTTACATTGGTCCCGTGCGATGTGTTCGTGCCTCTTACGAGGTCGTTTAAGGGCTGGTTTGGGTTTTTTGCAAATTTACGGCCATTTTTTAAGTCCAAGTGTTGATTTCTGCCAATTATCGTCGTATTCTCAAACCGGGAGACCCGAGACTACGCGGTCATTTCGTGCAAGTTACATTGGTCCCGTACGAGGTGTTCGTGCCTCTTACCACGTTTGGTGGCTGATTTAGGTTTTCACCCTTTAACGGCCTGTTTTTAAGTCTAAGTGTTATTTTTGCGAATTATCGTTGTATTCTCAAACCAGGAGACCCGGGACTACACGGTCAGTTCGTACAAGTAACATTGGTCCTGTGCGAGGTGTTCGTGCCTCTTACGGGGCCATTTGGGGGCTGGTTTGGATTTTCATCCTTTAACGACCTGTTTTTGAGTCCAAGTGTTGATTGTTGCTAATTATCGTCATATTCTCAAACCGGAAGACCCGGGATTACGCGGTCAGTTCGTTCAAGTTACATTCGTCCCGTGCGATGTGTTCGTGCCTCTTACGGGGTCGTTTAGAGGCTGGTTTGGGTTTTCACCCTTTAACGGCCTGTTTTTAAGTCTAAGTATTATTTTTGCAAATTATCGACGTATTCTCGAATCGGGAGATCCGGGACTACGCGTTCAGTTGATACAAGTTAGATTGGTCCCGTACGTGGTGTTCGTGCCTCTTACGGGGTCGTTTGAGGGCTGGTTTGGGTTTTCACCCATTAACGACCTGTTTTTAAGTCCAAGTGTCATCTTTGCAAATTATCGTCGTATTCTCAAAATCGGGAGACACGGGACTTCACGGTCAGTTCCTACAAGTTACATTGGTCCTGTGCGAGGTGTTCGTGCCTTTTACGGGGTCGTTTGAGGGATGGTTTGGGTTTTTACCCTTTAACGGCATGTTTTTAAGTCCAAGTGTTGATTTCTACCAATTATCGTCGTATTCTCAAACCGGGAGACCCGTGACTACGCGGTCAGTTCGTGCAAGTTACATTGGTCCCGTACGAGGTGTTCGTGCCTCTTACGGGGATGTTTGGTGGCTGATTTAGGTTTTCACCCTTTAACGGCCTGTTTTTAAGTCTAAGTGTTATTTTTGCAAATTATCGTTGTATTCTCAAACCAGGAGACCCGGGACTACACGGTCAGTTCGTACAAGTTACATTGGTCCTGTGCGAGGTGTTCGTGCCTCTTACGGGGCCGTTTGGGGCTGGTTTGGGTTTTCACCCTTTAACGGCCTGTTTTTAAGTCTAAGTGTTGATTTTTGCCAATTATCGTCGTATTCTCAAACCGGGAGACCCGGGACTACGCGGTCAGTTCGTACAAGTTACATTGGTCCCGTGCGCGGTATTCGTGCCTCTTACGGGGTCGTTCGGGGGCTGGTTTGGGTTATCACCCTTCAACGGCCTGTTTTTAAGTGTAAGTGTTGATTTTTGCCAATTATCGTCGTAATCTCAAACCGGGAGACCCGGGACTACGCGGTCAGTTCGTACAAGTTACATTGGTCCCGTGCGAGGTGTTCGTGCCTCTTACGGGTCGTTTGGCGCTGGTTTTGGTTTTCACCCTCTAACGGCCTGTTTTTAAGTCTAAGTGTTATTTTTGCAAATTATCATCGTATTCTCGAAACCGGGAGAACCGGGACTACGCAGTCAGGTCCTACAAGTTACATTGGTCCCGTGCGAGGTGTTCGTGCCTCTTACGGGGTCGTTTGAGGGCTGGCTTGGGTTTTCAGCCTTTGACGGCCTGTTTCTAAGTCTAAGTGTTGATTTTTGCCAATTATTGTCGTATTCTCAAACCGGGAGACCACTCGGTCAGTTCGTACAAGTCACATTGGTCCCATGCGAGGTGTTCGTGCCTCTTACGGGGTCGTTTGGGGCTGGTTTGGCTTTTCACCCTTTAACGGCCTGTTTTTAAGTGTAAGTGTTGATTTTTGCCAATTATCGTCGTATTCTCAAACCGGGAGACCCGGGACTACGAGGTCAGTTCGTACAAGTTATATTGGTCCCGTAAGTGGTGTTCGTGCCTCTTACGGGATCGTTTGGGGGCTGGTTTGGGTTTTCAACCTTTAACGGCCTGTTTTTAAGTAAGTGTTATTTTTGCAAATTATCGTCGTATTCTCAGACCGGGAGACCTGGGACTACGCGGTCAGTTCGTACACGTTACATTGGTCTCGTGCGAGGTGTTCGTGACTCTTACGGGGTCGTTTGTGGTCCGGTTTGGGTTTTCACCCTTTGACGACCTGTTTTTAAGTCTAAGTGTTGATTTTTGCCAATTATTGTCGTATTCTCAAACCGGGAGACCACTCGGTGAGTTCGTACAAGTTACATTGGTCCCATGCGAGGTGTTCGTGCCTCTTACGGGGTCGTTTGGGGCTGGTTTGGGTTTTCACCCTTTAACGGCCTGTTTTTAAGTGTAAGTGTTGATTTTTGCCAATTTTCGTCGTATTCTCAAACCGGGAGACCCGGGACTACGCGGTCAGTTCGTACAAGTTACATTGGTCCCATGCGAGGTGTTCGTGCCTCTTACGGGGTCGTTCGGGGCCTGGTTTGGGTTTTCACCCTTCAACGACCTGTTTTTAAGTCTAAGTGTTATTTTTGCAAATTATCATCGTATTCTCAAAACCGGGAGACCCGGGACTACGCGGTCAGTTCCTACAAGTTACATTGGTCCCGTGCGATGTGTTCGTGCCTCTTACGAGGTCGTTTGAGGGCTGGTTTGGGTTTTTTGCAAATTTACGGCCATTTTTTAAGTCCAAGTGTTGATTTCTGCCAATTATCGTCGTATTCTCAAACCGGGAGACCCGAGACTACGCGGTCATTTCGTGGAAGTTACATTGGTCCCGTACGAGGTGTTCGTGCCTCTTACCACGTTTGGTGGCTGATTTAGGTTTTCACCCTTTAACGGCCTGTTTTTAAGTCTAAGTGTTATTTTTGCAAATTATCGTTGTATTCTCAAACCAGGAGACCCGGGACTACACGGTCAGTTCGTACAAGTAACATTGGTCCTGTGCGAGGTGTTCGTGCCTCTTACGGGGCCATTTGGGGGCTGGTTTGGATTTTCATCCTTTAACCACCTGTTTTTGAGTCCAAGTGTTGATTGTTGCTAATTATCGTCATATTCTCAAACCGGAAGACCCGGGATTACGCGGTCAGTTCGTTCAAGTTACATTGGTCCCGTGTGATGTGTTCGTGCCTCTTACGGGGTCGTTTGGAGGCTGGTTTGGGTTTTCACCCTTTAACGGCCTGTTTTTAAGTCTAAGTATTATTTTTGCAAATTATCGACGTATTCTCAAACCGGGAGACCCGGGACTACGCGTTCAGTTGATACAAGTTAGATTGGTCCCGTACGTGGTGTTCGTGCCTCTTACGGGGTCGTTTGAGGGCTGGTTTGGGTTTTCACCCATTAACGACCTGTTTTTAAGTCCAAGTGTCATCTTTGCAAATTATCGTCGTATTCTCAAAATCGGGAGACACGGGACTTCACGGTCAGTTCCTACAAGTTACATTGGTCCTGTGCGAGGTGTTCGTGCCTTTTACGGGGTCGTTTGAGGGATTGTTTGGGTTTTTACCCTTTAACGGCATGTTTTTAAGTCCAAGTGTTGATTTCTACCAATTATCGTCGTATTCTCAAACCGGGAGACCCGTGACTACGCGGTCAGTTCGTGCAAGTTACATTGGTCACGTGCGAGGTGTTCGTGCCTCTAACGGGGACGTTTGGTGGCTGATTTAGGTTTTCACCCTTTAACGGCCTGTGTTTTAAGTCTAAGTGTTATTTTTGCAAATTATCGTTGTATTCTCATACCAGGAGACCCGGGACTACACGGTCAGTTCGTACAAGTTACATTGGTCCTGTTCGAGGTGTTCGTGCCTCTTACGGGGCCGTTTGGGGCTGGTTTGGGTTTTCACCCTTTAACGGCCTGTTTTTAAGTCTAAGTGTTGATTTTTGCCAATTATCGTCGTATTCTCAAACCGGGAGACCCGGGACTACGCGGTCAGTTCGTACAAGTTACATTGGTCCCGTGCGCGGTATTCGTGCCTCTTACGGGGTCGTTCGGGGGCTGGTTTGGGTTATCACCCTTCAACGGCCTGTTTTTAAGTGTAAGTGTTGATTTTTGCCAATTATCGTCGTAATCTCAAACCGGGAGACCCGGGACTACGCGGTCAGTTCGTACAAAGTACATTGGTCCCGTGCGAGGTGTTCGTGCCTCTTACGAGTCGTTTGGCGCTGGTTTTGGTTTTCACCCTTTAACGGCCTGTTTTTAAGTCTAAGTGTTATTTTTGCAAATTATCATCGTATTCTCGAAACCGGGAGAACCGGGACTACGCAGTTAGGTCCTACAAGTTACATTGGTCCCGTGCGAGGTGTTCGTGCCTCTTACGGGGTCGTTTGAGGGCTGGCTTGGGTTTTCAGCCTTTGACGGCCTGTTTCTAAGTCTAAGTGTTGATTTTTGCCAATTATTGTCGTATTCTCAAACCGGGAGACCACTCGGTCAGTTCGTACAAGTCACATTGGTCCCATGCGAGGTGTTCGTGCCTCTTACGGGGTCGTTTGGGGCTGGTTTGGGTTTTCACCCTTTAACGGCCTGTTTTTAAGTGTAAGTGTTGATTTTTGCCAATTATCGTCGTATTCTCAAACCGGGAGACCCGGGACTACGAGGTCAGTTCGTACAAGTTATATTGGTCCCATAAGTGGTGTTCGTGCCTCTTACGGGATCGTTTGGGGGCTGGTTTGGGTTTTCAACCTTTAACAGCCTGTTTTTAAGTAAGTGTTATTTTTGCAAATTATCGTCGTATTCTCAGACCGGGAGACCTGGGACTACGCGGTCAGTTCGTACATTGGTCCCGTGCGAGGTGTTCGTGACTCTTACGGGGTCGTTTGTGGGCCGGTTTGGGTTTTCACCCTTTGACGACCTGTTTTTAAGTCTAAGTGTTGATTTTTGCCAATTATTGTCGTATTCTCAAACCGGGAGACCACTCGGTGAGTTCGTACAAGTTACATTGGTCCCATGCGAGGTGTTCGTGCCTCTTACGGGGTCGTTTGGGGCTGGTTTGGGTTTTCACCCTTTAACGGCCTGTTTTTAAGTGTAAGTGTTGATTTTTGCCAATTTTCGTCGTATTCTCAAACCGGGAGACCCGGGACTACGCGGTCAGTTCGTACAAGTTACATTGGTCCCATGCGAGGTGTTCGTGCCTCTTACGGGGTCGTTCGGGGCCTGGTTTGGGTTTTCACCCTTCAACGACCTGTTTTTAAGTCTAAGTGTTATTTTTGCAAATTATCATCGTATTCTCAACACCGGGAGACCCGGGACTACGCGGTCAATTCCTACAAGTTACATTGGTCCCGTGCGATGTGTTCGTGCCTCTTACGAGGTCGTTTGAGGGCTGGTTTGGGTTTTTTGCAAATTTACGGCCATTTTTTAAGTCCAAGTGTTGATTTCTGCCAATTATCGTCGTATTCTCAAACCGGGAGACCCGAGACTACGCGGTCATTTCGTGCAAGTTACATTGGTCCCGTACGAGGTGTTCGTGCCTCTTACGGGGATGTTTGGTGGCTGATTTAGGTTTTCACCCTTTAACGGCCTGTTTTTAAGTCTAAGTGTTATTTTTGCAAATTATCGTTGTATTCTCAAACCAGGAGACCCGGGACTACACGGTCAGTTCGTACAAGTAACATTGGTCCTGTGCGAGGTGTTCGTGCCTCTTACGGGGCCATTTGGGGGCTGGTTTGGATTTTCATCCTTTAACGACCTGTTTTTGAGTCCAAGTGTTGATTGTTGTTAATTATCGTCATATTCTCAAACTGGAAGACCCGGGATTACGCGGTCAGTTCGTTCAAGTTACATTGGTCCCGTGCGAGGTGTTCGTGCCTCTTTCGGTGTCGTTTGGAGGCTGGTTTGGGTTTTCACCCTTTAACGGCCTGTTTTTAAGTCTAAGTATTATTTTTGCAAATTATCGACGTATTCTCAAACCGGGAGACCCGAGACTACGCGTTCAGTTCCTACAAGTTAGATTGGTCCCGTGCGAGGTGTTCGTGCCTCTTATGGGGTCGTTTGAGGGCTGGTTTGGGTTTCGCCCCATTGACGACCTATATTTAAGTCCAAGTGTCATTTTTCCAAATTATCGTCGTCTTCTCAAAACCGGGAGACCAGGGACTGCACGGTCAGTTCTTACTTACATTGGTCCTGTGCGAGGGGTTCGTTCCTTTTACGGGGTCGTTTGAGGGCTGGTTTGGGGTTTTACCCTTTAACGCCTATTTTTAAGTCCAAGTGTTGATTTTTACCAATTATCGTCGTATTCTCAAACCGGGAGACCCAGGAATACCCGGTCAGTTCGTAAAAGTTACATTGGTCCCGTGCGAGGTGTTCGTGCCTCCTACGAGTCCGTTTGGGGGCTGGTTTGGGTTTTCACCCTTAACCAGCCTGTTTTTAAGTCTAAGTGTTGATTTTTGCCAATTATCGTCGTATTCTCAAATCGGGAGACCCGGAACTAAGCGGTCAGTTCGTATAAGTTTTATTGGTCCCATGCGAGGTGTTCGTGCCTCTTACGGGGTCGTTTGGGGGTTGGTTTGGAATTTCACCCTTTAACGGCCTGTTTTTAAGTGAAATTGTTATTTTTATCAATTATCAACGTATTCTCAAACCTAGAGACCCGGGACTACGCGATCAGCTCGTACAAGTTACATTGGTCCCGTGCGAGGTGTTCGTCCCTCTTACGGGGTCGTTTGGGGTATGGTTTGTGTTTTGACCCATTAACGACCTGTTTTTAAGTCTAAGTGTTATTTTTCCAAATTATCGTCATATTCTCAAACCGGGAGACCTGGGACTGCGCGATCAGTTCCTACAAGTTACATTGGTCCCGTGCGAGGTGTTAGTGCCTCCTACAGGTCCGTTTGGGGGTGGTTTGGATTTTCACCCTTTAATGGCCTGTTTTTAAGTCTAAGTGTTGATTTTTGCCAATTATCGTCGTATTCTCAAACCGAGAGACCCGGGACCACTCGGTCAGTTCGTACAAGTTACATTGGTCCCATGCGAGGTGTTCGTGCCTCTTACGGGGTCGTTCGGGGACTGGTTGGGGTTTTCACCCTTCAAGTGCCTGTTTTTAACTATAAGTGTTGATTTTTGCAAATTATCATCGTATTCTCAAATCGAGAGACCCGGGACTACGCGGTCAGTTCGTTCAAGTTACATTGGTCCCGTGCGAGGTGTTCGTGCCTCTTACGGGGACGTTTGGTGGCTGATTTAGGGTTTCCACCCTTTAACGGCTTGTTTTTAAGTCTAAGTGTTGATTTTTGCCAATTATCATCGTATTCTCAAATCGGGAGACCCGGGACTACGCGGTCAGTTCGTACAAGTTACATTGGTCTCGTGCGAGATGTTCGTGCCTCTTACGGGGTCGTTTGGGGTCTGGTTTGGGTTTTCACCCTTTGACGGCCTGTTTTTAACTATAAGTGTTGATTTTTGCAAATTATCATCGTATTCTCAAATCGAGAGACCCGGGACTACGCGGTCAGTTCGTTCAAATTACATTGGTCCCGTGCGAGGTGTTCGTGCCTCTTACGGGGACGTTTGGTGGCTGATTTAGGGTTTCCACCCTTTAACGGCTTGTTTTTAAGTCTAAGTGTTGATTTTTGCCAATTATCATCGTATTCTCAAATCGGGAGACCCGGGACTACGCGGTCAGTTCGTACAAGTTACATTGGTCTCGTGCGAGATGTTCGTGCCTCTTACGGGGTCGTTTGGGGTCTGGTTTGGGTTTTCACCCTTTGACGGCCTGTTTTTAAGTATAAGTGTTGATTTTTGCCAATTATCATCGTATTCTCAAACCGGGAGACCCGGGACTACGCGGTCAGTTCGTGCAAGTTACATTGGTCCCGTGCGAGGTGTTCGTGCCTCTTACGGGAACGTTTGGTGGCTGATTTAGGTTTTCACCCTTTAACGGCTTGTTTTTAAGTCTAAGTGTTGATTTCTGCCAATTATCGTCGTATTCTCAAACCGGGAGACCCGAGACTACTCGGTCAGTTCGTACAAGTTATATTGGTCCCATGCGAGGTGTTCGTGCCTCTTACGGGGTCGTTCGGGGACTGGTTTGGGTTTTCACCCTTCAAGTGCCTGTTTTTAAGTATAAGTGTTGATTTTTGCAAATTATCATCGTATTCTCAAATCGGGAAACTCGGGACTACGCGGTCAGTTCGTGCAAGTTACATTGGTCCCGTGCGAGGTGTTCGGGCCTCTTACGGGGTCGTTTGGGGATGGTTTGGGTTTTCACCCTTAAACGACTTGTTTTTAAGTCTAAGTGTGGATTTTTGCCAATTATCATCGTATTCTCAAACCGGGAGACCCGGGACTACGCGGTCAGTTCGTGCAAGTTACACTGGTCCTGTGCGAGGTGTTCGTGCCTCTTACGGGAACGTTTGGTGGCTGATTTAGGGTTTTCACCCTTTAACGGCCTGTTTTTAAGTCTAAGTGATGATTTTTGCCAATTATCATCGTATTCTCAAATCGGGAGACCCGGGACTACGCGGTCAGTTCGTACAAGTTACATTGGTCTCGTGCGAGATGTTCGTGCCTCTTACGGGGTCGTTTGGGGTCTGGTTTGGGTTTTCACCCTTTGGCGGCCTGTTTTTAAGTATAGGTGTTGATTTTTGCAAATTATCATCGTATTCTCAAATCGGGGAGACCCGGGACTACACGGTCAGTTCGTGCAAGTTACATTGGTCCCGTGCGAGGTGTTCGTGCCTCTTACGGAAACGTTTGGTGGCTGATTTAGGTTTTCACCCTTTAACGGTTTGCTTTTAAGTCTAAGTGTTGATTTTTGCCAATTATCATCGTATTCTCAAACCGGGAGACCCGGGACTACGCGGTCAGTTCGTTCAAGTTACATTGGTCCCGTGCGAGATGTTCGTGCCTCTTACGGGTCGTTTGGGGGCTGGTTTGGGTTTTCAGCCTTTGGCGGCTTGTTTTTAAGTCTATGTGTTGATTTTTGCCAATTATTGTCGTATTCTCAAACCGGGAGACCACTCGGTCAGTTCGTACAAGTTAAATTGGTCCCATGCGCGGTGTTCGTGCCTCTTACGGGGTCGTTTGGGGATGGTTTGGGTTTTCACCCTTAAACGACTTGTTTTTAAGTCTAAGTGTGGATTTTTGGCAATTATCATCGTGTTCTCAAACAGGGAGACCCGGGACTTCGCGGTCAGTTCATATAAGTTTTATTGGTCCCATGCGAGGTGTTCGTACCTCTTACGGGGTCGTTTGGGGGCTGGTTTGGGTTTTCACCCTTTAACGGCCTGTTTTGAAGTTTAAGTGTTATTTTTACAAATTATCGTCGTATTCTCAAAACCGGGACTACGCGGTCAGTTCCAACATGTTACATTGGTCCTGTGCGAGGTGTTCGTGCCTCTTGCGGGGTCGTTTAGGGGCTGGTTTTGGTTTTCACCCTTTAACGGCCTGTTTAAGTCTAAGTGTTATTTTTGCAAATTATCGTCGTATTCTCAAACCGGGAGACCCGGGACTACGAAGTCTGTTCGTACAAGTTACATTGGTCCCATGCGAGGTGTTCGTGCCTCTTACAGGGTCGTTTGGGGCTGGTTTGGGTTTTCACCCTTTAACGGCCTCTTTTTAAGTCTAAGTGTTATTTTTGCAAATTATCATCGTATTGTCAAACCGGGAGACCCGGGACTACGAGGACAGTTCGTACAAGTTATATTGGTCCCGTAAGTGGTGTTCATGCCTCTTACGGGGTCGTTTGGGTGCTGGTTTGGATTTTCACCCTTTAACAGCCTGTTTTAAAGTAATTGTTATTTTTGTAAATTATCGTCGTATTCTCAAACCGGGAGACCCGACACTACGCGGTCAGTTCAAACGAGTTACATTGGTCCCGTACGAGGTGTTCGTGCCTCTTACGGGGTCGTTTGGGGGCTAATTTGGGTTTTCACCCTTTAACGGCCTGTTTTTAAGTAAGTGTTATTTTTGCAAATTATCGTCGTATTCTCAAACCGGGAGACCCAGGACTACGCGGTCAGTTCGTACAAGTTACATTGGTCCCGTGCGAGGTGGTCGTGCCTCTTACGGGATCGTTTGGGGGCTGGTTTGGATTTTCACCCTTTAACGGCCTGTTTTTAAGTCAAATTGTTATTTTTTAAAATTATCATCGTTTTCTCAAACCTAGAGACCCGGGACTACGCGGTCAGCTCGTACAAGTTACATTGGTCCCGTGCGAGGTGTTCGTGCCTCTTACGGGGTCGTTTGGGGTCTGGTTTGTGTTTCACCCATTACGGCTTGTTTTTAAGTCTAAGTGTTATTTTTCCAAATTATCGTCATATTCTTAAACCGGGAGAACGGGGACTACGCGGTCAGTTCCTACAAGTTACATTGGTCCCATGCGAGGTGTTCGTGCCTCTTACGGGGTCGTTTGGGGCTGGTTTGGGTTTTCACCCTTTAACGGCCTGTTTTTAAGTCTAAGTGTTGATTTTTGCCAATTATCGTCGTATTCTCAAACCGGGAGACCCGGGACTACGCGGTCAGTTCGTACAAGTTACATTGGTCCCATGCGAGGTATTCGTGCCTCTTACGGGGTCGTTCGGGGGCTGGTTTGGGTTATCACCCTTCAACGGCCTGTTTTTAAGTGTAAGTGTTGATTTTTTGCCAATTATCGTCGTAATCTCAAATCGGGAGACCCGGGACTACGCGGTCAGTTCGTACAAGTTACATTGGTCCCGTACGAGGTGTTCGTGCCTCTTACGGGTCGTTTGGCGCTGGTTTTGGTTTTCACCCTTTAACGGCCTGTTTTTAAGTCTAAGTGTTATTTTTGCAAATTATCATCGTATTCTCGAAACCGGGAGAACCGGGACTACGCAGTCAGGTCCTACAAGTTACATTGGTCCCATGCGAGGTGTTCGTGCCTCTTACGGGGTCGTTTGAGGGCTGGCTTGGGTTTTCTCCCTCTAACGGCCTGTTTTTAAGTCCAAGTGTTCATTTCTGCCAATTATCGTCGTATTCTCAAAACCGGGAGACCCGGAACTACGCGGTCAGTTCCTACACGTTACATTGGTCCTGTGTTAGGTGTTCGTGCCTCTTACGGGGAAGTTTGGTGGCTGATTTAGGTTTTCACCATTTAACGGCCTGTTTTTAAGTCTAAGTGTTGATTTTTGCCAATTATTGTCGTATTCTCAAACCGGGGGACCCGGGACTAGGCGGTCAGTTCGTACAAGTTCCATTGGTCCCGTGCGAGGTGTTCCTTACAGGGGTTGTTTGAGGGATGGTTTGGGTTTTCACCCTTCAATGGCCTGTTTTTATGTGTAAGTGTTGATTTTTGCCAATTATCGTCGTATTCTCAAATCGGGAGACCCGGGACTACGCGGTCAGTTCGTCCAAGTTACACAGGTCCCGTGCGAAGTGTTCGTGCCTCTTACGGGGTCGTTTAGGGAGGCTAGTTTGGGTTTTCACCCTTTAACGGCCTGTTTAAGTCTAAGTGTTATTTTTGCAAATTATCGTCATATTCTCAAACTGGGAGACCCGGGACTACGAGGTCAGTTCGTAAAAGTTATATTGGTCCCGTAAGTGGTGTTCGTGCCTCTTACGGGGTCGTTTGGGGGCTGGTTTGCGTTTTCACCCTTTAACGGCCTGTTTTTAACTAAGTTTTATTTTTGCAAATTATCATCGTATTCTCAGACTGGGAGACCCGGGACTACGCGATCAGTTCGTACAAGTTACATTGGTCCCGTGCGAGGTGTTCGTGCCTCTTACGGGAACGTTTGGGGCTGGTTTGGGTTTTCACCCTTTAACGGCCTGTTTTTAAGTGTAAGTGTTGATTTTTGCCAATTTTCGTCGTATTCTCAAACCGGAAGACCCGGGAATACGCGGTCAGTTCGTACAAGTTACATTGGTCCCATGCGAGGTGTTCGTGCCTCTTACGGGGTCGTTCGGGGCCTGGTTTGGGTTTTCACCCTTCAACGACCTGTTTTTAAGTCTAAGTGTTATTTTTGCAAATTATCATCGTATTCTCAAAACCGGGAGACCCGGGACTACGCGGTCAGTTCCTACAAGTTACATTGGTCCCGTACGATGTGTTCGTGCATCTTACGAGGTCGTTTGAGGGTTGGTTTGGGTTTTTTGCAAACTAACGGCCTGTTTTTAAGTCCAAGTGTTGATTTCTGCCAATTATCGTCGTATTCTCAAACCGGGAGACCCGTGACTACGCGGTCAGTTCGTGCAAGTTACATTGGTCCCGTACGAGGTGTTCGTGCCTCTTACGGGGACCTTTGGTGGCTGATTTAGGTTTTCACCCTTTAACGGCCTGTTTTTAAGTCTAAGTATTATTTTTGCAAATTATCATTGTATTCTCAAACCAGGAGACCCGGGACTACACGGTCTGTTCGTACAAGTTACATTGGTCCTGTGCGAGGTGTTCGTGCCTCTTACGGGGCCGTTTGGGGCTGGTTTGGGTTTTCACCCTTTAACGGCCTGTTTTTAAGTCTAAGTGTTGATTTTTGCCAATTATCATCGTATTCTCAAACCGAGAGACCCGGGACTATGCGGTCAGTTCGTACAAGTTACAATGGTCCCATGCGAGGTATTCGTGCCTCTTACGGGATCGTTCGGGGGCTGGTTTGGGTTATCACCCTTCAACGGCCTGTTTTTAAGTGTAAGTGTTGATTTTTGCCAATTATCGTCGTAATCTCAAACCGGGAGACCCGGGACTACGCGGTCAGTTCCTACAAGTTACATTGGTCCTGTGCGAGGTGTTCGTGCCTCTTACGGGGCCGTTTGGGGCTGGTTTGGGTTTTTTGCAAATTAACGGCCTGTTTTTAAGTCCAAGTGTTGATTTCTGCCAATTATCGTCGTATTCTCAAACCGGGAGACCCGTGACTACGCGGTCAGTTCGTGCAAGTTACATTGGTCCCATACGAGGTGTTCGTGCCTCTTACGGGGACGTTTGGTGGCTGATTTAGGTTTTCACCCTTTAACGGCCTGTTTTTAAGTCTAAGTGTTATTTTTGCAAATTATCGTTGTATTCTCAAACCAGGAGACCCGGGACTACACGGTCAGTTCGTACAAGTTACATTGGTCCTGTGCGAGGTGTTCGTGCCTCTTACGGGGCCGTTTGGGGCTGGTTTGGGTTTTCACCCTTTAACGGCCTGTTTTTAAGTCTAAGTGTTGATTTTTGCCAATTATCATCGTATTCTCAAATCGGGAGACCCGGGACTACGCGGTCAGTTCGTACAAGTTACATTGGTCCCATGCGAGGTATTCGTGCCTCTTACGGGGTCGTTCGGGGCTGGTTTGGGTTATCACCCTTCAACGGCCTGTTTTTAAGTGTAAGTGTTAATTTTTGCCAATTATCGTCGTAATCTCAAACCGAGAGACCCGGGACTACGCGGTCAGTTCGTACAAGTTACATTGGTCCCGTGCGAGGTGTTCGTGCCTCTTACGGGTCGTTTGGCGCTGGTTTTGGTTTTCACCCTTTAACGGCCTGTTTTTAAGTCTAAGTGTTATTTTTGCAAATTATCATCGTATTCTCGAAACCGGGAGAACCGGGACTACGCAGTTAGGTCCTGCAAGTTACATTGGTCCCGTACGAGGTGTTCGTGCCTCTTACGGGGTCGTTTGAGGGCTGGTTTGGGGTTTTACCCTTTAACGGCCTATTTTTAATTCCAAGTGTTGATTTTTACCAATTATCGTCGTATTCTCAAACCGGGAGACCCAGGAATACCCGGTCAGTTCGTAAAAGTTACATTGGTCCCGTGCGAGGTGTTCGTGCCTCCTACGAGTCCGTTTGGGGGCCGGTTTGGGTTTTCATCCTTAACCGGCCTGTTTTTAGTGTTGATTTTTGCCAATTATCATCGTATTCTCAAATCGGGAGACCCGGAACTAAGCGGTCAGTTCGTATAAGTTTTATTGG
Organism: Sambucus nigra; assembly: GCA_949130495.1. Lineage (NCBI taxonomy): Eukaryota > Viridiplantae > Streptophyta > Magnoliopsida > Dipsacales > Adoxaceae > Sambucus > Sambucus nigra. Next base: position 110,305,765 of record OX422217.1, read on the forward strand.
TCCCATGCGAGGTGTTCGTGCCTCTTACGGGGTCGTTTGGGGGTTGGTTTGGAATTTCACCCTTTAACGGCCTGTTTTTAAGTCAAATTGTTATTTTTATCAATTATCAACGTATTCTCAAACCTAGAGACCCGGGACTACGCGATCAGCTCGTACAAGTTACATTGGTCCCGTGCGAGGTGTTCGTCCCTCTTACGGGGTCGTTTGGGGTATGGTTTGTGTTTTGACCCATTGACGACCTGTTTTTAAATCTAAGTGTTATTTTTCCAAATTATCGTCATATTCTCAAACCGGGAAACCTGGGACTGCGCGGTCAGTTCCTACAAGTTACATTGGTCCCGTGCGAGGTGTTAGTGCCTCCTACAGGTCCGTTTGGGGGTGGTTTGGATTTTCACCCTTTAATCTCCTGTTTTTAAGTATAAGTGTTGATTTTTGCCAATTATCGTCGAATTCTCAAACCGGGAGACCCGGGACCACTCGGTCAGTTCGTACAAGTTACATTGGTCCCATGCGAGGTGTTCGTGCCTCTTACGGGGTCGTTCGGGGACTGGTTTGGGTTTTCACCCTTCAAGTGCCTGTTTTTAACTATAAGTGTTGATTTTTGCAAATTATCATCGTATTCTCAAATCGGGAGACCCGGGACTATGCGGTCAGTTCGTGCAAGTTACATTGGTCCCGTGCGAGGTGTTCGTGCCTCTTATGGGGACGTTTGGTGGCTGATTTAGGGTTTTCACCCTTTAACGGCCTGTTTTTAAGTCTAAGTGTTGATTTTTGCCAATTATCATCGTATTCTCAAACCGGGAGACCCGGGACTACGCGGTCAGTTCGTACAAGTTACATTGGTCTCGTGCGAGATGTTCGTGCCTCTTACGGGGTCGTTTGGGGTCTGGTTTGGGTTTTCACCCTTTGACGGCCTGTTCTTAAGTATAAGTGTTGATTTTTGCCAATTATCATCGTATTCTCAAACCGGGAGACCCGGCACTACGCGGTAAGTTCGTGCAAGTTACATTGGTCCCGTGCGAGGTGTTCGTGCCTCTTACGGGAACGTTTGGTGGCTGATTTAGGTTTTCACCCTTTAACGGCTTGTTTTTAAGACTAAGTGTTGATTTTTGCCAATTATCGTCGTATTCTCAAACCGGGAGACCCGGAACCACTCGGTCAGTTCGTACAAGTTACATTGGTCCCATGCGAGGTGTTCGTGCCTCTTACGGGGTCGTTCGGGGGCTGGTTTGGGTTTTCACCCTTCAAGTGCCTGTTTTTAAGTATAAGTGTTGATTTTTGCAAATTATCATCGTATTCTCAAATCGGGAGACCCGGGACTACGCGGTCAGTTCGTGCAAGTTACATTGGTCCCGTGCGAGGTGTTCGTGCCTCTTACGGGAACGTTTGGTGGCTGATTTAGGTCTTCACCCTTTAACGGCTTGTTTTTAAGTCTAAGTGTTGATTTTTGCCAATTATCGTCGTATTCTCAAACCGGGAGACCCGGGACTACGCGGTCAGTTCGTACAAGTTACATTGGTCTCGTGCGAGATGTTCGTGCCTCTTACGGGGTCGTTTGGGGTCTGGTTTGGGTTTTCACCCTTTGACGGCCTGTTCTTAAGTATAAGTGTTGATTTTTGCCAATTATCATCGTATTCTCAAACCGGGAGACCCGGCACTACGCGGTAAGTTCGTGCAAGTTACATTGGTCCCGTGCGAGGTGTTCGTGCCTCTTACGGGAACGTTTGGTGGCTGATTTAGGTTTTCACCCTTTAACGGCTTGTTTTTAAGACTAAGTGTTGATTTTTGCCAATTATCGTCGTATTCTCAAACCGGGAGACCCGGAACCACTCGGTCAGTTCGTACAAGTTACATTGGTCCCATGCGAGGTGTTCGTGCCTCTTACGGGGTCGTTCGGGGGCTGGTTTGGGTTTTCACCCTTCAAGTGCCTGTTTTTAAGTATAAGTGTTGATTTTTGCAAATTATCATCGTATTCTCAAATCGGGAGACCCGGGACTACGCGGTCAGTTCGTGCAAGTTACATTGGTCCCGTGCGAGGTGTTCGTGCCTCTTACGGGGACGTTTGGTGGCTGATTTAGGGTTTTCACCCTTTAACGGCTTGTTTTTAAGTCTAAGTGTTGATTTTTGCCAATTATCATCGTATTCTCCAACCGAGAGACCCGGGACGACGCGGTCAGTTCGTACAAGTTACATTGGTCTCGTGCGAGATGTTCGTGCCTCTTACGGGGTCGTTTGGGGTCTGGTTTGGGTTTTCACCCTTTGACGACCTGTTTTTAAGTATAAGTGTTGATTTTTGCCAATTATCATCGTATTCTCAAACCGGGAGACCCGGGACTACGCGGTCAGTTCGTGCAAGTTACATTGGTCCCGTGCGAGGTGTTCGTGCCTCTTACGGGAACGTTTGGTGGCTAATTTAGGTTTTCACCCTTTAACGGTTTGTTTTTAAGTCTAAGTGTTGATTTTTGCCAATTATCATCGTATTTTCAAACCGGGAGACCCGGGACTACGCGGTCAGTTCGTTCAAGTTACATTGGTCCCGTGCGAGGTGTTCGTGCCTCTTACGGGTCGTTTGGGGGCTGGTTTGGGTTTTCACCCTTTGACGGCCTGTTTTTAAGTCTATGTGTTGATTTTTGCCAATTATTGTCGTATTCTCAAACCGGGAGACCACTCGGTCAGTTCGTACAAGTTACATTGGTCCCATGCGAGGTGTTCGTGCCTCTTACGGGGTCGTTTGGGGATGGTTTGGGTTTTCACCCTTAAACGACTTGTTTTTTAAGTCTAAGTGTTGATTTTTGCCAATTATCGTCGTGTTCTCAAACCGGGAGACCCGGGACTTTGCGGTCAGTTCGTATAAGTTTTATTGGTCCCATGCGAGGTGTTCGTACCTCTTACGGGGTCGTTTGGGGGCTGGTTTGGGTTTTCACCCTTTAACGGCCTGTTTTGAAGTCTAAGTGTTATTTTTGCAAATTATCGTCGTATTCTCAAAACCGGGACTACGCGGTCAGTTCCAACATGTTACATTGGTCCTGTGCTAGGTGTTCGTGCCTCTTGCGGGGTCGTCCGGTTTTGGTTTTCACCCTTTAACGGCCTGTTTAAGTCTAAGTGTTATTTTTGCAAATTACTGTCGTATTCTCAAACCGGGAGACCCGGGACTACGAGGTATGTTCGTACAAGTGACATTGGTCCCATGCGAGGTGTTCGTGCCTCTTACGGGGTCGTTTGGGGCTGGTTTGGGTTTTCACCCTAAAACGGCCTGTTTTTAAGTCTAGGTGTTTATTTTTGGCAATTATCGTCGTATTCTCAAACCGGGAGACCCGGGACTACGCGATCAGTTCGTACAAGTTACACTGGTCCCGTTCGAGGTGTTCGTGCCTCACACGGGGTCGTTTGAGGGCTGGTTTGGGTTTTCTCCCTTTAGCGGCCTGTTTTTAAGTCCAAGTGTTGATTGTTGCCAATTATCATCGTATTCTCAATCCGGGAGACCCGGAAGTACGAGGTCAATTCGTACAAGTTATATTGGTCCCGTAAGTGGTGTTCGTACCTCTTACGGGGTCGTTTGGGGGCAGGTTTGGGTTTTCACATTTTAACGGCCTGTTTTTAAGTAAATGTTATTTTTGCAAATTATCGTCGTAGTCTCAAACCGGGAGACCCAGGACTACGCGGTCAGTTCGTACAAGTTACATTGGTCCCGTGCGAGGTGGTCGTGCCTCTTACGGGGTCGTTTGGGGGCTGGTTTGGATTTTCACCCTTTAACGGCCTGTTTTTAAGTCAAATTGTTATTTTTTAAAATTATCATCGTATTCTCAAACCTAGAGACCCGGGACTACGCGGTCAGCTCGTACAAGTTACATTGGTCCCGTGCGAGGTGTTCGTGCCTCTTACGGGGTCGTTTGGGGTCTGGTTTGTGTTTTTACCCATTGACGACTTGTTTTTAAGTCCAAGTGTTATTTTTCCAAATTATCGTCATATTCTCAAACCGGGAGAACTGGGACTACGCGGTCAGTTCCTACAAGTTACATTGGTCCCATGCGAGGTGTTCGTGCCTCTTACGGGGTCGTTTGGGGCTGGTTTGGGTTTTCACCCTTTAACGGCCTGTTTTTAAGTCTAAGTGTTGATTTTTGCCAATTATCGTCGTATTCTCAAACCGGGAGACCCGGGACTACGCGGTCAGTTCGTACAAGTTACATTGGTCCCGTGCGCGGTATTCGTGCCTCTTACGGGGTCGTTCGGGGGCTGGTTTGGGTTATCACCCTTTAACGGCCTGTTTTTAAGTGTAAGTGTTGATTTTTGCCAATTATCGTCGTAATCTCAAACCGGGAGACCCGGGACTACGCGGTCAGTTCGTACAAGTTACATTGGTCCCGTACGAGGTGTTCGTGCCTCTTACGGGTCGTTTGGCGCTGGTTTTGGTTTTCACCCTTTAACGGCCTGTTTTTAAGTCTAAGTGTTATTTTTGCAAATTATCATCGTATTCTCGAAACCGGGAGAACCGGGACTACGCAGTTAGGTCCTGCAAGTTACATTGGTCCCGTGCGAGGTGTTCGTGCCTCTTACGGGGTCGTTTGAGGGCTGGCTTGGGTTTTCAGCCTTTGACGGCCTGTTTTTAAGTCTAAGTGTTGATTTTTGCCAATTATTGTCGTATTCTCAAACCGGGAGACCACTCGGTCAGTTCGTACAAGTCACATTGGTCCCATGCGAGGTGTTCGTGCCTCTTACGGGGTCGTTTGGGGCTGGTTTGGGTTTTCACCCTTTAACGGCCTGTTTTTAAGTGTAAGTGTTGATTTTTGCCAATTATCGTCGTATTCTCAAACCGGGAGAACCGGGGCTACGAGGTCAGTTCGTACAAGTTATATTGGTCCCGTAAGTGGTGTTCGTGCCTCTTACGGGGTCGTTTGGGGGCTGGTTTGGGTTTTTAACCTTTAACGGCCTATTTTTACGTAAGTATTATTTTTGCAAATTATCGTCGTATTCTCAGGCCGGGAGACCTGGGACTACGCGGTCAGTTCGTACACGATACATTGGTCCCGTGCAAGGTGTTCGTGACTCTTACGGGGTCGTTTGTGGGCTGGTTTGGGTTTTCACCCTTTGACGACCTGTTTTTAAGTCTAAGTGTCGATTTTTGCCAATTATTGTCGTATTCTCAAACTGGGAGACCACTCGGTCAGTTCGTACAAGTTACATTCGTCCCATGCGAGGTGTTCGTGCCTCTTACGGGTCGTTTGGGGCTGGTTTGGGTTTTCACCCTTTAACGGCCTGTTTTTAAGTGTAAGTGTTGATTTTTGCCAATTTTCGTCGTATTCTCAAACCGGGAGACCCGGGACTACGCGGTCAGTTCGTACAAGTTACATTGGTCCCATGCGAGGTGTTCGTGCCTCTTACGGGGTCGTTCGGGGCCTGGTTTGGGTTTTCACCCTTCAACGACCTATTTTTAAGTCTAAGTGTTATTTTTGCAAATTATCATCGTATTCTCAACACCGGAAGACCCGGGACTACGCGGTCAGTTCCTACAAGTTACATTGGTCCCGTGCGATGTGTTCGTGCCTCTTACGAGGTCGTTTGAGGGCTGGTTTGGGTTTTTTGCAAATTAACGGCCTGTTTTTAAGTCCAAGTGTTGATTTCTGCCAATTATCGTCGTATTCTCAAACCGGGAGACCCGAGACTACGCGGTCATTTCGTGCAAGTTACATTCGTCCCGTACGAGGTGTTCGTGCCTCTTACAGGGACGTTTGGTGGCTGATTTAGGTTTTCACCCTTTAACGGCCTGTGTTTTAAGTTTAAGTGTTATTTTTGCAAATTATCGTTGTATTCTCAAACCAGGAGACCCGGGACTACATGGTCAGTTTGTACAAGTTACATTGGTCCTGTGCGAGGTGTTCGTGCCTCTTACGGGGCCATTTGGGGGCTGGTTTGGATTTTCATCCTTTAACGACCTGTTTTTGAGTCCAAGTGTTGATTGTTGCTAATTATCGTCATATTCTCAAACCGGAAGACCCGGGATTACGCGGTCGGTTCGTTCAAGTTACATTGGTCCCGTGCGATGTGTTCGTGCCTCTTACGGGGTCGTTTGGAGGCTTGTTTGGGTTTTCACCCTTTAACGGCCTGTTTTTAAGTCTAAGTATTATTTTTGCAAATTATCGACGTATTCTCAAAACGGGAGACCCGGGACTACGCGTTCAGTTGATACAAGTTAGATTGGTCCCGTGCGTGGTGTTCGTGCCTCTTACGGGGTCGTTTGAGGGCTGGTTTGGGTTTTCACCCATTAACGACCTGTTTTTAAGTCCAAGTGTCATCTTTGCAAATTATCGTCGTATTCTCAAAATCGGGAGACACGGGACTTCACGGTCAGTTCCTACAAGTTACATTGGTCCTGTGCGAGGTGTTCGTGCCTTTTACGGGGTCGTTTGAGGGATGGTTTGGGTTTTTACCCTTTAACGGCATGTTTTTAAGTCCAAGTGTTGATTTCTACCAATTATCATCGTATTCTCAAACCGGGAGACCCGGGACTACTTGGTCAGTTGGTACAAGTTTCATTGGTCCCGTGCGAGGTGTTCGTGCCTCCTACGAGTCCGTTTGTGGGCCGGTTTGGGTATTCACCCTTAAACGGCTTGTTTTTAATTCTAAGTATTGATTTTTGCCAATTATCGTCGCATTCTCAAACCGGGAGACCCGGGACTACGCGGTCAGTTCGTATAAGTTTTATTGGTCCCATGCGAGGTGTTCGTACCTCTTACGGGGTCGTTTGGGGGCTGGTTTGGGTTTTCACCCTTTAACGGCCTGTTTTGAAGTCTAAGTGTTATTTTTGCAAATTATCGTCGTATTCTCAAAACCGGGACTACGCGGTCAGTTCCTACATATTACATTGGTCCTGTGCGAGGTGTTCGTGCCTCTTACGGGGTCGTTTGGGGGCTGGTTTTTGTTTTCACCCTTTAATGGCCTGTTTTTAAGTCCAAGTGTTGATTTTTGCCAATTATCGTCATATTCTCAATCCGGGAGACCCGGGATTACGCGGCCAGTTCCTACAAGTTACATTGGTCCCGTGCGAAGTGTTCGTGCCTCTTACGGGGTCGTTTGAGGGCTGGTTTGGGGTTTTACCCTTTAACGGCCTATTTTTAAGTCCAAGTGTTGATTTTTACCAATTATCGTCGTATTCTCAAACCGGGAGACCCAGGAATACCCGGTCAGTTCGTAAAAGTTACATTGGTCCCGTGCGAGGTGTTCGTGCCTCCTACGAGTCCGTTTGGGGGACGGTTTGGGTTTTCATCCTTAACCGGCCTGTTTTTAGTGTTGATTTTTGCCAATTATCATCGTATTCTCAAATCGGGAGACTCGGAACTAAGCGGTCAGTTCGTATAAGTTTTATTGGTCCCATGCGAGGTGTTCGTGCCTCTTACGGGGTTGTTTGGGGGTTGGTTTGGAATTTCACCCTTTAACGGCCTGTTTTTAAGTCAAATTGTTATTTTTATCAATTATCAACGTATTCTCAAACCTAGAGACCCGGGACTACGCGATCAGCTCGTACAAGTTACATTGGTCCCGTGCGAGGTGTTCGTCCCTCTTACGGGGTCGTTTGGGGTATGGTTTGTGTTTTGACCCATTGACGACCTGTTTTTAAGTCTAAGTGTTATTTTTCCAAATTATCGTCATATTCTCAAACCGGGAAACCTGGGACTGCGCGGTCAGTTCCTACAAGTTACATTGGTCCCGTGCGAGGTGTTAGTGCCTCCTACAGGTCCGTTTGGGGGTGGTTTGGATTTTCACCCTTTAATGGCCTGTTTTTAAGTCTAAGTGTTGATTTTTGCCGATTATCGTCGAATTCTCAAACCGGGAGACCCGGGACCACTCGGTCAGTTCGTACAAGTTACATTGGTCCCATGCGAGGTGTTCGTGCCTCTTACGGGGTCGTTCGGGGACTGGTTTGGGTTTTCACCCTTCAAGTGCCTGTTTTTAACTATAAGTGTTGATTTTTGCAAATTATCATCGTATTCTCAAATCGGGAGACCCGGGACTACGCGGTCAGTTCGTGCAAGTTACATTGGTCCCGTGCGAGGTGTTCGTGCCTCTTATGGGGACGTTTGGTGGCTGATTTAGGGTTTTCACCCTTTAACGGCCTGTTTTTAAGTCTGAGTGTTGATTTTTGCCAATTATCATCGTATTCTCAAACCGGGAGACCCGGGACTACGCGGTCAGTTCGTACAAGTTACATTGGTCTCGTGCGAGATGTTCGTGCCTCTTACGGGGTCGTTTGGGGTCTGGTTTGGGTTTTCACCCTTTGACGGCCTGTTCTTAAGTATAAGTGTTGATTTTTGCCAATTATCATCGTATTCTCAAACCGGGAGACCCGGGACTACGCGGTAAGTTCGTGCAAGTTACATTGGTCCCGTGCGAGGTGTTCGTGCCTCTTACGGGAACGTTTGGTGGCTGATTTAGGTTTTCACCTTTTAACGGCTTGTTTTTAAGTCTAAGTGTTGATTTTTGCCAATTATCATCGTATTCTCAAACCGGGAGACCCGGGACCACTCGGTCAGTTCGTACAAGTTACATTGGTCCCATGCGAGGTGTTCGTGCCTCTTACGGGGTCGTTCGGGGGCTGGTTTGGGTTTTCACCCTTCAAGTGCCTGTTTTTAAGTATAAGTGTTGATTTTTGCAAATTATCATCGTATTCTCAAATCGGGAGACCCGGGACTACGCGGTCAGTTCGTGCAAGTTACATTGGTCCCGTGCGAGGTGTTCGTACCTCTTACGGGGACGTTTGGTGGCTGATTTAGGGTTTTCACCCTTTAACGGCTTGTTTTTAAGTCTAAGTGTTGATTTTTGCCAATTATCATCGTATTCTCCAACCGAGAGACCCGAGACTACGCGGTCAGTTCGTACAAGTTACATTGGTCTCGTGCGAGATGTTCGTGCCTCTTACGGGGTCGTTTGGGGTCTGGTTTGGGTTTTCACCCTTTGACGACCTGTTTTTAAGTATAAGTGTTGATTTTTGCCAATTATCATCGTATTCTCAAACCGGGAGACCCGGGACTACGCGGTCAGTTCGTGCAAGTTACATTGGTCCCGTGCGAGGTGTTCGTGCCTCTTACGGGAACGTTTGGTGGCTAATTTAGGTTTTCACCCTTTAACGGTTTGTTTTTAAGTCTAAGTGTTGATTTTTGCCAATTATCATCGTATTTTCAAACCGGGAGACCCGGGACTACGCGGTCAGTTCTTTCAAGTTACATTGGTCCCGTGCGAGGTGTTCGTGCCTCTTACGGGTCGTTTGGGGGCTGGTTTGGGTTTTCACCCTTTGACGGCCTGTTTTTAAGTCTATGTGTTGATTTTTGCCAATTATTGTCGTATTCTCAAACCGGGAGACCACTCGGTCAGTTCGTACAAGTTACATTGGTCCCATGCGAGGTGTTCGTGCCTCTTACGGGGTCGTTTGGGGATGGTTTGGGTTTTCACCCTTAAACGACTTGTTTTTTAAGTCTAAGTGTTGATTTTTGCCAATTATCGTCGTGTTCTCAAACCGGGAGACCCGGGACTTTGCGGTCAGTTCGTATAAGTTTTATTGGTCCCATGCGAGGTGTTCGTACCTCTTACGGGGTCGTTTGGGGGCTGGTTTGGGTTTTCACCCTTTAACGGCCTGTTTTGAAGTCTAAGTGTTATTTTTGCAAATTATCGTCGTATTCTCAAAACCGGGACTACGCGGTCAGTTCCAACATGTTACATTGGTCCTGTGCTAGGTGTTCGTGCCTCTTGCGGGGTCGTTTAGGGGCTGGTTTTGGTTTTCACCCTTTAACGGCCTGTTTAAGTCTAAGTGTTATTTTTGCAAATTACTGTCGTATTCTCAAACCGGGAGACCCGGGACTACGAGGTATGTTCGTACAAGTGACATTGGTCCCATGCGAGGTGTTCGTGCCTCTTACGGGGTCGTTTGGGGCTGGTTTGGGTTTTCACCCTTTAACGGCCTGTTTTTAAGTCTAAGTGTTATTTTTGCAAATTATCGTCGTATTGTCAAACCGGGAGACCCGGGACTACGAGGCCAGTTCGTACAAGTTATATTGGTCCCGTAAGTGGTGTTCGTGCCTCTTACGGGGTCATTTGGGTGCTGGTTTGGGTTTTCACCCTTTAACGGCCTGTTTTAAAGTAATTGTTATTTTTGTAAATTATCGTCGTATTCTCAAACAGGGAGACCCGACACTACGCGGTCAGTTCAAACGAGTTACATTGGTCCTGTACGAGGTGTTCATGCCTCTTACGGGGTCGTTTGGGGGCTAATTTGGGTTTTCACCCTTTAACGGCCTGTTTTTAAGTAAGTGTTATTTTTGCAAATTATCGTCGTAGTCGCAAACCGGGAGACCCAGGACTACGCGGTCAGTTCGTACAAGTTACATTGGTCCCGTGCGAGGTGGTCGTGCCTCTCTTACGGGGTCGTTTGGGGTGCTGGTTTGGATTTTCACCCTTTAACGGCCTGTTTTTAAGTCAAATTGTTATTTTTTAAAATTATCATCGTATTCTCAAACCTAGAGACCCGGGACTACGCGGTCAGCTCGTACAAGTTACATTGGTCCCGTGCGAGGTGTTCGTGCCTCTTACGGGGTCGTTTGGGGTCTGGTTTGTGTTTTTACCCATTGACGGCTTGTTTTTAAGTCCAAGTGTTATTTTTCCAAATTATCGTCATATTCTCAAACCGGGAGAACTGGGACTACGCGGTCAGTTCCTACAAGTTACATTGGTCCCATGCGAGGTGTTCGTGCCTCTTACGGGGTCGTTTGGGGCTGGTTTGGGTTTTCACCCTTTAACGGCCTGTTTTTAAGTCTAAGTGTTGATTTTTGCCAATTATCGTCGTATTCTCAAACCGGGAGACCCGGGACTACGCGGTCAGTTCGTACAAGTTACATTGGTCCCATGCGAGGTATTCGTGCCTCTTACGGGGTCGTTCGGGGGCTGGTTTGGGTTATCACCCTTCAACGGCCTGTTTTTAAGTGTAAGTGTTGATTTTTGCCAATTATCGTCGTAATCTCAAACCGGGAGACCCGGGACTACGCGGTCAGTTCGTACAAGTTACATTGGTCCCGTACGAGGTGTTCGTGCCTCTTACGGGTCGTTTGGCGCTGGTTTTGGTTTTCACCCTTTAACGGCCTGTTTTTAAGTCTAAGTGTTATTTTTGCAAATTATCATCGTATTCTCGAAACCGGGAGAACCGGGACTACGCAGTCAGGTCCTACAAGTTACATTGGTCCCGTGCGAGGTGTTCGTGCCTCTTACGGGGTCGTTTGAGGGCTGGCTTGGGTTTTCTCCCTCTAACGGCCTGTTTTTAAGTCCAAGTGTTCATTTCTGCCAATTATCGTCGTATTCTCAAAACCGGGACACCCGGGACTACGCGGTCAGTTCCTACAAGTTACATTGGTCCTGTGCTAGGTGTTCGTGCCTCTTACGGGGAAGTTTGGTGGCTGATTTAGGTTTTCACCATTTAACGGCCTGTTTTTAAGTCTAAGTGTTGATTTTTGCCAATTATTGTCGTATTCTCAAACCGGGGGACCCGGGACTAGGCGGTCAGTTCGTACAAGTTCCATTGGTCCCGTGCGAGGTGTTCATGCCTCTTACAGGGGTTGTTTGAGGGCTGGTTCACCCTTCAATGGCCTGTTTTTATGTGTAAGTGTTGATTTTTGCCAATTATCGTCGTATTCTCAAATCGGGAGACCCGGGACTACGCGGTCAGTTCGTCCAAGTTACACAGGTCCCGTGCGAGGTGTTCGTGCCTCTTACGGGGTCGTTTAGGGAGGCTGGTTTGGGTTTTCACCCTTTAACGGCCTGTTTAAGTCTAAGTATTATTTTTGCAAATTATCGTCATATTCTCAAACTGGGAGACCCGGGACTATGAGGTCAGTTCGTACAAGTTATATTGGTCCCGTAAGTGGTGTTCGTGCCTCTTACGGGGTCGTTTGGGGGCTGGTTTGGGTTTTCACCCTTTAACGGCCTGTTTTTAACTAAGTGTTATTTTTGCAAATTATCATCGTATTCTCAGACCGGGAGACCCGGGACTACGCAATCAGTTCGTACAAGTTACATTGGTCCAGTACGAGGTGTTCGTGCCTCTTACGGGGTCGTTTGGGTGCTGGTTTGGGTTTTCAGCCTTTGACGGCCTGTTTTTAAGTCTAAGTGTTGATTTTTGCCAATTATTGTCGTATTCTCAAACCGGGAGACCACTCGGTCAGTTCGTACAAGTCACATTGGTCCCATGCAAGGTGTTCGTGCCTCTTACGGGGTTGTTTGGGGCTGGTTTGGGTTTTCACCCTTTAACGGCCTGTTTTTAAGTGTAAGTGTTGATTTTTGCTAATTATCGTCGTATTCTCAAACCGGGAGACCCGGGACTACGAGGTCAGTTCGTACAAGTTATATTGGTCCCGTAAGTGGTGTTCGTGCCTCTTACGGGGTCGTTTGGGGGCTGGTTTGGGTTTTCAACCTTTAACGGCCTGTTTTTAAGTAAGTGCTATTTTTGCAAATTATCGTCGTATTCTCAGACCGGGAGACCTGGGACTACGCGGTCAGTTCATACACGTTACATTGGTCCCGTGCGAGGTGTTCGTGACTCTTACGGGGTCGTTTGTGGGCTGGTTTGGGTTTTCACCCTTTGACGACCTGTTTTTAAGTCTAAGTGTCGATTTTTGCCAATTATTGTCGTATTCTCAAACTGGGAGACCACTCGGTCAGTTCGTACAAGTTACATTCGTCCCATGCGAGGTGTTCGTGCCTCTTACGGGGTCGTTTGGGGCTGGTTTGGGTTTTCACCCTTTAACGGCCTGTTTTTAAGGGTAAGTGCTGATTTTTGCCAATTTTCGTCGTATTCTCAAACCGGGAGACCCGGGACTACGCGGTCAGTTCGTACAAGTTACATTGGTCCCGTGCGAGGTGTTCGTGACTCTTACGGGGTCGTTTGTGGGCCGGTTTGGGTTTTCACCCTTTGACAACCTGTTTTTAAGTCTAAGTGTTGATTTTTGCCAATTATTGTCGTATTCTCAAACCGGGAGACCACTCGGTCAGTTCGTACAAGTTACATTGGTCCCATGCGAGGTGTTCGTGCCTCTTACGGGGTCGTTTGGGGCTGGTTTGGGTTTTCACCCTTTGACGACCTGTTTTTAAGTCTAAGTGTTGATTTTTGCCAATTATTGTCGTATTCTCAAACCGGGAGACCACTCGGTCAGTTCGTACAAGTTACATTGGTCCCATGCGAGGTGTTCGTGCCTCTTACGGGGTCGTTTGGGGCTGGTTTGGGTTTTCACCCTTTAACGGCCTGTTTTTAAGGGTAAGTGCTGATTTTTGCCAATTTTCGTCGTATTCTCAAACCGGGAGACCCGGGACTACGCGGTCAGTTCGTACAAGTTACATTGGTCCCATGCGAGGTGTTCGTGCCTCTTACGGGGTCGTTCGGGGCCTGGTTTGGGTTTTCACCCTTCAACGACCTGTTTTTAAGTCTAAGTGTTATTTTTGCAAATTATCATCGTATTCTCAACACCGGAAGACCCGGGACTACGCGGTCAGTTCCTACAAGTTACATTGGTCCCGTGCGATGTGTTCGTGCCTCTTACGAGGTCGTTTGAGGGCTGGTTTGGGTTTTTTGCAAATTAACGGCCTGTTTTTAAGTCCAAGTGTTGATTTCTGCCAATTATCGTCGTATTCTCAAACCGGGAGACCCGAGACTACGCGGTCATTTCGTGCAAGTTACATTCGTCCCGTACGAGGTGTTCGTGCCTCTTACAGGGACGTTTGGTGGCTGATTTAGGTTTTCACCCTTTAACGGCCTGTTTTTAAGTTTAAGTGTTATTTTTGCAAATTATCGTTGTATTCTCAAACCAGGAGAACCGGGACTACACGGTCAGTTTGTACAAGTTACATTGGTCCTGTGCGAGGTGTTCGTGCCTCTTACGGGGCCATTTGGGGGCTGGTTTGGATTTTCATCCTTTAACGACCTGTTTTTGAGTCCAAGTGTTGATTGTTGCTAATTATCGTCATATTCTCAAACCGGAAGACCCGGGATTACGCGGTCGGTTCGTTCAAGTTACATTGGTCCCGTGCGATGTGTTCGTGCCTCTTACGGGGTCGTTTGGAGGCTTGTTTGGGTTTTCACCCTTTAACGGCCTGTTTTTAAGTCTAAGTATTATTTTTGCAAATTATCGACGTATTCTCAAAACGGGAGACCCGGGACTACGCGTTCAGTTGATACAAGTTAGATTGGTCCCGTGCGTGGTGTTCGTGCCTCTTACGGGGTCGTTTGAGGGCTGGTTTGGGTTTTCACCCATTAACGACCTGTTTTTAAGTCCAAGTGTCATCTTTGCAAATTATCGTCGTATTCTCAAAATCGGGAGACACGGGACTTCACGGTCAGTTCCTACAAGTTACATTGGTCCTGTGCGAGGTGTTCGTGCCTTTTACGGGGTCGTTTGAGGGATGGTTTGGGTTTTTACCCTTTAACGGCATGTTTTTAAGTCCAAGTGTTGATTTCTACCAATTATCATCGTATTCTCAAACCGGGAGACCCGGGACTACTTGGTCAGTTGGTACAAGTTTCATTGGTCCCGTGCGAGGTGTTCGTGCCTCCTACGAGTCCGTTTGTGGGCCGGTTTGGGTATTCACCCTTAAACGGCTTGTTTTTAATTCTAAGTATTGATTTTTGCCAATTATCGTCGTATTCTCAAACCGGGAGACCCGGGACTACGCGGTCAGTTCGTATAAGTTTTATTGGTCCCATGCGAGGTGTTCGTACCTCTTACGGGGTCGTTTGGGGGCTGGTTTGGGTTTTCACCCTTTAACGGCCTGTTTTGAAGTCTAAGTGTTATTTTTGCAAATTATCGTCGTATTCTCAAAACCGGGACTACGCGGTCAGTTCCTACATATTACATTGGTCCTGTGCGAGGTGTTCGTGCCTCTTACGGGGTCGTTTGGGGGCTGGTTTTTGTTTTCACCCTTTAATGGCCTGTTTTTAAGTCCAAGTGTTGATTTTTGCCAATTATCGTCATATTCTCAATCCGGGAGACCCGGGATTACGCGGCCAGTTCCTACAAGTTACATTGGTCCCGTGCGAGGTGTTCGTGCCTCTTACGGGGTCGTTTGAGGGCTGGTTTGGGGTTTTACCCTTTAACGGCCTATTTTTAAGTCCAAGTGTTGATTTTTACCAATTATCGTCGTATTCTCAAACCGGGAGACCCAGGAATACCCGGTCAGTTCGTAAAAGTTACATTGGTCCCGTGCGAGGTGTTCGTGCCTCCTACGAGTCCGTTTGGGGGCCGGTTTGGGTTTTCATCCTTAACCGGCCTGTTTTTAGTGTTGATTTTTGCCAATTATCATCGTATTCTCAAATCGGGAGACTCGGAACTAAGCGGTCAGTTCGTATAAGTTTTATTGGTCCCATGCGAGGTGTTCGTGCCTCTTACGGGGTTGTTTGGGGGTTGGTTTGGAATTTCACCCTTTAACGGCCTGTTTTTAAGTCAAATTGTTATTTTTATCAATTATCAACGTATTCTCAAACCTAGAGACCCGGGACTACGCGATCAGCTCGTACAAGTTACATTGGTCCCGTGCGAGGTGTTCGTCCCTCTTACGGGGTCGTTTGGGGTATGGTTTGTGTTTTGACCCATTGACGACCTGTTTTTAAGTCTAAGTGTTATTTTTCCAAATTATCGTCATATTCTCAAACCGGGAAACCTGGGACTGCGCGGTCAGTTCCTACAAGTTACATTGGTCCCGTGCGAGGTGTTAGTGCCTCCTACAGGTCCGTTTGGGGGTGGTTTGGATTTTCACCCTTTAATGGCCTGTTTTTAAGTCTAAGTGTTGATTTTTGCCGATTATCGTCGAATTCTCAAACCGGGAGACCCGGGACCACTCGGTCAGTTCGTACAAGTTACATTGGTCCCATGCGAGGTGTTCGTGCCTCTTACGGGGTCGTTCGGGGACTGGTTTGGGTTTTCACCCTTCAAGTGCCTGTTTTTAACTATAAGTGTTGATTTTTACAAATTATCATCGTATTCTCAAATCGGGAGACCCGGGACTACGCGGTCAGTTCGTGCAAGTTACATTGGTCCCGTGCGAGGTGTTCGTGCCTCTTATGGGGACGTTTGGTGGCTGATTTAGGGTTTTCACCCTTTAACGGCCTGTTTTTAAGTCTAAGTGTTGATTTTTGCCAATTATCATCGTATTCTCAAACCGGGAGACCCGGGACTACGCGGTCAGTTCGTACAAGTTACATTGGTCTCGTGCGAGATGTTCGTGCCTCTTACGGGGTCGTTTGGGGTCTGGTTTGGGTTTTCACCCTTTGACGGCCTGTTCTTAAGTATAAGTGTTGATTTTTGCCAATTATCATCGTATTCTCAAACCGGGAGACCCGGGACTACGCGGTAAGTTCGTGCAAGTTACATTGGTCCCGTGCGAGGTGTTCGTGCCTCTTACGGGAACGTTTGGTGGCTGATTTAGGTTTTCACCTTTTAACGTCTTGTTTTTAAGTCTAAGTGTTGATTTTTGCCAATTATCATCGTATTCTCAAACCGGGAGACCCGGGACCACTCGGTCAGTTCGTACAAGTTACATTGGTCCCATGCGAGGTGTTCGTGCCTCTTACGGGGTCGTTCGGGGGCTGGTTTGGGTTTTCACCCTTCAAGTGCCTGTTTTTAAGTATAAGTGTTGATTTTTGCAAATTATCATCGTATTCTCAAATCGGGAGACCCGGGACTACGCGGTCAGTTCGTGCAAGTTACATTGGTCCCGTGCGAGGTGTTCGTGCCTCTTACGGGGACGTTTGGTGGCTGATTTAGGGTTTTCACCCTTTAACGACTTGTTTTTAAGTCTAAGTGTTGATTTTTGCCAATTATCATCGTATTCTCCAACCGAGAGACCCGGGACTACGCGGTCAGTTCGTACAAGTTACATTGGTCTCGTGCGAGATGTTCGTGCCTCTTACGGGGTCGTTTGGGGTCTGGTTTGGGTTTTCACCCTTTGACGACCTGTTTTTAAGTATAAGTGTTGATTTTTGCCAATTATCATCGTATTCTCAAACCGGGAGACCCGGGACTACGCGGTCAGTTCGTGCAAGTTACATTGGTCCCGTGCGAGGTGTTCGTGCCTCTTACGGGAACGTTTGGTGGCTAATTTAGGTTTTCACCCTTTAACGGTTTGTTTTTAAGTCTAAGTGTTGATTTTTGCCAATTATCATCGTATTTTCAAACCGGGAGACCCGGGACTACGCGGTCAGTTCTTTCAAGTTACATTGGTCCCGTGCGAGGTGTTCGTGCCTCTTACGGGTCGTTTGGGGGCTGGTTTGGGTTTTCACCCTTTGACGGCCTGTTTTTAAGTCTATGTGTTGATTTTTGCCAATTATTGTCGTATTCTCAAACCGGGAGACCACTCGGTCAGTTCGTACAAGTTACATTGGTCCCATGCGAGGTGTTCGTGCCTCTTACAGGGTCGTTTGGGGATGGTTTGGGTTTTCACCCTTAAACGACTTGTTTTTTAAGTCTAAGTGTTGATTTTGGCCAATTATCGTCGTGTTCTCAAACCGGGAGACCCGGGACTTTGCGGTCAGTTCGTATAAGTTTTATTGGTCCCATGCGAGGTGTTCGTACCTCTTACGGGGTCGTTTGGGGGCTGGTTTGGGTTTTCACCCTTTAACGGCCTGTTTTGAAGTCTAAGTGTTATTTTTGCAAATTATCGTCGTATTCTCAAAACCGGGACTACGCGGTCAGTTCCAACATGTTACATTGGTCCTGTGCTAGGTGTTCGTGCCTCTTGCGGGGTCGTTTAGGGGCTGGTTTTGGTTTTCACCCTTTAACGGCCTGTTTAAGTCTAAGTGTTATTTTTGCAAATTACTGTCGTATTCTCAAACCGGGAGACCCGGGACTACGAGGTATGTTCGTACAAGTGACATTGGTCCCATGCGAGGTGTTCGTGCCTCTTACGGGGTCGTTTGGGGCTGGTTTGGGTTTTCACCCTTTAACGGCCTGTTTTTAAGTCTAAGTGTTATTTTTGCAAATTATCGTCGTATTGTCAAACCGGGAGACCCGGGACTACGAGGCCAGTTCGTACAAGTTATATTGGTCCCGTAAGTGGTGTTCGTGCCTCTTACGGGGTCATTTGGGTGCTGGTTTGGGTTTTCACCCTTTAACGGCCTGTTTTAAAGTAATTGTTATTTTTGTAAATTATCGTCGTATTCTCAAACAGGGAGACCCGACACTACGCGGTCAGTTCAAACGAGTTACATTGGTCCTGTACGAGGTGTTCGTGCCTCTTACGGGGTCGTTTGGGGGCTAATTTGGGTTTTCACCCTTTAACGGCCTGTTTTTAAGTAAGTGTTATTTTTGCAAATTATCGTCGTAGTCGCAAACCGGGAGACCCAGGACTACGCGGTCAGTTCGTACAAGTTACATTGGTCCCGTGCGAGGTGGTCGTGCCTCTTACGGGGTCGTTTGGGGGCTGGTTTGGATTTTCACCCTTTAACGGCCTGTTTTTAAGTCAAATTGTTATTTTTTAAAATTATCATCGTATTCTCAAACCTAGAGACCCGGGACTACGCGGTCAGCTCGTACAAGTTACATTGGTCCCGTGCGAGGTGTTCGTGCCTCTTACGGGGTCGTTTGGGGTCTGGTTTGTGTTTTTACCCATTGACGGCTTGTTTTTAAGTCCAAGTGTTATTTTTCCAAATTATCGTCATATTCTCAAACCGGGAGAACTGGGACTACGCGGTCAGTTCCTACAAGTTACATTGGTCCCATGCGAGGTGTTCGTGCCTCTTACGGGGTCGTTTGGGGCTGGTTTGGGTTTTCACCCTTTAACGGCCTGTTTTTAAGTCTAAGTGTTGATTTTTGCCAATTATCGTCGTATTCTCAAACCGGGAGACCCGGGACTACGCGGTCAGTTCGTACAAGTTACATTGGTCCCATGCGAGGTATTCGTGCCTCTTACGGGGTCGTTCGGGGGCTGGTTTGGGTTATCACCCTTCAACGGCCTGTTTTTAAGTGTAAGTGTTGATTTTTTGCCAATTATCGTCGTAATCTCAAATCGGGAGACCCGGGACTACGCGGTCAGTTCGTACAAGTTACATTGGTCCCGTACGAGGTGTTCGTGCCTCTTACGGGTCGTTTGGCGCTGGTTTTGGTTTTCACCCTTTAACGGCCTGTTTTTAAGTCTAAGTGTTATTTTTGCAAATTATCATCGTATTCTCGAAACCGGGAGAACCGGGACTACGCAGTCAGGTCCTACAAGTTACATTGGTCCCGTGCGAGGTGTTCGTGCCTCTTACGGGGTCGTTTGAGGGCTGGCTTGGGTTTTCTCCCTCTAACGGCCTGTTTTTAAGTCCAAGTGTTCATTTCTGCCAATTATCGTCGTATTCTCAAAACCGGGACACCCGGGACTACGCGGTCAGTTCCTACAAGTTACATTGGTCCTGTGCTAGGTGTTCGTGCCTCTTACGGGGAAGTTTGGTGGCTGATTTAGGTTTTCACCATTTAACGGCCTGTTTTTAAGTCTAAGTGTTGATTTTTGCCAATTATTGTCGTATTCTCAAACCGGGGGACCCGGGACTAGGCGGTCAGTTCGTACAAGTTCCATTGGTCCCGTGCGAGGTGTTCATGCCTCTTACAGGGGTTGTTTGAGGGCTGGTTCACCCTTCAATGGCCTGTTTTTATGTGTAAGTGTTGATTTTTGCCAATTATCGTCATATTCTCAAATCGGGAGACTCGGGACTACGCGGTCAGTTCGTCCAAGTTACACAGGTCCCGTGCGAGGTGTTCGTGCCTCTTACGGGGTCGTTTAGGGAGGCTGGTTTGGGTTTTCACCCTTTAACGGCCTGTTTAAGTCTAAGTATTATTTTTGCAAATTATCGTCATATTCTCAAACTGGGAGACCCGGGACTACGAGGTCAGTTCGTACAAGTTATATTGGTCCCGTAAGTGGTGTTCGTGCCTCTTACGGGGTCGTTTGGGGGCTGGTTTGGGTTTTCACCCTTTAACGGCCTGTTTTTAACTAAGTGTTATTTTTGCAAATTATCATCGTATTCTCAGACCGGGAGACCCGGGACTACGCAATCAGTTCGTACAAGTTACATTGGTCCAGTACGAGGTGTTCGTGCCTCTTACGGGGTCGTTTGGGTGCTGGTTTGGGTTTTCAGCCTTTGACGGCCTGTTTTTAAGTCTAAGTGTTGATTTTTGCCAATTATTGTCGTATTCTCAAACCGGGAGACCACTCGGTCAGTTCGTACAAGTCACATTGGTCCCATGCAAGGTGTTCGTGCCTCTTACGGGGTCGTTTGGGGCTGGTTTGGGTTTTCACCCTTTAACGGCCTGTTTTTAAGTGTAAGTGTTGATTTTTGCTAATTATCGTCGTATTCTCAAACCGGGAGACCCGGGACTACGAGGTCAGTTCGTACAAGTTATATTGGTCCCGTAAGTGGTGTTCGTGCCTCTTACGGGGTCGTTTGGGGGCTGGTTTGGGTTTTCAACCTTTAACGGCCTGTTTTTAAGTAAGTGCTATTTTTGCAAATTATCGTCGTATTCTCAGACCGGGAGACCTGGGACTACGCGGTCAGTTCGTACACGTTACATTGGTCCCGTGCGAGGTGTTCGTGACTCTTACGGGGTCGTTTGTGGGTTGGTTTGGGTTTTCACCCTTTGACGACCTGTTTTTAAGTCTAAGTGTTGATTTTTGCCAATTATTGTCGTATTCTCAAACCGGGAGACCACTCGGTCAGTTCGTACAAGTTACATTGGTCCCATGCGAGGTGTTCGTGCCTCTTACGGGGTCGTTTGGGGCTGGTTTGGGTTTTCACCCTTTAACGGCCTGTTTTTAAGGGTAAGTGCTGATTTTTGCCAATTTTCGTCGTATTCTCAAACCGGGAGACCCGGGACTACGCGGTCAGTTCGTACAAGTTACATTGGTCCCATGCGAGGTGTTCGTGCCTCTTACGGGGTCGTTCGGGGCCTGGTTTGGGTTTTCACCCTTCAACGACCAGTTTTTAAGTCTAAGTGTTATTTTTGCAAATTATCATCGTATTCTCAAAACCGGGAGACCCGGGACTACGCGGTCAGTTCCTGCAAGTTACATTGGTCCCGTGCGATGTGTTCGTGCCTCTTACGAGGTCGTTTGAGGGCTGGTTTGGGTTTTTTGCAAATTAACGGCCTGTTTTTAAGTCCAAGTGTTGATTTCTGCCAATTATCGTCGTATTCTCAAACCGGGAGACCCGAGACTACGCGGTCAGTTCGTGCAAGTTACATTGGTCCCGTACGAGGTGTTCGTGCCTCTTACGGGGACGTTTGGTGGCTGATTTAGGTTTTCACCCTTTAACGGCCTGTTTTTAAGTCTATGTGTTATTTTTGCAAATTATCGTTGTATTCTCAAACTAGGAGACCCGGGACTACACGGTCAGTTCGTACAAGGTACATTGGTCCTGTGCGAGGTGTCCGTGCCTCTTACGGGGCCATTTGGGGGCTGGTTTGAATTTTCATCCTTTAACGACCTGTTTTTGAGTCCAAGTGTTGATTGTTGCTAATTATCGTCATATTCTCAAACCGGAAGACCCGGGATTACGCGGTCAGTTCGTTCAAGTTACATTGGTCCCGTGCGATGTGTTAGCCTCTTACGGGGTCGTTTGGAGGCTGGTTTGGGTTTTCACCCTTTAACGGCCTGTTTTTAAGTCTAAGTATTATTTTTGCAAATTATCGACGTATTCTCAAACCGGGAGACCCGGGACTACGCGTTCAGTTGATACAAGTTAGATTGGTCCCGTGCGTGGTGTTCGTGCTTCTTACGGGGTCGTTTGAGGGCTGGTTTGGGTTTTCACCCATTAACGACCTGTTTTTAAGTCCAAGTGTCATCTTTGCAAATTATCGTCGTATTATCAAAATCGGGAGACCCGGGACTTCACGGTCAGTTCCTACAAGTTACATTGGTCCTGTGCGAGGTGTTCGTGCCTTTTACAGGGTCGTTTGAGGGGTGCCAATTATCGTCGTATTCTCAAACCGGGAGACCCGGGACTACGCGGTCAGTTCGTATAAGTTTTATTGGTCCCATGCGAGGTGTTCGTACCTCTTACGGGGTCGTTTGGAGGCTGGTTTGGGTTTTCACCCTTTAACGGCCTGTTTTGAAGTCTAAGTGTTATTTTTGCAAATTATCGTCGTATTCTCAAAACCGGGACTACGCGGTCAGTTCCTACATATTACATTGGTCCTGTGCGAGGTGTTCGTGCCTCTTACGAGGTCGTTTGAGGGCTGGTTTGGGTTTTCTCCCTTTAACGACCTGTTTTTAAGTCCAGGTGTTGATTTTTGCCAATTATCGTCATATTCTCAAACCGGGAGACCCGGGACTACGCGGTCAGTTCGTGCAAGTTACATTGGTCCCGTGCGAGGTGTTCGTGCCTCTTACGGGGTCGTTTGGTGGCTGATTTAGGTTTTCACCCTTTAACGGCCTGTTTTTTAGTCGGAGTGATATTTTTGCAAATTATCGTTGTATTCTCAAAACAGGAGACCCGGGGACTACACGATCATTTCATACGAGTTACATTGGTCCTTTGCGAGGTGTTCGTGGCTCTTACGGGGCCGTTTGGGGGATGGTTTGGATTTTCATCCTTTAACGACCTGTTTTTAAGTCCAAGTGTTGATTGTTGCCAATTATCGTCATATTCTCAAACCGGAAGACTCGGGATTACGCGGTCAGTTCGTTCAAGTTACATTGGTCCCGTGCGAGGTGTTCGTGCCTCTTTCGGTGTCGTTTGGTGGCTGGTTTGGGTTTTCACCCTTTAACAGCCTGTTTTTAAGTCTAAGTATTATTTTTGCAAATTATCGACGTATTCTCAAACCGGGAGACCCGAGACTACGCGTTCAGTTCCTACAAGTTAGATTGGTCCCGTGCGAGGTGTTCGTGCCTCTTACGGGGTCGTTTGAGGGCTGGTTTGGGTTTCGCCCCATTGACGACCTATATTTAAGTCCAAGTGTCATTTTTCCAAATTATCGTCGTCTTCTCAAAACCGGGAGACCCGGGACTGCACGGTCAGTTCTTACTTACATTGGTCCTGTGCGAGGGGTTCGTTCCTTTTACGGGGTCATTTGAGGGCTGGTTTGGGGTTTTACCCTTTAACGGCCTATTTTTAAGTCCAAGTGTTGATTTTTACCAATTATCGTCGTATTCTCAAACCGGGAGACCCAGGAATACCCGATCAGTTCGTAAAAGTTACATTGGTCCCGTGCGAGGTGTTCGTGCCTCCTACGAGTCCGTTTGGGGGCCGGTTTGGGTTTTCACCCTTAACCGGCCTGTTTTTAAGTCTAAGTGTTGATTTTTGCCAATTATCGTCGTATTCTCAAATCGGGAGACCCGGAACTAAGCGGTCAGTTCGTATAAGTTTTATTGGTCCCATGCGAGGTGTTCGTGCCTCTTACGGGGTCGTTTGGGGGTTGGTTTGGAATTTCACCCTTTAACGGCCTGTTTTTAAGTCAAATAGTTATTTTTATCAATTATCAATGTATTCTCAAACCTAGAGACCCGGGACTACGCGATCAGCTCGCACAAGTTACATTGGTCCCGTGCGAGGTGTTCGTCCCTCTTACGGGGTCGTTTGGGGTATGGTTTGTGTTTTGACCCATTGACGACTTGTTTTTAAGTCTAAGTGTTATTTTTCCAAATTATCGTCATATTCTCAAACCGGGAGACCTGGGACTGCGCGGTCAGTTCCTACAAGTTACATTGGTCTCGTGCGAGGTGTTAGTGCCTCCTACAGGTCCGTTTGGGGGAGGTTTGGATTTTCACCCATTAATGGCCTGTTTTTAAGTCTAAGTGTTGATTTTTGCCAATTATCGTCGTATTCTCAAACCGGGAGACCCGGGACCACTCGGTCAGTTCGTACAAGTTACATTGGTCCCTTGCAAGGTGTTCGTGCCTCTTACGAGGTCGTTCGGGGACTGGTTTGGGTTTTCACCCTTCAAGTGCCTGTTTTTAAGTATAACTGTTGATTTTTGCAAATTATCATCGTATTCTCAAATCGGGAGACCCGGGACTACGCGGTCAGTTCGTGCAAGTTACATTGGTCCCGTGCGAGGTGTTCGTGCCTCTTACGGGGACGTTTGGTGGCTGATTTAGGGTTTTCACCCTTTAACGACCTGTTTTTAAGTCTAAGTGTTGATTTTTGCCAATTATCATCGTATTCTCAAACCGGGAGACCCGGGACTACGCGGTCAGTTCGTACAAGTTACATTGGTCTCGTGCCAGATGTTCGTGCCTCTTACGGGGTCGTTTGGGGTCTGGTTTGGGTTTTCACCCTTTGACGACCTGTTTTTAAGTATAAGTGTTGATTTTTGCCAATTATCATCGTATTCTCAAACCGGGAGACCCGGGACTACGCGGTCAGTTCGTGCAAGTTACATTGGTCCCGTGCGAGGTGTTCGTGCCTCTTACGGGGACGTTTGGTGGCTGATTTAGGGTTTTCACCCTTTAACGGCCTGTTTTTAAGTCTAAGTGTTGATTTTTGCCAATTATCATCGTATTCTCAAACCGGGAGACCCGGGACAACGCGGTCAGCTCGTACAAGTTACATTGGTCTCGTGCGAGATGTTCGTGCCTCTTACGGGGTCGTTTGGGGTCTGGTTTGGGTTTTCACCCTTTGACGGCCTGTTTTTAAGTATAAGTGTTGATTTTTGCCAATTATCATCGTATTCTCAAACCGGGAGACCCGGGACTACGCGGTAAGTTCGTGCAAGTTACATTGGTCCCGTGCGAGGTGTTCGTGCCTCTTACGGGAACGTTTGGTGGCTGATTTAGGTTTTCACCCTTTAACGGCTTGTTTTTAAGTCTAAGTGTTGATTTTTGCCAATTATCGTCGTATTCTCAAACCGGGAGACCCGGGACCACTCGGTCAGTTCGTACAAGTTACATTGGTCTCGTGCCAGATGTTCGTGCCTCTTACGGGGTCGTTCGGGGGCTGGTTTGGGTTTTCACCCTTCAAGTGCCTGTTTTTAAGTATAAGTGTTCATTTTTGGAAATTATCATTGTATTCTCAAATCGAGAGACCCGGAACTACACGGTCAGTTCGTGCAAGTTACATTGGTCCCGTGCGAGGTGTTCGTGCCTCTTACGGGGACGTTTGGTGGCTGATTTAGGGTTTTCACCCTTTAACGGCCTGTTTTTAAGTCTAAGTGTTGATTTTTGCCAATTATCATCGTATTCTCAAACCGGGAGACCCGGGACTACGCGGTCAGTTCATACAAGTTACATTGGTCTCGTGCGAGATGTTCGTGCCTCTTACGGGATCGTTTGGGGTCTGGTTTGGGTTTTCACCCTTTGACGGCCTGTTTTTAAGTATAAGTGTTGATTTTTGCCAATTATCATCGTATTCTCAAACCGGGAGACCCGGGACTACGCGGTAAGTTCGTGCAAGTTACATTGGTCCCGTGCGAGGTGTTCGTGCCTCTTACGGGAACGTTTGGTGGCTGATTTAGGTTTTCACCCTTTAACGGCTTGTTTTTAAGTCTAAGTGGTTATTTTTGCCAATTATCGTCGTATTCTCAAACCGGGAGACCCGGGACCACTCGGTCAGTTCGTACAAGTTACATTGGTCCCATGCGAGGTGTTCGTGCCTCTTACGGGGTCGTTCGGAGGCTGGTTTGGGTTTTCACCCTTCAAGTGCCTGTTTTGAAGTATAAGTGTTGATTTTTGCAAATTATCATTGTATTCTCAAATCGGGAGACCCGGGACTACGCGGTCAGTTCATGCAAGTTACATTGGTCCAGTGCGAGGTGTTCGTGCCTCTTACGGGGACGTTTGGTGGCTGATTTAGGGTTTTCACCCTTTAACGGCTTGTTTTTAAGTCTAAGTGTTGATTTTTGCCAATTATCATCGTTTTCTCAAACCGGGAGACCCGGGACAACGCGGTCAGTTCGTACAAGTTACATTGTCTCGTGCGAGATGTTCGTGCCTCTTCCGGGGTCGTTTGGGGTCTGGTTTGGGTTTTCACCCTTTGACGGCCTGTTTTTAAGTATAAGTGTTGATTTTTGCCAATTATCATCGTATTCTCAAACCGGGAGACCCGGGACTACGCGGTCAGTTCGTGCAAGTTACATTGGTCCCGTGCGAGGTGTTCGTGCCTCTTACGGGAACGTTTGGTGGCTGATTTAGGTTTTCACCCTTTAACGGTTTGTTTTTAAGTCTAAGTGTTGATTTTTGCCAATTATCATCGTATTCTCAAACCGAGAGACCCGGGACTACGCGGTCAGTTCGTTCAAGTTACATTGGTCCCGTGCGAGGTGTTCGTGCCTCTTACGGGTCGTTTGGGGGCTGGTTTGGGCTTTCACCCTTTGACGGCCTGTTTTTAAGTCTATGTGTTGATTTTTGCCAATTATTGTCGTATTCTCAAACCGGGATCCACTCGGTCAGTTCGTACAAGTTACATTGGTCCCATGCGAGGTGTTCGTGCCTCTTACGGGGTCGTTTGGGGATGGTTTGGGTTTTCACCCTTAAACGACTTGTTTTTAAGTCTAAGTGTTGATTTTTACCAATTATCGTCGTGTTCTCAAACCGTGAGACCCGGGACTTCGCGGTCAGTTCGTATAAGTTTTATTGGTCCCATACGAGGTGTTCGTACCTCTTACGGGGTCGTTTGGGGGCTGGTTTGGGTTTTCACCCTTTAACGGCCTGTTTTGAAGTCTAAGTGTTATTTTTGCAAATTATCGTCGTATTCTCAAAACCGGGACTTCGCGGTCAGTTCCAACATGTTACATTGGTCCTGTGCGAGGTGTTCGTGCCTCTTGCGGGGTCGTTTAGGGTCTGGTTTTGGTTTTCACCCTTTAATGGCCTGTTTTTAAGTCCAAGTGTTGATTTTTACCAATTATCGTCATATTCTCAATCCGGAAGACCCGGGATTACGCGGCCAGTTCCTACAAGTTACATTGGTCCCGTGCGAGGTGTTCGTGCCTCCTACGAGTCCGTTTGTGGGCCGGTTTGGGTTTTCACCCTTAAACGGCTTGTTTTTAATTCTAAGTATTGATTTTTGCCAATTATCATCGTATTCTCAAACCGGGAGACCCGGGACTACGCGGTCAGTTCGTATAAGTTTTATTGGTCCCATGCGAGGTGTTCGTGCCTCTTACGGGGTCGTTTGGGTGCTGGTTTGGGTTTTCACCCTTTAACGGACTGTTTTAAAGTAATTGTTATTTTTGTAAATTATCGTCGTATTCTCAAACCGGGAGACCCGACACTACGCGGTGAGTTCAAACGAGTTACATTGGTCCCGTACGAGGTGTCCGTGCCTCTTACGGGGTCGTTTGGGGGCTAATTTGGGTTTTCACCCTTTAACGGCCTGTTTTTAAGTAAGTGTTATTTTTGCAAATTATCGTCGTATTCTCAAACCGGGAGACCCAGGACTACGCGGTCAGTTCGTACAAGTTACATTGGTCCCGTGCGAGGTGGTCGTGCCTCTTACGGGGTCGTTTGGGAGCTGGTTTGGATTTTCACCCTTTAACGGTCTGTTTTTAAGTCAAATTGTTATTTTTTAAAATTATCATCGTATTCTCAAACCTAGAGACCCGGGACTACGCGGTCAGCTCGTACAAGTTACATTGGTCCCGTGCGAGGTGTTCGTGCCTCTTACGGGGTCGTTTGGGGTCTGGTTTGTGTTTTCACCCATTGACGGCTTGTTTTTAAGTCTAAGTGTTATTTTTCCAAATTATCGTCATATTCTCAAACCGGGAGAACTGGGACTACGCGGTCAGTTCCTACAAGTTACATTGGTCCCATGCGAGGTGTTCGTGCCTCTTACGGGGTCGTTTGGGGCTGGTTTGGGTTTTCACCCTTTAACGGCCTGTTTTTAAGTCTAAGTGTTGATTTTTGCCAATTATCGTCGTATTCTCAACCCGGGAGACCCGGGACTACGCGGTCAATTCGTACAAGTTACATTGGTCCCTTGCGAGGTATTCGTGCCTCTTACGGGGTCGTTCGGGGGATGGTTTGGGTTATCACCCTTCAACGGCCTGTTTTTAAGTGTAAGTGTTGATTTTTGCCAATTATCGTCGTAATCTCAAACCGGGAGACCCGGGACTACGCGGTCAGTTCGTACAAGTTACATTGGTCCCGTGCGAGGTGTTCGTGCCTCTTACGGGTCGTTTGGCGCTGGTTTTGGTTTTCACCCTTTAACGGCCTGTTTTTAAGTCTAAGTGTTATTTTTGCAAATTATCATCGTATTCTCGAAACCGGGAGAACCGGGACTACGCAGTCAGGTTCTACAAGTTACATTGGTCCCGTGCGAGGTGTTCGTGCCGAAGACGAATCCTCAAGTTACATTGTTTGCTATTCTGGAGTATATCAATCTTCCTACCATTTTTATTGCTTGGATTAAAGCTTGTGTGACTAGTGTATGGTACTATATTAGCATTAATGGGGGGCTAAATGGATTCTTTGCTGGGAAGAGAGGGCTTAAGAAAGGGGATCCCCTATCTCCCTTCTTATTCCTTTTAATCGAGACATAGCCTCTTTAGTTGTCTCCAAAGTGACAACAACTTAGGCCTCCCTGGTAAAGTCAGCAATCCAAGATTGCTTCACATTCTTCTAACTTTAGCTTAACCACCTTGGGTAAGCACATATACCGAGGTAGAAAACTTGGAATCGTTATCTGACTAAAAGCTTAATCTTTGCACCATAAAGATTAGACTAAAATCTATTGACCATGTCGAAGACGAATCAAATTTTGGTCTAGTACACGACATAGCATACCTGCGGCTCCCCACTACTCCACCCAGACCACTCCTGTTGGTAAATCTTGGAAAGAGGTTGTAGCTGATAAGAGATACCCTAAGCTTAGACTAACATACCATGCCCCCTCAATAACTGATGAAAGGATCATTGTCTCCCCACCTCTGGAAGTGGCTACATGTGCTTATGCGAAATGGGAAAATAGTATGGTTGGGTGTTTCCTGGGAAGGAGCCTGCCCTACACGCTGGTATGCAATATTGCCCATAGGCTATGGGATAAATTTGGCCTCCAACAAATTTTGGGACATAATAATGGCAAATACTTCATCATGTTTGAGAATGCAAGTATGAGGGATGAGGTCATTGATAATGGGCCATGGCATTTTATGGGGAACCCAATTTTCATTCAGAAATGGGCGCCAAATTTCTCTTTTGCTAAGGCCTCAACCTCAAAGATCCCTGTTTGGGTGAAGTTCCATAATATCCCTGTCCAATTATGGACAGGGGAGGGGTTGAGCTATGTTGCTAGCTCAGTTGGAATACCATTGTATGCTCATACTATAACTGAAGGAATGCAAAGAATTAGTTTTGCCAGAATTTGTGTGGAACTAAAAGTCATGGAAGATTATCCCAAATCCACTGAAGTTAGAATGGAGGATGGATCATATGCTGAGGTTGGAGTTGAGTATCAAGAAAAACCATCATCATGTGTTAAGTGTAGCATTTTTGGGCATGGCATTGTTAATTATCCTAAGGCCAAGAAGGCATGGGTGGCAATAAATAATAGAGAGGAGGTGTTCCCATACAAAAATAAGTCAGAGGTTCAGAAGGGCCTCGAAGAGGGGTGGACTCATGTTCAACACAAAGTCATCATGACCCCTACAGGTACTGATGCAGCCACTAGTGGATTGTTGATAAAAGGAGCTCTAGTTGAGGAAGTTAGGAGGGATATAGCCTTGCCAAAGTTACAACTTATAATCAATTTGATATCCTTGAGGTTGATCTAGAGGATGCTCCTATAGTGCAGCATAAAGGCCATCAGATTAAGGACGCTGAGAACCTTTCTCTTGTTGATTCAGATAACAGGGGGGGATAATAAAAGGAAATCCAAGTGTGGTGGGTAGTAATACAGTGAATGAAGGAAGGGAAAGTAGGCCTGCTAATACCTCTAACCCTTCAGATGTTCTGGAGATTGACACCGATGATTTGACTATGGTTACTACCCCTGCTCCATCCGGGTTGGTTCTGAAAATTAAGGCAGTAGATGAGCTAAACAAGGAGGATAGAGTGGATGGTAAAGGGATGTTCAGAAGCAACAGGAATGAAAAGAAGAGATCAGGCAACAAATCAAATAAGTTTAGATGACCAAGATGGGAACATGGAATATTAGGGGGCTTAATTCCTCCCATAAAAAAAATTGAAGTGGATAAGTTGATCAAGGATAATAAGCTAGATCTGATTTATTTAGTTGAGACTTAGATCAGGAGGAACAACTTAGAGAATGTTAAAAGTATGTGTTTTTATCAGTGGGAGTATGTTCACAACTGCCCCATGGATGGAGGAGTGGCAAGAGTGATTGTGGGATGGAATCCCAATATTCTAAAGATTGATGTGCTTGGAACTCATAGAAAAGCTTTGTTTTGCACTGTGAATATCATAGGAACCAATTATTCCTTTTATGCCACATTTATCTATGGGGACAACATGACTGAACATAGAAGGAGTTTATGGGAATATCTTAAAGGGAACAAAGTAGTGGTTAATGATGGGTGATTTTAATGTAGTTAGAAACAATGATGAGAAAAAAGGTATTAATGGCATTGACACTGCTGCTACTGATGAGTTTAATAACTGCTTAAGGGAGCTGAATGCTGATGACATGGTAAATAGTGGGCTTTGGTTCACATGGAATAAGAACCAGCATGGTTGCAATAATGTGCAATCAAGGATTGATAGGGTGCTGCACAATGATATATGGACTGATTTCTTTCCCAACTCTCAGGCCATCACCATGCCTTGTGGAATCTCAGACCATAGCCCTATTATTACTCTTCTGGATTACAGTAGCAACTGGAAACCAAAGCCATTCATGTTTTTTTTAATTTCTGGATGAATCACCAGGATTTCATGCCTATTCTTATTGAAGCATGGGATGTTGTGATGGATGGTAACCCGATGATGAGGCTGTTTAGGAAGTTGAATAGAGTTAAAGTCTCCTTAAAACATTTTAATAAGAAGATCTTTAACAGAATCTCCACTCAGGTGACTGACATCAAGAGCAAGTTGAATCTCCAGAGAGCTTTGGATAGCGATGGTTTTAATGAGGAGCTTCAAACTGAAGAGAAAGAGATGAGAGAGAAGTATACTTACATGAGGAATGATGGAGAATCTTTCCTAAGGCAAAAGGCTAGGACTAAGTGGTTACAGCTTGGTGATCAGAACAATGCCTTCTTCCATAAGAAGGTTAAGCAAAACTTGGCTAGAAGGAAAATTGTTAGCATTGAGAATGATATGGGGGAGGGTCGAAGGATGTGAGCAGGTGGCTAAGGAGTCTGTCGTGACACCCCGACTAATTAAATACCGGGTAGCTACTCCTTTATAAAATTAATTCAAAAATGCCAAGTTGGCTCCGTTAATAGCATCACTGTCGAAAACATTTTATTATTACTAACCACCTAGTATTTAAAAAGCAAGTTGCCAAATTTTAATTTAAGTCTGATTAACATGCAACAAGTGTAAAATGAAGAAATATATATAACACCATTCACCATGCTGAAATGAAATGAATAATCATCACAATAGAGTAAATAAAGTCTGGAGGAAACCCCTCACTACAATCCCATACTGAAATAAATAACTGAAACTGAAATACTACATGCTAAAGTCTGAAAACTGAAATGTAAAAGATGCTCTAAATAGGAATGGGCAACATGCCCTACAACTGATAGATAGATCGTGACTCTGGAATCCAAAAGATAGAAGCGTCTATGAACAAATCCCTGTAGCTTCCACAAACAGCTACAGCTCGTCACCTGAATGAGTACCTATGCTTGGTGTCCTTGTGGCTGGGCACCTAAAATGGTTTTACAAAGAAAAAGATTTGAAAAAGCAAACGGGTCAGAGCCCGAATGTGTTATATTTTAAAAACCTGCAAGTGCTTTAAAAACATTTAAAACATTAAATGCAAAATACATGTTAGGACGTACACTCGCATGATATTCTCACCTCTCGTCTAACTGTGCACTCCTAACGTAAGTACCCATCTATAACTACCCTTTCCACTAGCTAAGTGACAACGTAAACTAGCTAGACAACCAAAGGTTCTACCCATTTTACTCGGTTAATTTAACATAACAACGCTCGTAATTTAATAGAGGTTTAACGTAAACTCAGTTACTACATATGCCATTGATATAACTATCAGCTAACTCATTATATAACTCGAAACAATACCGTAATATTTTTACAACATTAACATGAGGATTCCCATTAATATAACGTATATTATTCATCTCATAAATATACAATACAAGCACCCCGCAATCTAAGTTGTAGTGCCCACATACTCTGCTATCCATCCCGGTGCATCACGTACATAAGGATCACATATTCCGAATCTCTCAGGAATAGTTCAGATAACACAAATCACAAATAGTGGAGGCGAACACAGTCACCATCACATGGGTCACGCACATACCTACGCTCCCATGGTCAGCGGACTTATTAATATCACAATAAGTCTTTCTATGACCTATGTTCATCAAGGTACCAGTCTATATCCCCCCCGTAGGCACACAAGGATTAGAGGGTCCTAAGCGAACGAAACCTCCCGTGATAGCAAGTATGGTAGGTATGTCATACATACAATCCATATATTAATACTAAGTAAACACACATCTTAGTAATACCGTATTATATTCGTAGTACATTTTGCACTCTCGTACTAATTATAATTATCACAACTTATTTTATTCCGGTTCATAATTATACATGCCATAATTTATCCTCACATCGTAGTAGACACTCACGTCTCAACCCAAACGGTTCATTGAATATAACTCTGGGGTATGATTTACTCATCTCAATAATCCAAAAGTCCCAAATCTAACCTTACATCAATAAAGGAAGGTCATCTATATCCTCGAACAAGTTTAAGGGGCTCCAAAAGTCAAAATAGTCCAAAAAGGGTCAAACTGTCAACTCGTTAGAAGTCTCGTTCGAACGAGGCTTCGAACGAGTTTGGACTGTCAGGTCGTTAGAAGTCTCGCTCGAACGAGGCTGTTCGAACGAGATCCCAGTTCGTTCGAACGAACTGACCCTTCTAACGATATCTCGTTCGAACGAGATATCGAACGAAAACCCCTACTCGTTAATAACGACTGGTCAACTCGTTAGAAGCTCGTTCGAACGAGCTCGTTCGAACGACCTGGGGGCTGCTTCTAACGAGATGCCAGTTTCGGCCCAGAATTTTCCAAAAGTCGTTTTTCACCATTTTTACTCCTCAAATCACCTCTAAAATTTATCCCAACAATTGTTTTAAAGTCTCTAAACAATCCTAAACATAGTATAACCACATCCTAACACGTTTGTATGGATTTACTCACCCAAATCATCAATCAATTTACAATTACTTAAACTTTTCCCCAATTCATTTATGAACATGAACCCTAGGTTTAAATCATCCTCAAATTCCAGAATTTATTTCGTTTTAATTCCTTCAAATCACAATCAATATAAGGGGAAATCATCTCCTATCATACTACATGCAATTCTCTTCACAATATTCAAGTTCTAACTTCAAACTACATGGGTTTTCATTGTCTTCCAAGAACAGTTGTAATTTATCAATCTTCTAACATGGAGGAAACATTCTACGAATTTAAATATGATTAAAACACTTGCCTTGGTTTGATTTCTGGTTTTGATGTAGGTTTGATGAAGTTTCTGCAGAGTTTCCTCTCTCTCTCTCTCCTTCTCCAAGCTTTCTTCTCCAAAAGGCTATGGTGGCTAGGGTTTGCTTTGGGGAACCTATGAAAACCTAATTTTAATAAACCTCCGTAGCTTGTTGGGTTAATAAAGGTTGGTTGGGGTCAATCCTTATCAGATTACAACTCTCAATTTTCGTCACTTTTAATTACCCAAAAATACCAAATTACTAAAATACCCTTTATGGTGCCGGAATGGCCTAAAAATACCCCGGGACCCAAACTATACCCCCGGCTAGTGTTTTCTGACTATCTCGACCCTTCCGGACGCGTTGGCGCACTCAAAATGACCATACGGATTATCGATTTTAAATTCACTTTTATTAACAAAATATTATACCGTGACGCGGCGGTCCCACGCGTCTCAACAAAATTTCCAAATTGCCGTATATAAATCTCACGACAAATTTTATAATACCAAATACATATATAATCATATATGTACATAATCAAATACCAATTCGCATCTCATTAGTATTTATAACCCGGATTAATTTCCAATTAATACACAATTAATTAATTAAACCCAAAAATAAATATAGCCAAAAGTACGGGGTATTACATACTTCCCCCCTAATAACTGAATTTCGTCCCGAAATTCGAAACTAGAAAGTACCTGCTAAAAACAGCTCTGGATAACGCTCGCGCATCTCATCCTCGCGCTCCCATGTGGACTCCTCGACATTGTGATGTCGCCACTGAACACGCACTAACGGAACTATCTTTGACCACAGTTTCCTCTCGCTTCGGTCCAAAATAGCAATTGGCCCCTCCTCATAAGAGCTATCCGGCTGGAGATCGATGTCCTCCACAACAATGTGAGAATGAGCCAAATCATCTCTAAGATATTTCCTCAGCGAGGAAATATGGAACACGTCGTGAATCCGATGCAAGTGCTCTGGTAGTCCAAGTCTATACGCAACCGGTCCGATCCGATCAATAATAGGAAACGGCCCCACATACCTCGGTGCCAATTTCCCCTTCTTCCCGAATCGCATAATCCCCTTCATCGGAGAAACCCTGAGCAAAACTTGGTCCCCCACTTGGAACTCCCTGAAAAACCTCTTTGCATCAGCATAACTCTTCTACCTGTCTTGAGCTACCCGAATGCGATTCCGAATCAACTCAATCCTTGCCGAAGTGTCCTGAATCGCTTCCGGCCCAAGTAGTTTGTTGTCCCCCACTTCCAACCAACATGCTGGGGAACGACAAGGCCTACCGTACAATGCCTCAAACGGAGCCATGCCAATCGTGAACTGATAGGAGTTGTTGTAAGCAAACTCCACCAGTGGAAGGTACTGCTCCCATCCACCCCCGAAGTCAATAATGCACATGCGTAGCATGTCCTCCAACATCTGGTTGGTGCGCTCTGTCTGCCCATCAGTCTGCGGATGATAAGCCGTACTCAACCGCAACTCCGTGCCCATGGCCTCCTGGAAACTCTCCCAAAACCGCGAAACAAATATCTTGTCTCTGTCAGACACGATATTCAGGGGCACACCGTGAAGTCTCACAATCTCTGAAATGAAGAGCTGGGCATACTGTCCCGTAGTGTAGTCAGTCCTTACGGGCAAGAAGTGGGCGACCTTGGACAACCTGTCCACAATTACCCAAACGGAGTCGTGACCCCTCTGCGACGTAGGCAACCCCGTGACAAAATCCATGGATATGCTCTCCCACATCCACACCGGAACCTCCAACGGCTGTAGCAATCCTGCTGGTCTCTGATGATCCACTTTTACAAGTTGACAAGTGGCGCATTTCGAGACAAACCCAGCGATATCTCTCTTCATACCGCTCCACCAATACTGCCGTCTCATGTCCTGGTACATTTTGTCCCCTCCGGGATGTACCGCGAACCGTGAGCCGTGCGACTCTGCCATCACATCGTGCCGCAATTCTTCCCCTTCCGGAACTACCAACCTCCCATTGAAGCGTAATCCCCCGTCTGAGCTAACGGTATAGTACTCGGCTCCCTCTGCAAGTAATCGAACTATCTGCTCCTGACAGAACGAGTCATTAGCCTGTGCCCGTACTACCTTCGTGACAATCTGCGGTGTAACGGTCATCACAGACATGAAAGATCGGGCCACTGCATCCTGGTGTCCCAATTCCTTCCACTTAGCTTTCCACACCTCTGCCACCTCATCTGCTGGCCTGCGGCTCAACGCGTCTGCTACCACGTTAGCCTTACCCGGGTGGTACTGGATGTCGAACTGGTAGTCCTTCACAAATTCAAGCCACCTACGCTGCCGCATATTCAGTTCCTTCTGCGTGAACAGATACTGTAGTGACTTGTGGTCCGTGAACAGCTGAAACTTCTCCCCCAAAAGATAGTGCCTCCAAATCCGTAAGGCAAATACTACTGCTGCCAACTCCAAATCATGTGTGGGGTAATTCTTCTCATGAGGCTTAAGCTTACGGGAAGCATAAGCTATGGCCTGTCTCTCCTGCTGCAACACACCTCCCAGTCCTTGCAAAGACGCATCGGTGTAAACCAAATACTCAACTCCCGGTCTTGGCAACGCTAACACAGGTGCTGAGGTTAATTTGTCCTTCAACTCATCGAATGCCAACTGACAAGCATCACTCCAGATATATGGCACACCTTTACGAGTAAGATGTGTCAAAGGACCCGCTATCTCCGAGAAACCCCGAATAAATCTCCTGTAGTATCCTGCTAAACCCAAGAAACTACGAATCTCCGTCGGCGTCGTGGGCTGTCCCCACTCCCTCACCGCTGACACCTTCCCCGGATCAACCGATATTCCCTGGTCGGAAATAATATGACCCAAGAACTGGACTTCCTTCAACCAAAACCCGCACTTCTCGTATTTTGCATACAGCTCGTTCTGACGAAGTGTCTGCAAAACCTGCCTCAAATGCTCGGCGTGCTCCTCCTCTGTCTGAGAGTAAACCAGAATGTCATCAATGAAGACAATGACAAACTGATCTAGGAAATCTCTGAACACCCTGTTCATCAAGTCCATAAACACTGCTGGAGCGTTGGTCAAGCCGAAAGGCATAACCCGAAACTCGTAAGAACCATATCTCGACAAGAACGCAGTCTTCGAGACATCCTCCTCCCTGATACGCAACTGATGGTATCCTGACCTCAAGTCAATCTTCGAGAAGAAAGAAGCTCCTCTCAACTGGTCGAATAAGTCATCGATTCGAGGCAACGGATACTTATTCCGTATCGTGACCTTATTCAACTCTCGGTAGTCCACGCACAATCTCAGTGAACCATCCCTCTTCTTCACAAACAAAACTGGAGCGCCCCAAGGTGAGGTACTCCTGCGAATAAAGCCCTGCCCTAACAGCTGCTCTATCTGATCCCGTAACTCTCGCATCTCAGCTGGAGCCATACGGTACGGTGCACGTGCTATAGGTCTCGTACCCGGTAGCAAATCTATAACGAAATCTATCTCTCGACTGGGTGGTAAGCCTGGTATCTCCTGAAACACATCTGAATACTCCCTGACAACCGGGATCGAATCCAAAGGAATCACAACCTCTTTAGAGGTATCCTCCTCTATGTAGTACAGATGAGCGGTCGATCCTCCCTCTGGGCGAGGCATCGCCACGACAAACATCTCTTGCCCCGGAATGGCAAAAACAATGCTCCCGCTGAAGCAATCAATCATGGCCCTATAAGCTACGAGCCAATCCATACCGATGATCACATCGTGAACATGCATGTCTAACACTAACATGTCCGCAGGCAATACCAAACCACCAACCTCTACCCCCACTCCCCGGCATATAAAGAAAATAAGTGACCCACTCCCTAATGGTGAGTCGACACACGTCACTGTGCTCTCTGCCGTAGCTAACAATCCTAAAGCTTTCCCGAAGTGTGTAGCAATAAAACAGTGTGTAGCACCCGTATCAAATAACACCCGACCCATAGTGCCATGGATAGGAAACGTACCCTCGATCGCGGGCGGTGCCTGTGGAACTGCAGCCTGGTGAACGTTGTAGACACGTCCATACTGTAGCTGCCCCTGCTGAGCTGGGACTGCTGGAATGGGTGGCAAAGCTGCCATCTGTGGCGGTGCAGGAAGAGCGGCGGGAAACATAGGTCGTTGTGGCTCCTGGCGAGCACCCTGCTGCTGCTGCTGTGGGGCCCTGCCCCTATCAGGACAATCCTGCTTCTTATGGCCAGTCTTGCCACAAGTAAAGCACTTCCCTGGGAAGTTCCCTCCCCTCTGCCCCTGCTGTCCCCGACCCTGGTGGCCGTTACCATTCCTCCCTTGGCCCTGCTGGCCCTGATGGAACTGCTGCCCATTCTGCCCCTGATGGCCCTGGCGGAAACCACCCTGTCCCTGCCTGTAGTTCCCTGACCGGAACCTCTTATTATTCCCCTGCTGGGTACCCTGCTCAGTCTGCCTCTGCCCCTGACCCGATTGTGCCCCGCTGGCACCATGTCCTCCAGCCCTGCCCTGATGGCTAGACTCCCCCGACCGCTTGCCCTCGGCCATGTGAAAACGGTGGTCCTGGCAGTGCAATAATGCAGCGTTAACCACATCAGAATACGTGGCCAACGATAGGTTCCCTAGCAGATGCTGTCGGATCCTCCAATTCAACCCATCAGTGAACTTCTCTATCTTCTTCTTCTCTGTTGGAATCTCGTCTGGAACGATATTCAACAGGTTAGTGAACTCGGCCTCATACTCGGCCACTGTCTTGCCTTTCTGTTTCAAACTCATCAGCTTCCTCCTCATCTCTGTATGAACTGCGGACGGAAAGTACTTGCGGTCGAACCGCACCCAGAATTCCTGAATCGTGAGAGTATCCCTCTCCTCCGCGGTGGTAATAGACTCCCACCACTGTAGTGCAGATCCCACTAGCTTGAAAGTAGCTAGCACCTGTTTCTGAACATCTGTGCACTCATGCATCCTCAAATGCCTCTGCATGTCTTTCCTCCATTGGCTCGAGACTACTACATCTGAGCTTCCCGCAAACTCTGGCGGATGAGCTTTCTGAAAAGCGTCACGTACACGTTCCCAAGCAGACGGGAATGCATTAACCTGTACTGGCGCGGCAACCGGCGCCTGAGGTGGTGCCTGCTGAATCACGGCAATCGCGGCATTTACCGCTTGGGCTACTATAGCAGCAACCTCAGCGGCGTTCAACATACCCTGAACTGGAGCGGGCTGGGGTTCGGGTGTTGCATTCCTGGGAACTCGTCGTGCACGTCGTGGAGGCATCTGAAATAAGAACAAAGTTTATAAGTTCACGGTTTATAAACTTAACATAGCTGAAGAACGAAGCATACACAAAAGAATACAACAGTCCTAAAATATAGGGCTCTATATCAAAAGAAAACGTAGTGGAAACATAATAGCCGTACAGATCCTAAAGGACACTAGAACCTGATGCTCTGATACCACCTGTGACAACCCGACTAATTAAATACCGGGTAGCTACTCCTTTATAAAATTAATTCAAAAATGCCAAGTTGGCTCAGTTAATAGCATCACTGTCGAAAACATTTTATTATTACTAACCACCTAGTATTTAAAAAGCAAGTTGCCAAATTTTAATTTAAGTCTGATTAACATGCAACAAGTGTAAAATGAAGAAATATATATAACACCATTCACCATGCTGAAATGAAATGAATAATCATCACAATAGAGTAAATAAAGTCTGGAGGAAACCCCTCACTACAATCCCATACTGAAATAAATAACTGAAACTGAAATACTACATGCTAAAGTCTGAAAACTGAAATGTAAAAGATGCTCTAAATAGGAATGGGCAACATGCCCTACAACTGATAGATAGATCGTGACTCTGGAATCCAAAAGATAGAAGCGTCTATGAGCAAATCCCTGTAGCTTCCACAAACAGCTACAGCTCGTCACCTGAATGAGTACCTATGCTTGGTGTCCTTGTGGCTGGGCACCTAAAATGGTTTTACAAAGAAAAAGATTTGAAAAAGCAAACGGGTCAGAGCCCGAATGTATTATATTTTAAAAACCTGCAAGTGCTTTAAAAACATTTAAAACATTAAATGCAAAATACATGTTAGGACGTACACTCGCATGATATTCTCACCTCTCGTCTAACTGTGCACTCCTAACGTAAGTACCCATCTATAACTACCCTTTCCACTAGCTAAGTGACAACGTAAACTAGCTAGACAACCAAAGGTTCTACCCATTTTACTCGGTTAATTTAACATAACAACGCTCGTAATTTAATAGAGGTTTAACGTAAACTCAGTTACTACATATGCCATTGATATAACTATCAGCTAACTCATTATATAACTCGAAACAATACCGTAATATTTTTACAACATTAACATGAGGATTCCCATTAATATAACATATATTATTCATCTCATAAATATACAGTACAAGCACCCCGCAATCTAAGCTGTAGTGCCCACATACTCTGCTATCCATCCCGGTGCATCACGTACATAAGGATCACATATTCCGAATCTCTCAGGAATAGTTCAGATAACACAAATCACAAATAGTGGAGGCGAACACAGTCACCATCACATGGGTCACGCACATACCTACGCTCCCATGGTCAGCGGACTTATTAATATCACAATAATTCTTTCTATGACCTATGTTCATCAAGGTACCAGTCTATATCCCCCCCGTAGGCACACAAGGATTAGAGGGTCCTAAGCGAACGAAACCTCCCGTGATAGCAAGTATGGTAGGTATGTCATACATACAATCCATATATTAATACTAAGTAAACACACATCTTAGTAATACCGTATTATATTCGTAGTACATTTTGCACTCTCGTACTAATTATAATTATCACAACTTATTTTATTCCGGTTCATAATTATACATGCCATAATTTATCCTCACATCGTAGTAGACACTCACGTCTCAACCCAAACGGTTCATTGAATATAACTCTGGGGTATGATTTACTCATCTCAATAATCCAAAAGTCCCAAATCTAACCTTACATCAATAAAGGAAGGTCATCTATATCCTCGAACAAGTTTAAGGGGCTCCAAAAGTCAAAATAGTCCAAAAAGGGTCAAACTGTCAACTCGTTAGAAGTCTCGTTCGAACGAGGCTTCGAACGAGTTTGGACTGTCAGGTCGTTAGAAGTCTCGTTCGAACGAGGCTGTTCGAACGAGATCCCAGTTCGTTCGAACGAACTGACCCTTCTAACGATATCTCGTTCGAACGAGATATCGAACGAAAACCCCTACTCGTTAATAACGACTGGTCAACTCGTTAGAAGCTCGTTCGAACGAGCTCGTTCGAACGACCTGGGGGCTGCTTCTAACGAGATGCCAGTTTCGGCCCAGAATTTTCCAAAAGTCGTTTTTCACCATTTTTACTCCTCAAATCACCTCTAAAATTTATCCCAACAATTGTTTTAAAGTCTCTAAACAATCCTAAACATAGTATAACCACATCCTAACACGTTTGTATGGATTTACTCACCCAAATCATCAATCAATTTACAATTACTTAAACTTTTCCCCAATTCATTTATGAACATGAACCCTAGGTTTAAATCATCCTCAAATTCCAGAATTTATTTTGTTTTAATTCCTTCAAATCACAATCAATATAAGGGGAAATCATCTCCTATCATACTACATGCAATTCTCTTCACAATATTCAAGTTCTAACTTCAAACTACATGGGTTTTCATTGTCTTCCAAGAACAGTTGTAATTTATCAATCTTCTAACATGGAGGAAACATTCTACGAATTTAAATATGATTAAAACACTTGCCTTGGTTTGATTT
This sequence comes from Sambucus nigra, assembly GCA_949130495.1. NCBI lineage: Eukaryota > Viridiplantae > Streptophyta > Magnoliopsida > Dipsacales > Adoxaceae > Sambucus > Sambucus nigra. Next base: position 110,347,192 of record OX422217.1, read on the forward strand.
CTGGTTTTGATGTAGGTTTGATGAAGTTTCTGCAGAGTTTCCTCTCTCTCTCTCTCCTTCTCCAAGCTTTCTTCTCCAAAAGGCTATGGTGGCTAGGGTTTGCTTTGGGGAACCTATGAAAACCTAATTTTAATAAACCTCCGTAGCTTGTTGGGTTAATAAAGGTTGGTTGGGGTCAATCCTTATCAGATTACAACTCTCAATTTTCGTCACTTTTAATTACCCAAAAATACCAAATTACTAAAATACCCTTTATGGTGCCGGAATGGCCTAAAAATACCCCGGGACCCAAACTATACCCCCGGCTAGTGTTTTCTGACTATCTCGACCCTTCCGGACGCGTTGGCGCACTCAAAACGACCATACGGATTATCGATTTTAAATTCACTTTTATTAACAAAATATTATACCGTGACGCGGCGGTCCCACGCGTCTCAACAAAATTTCCAAATTGCCGTATATAAATCTCACGACAAATTTTATAATACCAAATACATATATAATCATATATGTACATAATCAAATACCAATTCGTATCTCATTAGTATTTATAACCCGGATTAATTTCCAATTAATACACATTTAATTAATTAAACCCAAAAATAAATATAGCCAAAAGTACGGGGTATTACATCTGTGAGATACTTTCAGAATCTTTTGGGGAATAGGGTGCAATGTGAGGATGCAGATGATGTTCTTAGGGAGGTAATAAAGACTAAACTCACCTCTCACCAAGATGAATTACTAGAAGTAGATGTCTCCCACGATGAGATTAAGGTAGCTATGTTTGCTATTGGGCCTAATAAGGCTCCTGGGCCTGATGGTTTCAATAGCCACTTCTTTGAAGAAAATTGGCAGCTTGTGGGGGATGATGTGTGTGATGCAATTAAGTACTTCTTTGATACTGGTATGTTCTTTGATCAGTGAAACTGTACTGCCCTGGCTTTAATTCCTAAGGTGGATGCACCTGTTTCTATGAAGGATTTCAGACCTATATCCTGCTCTAACACCATTTACAAATGCATATCCAAAGTGATCACTCTTAGGCTCAAGAAGTTGATGCCTACTCTTATCAGCAATAACCAAGCTGCATTTGTGGAGGGAAGTTCTATTGCTGACAATATCCTTTTACTCCAAGAATTAATGAGGCTACCACAAGGACTCCTTCCCTCCTAGATGTGTTATCAAGATTGATATGCTTAAAGCTTATGATTTGGTTAGTTGGGACTTCTTGCTTAATCTTTTGGCTCAGTTGGGTGGATAACTATGTGTGTGACCACTACAAGGTTCTCTACTAATCTGAATGGTGAGCTGAATGGCTTTTTTCATGGTAGGAGAGGACTTAGACAGGGAGATCCTTTATCTCCCTACCTGTTCCTGCTTGTAATGGAAGTGCTCACTGGGATCATATCCAAAGCAACTGAATCTGCCCTATTCAAGTAACATCCTAAATGTAAGGAGATATCCCTCACCCATCTTAGTTTTGCTGATGACTTGATTGTTTTTACTGGTGGGGATATAGAGTCTTGCAGAATTGTTAGAGATGCCATTGCTGGTTTTAGTTCCTATTCTGGTCTTATGGTTAACTTGGATAAAAGTAGCTTGTTCACTACTGGGATCAATATGGATGGGATTCAAGAGATTTCTTCTATCCTGGGCATTCAACATGGGAACCCCCCCCCCCCCCCCCTTTAAATATCTTGGGGTGCCTCTCATTACTACTAGACTGAAAAAGGAGGACTGTCAGATCCTGGTGGATAGGATCACCATGAGAATCAAATGCTGGACTAATAAATTTTTGAGTTTTGCAGGTAGACTTCTTCTTGTGAAGACTGTCATTTTCAGCATACAAGTCTATTGGGCTTGCACCTTTATTTTGCCTAAAAGCATCATAAAGAAGATTGAGAAAATTATGAAGAATTACCTGTGGAAAGGGGATGAAACTAACAGTAAAGGTGCTAAAGTTGCTTGGGAGGACATCTGTGTGTCTTTGGAGGAAGGGGGGCTAAATATCAAGAGTCTAGAGACATGGAACATAGGTGCTATGGCTAAGCACTTATGGAACTTATACAGTAAGAAGGATAGTTTATGGATCAAGTGGTGCAATATATACAAAATCAAAGGAAGGAGCATATGGGCTTTGAGTATTCCAAATGATGCTTCATGGATTTGGAGGAAAATTCTCAAGATAAGGGATAAGTTTAGAAGACATATCAAAACAATCATTGGGAATGGGACTCAAACTTTTATGTGGTTTGACTATTGGCATCCTAATGGGACACTGCTTCCCCTTTATGGTAATAACATTGTGTATGACTCAGCTAGTAGCCTTAAAGCTAAAGTTTCTGATTTCATCCACCAAATGTAGTGGAGATGGCCCTCAACTGTGACCTGGGAGTTAAATGAAGTGAAGAATGCTTACTTACCTGCAATTCTTGAGGGAAATGACTATGTGGTTTGGCTTCCTTCCAAGGTAGGGACCTTCACCATTGCATCTGCTTGGGAGCTATTGAATACCCATAAGCCTCCTGTCACTTGGAGCAAGTTTGTCTGGGTTTGCATTCCTAAGTTTATCCTCACCATTGTGGTGAACACCTTTGCCCAACCACTTATTCCATCATTGACCACTACCTCACATCGGTTTTCATTCTCGTGCTCCTATATGCTCGAATGCTCAAGCGGTTACAGATAATGCCTACACGCACATCATCATGAGACCAGAGTGCAAAAATGATAAGTTCGCCAAGTTGATCATGCCGTACGCAAATTACATGGAGCGCTAAACAATTTATATCATTCTCAGCATCAACGTAAACACAAAAATGACAATAAATAAAAATCATTCATAATAAAAACTCAATAAATGATGACAATAAGAATAACTGAACTAGCATGTTTTGCTGATGATTTAATTGTCTAGCGCAAGGAGATAGCATTGACTCACCTTAGTTTTGCTGATGATTTAATTGTCTTTGCTGGAGGGGACACTGTTTCCTGCAGCATTGTGAAGGAGGCAATATCAAAGTTTAGCTCCTTATCTGGGCTGATGATCAACTTAGAGAAGAGCAACCTTTTCACTGCAGGGATTAGTGAGGATGAGATTCAGGACATTTCAATTATTCTTGGCATTCAGCATGGGACCACTCCATTTCGATATCTTGGGGTTCCTCTCATCACAACTAGGTTGAAGAAGGAGGACTGCTCTCACTTGGTGGATAGAATAACAATGAGAACCAGATGTTGGACTAATAAGTTCTTGAGTTTTGCAGGTAGGCTCCTTCTAGTGAAGACTGCGATTTTCAGCATTCAAGTGTATTGGTCTAGCATTTTTATTCTGCCCAAGACTATTATAAAGAAGATTGAGCAAATTATGAGAAATTACTTATGGAAAGGGGATGAGGCTAATAGCAAAGGGGCTAAAGTTGCTTGGGTGGATCTTTGTGTTTCTCTTGATGAAGGAGGGCTCAATATTAAATGTTTAGAGACTTGGAACACAGCGGCTATGGCGAAGCATTTGTGGAATCTTTGTAGTAAGAAGGACAGCTTATGGATCAAGTGGTGTAATACTTACAAGATCAAAGGAAGAAGCATATGGGCTTTGAGTATCCCAAATGATTCTTCATGGAGTTGGAGGAAAATCCTCAAGAACAGAGAGAAGTTTAGAAGTCAAATCAAGACCTGCATTGGGAATGGTGCGCATGCATTTATGTGGTTCGATTATTGGCACCCTAATGGCCCTTTACATACCCTTTATGGGGATAACATTGTCTATGATTCTGCTAGCAATCTAAAAGCTAAAGTGTCAGATTTTATACACCATTTGGAGTGGAGATGGCCATCAAGAGTGACATGGGAGCTGAATGAAGTGAAGAATGCTACTCTTCCTACAATCCACGGGGGATCTGATACTGTTGTGTGGCTCCCATCAAATCATGGAATGTTCACCATTGCGTCCGCTTGGGAACTTTTAAAGGCCCATAAGCCTATGGTCAACTGGAGCAAGTTTGTGTGGAGTAAGGTTTGTATCCCTAAATGCTCTTTCATAACTTGGTTGGTGGTTAGGAAGGCCATCAACACTAAAGTTAAATTACATTATTGGGGAGTTTCTGTGGATGACCTGTGTGAGTTATGTGGGACTGGAAGGGAGTCTTATAACCATTTGTTCTCTCAGTGCAGCCTTAGTAAATGTATATGGGAGGAGGTGATGCTTAGGAACCAATATTACAGGGATGCCCAGGATCTGAATAGTGAGTTGGGTTTGGCTAATGTTAACCATTCTACGAAGACCCTTTGTGACAAGATTAGATCCCTTTCCTTTACTACCACTATTTATTGCATTTGGATGGAGAGGAATTCTAGATGCTTTAAGCATGTTTCCAATTCCCTTGATTCTATTATCAAGGGTATTGAAAACATGGTTAGAGCAAAAGCTCTCACGTGGAAGAAGGACAGAAGGAGTTTTACTAACTGGATGGCTTGTATGTACTGGAACATCCCTGAAGATAAACTTCTAGTTTAGTTTTTTGTTTGGTTCCGGCCTGGTTGGCTGTTTGCCTGTGGGGTATGCCCTAGGGCTTTCTTGTTCTGTGGAGGGGTTTCTTCCTCTGTATATCTTTTGGTCTTTTTATATATACAATTAAATTCCCAAAAAAAAAAAAAAAAGAATAACTGAACTGAGATTAACTGAAACTCCAATAAATTTGAATTCATTATAATATAAATCTCTTTATGCAAGTGTCTCAACTGAAATTAAAGATACAACTTAAACCATCTCGGATCCAAGCTCCTAAATACAAGTTGCTACGGATGTGAAACAACGATTCCTACTCAAAGGATGATGACCAACCACTGAAAGTCTGACCGCTTAGCCCGGCTAATCCTATATAATAATAATAATAACAGCAACAACAACAACAACAACAACGTACCAAAAACAAAAGACGGTGCATGAGTCCCTTTTCGGATGGTTGAGAGCTTCTCTCTCTAGGGTTTGCGTTTACACCCATTTTCCAGCCACCTCTCTTCCCGTCCCTCCCTCCTCTTCGTTTTTTCCCCATCCCGTCACCGTTGATGTTTCTGTCCTCAATCAATCGCCATATTATCCCCATGTTTGCACTTCATGTCAGATTGGTCGTGGGAGGGCCCTCATCTTCGATGATGGGTATGGGCTCTTGAGCCTTTGCTTTGTAGGGGTCGGATCTAGAACGTTGGTCGGACTTTGGTTCTGATCCCGGGGTTAACACAAGAGCGAGAGCTTGAAGATTCTTACTGCCGCTCTTTCCTTGTTGGGGGTTTCCTGCTTGAGACCGATATTTTCCCCAGGTCTACTTCACGTCAGGTCTATGGTGGTGCTAGCCCCGATGTATGGGCGGATGCGGCGATGGTTGATTCTGGTGAGGGATGGGGTTGGGCGGTGGTGTCGTCTTTGGGTGTTGCCTTTTTGGTTGTGCGTCGTCCTTGGTGTGGACCTGCTTGTTCGTCTTCCCCGACGCGCGGTGGGTTTTGGCTTTGGAATTTTAACTGGGTTTCTTCTTTGAGGCTGTCTGGTTGCGCCGTTTTGGTGTGGTCCTTGGTGGCCTTTGGGATTGTTGGGTGTCCAATGTTGTAGTTGTCCGTTGGTAACTTGCTCGATGGTGGCTCTGTTGGGGTTGCGATGTGGTGGCATTTTTCTCCTGCCGAGTTAGCCTCGCGACGGCCTGTCCATTGCTTGGCCAGTTGTAGCTATGTTTGGCCGGCGGTGGACTCTTGCGGTTGGTTTTTCCGACAATGCTGTTGATGGTTATTACTATCGTGGTTCGGGTGTATACCCGTTGGCTGTTTGGTTCAGGGTTACGTTTGACTTGGGCTGGGTCCACCACTGTGGGTGTGAACCCTTATGCTTGTTGGGCTGCGTGTTTGTTTGCCCCTTGTTGGGCCTTGTTTTGTTTGTTGTGTTTGTTTGTGCTGTTTATGCTTGGGTGGGGCATGCCCCACCATGTTGAATTTTCTTGTTTGCCTTTGGGGTATGCCCCTTGGCTTCTATGTTTTTTTGTTGAGGTTTTTTCCTCGCATACTTGTAAAGTTTCTGGTTACGTTCTATATACACATAATTTTCCCAAAAAAACAACAACAACAACAACAACAACAACAATAATAATAATAATAATAATAATAATAATAATAATAATAATAATAATAATAATAATAATAATAATAATAATAATAATAATAATAATAATAATAATAATAATAATAATAATAATAATAATAATAATAAAAATAATAATAACTGGGGGGAAGGGAGGGGAGGGGAGGGGAGGGGGGAAGATTTATAAATTCAAGTTAAAGCTCGAAAGTTGCAAGAAATATCTTACATTATCAAAACAATAGTAATCGAGCGATTCATTTACGATAAACATGCCATCTGATCGACACTCACATGCAATGAATACCTCACCTCTCATATAAGTGAAATGCTACGACCATGTCCCAACCCATGGCATAATTATACTATAAGTCTTTACCTCTAAACTAATAAGGACTATCACATAACGAATAACTATCATGGAATGCAACTGACTACTCACGTAGAATACACTCCAATACCCATGCATATATTCTCATTAAGATACTAATGGTCTAAAAAACATAAAACTATCTCTGTCTTCACATCTTTTAAATTAAACATGTCCGTACGTACACAATACGATCCCAAATCAACTCGTACTTATGTCACCTGCACAATAATACATAATCTCAAACTGAATACACAAATTTGACATAGGGCTTGCGATCAAAGTTTCAATCACTGGATTAATATCATTTACACGTATATAGGTCTCACAACAGCCACACGAAGGCATCTACCTTCGAGGGACTTTCTCGTGATTCTATCGATAAATTCGTAGGAGTCCCTCACCTAACGGATTTGAAAACGTACACACATAAATGAGAAGGGGGGATCACTATGCAATCACACTACTCGATAGTCTTATACCCAAACTTGATCAATGTATAAGATCATCCACCTTTCTCATCATAAAGCATAGACCGACTGAACGTATGATCTAAATATGTCAACACGCAGTAACAGCATCGCATAAATTGCTAGATGGATGGAGCCATCGATATCTCTCCTCATGAGAGGGTGGACATCTTGAACGTGTGATCACAACACATCGACGTGTACAAAAGTCCTGCGTCAACAGCCAGACATGCGATACACGATCACAACCACTGGAATCTAACACCCCGACTGATAGATTCACCACGAGTAACAGGTTTGTTCATATAGTCGAGCAATATATATATATATATATATATATATATATATATATATATATATATATATATATTTAATAGTTTAGTTGGGCCTTTGGTGTAGTCCCTAATATGTATTTTAACCTCACACACACACGTGGTAATGCCTCACAACACACACAGTAATGCCTCACAACATAAATATAATACCCACTTAATTATTATACGCATAACATGTAGTCCAAAATTATATAATTAATATCACAAATTAATTCTTTAGAATACGGGACACAAAAATCACATCACATAAAAAATTAATTATCGTCTGAATTATGCGTTTTATTATTACCAAATCACACAGGTAATAATTAATCTCATTTATTATTTTGATATATAATAAATAAAAGCCATGAAACTACAGGGTATTACACTAATCCACGAGAAAAATAAAGAGATTACAAGAGATTAGTCATTTGCCGAGTTTGACTTCATTTATAAGCTCTCATAATCCACCAATCCTCAATACTCCCCCTGATTAGCAGCTATCATCCAAAGCTCTGTTGTAGAGAAAGAAGAATCTATCTCCACTAGCTTCCACACATCCAATTTGAATAACACATATCCAAAACGTTAGATCTTCCTCCTTGTTTACCTCCCAACTAAAGATCTCCAATAGCAAGTGATGGGAAATGTTTCCTAACATTGTTTTGATGAATCACTCAAAAATCACTCACAAAATGTTTCAATCTAAGTGAGGAAAAATCCAATCTTATTTAGGGTTTTTAGAGAGAGAAAGAGAAACTCTTGGATCTATAGATTTCATCAAAGAGAAATAAGAGTTCCAATTGACAAGTGGAGCCAAAATGCATTTTTATAGTGAAAAAATCTATTTTCCCGCCTCTGCAAAGTCTGTGCACACAGTGTTTTTTTAGTCATGTACGCGACCATAAACTAAGAAAAATAGAACTCAATGGTCCCATCCATCCCCACAGATCCATTTCACTATCATGCACACGGTTTTAGGCAGAATACAAAACCTTTTAAAAATTGCCCAACCAAAAGGCAACATTTGCATGCATTCTCAAACTACGATATTTTAAGGAAAAGAATAAGTGAAATAAATGTGGAAAAGAATATGTGGACAAAGTGAGGGACTCCTAAAGTGTATCAAACTTCACATACCTTATCCTAATAGGTCCAATCATTCATTTGAGTCTTTGAGTCGATGAAAAGATGCAGTGTAAGACGACTCAAATGCGAATAGATACATGTAAGGAAATCAAGCTTCTAGGCATATAAGGACTGTTAGGGATATGTTCCCGGACTTAAATAAAAATTCCTAAATGTATGACAAATAAAATAGTTTGAAATGATCAAGCCAAGAAACAAACATATGGATTCTAAGTGATTTTGATTTATGTCTTCTTTAGATGCTCTAGGACTCTATCTTCCTTCGTTCATTCAAATTGTGCATATTTTAATACTCACAATGTCTTTGTCTTGTGGAGTCAACGATTGATAATGTCGTAATCAGAATCTAAATCAAAATGTAACCATTTCTTTGTGTTAGTGCGGTGCTGACTCAACACTATTGATAAGTTTGTCAGGGTATCATGTTGGGACTTGTTTTCAATATGTTTATCGGAGGCATGTCTCGTAAAGAGGGTATATCCATGAAATCATCCTATGCAATCGCGCTAATGTCACTGGTAGGTGGCTATTTGGAAGGTTTAAGCCTTGCTTGGTAAATATTGACGGTAGCAAATCCTCACTAATGAGGTTATCTAAATAGTCTGCCCAGGGGACTTATATAAATATTTGAGCATGATTATTAGATTCTGGACAAGGTGTGAGGGACTAGATTGGCAGTGAACGTAGAAACTGTTTTGAGTCGTAAGTATTCAGTTTCAAAGGATACATTTAATTATGTTAGATTCCCGAGGCGTGGACATGAAGGGTTTATTAGTAAGTTTTAAATTGGATTTGTTGACGAACATCTGTCTATTATACACATATATATTATTGTACGGGATATGAAATGCAAGCATCTTGCAGGAAAGGAAATGAGATGTTAAGATTTATTCGGGGATGGCAGCGAATAAAGGTATTTTAATATGAAGCATTACATTGTTTTATATGTTGTATGGACAAATGTGTTATTGAAGGAGTTTTTTTTAAAGACACAATGTGATATACAAAAATGTGAAGTATTGGAAGGGATCTCTTCTTATACTGGTATATGTGAACTTGACAAAAAAAATATGAAGTATTACAGGTGATCTCTTCCTATGCTGGTATATGTGGACTCAAGTCGTGTTACGTATATCATTATGAACGGGTGCACTCCTCGTTTGTATGGGAGAGTGATGTACGGGAACACATATTAAAAGTGCGAAGAATTATTGTTACATGATCATGATGAAACTTAAATTGTTGGAGTGTGAATAAAAATGAAGATTCATATAGTAAAGGTTAAATTAGAAGGTTAGTAGTTGTATATGTTTGCATTTAATATGTGAAAAGGTACGAAATTCAATAACTAGTCGATATATCACAAATGATGAGAATATGGGTTCATAGTGAATTATTACAAGTAGAATAGAAGAGTAATGAGAGTTGATATGTACGTCTTTAATATTATGAGTACATGTAGTGGATCTCTTGTGATGTTTTGAAAAGCTTATATGAATAGTAAAGTTGAGATAATGTGTTTGACACCCCGCCTAATAAAATACCGGGTGATCAATCCTATACCAAATTAAAATGGGAGTCTCATATGGTTCATTCTCAGCATCACTTTTGAAAACCAACTTAATTACTAATAACCTATTAGGCTGGCGTCAAATTTTTTTTAACTAATCTTTTTAACTAAACCATTCAAATAAATCAATCACAATAATTTATATGCAACAACTGAAATTAAATAAAATAACCGAACACTCGATACAATTTAATACAACCAAATCGAATGCCGCACTAAAAGACGGTAAAAATAAATTAATACAATTGGGCTATCGCCCCGAATGTTACTACAATGCTTCCTATACATATCAGAAGAATATAAGCGTCTAAAATGAACCTGCATGCATCCACAGCTGCTGCAGCGAACGTCTGACTAGAAAGAATCATCATCCAGGCGTCCCTGTGTCTGGACACCTAATATATATAGATATAGCAAGAGAGGAAAATAGAGAAATGGGCCAGAGCCCGAGCTTGAAAATATTTTAGCAAGTGCATAAATGCCATATTTTAAAATATAAAAATCTCTCATATTTAAACTGGTGTCGCACTCACATGAGATACCCTTTACCTCTCATCTATAGTGCACGCCTAACGTTCTATACTTAGTCTATTGTAGCTACAACTACCCAAGCTATTTAGACTAGAGTACTCATTTGAACTTATCTACACATCTAAGTTCCCGTACCGCCCATACAGTACTAAGTTTCATTAACACCTCTCATAGTGTTAATAAATTTCCAAGTAACATTTCACATATGTTAGTTTCTGATTTGAAAGTTAAGTCTGACCACTTAGATGCTCACTGTCTAATATTATGTTTTGCCCATTAAGCTTTCTCCGCTTAAGTTAATAGTTAGATGTATTCACGTCATCTAATTATCTACTACTTCGTCCTAGTAGATTATTCATGTAGTATATATCTCACACACAATATAGACTGTAAGTAGAATTGGCCCGGTCTAATCGTCGACTCCAATTATCCCAAATTATTTGCCTTTTTGATGTATGAACATCATATAATCATCTACCATTCTACCCAAGTAGATTATTTATATAGTATGTATTTCACACATAATAATTTTCTACTACTTCATCTTAGTAGATTATTCATATAGTATATATTTCACACACAATATAAACTATAAGGATAATTGGCCTAGTCTAATCATCGACTCCAATTATCCCAATTTATTTATCTTTTAGATGTATGAACATCTTATAATCATCTACCATTCTACCCAAGTAGATTATTTATATAGTATATATTTCACACACAATATATACTATAAGGAGTATTGGCTCGGTCTAATCATCAACTCCAATTCTCCTATCATTTACATTGGCCCGGTCTAATCCTCGACTCCAAATGTAAATGAAAAAAATAGAATATTGGCTTGGTCTAATCCTTGACTCCAATATCATGTAGGCACTGTAGGTATTCACCCAACCAAAGTACAAAATTTATAGGTATTCACACAACCAAATTATTCATACTTGTACATAATATATTTCTTTAATATTCACCGTACTTGTTTGCTTTACGAATTTATTTCACTTTCGTATTTATTCGAGTATAATCATCTACCATTCTACCCAAGTAGATTATTTATATAGTATATATTTCACACACAACATATATAGTATAAGGAGTATTGGCCCGGTCTAATCATCGACTCCAATTCTCCTTTCATTTAAATTGGCCCGGTCTAATCCTCGACTCCAAATGTAAATGAAAAAATAGAATATTGGCTCGGTCTAATCCTCGACTCCAATATCATATTGGCACTGTAGGTATTCACCCAACCTAAGTACAAAATTTATAGGTATTCACACAACCAAATAATTCATACTTGTACGTAATATATTTCTCTTTAATATTCACCGTATTTGTTTGCTTTACGAATTTATTTCACTTTCGTATTTATTCGAGTATAATTATCTACCATTCTACCTAAGTAGATTATTTATATAGTATATATTTCACACACAATATATATACACTATAAGGAGTATTAGCCCAGTCTAATCATCGACTCCAATTCTCTTATCATTTACATTGGCCCTCCTCGACTCCAAATGTAAATGAAAAAATAGAATATTGGCTCGGACTCATACTTCGATCACCAATTTTTTTATTTAGATACTATAGGTATTCACACAACCTATATATTACTATGCATCAATAGGTGTTCACTCAACCCGATAATACGCATTAGTACATAGTATATCTCTCTCACATATTTGTCGTACTATTTGTCTTACGATTTATCTCACTATCGTATATATAGGAGTGTTCACACAACTCTAAGGGTCCTAGTTACCCCTTGTTAACCTACTAACCCAATAAATTTAAGCTCGCTCACGCTTTTTTTTCCGTAATTATATTCTTATCATCTTGAATTAGATTACGTCACAATCAAGCCTATGAATTTTCACTTTAATTCTCTCACAAAATTAAATTCCAACACTCAATCATAGACCTACTGCCATCATTATTCCAGCAATATATTTCATCAAGGTCCCAAACACTTCCCCGATAAAATTTTTAGCCATTTGAGGCTTAAAAAGAAAAATCTCACATTTTCTGGCAGCCGAAACGAATCATAAATTTTCTGGAAGATTAAACACCATCTAATAAAATATAGATTTCTCCCTCTATATAACTCCGATTGACCTGATTCAAATCTTATTAGAAAGATAACTTCAATACCTTTCTTTTCATCCATAAATTAGCATCTAATTCAAATCATACAAAAAATGGCATGCATTTGAATTCTCTCAAAAATATCCGTAACTCAACTGTTCTGGCAGCTTAAATACCTTGCACTAAAACAACTATAACTCACTTTACATAAGTCCAATTGACCTCATTCAAAGCTCATTAGAAAGATAACTTCCATACTTTTCTTTTCATCCATAAATGAGCATCTAATTCAAATCATACAGAAAATGGCATGCATTTGAATTGTCTATAAAATTTTCGATTTGATTCCCGAGCTAACAATTTAAATCTCGGAACTGCTTCCTTAGAAAAATCATTATAAATCCAAAATAAATCGAAAAAATACGCGGTTGGTGCCCACGCGACCGTATCGAAAAGATACAACTTTCATCTTTTAACTAAGAGCTGAATCGATTCACTTCATAGATGAATCGATTCGGAAAGGACATAGTTAGTATTCACCTTCTTCTCCAAAAATCCCAAACCTCCATTAATACACCTCCAAGGTTTTCATCTTCTTTCCCATCATCATCCAACCTCAAACAATCATAAATACACACATAAAAAGGGTTTTAATCATCCTAGAACGCAGATCCAACAATTAATTTTAATTAATTTCTAAGTTTCCCAATTTTGATATTATCCACAGTTTATTCGTTAATCTTCCGAAAAAACCGTTTTGATTCACGAAAACTCATCCAAAAAATCTTTATAGTTTTACACACCAACTATAATATGAGAAATAAACATACTAAATTAATAAAGCAAGTAAACACTTGCCTCGTGGATAAAATCCGATGACCTCGAGTCGAATCCCACGAAGTTTGGTCGAAAATCCCCTTTTTTCTTCCTATTTTCCTTCCTCTTCTTTCTTCTCTTCTTTCTCTCTTCCCTTTCTCTCTCCTAGGGCTGCAATGTGGAAGAAATGAGGGTTCTCCCCTTATAAATCCCGAAATTGGGTGAATACCCAATTGTAAAATGACTCGTATGCGAGTCCTGACTAGTCCAAAAAGCCCCCGAAACCCAAACATTACCCCCGGGTACTTCATTTTGACTAACTCGGCCCATCCGGACTTAACCGTGCACTCAAAATCGACATCCGAATTAATTTATAAAAATCCTTATCTCACACCCAAATTAGTCTATACCGACTCCCGACTAAGATAAATAAATACCATGTCACTAATACATGTTATGACGTACATAAATTATTACTATTCACTTAGTACTTAAATTTCCCTAAATATTAACCATTCACTTTCCGATTAATATTTAAATAAATATTACCATAATTAATTCAATTAAATTACGACACCCAAGTAATTTAATATTTCCCGAATTAATTTAATATTACATGCACAGAAATAGGGGGTGTTACATACTCCCCCCCCCCCCCCCCCCCCCTTACAAAGGAATTTTGTCCCCGAAATTAGGACAATGCCGGTACTAAAACTTAGGATTTTTTTAAAATCACAAAGTATAAAGTTCCCCAAGTATGCTCATATATATATATATAGTCTCATCATCCCTATATATTTACAATAATCCTGCACCCTTATGTTAAGACCACTTGGCGCAAAGCATTTATTATTTACACCACATCTACTAATCTCACACAGTAGAAATATTCACAAATCCATATATATATATATATATATATATATATAGTCACATCATCCCTATACATATATATATTCATCCTGCCCCCCGGGTTAACACCCATTAGCGCACTTAATCAATAATGTTCTTGCATCCCCCGGTTATCACCCATTTGTGCTCTTAATAATAATATCACATAATAGGTATACACACATCCTATTAAGATTCATAGGCATATTCCCAACCTAATCATACACTTCTCATATGTATTTTATTCTCATCGCTACGTATAGTATAAATATTCAGATTACTATCTCTCTCGTAATATCCAAGGTACATTCCCTATACCGAATAATTAAAGTATTAATTCTCATATACTCTTTCGAAATTTGGTACTACATACACCCCTTATTTCCTTGGAGTATGCTAACAATACAGTCATGCGCAAGCCACTCGTCAACACTCGTTCGAGTAAGACTCCGCTATACTTTCTCACAATAATTTGGTATCCTTTTTATCAAGAGGTACCTTTTAAATGGCTTTCCACAACCTTTCAACCCATCTCAGGTGTGCTAGCTCTCGTTGCACATATATGCTTGAATTATCGTCATTCTCACACGACATTCAATCCGTCATACCAATTTAACCTTGTTTGTACCTGCCCCTCAAGCATATATTCTACACATTCATTTTCACGGCCTTCTATCTCGGACATCTTTGGAACTAACTAACCAGGGTGCCCATACACCCTATCATTCGTGCATATCTGCAAAACCATAATATAATCTGTGCATAACATTTGTGCCCATAAAAACATGGGTATTCTCAATCACCCCACTAATCATAATATAATTTTCCTCGACATCGTCTCACCCTTCAACCTGTGGTGGGAGGAAAACTTTTTTTTCAGTGCTTTTTCAAGGCACTACAGGCTTCGCATGCCTTATTTGCATAATATCCCTCAGTTCGACGTGTTCTCTCCACACGTAAAATGAGTAACAACTACAGTGTTAGCCCTTACCCTAGCATCCAACACATCTCTCAACTCCCGCGTCTCTAAAGGAGTGATATAACAATGCGCTCTTTCTATCACTAAGTACTGAGCGCTAAACAAAATAACGAGCTCGATCTCTCCGCTCGGTTGTAACCCAGTATACCCTGAATCATATCAATCTAGTCCTTACACATCGAGATTAACTGTAACAAGACCTCTATGCTCTCCAAAGTCCCCAACAAAATGTATCATAAGTGCGAGCTCAAAGAATCGCCAAATGGCACATCGTGCACTGGAATAGCGAACACGATAGCCTTGCACTGGCCCACTACCTCTCTAACCATTATTACTAACCAGGAGAATATCATACCCGTCTAACACATCACTAAAACGAGTAGTTCTAATATATTCCCCACTAAGTCTACGGATGAATTCAATGATAACCCCGTTACACAACGGTATAATATGTACACATAATAATGTATCGACATATCCACTAAACTCGTCTCACATGTGAATCTAGCGTTAATAAAAATATCATGACTTGTAATTTATGGGGATTGGCCACAACTTCCAAGGTGATTAGGAGCATCGAGGAAATGGTGCAAGGAAAATCTAGCTATTGGAAGAAATATCGAAGATCTTACTCCAACTGGATGACTTGTAATTTATGGGAATTACCCAACTCTCTCTTGTATGACTAAATGTTTAGATCGTTGGTCACTAGATGCATGTATCTAGCTGACTCTTTGGCCTTTTGGCCTTTGTATATTTGGGTCTTTTGTTTCTAATACACTTTAATTACCGAAAAAAAAAAAATATCATGACTCGCTCGGTCACACAAAATATACCTCATTCGCCCGAGGATACAACTCATATTTCTACCTTGCCAATCTCCCTGGTTGTTCAAACGATTCTCGGACATAACACGCTTGTCCGAACCGAACCCTAAAACTATCTTAACCATTGCCCTGCTAGGCACCATACTCATGTCCCTTTACTCGCTTTGGGCAAAATCAATATGTGTGATCTCACCCTCCACATAAAAATATCTCCCGATAAAATCCCTTATATTTGTGGCCACGCTGGACCCCGTTGTTCCTTTAGCACCGCTGGCCCCAGGGAACACACTACTGGCCTTACCAGCCCTGACTGAATTCACCGTCACTCGGTCAGAATTCAATTATCTGCATCATTTAAATGGTTCCCCCACATGGATCTCTCTCCCCGTGGTGTTTCACTAGTACCTTTACTTCCAATCTTACACCCTGACTAATTTCTCAAATTCTTTTAGCTCCCTTCATGTAGAAGAACCAATTGCTCAAACAAAATAGAGGTGACCTCGACTACGGTCATCATCCCCGAAATATATTTTACAACACCAACTGAGCCCCGCCTCCTGCTATTCTCCAAACGGCCCTCACCGATCGTCCTTCGTTGTTTGGCATACGAATCACACACAAATGTGTATAAAATGTACTACAAGTATACACAAATAGTAGGAGGATAAAATCTCATAATAGGAATCAACAATCCTTAGCATAGGGCTCTATATCAATCGAACGGTACGCTTTAAATACAGTAAGTTGTACAAATCCTATGGACACTAGAACCTGATGCTCTGATACCACCTTTGACACCCCGCCTAATAAAATACCGGGTGATCAATCCTATACCAAATTAAAATAGGGGTCTCAAATGGTTCATTCTCAATATCACTGTCGAAAACCAACTTAATTACTAATAACCTATTAGGTTGGCGTCAAATTTTTTTTAAACTAATTTTTTTAACCAAACCATTCAAATAAATCAATCACAACAGTTTATACGCAACAACTGAAATGAAATAAAATAACCGAACACTCGATACAATTTAATACAACCAAATTGAATGCCGCACTAAAAGACGGTAAAAATATATGAATACAATTGGGCTATCGGCACAAATGTTACTACAATGCTTCCTATACAGATCACAAGAATAGAAGCGTCTAAAATGAACCTGCATGCTTCCACAGCTGCTGCAGCGAGCGTCTGACTTGAAAGAATCATCATCAAGGCGTCCATATGTCTGGATACCTAATATATATAGATATAGCAAGAGAGGAAAATAGAGAAACGGGCCAGAGCCCGAGTTTGAAAATATTTTGGCAGGTGCATAAATACCATATTTTACAATATGAAAATCTCTCATATTTAAACTGGTGTCGCACTCACATGAGATACCCTTCACCTCTCATCTATAATGCACTCCTAACGTTTTATACTTAGTCAATTGTAGCTACAACTACCCAAGCTATTTAGACTATAGTACTCGTTTGAACTTATCTACACATCTAAGTTCCCGTACCGCCCATACAGTACTAAGTTTCATTAACACATCTCATAGTGTTAATAAATTTCCAAGTAACATTTCACATATGTTAGTTTCTGATTTGAAAGTTAAGTCTGGCCACTTAGATGCTCACTGTCTAATATTATGTTTTGACCATTAAGCTTTCTCCGCTTAAGTTAATAGTTAGATGTATTCACATCATCTAATTATCTACTACTTCGTCCTAGTAGATTATTCATGTAGTATATATTTCACACACAATATAGATTGTGAGTAGAATTGGCCCGGTCTAATCGTCGACTCCAATTATCCCAAATTATTTGCCTTTTTGATGTATGAACATCATATAATCATCTACCATTCTACCCAAGTAGATAATTTATATAGTATATATTTCACACACAATATATACTATAAGGAGTTTTGGCCCGGTCTAATCATCGACTCCAATTCTCCTATCATTTACATTGGCCCGGTCTAATACTCTACTCCAAATGTAAATGAAAAAAATAAAATATTGGCTCGATCTAATCCTCGACTCCAATATCATGGAGGCACTGTAGGTATTCACCCAACCTAAGTACAAAATTTATAGGTATTCAGACAACCAAATTATTCATACTTGTACGTAATATATTTCTCTTTAATATTCACCGTACTTGTTTTCTTTACGAATTTATTTCACTTTCGTATTTATTCGAGTATAATCATCTACCATTCTACCCAAGTAGATTATTTATATAGTATATATTTCACACACAATATATATACTATAAGGAGTATTGGCATCGACTCCAATTCTCCTGTACATTGGCCCGGTCTAATCCTCGACTCCAAATGTAAATGAAAAAGTAGAATATTGGCCTATCTAATCCTTGACTCCAATATCATATAGGCACTGTAGGTATTCAGCAAACCTAAGTACAAAATTTACAGGTATTCACATAACCAAATAATTCATACTTGTACATAATATATTTCTCTTTAATATTCACCGTACTTCTTTGCTTTACGATTTTATTTAACTTTCGTATTTATTTGAGTATAATCATCTACCATTCTACCCAAGTAGATTATTTATATAGTATATATTTCACACACAATATATATATATATATATATATATATATACTATAAGGAGTATTAGCCCGGTCTAATCATCGACTCCAATTCTCTTATCATTTACATTGGCCCGATCTAATCCTCGACTCCGAATGTAAATGAAAAAATAGAATATTGGCTCGGACTCATACCTCGATCACCAATTTTTTTATTTAGTATACTATAGGTATTCACACAGCCTATATATTACTATGCATCAATAGGTGTTCACTCAACCCGATAATACGCATTAGTTCGTAGTATATCTCTCTCACATATTTGTCGTACTATTTGTCTTACGATTTATCTCACTATCGTATATATAGGAGTGTTCACACAACTCTAAGGATCCTAGTTACCCCTTGTTGTATCAACTCAGCAGTTACCTTGTTAACCTACTAACCCAATAAATTTAAGCTCGCTCACGCTTTTTTTCCGTAATTATATTCTTATCATCTTGAATTAGATTACGTCACAATCAAGCCTATGAATTTTCACTTTAAGTCTCTCACAAAATTGAAGTCCAACACTCAATCATAGACCTACTGCCATCATTATTCCAGCAATATATTTCATCAAGGTCCCAAACACTTACCCGATAAAAAACTTAGCCATTTGGGGATTAAAAAGAAAAATCTCACATTTTCTGGCAGTCGAAACGAATCATAAATTTTCTGGAAGATTAAACACCATCTAATAAAATATAGATTTCTCCCTCTATATAACTCCGATTGACCTGATTCAAATCTTATTAGAAAGATAACTTCAATACCTTTATTTTCATCTATAAATTAGCATCTAATTCAAATCATACAAAAAATGGCATGCATTTGAATTCTCTCAAAAATATCCGTAACTTAGTTGTTCTGGCAGCTTAAACACCTTGCACGAAAACAACTATAATTCACTCTACATAAGTCCAATTGACCTCATTCAAGCTCATTAGAAAGATAACTTCCATACTTTTCTTTTCATCCATAAATGAGCATCTAATTTAAATCATACAGAAAATGGCATGCATTTGAATTGTCAATAAGTTTCCCAAATTTGATATTATCCGCGGTTTATTCATTAATCTTCCGAAAAACCCATTTTGATTCACGAAAACTCATCCAAAAAATCTTTATAGTTTTACACACCAACTATAATATGAGAAATAAACAAACTAAATTTATAAAGCAAGTAAACACTTGCCTCGTGCATAAAATTCGACGACCTCGAGTCGAATCCCGCGGAGTTTGGTCGAAAATCCCCTTTCTTCTTCCTCTTTTCCTTCCTCTTCTTTCTTATCTTCTTTCTCTCTTCTCCTTCTCTCTCCTAGGGTTGAAATGTGGAAGCAATGAGGGTTCTCCCCTTATAAATCCCGAAATTGGGTGAATACCCAATTGTAAAATGACTCGTGTACTTAAATGCGAGTCCCAACTAGTCCAAAAAGCCCCCGAAACCCAAACCTTACCCCCGGGTACTTCATTTTGACTAACTCGGCCCATCCGAACTCAACCGTGCACTCAAAATCGATATCCGAATTAATTTATAAAAATCCTTACCTCGCACCCAAATTAGTCTATACCGACTCCCGACTGAGATAAATAAATACCACATCACTAATACACGTTATGACGTAAATAAATTATTACTATTCACTTAGTACTTAAATTTCCCTAAATATTAACCATTTACTCTCCGATTAATATTTAAATAAATAATACCATAATTAATTCAATTAAATTACGACACCCAAGTAATTTAATATTTTTTAAATTAATTAAATATTACATGCACAGAAATACGGGGTGTTACAATGTGTTAAAGAGTTGAAAGTTTAAAATATTGAGAAATCCTTTTAAGAATATGTGTTGTGGATGAGTACGGGAAAGATGTTAGTCAGGTTTAAATATTTACAACTGAATTGGGTGGATATCGAGTTGTATTTGTCATTTATGTGTTATCACTAAGAGTACGTTATTTAACTAATATGATTGACATTATACGAAGTCACCAAGAAGTATGTATAAGGATAATGTGTGGTACATTATGGTACTTGTACACGTTATTTGAAAGAGATACGACTTATAATAGTTAGAGAAGTATTATTGGGTTGGTAAGTATGGTTAAAGATTCAAGTGGTGATGTTATGTTTAACATCCATGTTATCAAACGGGTAAGATGAGTGTATTAATGATGTTGCGTAAGACTATCATCTTAATAAGGATTAGAGTAAGATTATGATTGTAAAGTTATTGTGTTGGATAAATGACTTGTTAAGGTCATTGTATGTTTAGTTAAAGAACAATCAAACGATACTCGGAAAAAAAATATAGTGAGAAGGTATATTGAGTTCATAGTGCATGATTGCACAATATACGTGAAAGTGAATATGGAATATTGGTTAAAAGTAAACATTTGGTGAATGATTGTTCGTTATCGATGTATGGAAAATAGTGAGGCTATGTTTAAAGTAAGGAGCATAAGACTGGTATTTAACATACTCAAAAACTTCAGAGAAGATGTCATATAATAAGTTAGTATTGTAATATAATGTTTATCAATTGAAGTATTGAATGGAAATTGGAGAGGTGAATTAAAAGAAGTTAGTCTTGTATTAGAATATTTATTATTTGAAATGATATACGATGATAAGGATGGACTATATGAATGAAGTGAGAAATGTAAAGAATGATGTTTGGCTTATTAAGAATGTTCACTAAATGTGAATATAAGAGGACGCAACCGATAATCTATTATGGATTAATGTTCAACATATGTATATAAAGGTATGACATAGTATATGAGTTGGGAATTGACTTTCTTGATAAGAAATCACTAGACGATTATCCTTATGTGTGAATGATAAAGAGACTTATGTGTTGATAGATCCTGGTTCTACACATTCTCTGTGTTTTGCTTTATCTATTGCATCTTAATAAACCACTATCATCATTAGATTCTGGTTTAACTATTATTACTCCAGTGGGGAGGATTGGTTTTTATTGATAGGGAGTGTAGAAAGTGTACGGTGAGAATAAGTGAAAAGGAGTTGTTAGTTGACTATGTGTGACTTTGATGTGATATTGGGTATGAATTGGTTGTCCTCATATCATGTATGTTTAGATTGTTTTAGAAGGGAGGTAATGTTTTAGTTACCGGGTGAACCTGAATTTAAATTTATTGGGGAACGGAATGTCACCTGCGTATTATTTTACAGACCTTTCGAGAGAATCAGTTATATACTAAAATTTCTAAAGATGAATTTTGGCTAGACCAAAGTAGTATTTTTGGGGCATGTTATTTTTCCTGATGGCAATTGTGTTGCTTGAAAAGAAGATGGATGGAATTTATAAAGGATTATGACTGCACAATACCTCACCATACAGGTAAGGCTAATGTTGTTGTTGATGCTTTGAGTAGAAAATCTCTAAGTAGTGTATCTTGTATTATTGTGTTCGAGTTGACCTGCTGAGAGAGTTGGCTTTAATGGACATGGAATTAACTTTGAATGAGTCTTGTGGAATACTGGCGCATTTAAATGTAGACCTATGCTGACAGATTGGATATGACCATCACAAGCAAGACATATAGAATTGGAGAAAATTAAAGACAATATGAAAAAGGGTAAAGCAAATGAATTTTCTATTTGTAATGATGATATTGTTATGTATGATAACCGTTTGTGTGTACATAATGTGCCAAATTTAAGGAGAATAATTTTAAAGGGGGGCCATTGTTCTTTATATGCTATGCATCCAGGAAGCACAAAACTTTATTGAAATTTGAAACAATTATATTGGTGGCCAGGAATAAAACACGATATTGCAGACTTTGTTGCTAGATGTCTGGTTGCCAACAAGTGAAGGCAGAGCATCAGAAGCCCAGTAGTTGACTATAGTCCTCACCTATTCCTGAGTGGAAATAGGAGCATATTACTACCGATTTTGTTATAGGTTTACCAAAATCATCCTAAGGGTTTGATTCTACTTAGGCTATTGATTAGGCATAAATTTTTCACATTTATCCCCTTAATTTCGGTATTTTTATGTTTCCGTGTGTTGTAATTCATATGGAGTTATCTCATATTTATGCTAATAAGCCTTTTTGGCAAGTATTTCATATTTTTTGTATCTCTTATGTGTTTTACAGGTATTTCATGCAATTTAGTGCGAAAGAGAACTCAAAACAATGAAAGAAACTAAGAAATGGGAAGTTCAAGAGCATTTTCATAATTTTGAAGCCATATCCCGAAGGTTGGGCCAACTGGAAAGTTGAATAGCTTTCAAATACAAGAACACTGGACAAAACGGCACCTCAATCGGAGCTACGGTGAAGAAGTTATGGTCATTTCAAGTTGAGGAGAAAATGAAGAGAAGTTGACTAAAAAAACGGACCAATCCGTTTTCCAAAATAAAGGGATCGATCCGGTCCCTAGAATTCATTGCATTAGCCATATTTAGGGGACCAATCTAGAGGGGATCGATCTGGCCATTAGTCACGCTCCAGATCCGCTACAAAACTAGTCACGCTTTATGAGTGTGACAAGTTGGCGTATACGGGATTTTTATTTTGTCCTTATCTTTTAGCCAAAAGAGTTTTGTGTTTTGGGACTCTTCTAAACGACCTCTAGTCTATATTTAGTCATTAGGACTCTTTTATTCAGATTTCATTCATGTAAAAGCCCCATAATAAGTAGGAACATCTAGGAGAAGAATTTACATATTTTGCACCTTTAATTCAAGAGCTTTTCCAGTTTTTCTTCAACCTTTGATTTCTTCTTGCATGTCCTTGTTCTTCAATCTTGGTAACTTTTATTTCCAGCGTTTTTATTATTATTTCTCATGTTTAATCTCTCTTTCCAAGCAATTATGAGTTCATGCAACGTAGATAACGTAGTTTTCATTAATTTCACCATGTTAGGCTATGAATTATACCTTAGTTAATACGATAGTGCTTTAATTCATTATTTGCTTACATACTGTGCAGGCTACGATCCCTCATATATGTAATACTTAGGAGAAATAAAGGTTGGGTTTTAATTCATCCTTTGCTTACATATTGTGCGGGCTACGATCTCTCGTATATGTAATACTTAGGAGCATTAACAGCCGGGTTCATTTAAAGTTTTAATTATGAATCTAGTATCCTACCAAGTGAATTACTAGGGTGTGGGGGATGTAATACCCCGCATTTTTATCGATATTTATTTATGGGATTAATTAAATTAAATGTGAATTAATTGAGAATTAATCCGGATAAAATACTAACGAGATGTGAGTTGGTATTTGATTATAATGTGTATATATGACAATATATGAATATTGAAAATATTGAATTTGTCGTGAGATAGAAATACGGCAATTTGGGAAATTTTGTTGGGACGCGCGTGACAGTCGCGTCAGGAATGTAATTATTTAAATTAAAAAGTAAATTTTATTTTTATCAACCGTATGGTCATTTTGAGTGCGCCAACGAGTCCGGAAGGGTCGAAATAGTCAAAAAACACTAGCCGGGGGTTTAGTTTGGGTCTCGGGGCATTTTTGGGCCATACCGGCAACTTAAAAGGGTATTTTGGTAATTTTGAAATTTTAGGATAATTAACCAATGAATTTTGGGAGTTAAATATTAGGATATTTAGTGACCCACTAAGCCATTACCAGCACTTAACCAACTAAAGGGCAACGGGAGTTAGAGGAGGAAGTTAGAGAGAGTTTCCAAAGAGAAAACACAACCTCCATCTTCAACCTTCAACCTTGGGAGGAAAAGAGAGAGTGCAACCTTCATCATTCTACACCAAATTCAGAGAATAATCCAAGGCAAGTGGTTTAATTACGTTAATTTCAAGCGAATGCTTCTTCCATGCTTAGAAATTGATATAATTGCATTGTATTGGGAGACTTGTAAAAACCCATGTAATTTGGAGTTATAAATTCAGATTTTGATATAGGTTTGCATGTAGAATTGTTATTGGGTGATTGAACTAAAAGAATTACTACTTTTTATGTTACAAAAACGGATTTATTTATGGAAATTGAAGACTTTAAATTTCTAGGGTTCATGTTCATAAGGTTTGGGAAAAATTGGGGAGATTTGATGATTAGATGTGGTTTAGGATGATTTGATCCCATATATATGTTAATATACGACCTAAGTATGTTTAAGAATGATTAGAAACCTTGAACTACTGTTGAAATGATGTTTAGATGAGATTAGAGGTGAAGAAAATTGGGAAAAGCGAGATAGGAAAATTCTGGGCTCGAAACTGTCACCTCGTTAGAAGGCCTGCCCAGGTCGTTCGAACGAGCTCGTTCGAACGAGCTTCTAACGAGTGGGATGTTCGTTCGATGCCTTTCGTTCGAATGAGATCTCGTTAGATGCCCACTCCGTTCGAACGAACTCTCGTTCGAACGACCTCGTTCGAACGAGACTTCTAACGAGTTGATAGATTGGCCTTTTGGCCTGGTTTGATTTCTAGTGTCCCGTAACCTTGTTTAATTGTAGAGATAACATTACCTTGATGACTAATTGATATAGTTGGGATATTCGGGATATATCGGGGAGTAAAATATAGAAGAATGATTTGAACCAAATGGTAATTGTGGGTTACGACGCGAATAACTAATCACGACGTGAGGATAATGGATAATGTGTATATATAAACCGGGGGCACGTGTATTGGTATAAGAATGAGAAGTATACCACTAATAAATTATGGTAATTACTAAGATGTGTGCATGCTTAGTATATGTATATGATTTTATGTGTATGACATACCTACCATACTTGCTATCACGGGAGGTTTACGTTCGCTTAGGGCCATCTAATCCTTGTGTGCCCGGAGTTAGATTGGTACCTTAAGAACATAATGCTAGAATGACTTATTTGTGAGTTAATAAGTCAGCTGACTATGGAACGTAGGTATGTACGTGACCCATGGATATGTTGAATTATGTTCGCCTCCATTTTTGTGTGTTGTGCTTATTCTAACAATTCCTGAGAGATTCGGAATTTGTAATCCTTATGTACGTGATGTACCGGGATGGATAGCAGAGTATGTGTGCACCGCAGCTTAGCCTCGGGGTGCTTGTATTGTATATTTATGATGTGAATGATATACGGTTAAATGAACAGACTTGTCATGTTTAATTATGAGAATAATTTATAGTAACTCCTTGAGAAGATAAATAAGGGGATAACCTCCAGTAAATGGTAATGCTAATAATTGAGAATCCGAGTTTAAGTAAAGCTATCTATTCAAGTGATAACATTGGGAATTCATATTGTGAATCGAGGAGATGGGTTAGAACTTATGTCGGTTTGGTTAGATATAAAGACCACTTAGATGGGTACGGTACGTTTTTTTTTCGGTAATTAAATGTATTAGAAACAGAGAACCAATATACAAAGCCAAAAGGCCAGAGGGTCAACTAGAAACAAGCATCTAGAGACCAAAACCACAACACTTAGTCATACATAAGAGAATTGGGTAATCCCCATAAATTACACGTCATCCAATTGGAGTAGGATCTTCGAAACTTCTTCCATCTGGTAGTCTTGCCTTGCACCATAAGAGATGGGTACGGTACGTTAGGAGTGCACTATTAGTCGAGAGGTGAGTATTTCATGTGAGGGTACGTCCTAACATGTATTTTGCATTCATTGTTTTAATGTTATTAAAGCACTTGTTGTTTTTAAAATACTCTCCACTTTCGGGCTCTGATCCGTTTTCTTTCAAATCTATTTTTTTGTAAAAACCTTTTAGGTGCCCAACCACAAGGACACCATGCATAGTATTGTGACACCCCGCCTAATTAAACATCGGGTGATCAGGCCTTTATTAAATTAAAACAGGTTTCTCAAATGGTTCATTCTTAGCATCACTGTCGAAAACTTTTTAATTACTAATCCCCTAAGTAAAATTAGACCGGTGCCAAATTTTATCTTTCTTAAAAAAAAAAATCAACCATGTGGAATAAAGTACAAACGATCATGTACTATAATTCAAACAACAAAGTAAAAGTACAACAGAACAAAAGTATAACCGAATAAACCATCGGCTAAAAATCCCAAACAACAATAGAATAACCACTAGTCTGAAACTAACATCTGAGACTAATACCGGACCACAAGTCCATGCATAGAAGAGTGTGAGATCCTGTACTAGATCTGAATGAGAGATATCGTCTAGTCAAAATCCTGTAAGCATCCACTGTGCTACAGCTCCGAGTCTGGAATGGAATCATCATACATGGCATCCCTGTGGCTGGACACCTAAAAGGTTTTGAAAATATTTTATAGCAAGAGTTAGTACTCAAAACATTTTGAAAATATTTAGCAAGCGTTTATCACAATATAAAATGCGGTTATTGATTACACATGTTAGGTTCTCGTACACTCTCTTGAGTTACTCACCCCTCATCTTTTGTGCACACCTAACGTTCTACACTTAGTTTATCTAGTCATACCTCCCAAGCTAACTAAAACCAAAGTAGTCAACTGAACTTATCTGTACCCAAGTTCCAGTACTGCCCATACAGTACAACCGTTTTACTAACATCTCGCGTATGTTAATTAATTCTCAAGTAACATTGCATCTATGTTATTTTTCAAGACTTCCCATTTAGTTTCACTACTAAAATTACTACAATTCTCACAATTGTTAACTTCCCACTTGTGTAATTAAGTTTCGCTACTTGAATTACAAAATAGATTTTCTCTATCTAAAGGTGCATTTCGTAATTAAGTTTCACTACTTAACTTACCAATTCAGTATGTATCTTTAAATACACAATATGTATCAATCTACTAACACACGGAAGTAGGATATCATCAAGTATATATATTTCACACACAATATATACTAAATATCAGTCATTGCTATTTTGCCCTTTTTATACATGTAAAGGACTCTTGGTTCGGAATGATTCATCGACCCCAAGTAAGAATTGGTTCGGAATGATACATCGACCCCAATTATTTATATACACAAATAAAGATCTCTTGGTTCGGAATGATTCATCGACCCCAAGTGAGAGTTGGTTCGGAATTATCCATCGACCCCAACTATTTTTAAAAATATTTATATACACGTATTCTGGTTCGGGACTCTCTCATCGCGACACCAGTTCAAAGTTTGGTTTGGCATTTCTCATCGACCCCAAACATATAATATCTTTATGTTAGTTCGGAATGTCTCATCGACCCTAACATAATTAATTTAGGTATAATCTCTCTACCTAAAAGATCACATAATTCAGTAGGTACACGCCCGACCTATTAATCATATACGTACGTAATATTTTAATCTCATATATCTACCGTACAATATTCGTTTTACGATTTATCTCATTAATCGTATTTATTTGAGTATTCACACAACTCTAAGGGCCCTAGTTACCCCTTACATATAATTTCAGTAGTTATTTCTTACCCTACTGGTCTATTACTTAAATTGAATTTACTTCGCCCCGTAACTCAATTTTCGAAATCCCCGATACTCTACTAAATCGGATTATTCTCCTCGGTCCGTAATCCAAGCCCTACACCCAATGGCCTTATCGGACCTCAACAATATACCTACTGGTCTTATTCTCACTCCCATATAATTATAATGTAAATCCTAGAATACTCATTCATTCCCGAACTCAACGAAGAATTAAACACAAAATTTTTGGGAAACAGCTTGCGTCGATCGATCGACGGCTGGGTTCGATCGATCGAGTCGATCGATCGATAGTTCGAGATCGATCGATCGATCGAACAGGGACAGACGCAGTCTTCTTCTTCGTTAAGATTTTTCCTCCATTAACAAATCTTCAAACTCCATTATAGTCCACCAAACTTTGACCCAATGACCCTAACATATTTCCACATATACTAGGACAGTTTCTAACGTGGCAAATAAACTCCAATTCCTTTAAAGAAATAATGAATTAAACCCAGAATTTCTTGAAACCCTAGTTATGGTGTTCTTCCCATATTATCATTCAAAATCCAGATTTTAATCCGAAAAATCATCAAGTCTAATCTGAATCTTAATCCTCTACATAAGGTAAATCATTCTACATGCGATTCCTATCCCAACATGTATAAATATCATCTTTCTCCAATCAAAATAATGATTTAAACAAAACTATTCAAAAACCCTACACATGGGTATTATAACTTTATAATTTTTGCAATAAACAACTTGCCTTATGATCAGTAGGGTCTGATTTCGTGGTTGTTGTTGATGATTGATGATCTTCATCCTTCAATCCTTCTTCCCCAACAAGTTGATGGTAAAAATCCCTTTGAATCCTTCCCAATTCTTCCTTTTGCCTTAGAAAGTTGTGCCTCTCTTCTCTCTAATGGTATTGGTGTTGTCATGGGTGTTCTAACCCTAATTCCTCTATCATACGGCTGATATAAAACTCTCAATTTCGTAGGTCTCCATACCCTCTTATGTTAAAAGACCAAAACGCCCCCGAACGATCTCGGTTTAGTCCAAAATTACCCCGGGACTCAACTAATACCCCCGGGTATACTATTTTGACTAATTTGACCCTTCTGGACTCATCGGTGACCTCTAAATTATCATTTGAGTCACTTAAAAAAATATTACTCGTTCTCACCCCAACACGGTCTACACGCGTTAAGTAACTATTTACCACTCGCACTAAGTAAATAAAATGAGGCAATATAAACCGGTAGCTATCTCTCGATTAATATTCCATAATTACAATTTTTAGATAAAACTCTTTAAATTACTACTCTTACGTAATTTAAATTAAGCCGTAATTATTCCAAATAATTCTCCAATCTAATTAAATAGAATTATTTGGAATATTCAGAAATACGGGGTATTACAAGTATTTCCAATCAGGTGACGAGCTGTAGCTGTTGTGGAAGTTACAGGGCCTTGCTAGTAGACGCTTCTTTCTAGTCTTGACTCCATATTCAGTTTCATCATTTATAGGGCATGTTGCCCATTTCCTTTTGAGACATTTTAGATTTCAGTTATTCGGACTTTGGTTTGTAATTAATTCAGGATGCAGACTTGTTTTATTTATTTCCATATTGAGATTGTTGTGAGGAGTTTTCCTCCGGACTTACTATCTGTTGGTTACTTTATTGAGACTTTATGGTGTATGGTGATGCTATTCTTTTACATTTCATTTATCGCATGTTAATCAGATTTAATCTAAAATTTGACAAATTACTTTTTAAATACTAGGTGGTTAGTAATCTTTAAAATGTTTTCGACAGTGATGCTATTAACTGAACCAATTTGGCATTTTGTATTGATTTAATAAAGGAGTAGCTACCCGGTATTTAATTAGTCGGGGTGTCACAGGTGGTATCAGAGCCAGGTTCTAGTGTCCTTTAGGATCTGTACGGCTTATTATGTTTCCGCTGAGCTTTCTTTGATGTAGAGCCCTATATTTTAGGACTGTTGTATTCCTTTATGTATGCTTCGCTCTTCAGCTATTTTAAGTTTATAACTGCGAACTTATAAACTTTACTCTCATTTCAGATGCCTCCACGACGTGCGCAGCGAGTTCCTAGGGATGCACAGCCGGAGCCCCAGCCAGCTCCAGTACAAGGCACCATGAATGCCGTTGAGGTTGCAGCCATTGTAGCCCAAGCGGTAAATGCCGCTCTCGCCGTTGTACAACAGGCACCACCCCAGGCGCCGGTAGCCGCGCCAGTTCAGGCACATGCATTCCCGTCTGCTTGGGAACGCGTTCGTGATGCTTTTCAGAAAGCACACCCTCCGGAGTTCGCAGGTAGCTCCGATGTTGTGGTATCTAGTCAGTGGAGGAAGGATATTCAGAGGCACTTGAGGATGTATGAGTGCACCGATGTTCAGAAGCAGATACTAGCTACTTTCAAGCTAGTGGGATCTGCACTGCAGTGGTGCGAGTCTATTACCACCGTGGAGGAGAGAGATACTCTCACGATACAGGAGTTTTGGGTGCGGTTCGACCGCAAATATTTTCCGTCAGCTGTTCACACGGAAATGAGAAGGAAGTTGATAAACCTTAGACAGGAGGGAAGGACTGTGGCCGAGTATGAGGCCGAATTCACTAATTTACTGAATATTGTCCCGGATGAGATACCGACAGAAGAGAAAAAGATTCAGAAGTTTACAGATGGATTGACTTGGAGGATCCGTCAGCACTTGTTGGGGAATCTATCGTTGGCCACTTACTCTGATGTGGTTAACGCTGCACTACTCCATTGCCAGGACCATCGCTTTCACTTGACATAGGGGAAGCGATCAGGAGAGTCCAGCTATCAGGGAAGGACAGGGGGAAATGGTGACAGCGGGGCACAATCAGCTCAGGGTCAGTATAGGCAGGGTGATCAGGGTTCCCAGCAGGGGGATTCTAAGAGATTCCGATCAGGGGGTTTCAGGAACGGTCAGGGAGGATTTCGGAATGGCCAGCAGGGTCCGAACGGCCATCAGGGCCAGCAGGGTCAAAATGGTCAACAGCAGCAGTTTCACCAGGGCCAGCAAGGCCAGGGCAGAAATGGTGACGGTCACC
Source organism: Sambucus nigra (assembly GCA_949130495.1). Classification (NCBI taxonomy): domain Eukaryota; kingdom Viridiplantae; phylum Streptophyta; class Magnoliopsida; order Dipsacales; family Adoxaceae; genus Sambucus; species Sambucus nigra. The sequence continues at coordinate 110,378,442 of OX422217.1, forward strand.
AGGGACGTGGTCAGCAGGGACAGCGAGGGGGAAACTTCCAGGGGAAGTGTTTCATTTGTGGTAAGATTGGCCACAAACGTCAGGAGTGTCCTGATAAGGGCAAGGCCCCACAGCAGCAGCAGCAGCAGGGTGCTCGACACGAGCCACAGAGGCCTATGTTTTCCGCCGCCCTCCCAGCACCACAGATGGCAGCATTACCACCCATTCCAGCAGTCCCAGTTCAGCTGGGACAGCTTCAGTATGGGAGAGTGTATCAGCTCCAGCAGGTCGCAGCCCCACAGAATCCACCGGCCATTGAGGGTATGTTCTCTATTCAGGGGACTATGGGGCGCATTTTATTTGACACGGGGGCTACACACTATTTTATTGCTATGAGATTTGCACGCACCATTGGGTTGTTAGACACCGCCGAGAGTACGGTTACTTGTGTAGATTCACCGTTGAGTAGGGGTTCCGTGATTTCCCTTATTTGTAGAGGTGTGGGTATAGAGATCGGGAGGTTTACTGTACCCGCTGATATGTTAGTGTTAGAGATGACCGAGTATGATGCCATTATTGGTATGGATTGGCTAGTTACGTACCGAGCCATGATTGACTGTTTTAGTAGGAGTATTATCTTTGCCGTTCCCGGGCAGGAGATGTTTTTAGTGGCGATGCCTTGCCCTGAGGGAGGATCGTCCACTCATTTGTACTACATAGAGGAGGAGACCTCTAAGGAAGTGGTGATACCACTTGATTCGATACCCGTTGTTAGTGAGTTCGCCGATGTATTTCAGGATATACCTGGACTACCTCCGAGTAGGGAGATAGATTTTGTGATTGATTTGACGCCGGGCACTCGGCCTATTGCCCGCGCACCTTACCGTATGGCTCCAGCTGAGATGAGAGAGTTACGGGATCAGATTGAGCAGTTATTGGGTCAGGGTTTATACGGAGGAGTACTTCGCCATGGGGTGCCCCTGTGTTATTTGTAAAGAAGAGGGATGGATCGTTGAGATTGTGTGTAGATTACTGGGAGTTGAATAAGGTCACGATACGGAATAAGTATCTGTTGCCCCGAATCGATGACTTATTCGACCAGCTGAGGGGAGCTTCTTTCTTCTCAAAGATTGATTTGCGATCGGGATACCATCAGTTGCGTATCAGGGAAGAGGACGTCTCGAAGACTGCTTTCTTAACGAGATATGGTTCCTACGAGTTTCGGGTTATGCCTTTTGGCTTGACCAACGCTCCAGCCGTGTTTATGGACTTGATGAATAGGGTGTTCAGAGAGTTCCTGGACCAGTTCGTCATTGTCTTCATTGATGACATTCTGGTTTACTCCCAGACAGAGGAGGAGCATGCCGAGCATTTGAGGCAGGTTTTGCAGACGCTACGTCAGAACGAGCTGTATGCAAAGTATGAGAAGTGCAGGTTTTGGATGAAGGAGGTTCAGTTTTTGGGGCATATTATTTCCGACCGGGGAATATCTGTTGATCCGGGTAAGGTATCCGCGGTGAGGGAGTGGGGACAGTCCACGACACCGACTGAGATTCGTAGTTTCTTGGGCCTAGCAGGATACTACAGGAGGTTTATTCGGGGTTTCTCCAAGATAGCGGGTCCTTTGACACATCTGACTCGTAAGGGTGTGCCATTCATTTGGAGTGATGCCTGTCAGTTGGCATTCAATGAGTTGAAGGACAAGTTGACCTCAGCACCTGTGTTAGCATTGCCGAGACCGGGAGTTGAGTATCTAGTTTACACCGATGCGTCCTTACAAGGACTTGGAGGTGTACTGCAGCAGGAGAGTCAGGCCATAGCTTATGCTTCCCGTAAGCTTAAGCCTCACGAGAAGAATTACCCCACTCATGACTTGGAGTTAGCGGCAGTTGTATTTGCCCTACGGATTTGGAGACATTATCTTTTGGGGGAGAAGTTTCGATTGTTCACAGACCACAAGTCCCTACAGTACCTATTCACGCAGAAGGAGTTGAATATGCGGCAGCGAAGGTGGCTTGAGTTTGTGAAGGATTATCAGTTTGATATCCAATATACCCCGGGGAAGGCTAATGTGGTAGCAGACGCGTTGAGCCGTAGACCAGTAGATGAGGTGGCAAGGGGTGTGGAAGGCTAAGTGGAAAGAGTTGGGAAACCAAGATGCAGTGGCCCGATCTTTCATGTCTGTGATGACTGTTACACCGCAGATTGTCACGAAGGTGGTGAAGGCGCAGGCAAATGACTCGTTCTGTCAGGAGCAGATAGTTCGATTACTAGCAGAGGGAGCCGAGTCCTATACCGTTAGCTCAGACGGGGGATTACGCTTCAATGGGAGACTGGTAGTTTCGGAAGGGGAGGAATTGCGACACGAAGTGATGGCAGAGTCGCACGGCTCACGGTTCGCGGTACATCCCGGTGGGGACAAAATGTACCAAGACATGAGACGACAGTATTGGTGGAGCGGGATGAAGAGAGATATTGCCGTGTTTGTTTCTAAATGCGCCACTTGTCAGCTGGTAAAAGTGGATCATCAGAGACCGACAGGACTTCTACAGCCATTAGAGGTCCCGATGTGGATGTGGGAGAGCATCTCCATGGACTTTATCACGGGGTTACCTACGTCACAGAGGGGTCACGACTCCATTTGGGTAATTGTGGACAGGTTGACCAAAGTTGCTCATTTTCTACCCGTAAGGACAGACTACACTACGGGACAGTATGCCCAGCTTTTTATTGCAGAAATAGTGAGACTTCACGGTGTGCCCCTAAATATCGTGTCTGACCGAGACAAGATATTTATTTCACGGTTTTGGGAGAGTTTTTAGGAGGCCATGGGCACGGAATTGCGGTTGAGTACGGCTTATCATCCGCAGACCGATGGGCAAACCGGGCGTACAAATCAGATGTTGGAGGACATGTTGCGTATGTGCATCATTGATTTCGAGGGTGGATGGGAGCAGTATCTTCCACTGGTGGAGTTTGCTTACAACAACTCCTACCAGTTCACCATTGGCATGGCTCCATTTGAGGCGTTGTACGGTAGACCTTGTCGTTCCCCAGCATGTTGGTTGGAGGTGGGGGACAACAAACTACTTGGGCCGGAAGTGATTCAGGATACTTCGGCAAGGATAGAATTGATACGGAGTCGCATTCGGGTAGCTCAAGATCGGCAGAAGAGCTATGCTGATGCGAAGAGGTTCTTCAGGGAGTTCCAAGTGGGGGACCAAGTTTTACTCAGAGTATCTCCTATGAAGGGGATTATGCGATTTGGGAAGAAGGGGAAGTTGGCACCGAAATATGTGGGACCATTTCCTATCATCGAGCGGATTGGGTCTGTTGCGTATAGACTTGGGTTACCGGAGCATTTGCACAGGATTCATGATGTGTTTCATATTTCCTCGCAAAGGAAATATCTTAGAGATGATTTGGCTCATTCTCACATTGCTTTGGAGGACATCGATCTCCAGCCCGATAGCTCCAACGAGGAGGGGCCGATTGCTATTTTGGACCGAAGTGAGTGGAAACTGCGGTCAAAGATAGTTCCGTTAGTGCGTGTTCAGTGGCGACATCATAATGTCGAGGAGTCCACATGGGAGAGCGAGGATGAGATGCACGAACGTTATCCAGAGTTATTTTTACCAGGTACTTTTTAGTTCCGAATTTCGGGACGAAATTCTGTTATTAGGGGGGAAGTATGTAATACCCCGCATTTTTATCGATATTCATTTATGGGATTAATTTTAATTGAGAATTAATCCGGATAAAATACTAACGAGATGTGAGTTGGTATTTGATTATAATGTGTATATATGACAATATATGAATATTGAAAATATTGAATTTGTCGTGAGATAGAAATACGGCAATTTGGGAAATTTTGTTGGGACGCGCGTGACAGTCGCGTCAGGAATATAATTATTTAAATTAAAAAGTGAATTTTATTTTTATCAACCGTATGGTCATTTTGAGTGCGCCAACGAGTCCGGAAGGGTCGAAATAGTCAAAAAACACTAGCCGGGGGTTTAGTTTGGGTCCCGGGGCATTTTTGGGCCATACCGGCAACTTAAAAGGGTATTTTGGTAATTTTGAAATTTTAGGATAATTAACCAACGAATTTTGGGAGTTAAATATTAGGATATTTAGTGACCCACTAAGCCATTACCAGCACTTAACCAACTAAAGGGCAACGGGAGTTAGAGGAGGAAGTTAGAGAGAGTTTGCAAAGAGAAAACACAACCTCCATCTTCAACCTTCAACCTTGGGAGGAAAAGAGAGAGTGCAACCTTCATCATTCTACACCAAATTCAGAGAATAATCCAAGGCAAGCGGTTTAATTACGTTAATTTCAAGCGAATGCTTCTTCCATGCTTAGAAATTGATATAATTGCATTGTATTGGGAGACTTGTAAAAACCCATGTAATTTGGAGTTATAAATTCAGATTTTGATATAGGTTTGCATGTAGAATTGTTATTGGGTGATTGAACTAAAAGAATTACTACTTTTTATGTTACAAAAACGGATTTATTTATGGAAATTGAAGACTTTAAATTTCTAGGGTTCATGTTCATAAGGTTTGGGAAAAATTGGGGAGATTTGATGATTAGATGTGGTTTAGGATGATTTGATCCCATATATATGTTAATATACGACCTAAGTATGTTTAAGAATGATTAGAAACCTTGAACTACTGTTGGAATGATGTTTAGATGAGATTAGAGGTGAAGAAAATTGGGAAAAGCGAGATAGGAAAATTCTGGGCTCGAAACTGTCACCTCGTTAGAAGGCCTGCCCAGGTCGTTCGAACGAGCTCGTTCGAACGAGCTTTTAACGAGTGGGATGTTCGTTCGATGCCTTTCGTTCGAACGAGATCTCGTTAGATGCCCACTTCGTTCAAACGAACTCGAACGAGACTTCTAACGAGTTGACAGATTGGCCTTTTTGGCCTGGTTTGATTTCTAGTGTCCCGTAACCTTGTTTAATTGTAGAGATAACATTACCTTGATGACTAATTGATATAGTTGGGATATTCGGGATATATTGGGGAGTAAAATATAGAAGAATGATTTGAACCAAATGGTAATTGTGGGTTAGGACGCGAATAACTAATCACGACGTGAGGATAATGGATAATGTGTATATATAAACCGGGGGCACGTGTATTGGTATAAGAATGAGAAGTATACCACTAATAAATTATGGTAATTACTAAGATGTGTGCATGCTTAGTATATGTATATGATTTTATGTATCTGACATACCTACCATACTTGCTATCACGAGAGGTTTACGTTCGCTTAGGGCCATCTAATCCTTGTGTGCCCGGAGTTAGATTGGTACCTTAAGAACATAATGCTAGGATGACTTATTTGTGAGTTAATAAGTCAGCTGACTATGGAGCGTAGGTATGTACGTGACCCATGGATATGTTGAATTATGTTCGCCTCCATTTTTGTGTGTTGTGCTTATTCTAACAATTCCTGAGAGATTCGAAATTTGTAATCCTTATGTACGTGATGTACCGGGATGGATAGCAGAGTATGTGTGCACCGCAGCTTAGCCTCGGGGTGCTTGTATTGTATATTTATGATGTGAATGATATACGGTTAAATGAACAGACTTGTCATGTTTAATTATGAGAATAATTTATAGTAACTCCTTGAGAAGATAAATAAGGGGATAACCTCCAGTAAATGGTAATGCTAATAATTGAGAATCCGAGTTTAAGTAAAGCTATCTATTCAAGTGATAACATTGGGAATTCATATTGTGAATCGAGGAGATGGGTTAGAACTTATGTCGGTTTGGTTAGATATAAAGACCACTTAGATGGGTACGGTACGTTAGGAGTGCACTATTAGTCGAGAGGTGAGTACTTCATGTGAGGGTACGTCCTAACATGTATTTTGCATTCATTGTTTTAATGTTATTAAAGCACTTGCTGTTTTTAAAATACTCTCCACTTTCGGGCGCTGACCCGTTTGCTTTCAAATCTATTTTTTCGTAAAAACCTTTTAGGTGCCCAGCCACAAGGACACCATGCATAGTATTTCCAATCAGGTGACGAGCTGTAGCTGTTGTGGAAGTTACAGGGCCTTGCTAGTAGACGCTTCTTTCTAGTCTTGACTCCATATTCAGTTTCATCATTTATAGGGCATGTTGCCCATTTCCTTTTGAGACATTTTAGATTTCAGTTATTCAGAATTTGGTTTGTAATTAATTCAGGATGCAGACTTGTTTTATTTATTTCCATATTGGGATTGTTGTGAGGAGGTTTCCTCCGGACTTGCTATCCGTTGGTTACTTTATTGAGACTTTATGGTGTATGGTGATGCAATTCTTTTACATTTCATTTATCACATGTTAATCAGATTTAATCTAAAATTTGACAACTTACTTTTTAAATACTAGGTGGTTAGTAATCTTTAAAATGTTTTCGACAGTGATGCTATTAACTGAACCAACTTGGAATTTTGTATTGATTTAATAAAGGAGTAGCTACCCGGTATTTAATTAGTCAGGGTGTCACAGGGGATTGTAACCCGACCTATCGTTCTCATTTCATAGTTAAAGTTTTAGTCAATTCGTTATTAGTTCTTCACTTCATTTATTTGCAGTCTCATTAATTAATCATGTTCAAAATTGCATCTAGTTGTAGTTATTTCACAATTCAAATCACCTTTTCGTTCTTTTTAGAGTTAAGTTAGGGTTAACAGTCCTACCTTTGTTGTCGCGTTCACTCGTCCTAGTTCCCTGAGGATTCGATAACCAGACTCGCCGCTATACTCCATAAGAGTGTAGTTAAAGTTTAGGTTTTTGTATTGCAGTTGGAAGCCGATAACAACGACTGGCGTATTTACACGGATGCTTGGTTTCCACCTCGATCAAAACACACTTGGAAAGAACATGTGATCGAATCAATGAATCTAAACAATAAACGGGAAGAATATCCCACACCCCCAACTTAAATGTTGCATTGTCCTCAATGCGAATCAAGAACACAACATAAAGAGAGGAAAAGAAAGATATTGCCCAAAATGGCGCCGTTGCCGGGGAATTAGGTAGACTTTAGGCTAGATTGGTTAATCCCGAATTTGACCTTAAAAAAATATTAGAAATATGGGTGTCACGTTTTTTATAATTGCCCAATTTGAAATGCCTTACTTTAACTCCTTTGGTGGGTTTAATTGTTATGATAATAGGGATGAGGAGGAGGCTTTCAAGACTTTTGAACATTGGATCAATATCACTAAAGATGAATCTCATAAATACAAGCCTAGTGCTAAGGCCATCCAAATTTTATCAAAATGAATTGCTTGAAGAAAAAAGAGTTGAAAAAGAATATCGGGAAAAAAATCGTTATTGGGAGCAAGAGTTAGATGCATTATTTGAACCCAATGAGGATTGTTCTTCCGATATTTTTGAAGCTGAAGAATGTTTTCAACCAAATGAGGAATCCGAGGTGCTAGAATCAAGGAAGCCTACTTTGGAAGAACTCTTGCTTATTTTCAAAAAGCAATCTGATGGCCTTGCTGCTATAGAGTTGAAAATTAGAGAAACTAGCAAGGAGATTGATGGTTATCTGGAAAGCTTAAAGGAGGGCGAGACTTGTGCATCACCTAACACTTTTGAGGACGAAATCATTGAGAGTGATCCAAGTACTTTTGAATCTCAACCACTTATAAAAAATTCAAAATCTATTGAGGTTGAAGATCCTTCGTTTACTTGTGTCCCCACTATTATCGAACCGTTAACTCCATCACAAACATCAGATGAAAATCTTGAGGACGTTGACCCAATTCTTGAACGAGAATGTTTGTTTGAGATGCTTTATCTTGTGGGCTATTCACTTACACGTGTACTACCTCCCGTTCCAATTGGAAAAAAAATTGGGAGATGAATTGAATTTTGATTCCCATGAGTTGGTTGTAACTTTTGAAACAGTTAAAACTTTTACCGACGAGGAATATTTATTTGAATTGGTTTCCAAGATAGATTCTTCCTTTTTGTGTACCCCTCTTCCCATAATACTTGGGATTCTATTTTCTTGGATCCCAATTGTATTTTTCACCCATCACCCCTTTAAAAAAATTAATTGGTGATGGTCCATTTTTTTGGCCTTACGCATGCCTTCCGTTGTTCAAACAGAACTCTTATTTTTTAGGAGGCATGCATCCTAATGAGGGTACACTTATTACCCCTCAAAGTCAAATTGTATTTTGGGTGGACCCTCAAATTTTTCGACTTCTAGTGCATAACTTATTAGAAGTTCAAATCGTAGGTTGTACATAATTAGCTTTTTTTTTCCTTTTCGTTTTTTTTTTATAGTTTAGAGTAATTAGTTTAGAGTTTTTATTATTCTTTTTGCTATGCTTGGTTCTAACATGTTTTGTAGATTCAATGGACTCGTACTGTTCGGGGATCGCTCCATTTTGGGTAATATCTTTCTTTTTTTTGGGGAAATTAATTGTATATATAAAAAAAGAAGAATACACAGAGGAAGAAACCTCAAAGATCAAAAAAAACCCGGGGCATACCCCAGAGCCAACCAACAAGCAACGCTAAACAAGGCAAACAAGCCTAACAAAAACTAGCTCAGAAGCCTATTTTCAGGGATGTTCCAATACATACAAGCCATCCAGTTAGTGTAATTTCTTCTATCCTTTTTCCAAGTAAGAACTTTGGCTCTAACCATGTTTTCAATACCCTTCACAATGGTGTCTAGAGAATTGAAGACATGCTTAAAGCACGTCGAATTCCTTTCCATCCAGATGCAGTAGATCGTAGTAGTGAAAGAAAGGGATCTAATCTTGTCACATAAGGAATTTGTAGAGTGGTTAACAGTGGACAAGGATAACTCTTTATTCCAACTTTGAAACTTCCTGTACCGCTGATTCCTAAGCATCACCTCCTCCCATATACTCTTGCTAAGGCTGCATTGAGAGAAAAGGTGGTTATATGTTTCCCTCTTAGAACCACATATCCCACACAGGTCATCCTCAGAGATACCCCATTCAAATAATTTGTCCTTAGTGTTGATGGCCTTTAGAAATACTAACCAAGCAATGAAAGAACACTTAGGAATGCAAACCTTGCTCCAAACAAAATTGCTCTAAGTAACAGTAGGCTTGTGGGTCTTCAATAGCTCCCAAGCAGATGCAATGGTGAAAGTCCCTTTCTTGGAAGGAAGCCAAACCACATAGTCATTTCCCTCAAGAATTGCAGGTAAGTTAGCATTCTTCACTTCATTTAATTCCCAAGTCACAGTTGAGGGCCATCTCCACTCCATTTGATGGATGAAATCAGAAACTTTAGCTTTTAGACTACTAGCTGAGTCATACACAATGTTGTTCCCATAAAGGGGAAACAGTGGCCCATTTGGATGCCACAAATCAAACCACATAAAGGTTTGAGTCCCATTCCCAATGAATGTTTTGATTTGTCTTCTAAACTTTTCTCGTATCTTAAGAATTTTCCTCCAACTCCTTGATGCATCATTTGGTATACTCAAAGCCCATATGCTCCTCCCTTTAATTTTGTATATATTGCACCACTTAATCCATAAACTATCCTTTTTACTGCATAGATTCCATAAGTGCTTAGCCATGGCAGCAATGTTCCATGTCTCTAGACTCTTGATATTTAGCCCTCCTTCCTCTAGAGACACACAGATGTCCTCCCAAGCAACTTTAGCACCTTTACTGTTAGTCTCATCCCCTTTCCACAGATAATTCTTCATAATTTGCTCAATCTTCTTTATGATGATTTTAGGCAAAATAAAGGTGCAAGCCCAATAGACTTGTATGCTGAAAATGACAGTCTTCACAAGTAGGAGTCTACTTGCAAAACTTAAAAACTTATTAGTCCAGCATTTGACTCTCATGGTGATCCTATCCACCAGGATCTGGCAATCCTCCTTTTTCAGCCTAGTAGTAATGAGAGGCACCCCTAGATATTTAAATGGGGGTTGCCCATGTTGAATGCCCAAGATAGAAGAAATCTCCTGAATCCCATCCATATTGATCCCAGCAGTGAAGAGACTACTTTTATCTAAGTTAACCATAAGTCCCGAATAGGAACTAAAATCAGCAATGGCATCCTTAACAATTCTGCAAGACTCTTTATCCCCACCAGTAAAAACTACCAAGTCATCAGCAAAACTAAGATGGGTGAGAAGGATCTCCTTGCATTTAGGATGGTATTTGAAAAGGGCAGATTCAGTAGCTTTGGAGATAATCCCTGTGAACACTTCCATCACAAGCAGGAACAGATAGGGAGATAAAGGATCTCCTTGTCTAAGCCCTCTCCTACCAGGAAAAAAACCATTCAGCTCACCATTCAAATTAATAGAGAACCTGGTAGTGGTCACACACATAGTAATCCACCCAATGACCTTAGAGGGAAACCCAAACTGCACCAAAAGATTAAGCAAGAAATCCCAGCTAACCAAATCATATGCTTTGAGCATATCAATCTTGATAACACATCTAGGAGGGGGGAGTCCCTATGATAGTTCCTCATCAACTCTTGGAGTAAAAGGATATTGTCAGTAATAGACCTTCCCTCCACAAAAGCAGCTTGGTTATTACTTATAAGGATAGGCATCAGCTTCTTTAGCCTACGAGTGATCACTTTGGATATGCATTTGTAGATGGTGTTACAGCATGATATAGGTCTGAAATCCTTCATAGAAACAGGAGTAGCCATCTTAGGAATTAAAGCCAAGGCAGTACAGTTCCACTGATCAAAGAACATACCAGTATCAAAGAAGTACTTTATTGCTTCACACACATCATCCCCCACAAGTTGCCAGTTTTCTTTAAAGAAATGGCTATTGAAACCATCAGGTCCAGGAGCCTTGTCAGACCCAATTGTTTAGATTTCCTCTCTTTATGTTGTGTTCTTGATTCGCATTGAGGACAATGCAACATTTAAGTTAGGGGGTGTGGGATATTCTTCCCCTTTATTGTTTAGATTCATTGATTCGATCACATGTTCTTTCCAAGTGTGTTTGTTTTAGAAAATTTCAAAAATTTTGAAAAAATTGAAAATTTTTGAAAAAAGCCAAAAATATTTTTCTTCAAAATAAATAAAAATTGGAATTTAAAAGATTGAAAAAAATGTCACATTTTTTCTGCCTCAAGTTGTAAAAATCCAAAGCCGAAATTGACCAAAGATGGAAATTGAGCGAACGTAGACGACTTAACGAATAAATGTGGCGATTAATCAAACCGGTGAGATTTCGAGCCTATCGATTTTTTCGAGTTTTTAAATCAATCCAAGTTTATGATTAACTCAATGTTCTTTTCAGCATTTTAATAAGTCGTTCATGATCTCTATTTTATTGTTTTGATCGGTTATGGGAAATGTATGAGATATTATCTTGAATAACGTGCACTAAAATATCTCTAAACTAAATTAATCTCGAGACGCATATATGGTAAAGCAACTCGCATTTGGACAATGAAGTAGGCCATCGTTTGTTACCCAAAAATATTGGCCATAAAAAGTTGTGAAAAATCATCCCTTTTGTAACCCAAATTTGAGCCGAATAATTTTTCCTTTCGTTTGACAACCCGAAAAACCCAAATAGCTCGGAATTGTGAAAAATGGAAAAAGTCTGAATATAAGTCCGAAAAGTGCAACAAAAAGGGGCAAGAAAAAAATAGAAGAATGCTCGATAAAAAATAGCAGGAAAAGAAAAGTGTGAAAAAAATAGAAAAAGAAGAGAAAATGAGCAATAGCCCGGAAAAGCACTAACGGATATCATAAGAAAATTTCCAATTCCGAAGTTCCCAACCATTCCCATATTACCCAATACACCTTTAACTCGAAAAAGTCTTAACTGAGTTCGAATTATGAAATTGATTACAGCGTGGAGAGCTAAGATACAAAAAGATATTATGAGAAAATAAATGGTGTGAATAAAATATGATATTTACTGTTTCACAATAACCGTATTCCGATGAAGAGATCTTTTCACCCACAAATTTTCGTCTTTTATAATTGTGTGCGTTTGTGTCCATTATATTTACTTTTTTATCACGCATACCGAGAAAATAGCCACATTCAGAGTGATTCATTTGTGAGTGTATCCGTGAGAATTGAAATCAAAGCAAATTTTCGGAAAGTAACGTAATGATCAATCGATGGAAGTTAGCGGTTCGATTTTTGGTTTCGCACACACACACAATGATTTGAGACTCTCAAACATGATTTTAAGGTGGCTATTTTTGGGGAGTTTAAATTTTAAAATTTTTACGTATTTTGATTTTTCTTTGAGTCAATAACGAATTTTGTGGGTATATTCGCTGCAAACCCTCACGAGACACCACTCGTCCTACTAGGGTAACCTAGGGGTTTAAAGGCTTATTGCATACGCTAAATGCAATCGCTTGCCCGCGAAAAAGATATTCTATCACAATAAAGTTTTTGAAGGGTCCTTAACTCATGCTCATATGCTTTTACATTGCTCGGGACCCGCAAAGTTCTAAGTTAGGGGGCTTTGATTAGGCATAAATTCTTCACATTTATCCCCTAAATTTCGGTATTTTTATGTTCCCGTGTGTTGTAATTCATATGGAGTTATCTCATATTTATGCTACTAACCCTTTTTGGCAAGTATTTCGTATTTTGTATATCTCTTATGTATTTTATAGGTATTCCATGCAAGTTAGTGCGAAAGAGAACTCAAAATAATGAAAGAAACTAAGAAATGGGAACTTCAAGGGCATTTTTGTAATTTTGAAGCCATATCCCGGAGTTTGGGCCAACTGGAAAGTTGAAGATCTTTCAAATACAAGAACACTGGAAAAAACAGCACCTCAATCGGAGCTACGGTGAAGAAGTTAGGGTCATTTGAAGTTGAGGAGAAAATGAAGAGAAGTTGACTTAAAAAAAAGGGACCAATCCGTTTTCCAAAATATCCGGCCCCTAGAATTCAATGCATCAGCCATATTTAGGGGACCAATCCGGAGGAGATCGATCCGGCCGTCACGCTCCAGATCCATTACAAAACTAGTCACGCTTTCTAAGCGTGACAAATTGGCATATATACGAAATTTTTATTTTGTCCTTATCTTTTAGCCAAAATAGTGTTTTGGGGACTCTTCTAAACGACCTCTAGTCTATATATTTAGTCATTATGACCCTTTTTATCCAGATTTCATTCATGTAAAAGCCCCATAATAAGTAGGTGTAATACCCCGTATTTTTATGGCTATTAATTTGGGGATTTATTAAATTTAAATTGAGGTATAAATTTAATATTAATCCGAAAATTATTTTAAATATTTACTAGCGTGACGAGAGTTAGTAATTATTGAGAATTTTTTTAATATTACTAGATGAGTAAAGTAATATATAAGATTGATTTTATTAAAATTGTCACGAGTGAATAAAATGACAATTATGGAAATTTAAGTCGGGATGTGCCTCTGTCGTGTCGGGACTAAATTATTATTATTATTAAAAGACCCAGGGGTTTAATTTGGGCCTTGGGGCGTTTTTAGGCCTAATTGGCATCCCGGGAGGGTATTTTGGACATTTTGTATTTTTGTGTAATTAAACCCACAAATTTTCCTTAGATATATGAGCTATTTGAGTTAGGATTTTAGGGTTAACAAACACAAAAGTTAAGAACGGCCATTAGAGAAGAAGGTAGGAAGCTTTCCAAGCAATCCAAGGCCAAGAAAGCATCTGTTTGCACCGCCACTATCACCAAAGCATAGATCACACGAAGAGGAACGCAACCATACATTTTTCATCCACAAATCAAATCCTTGAATTTCCATGCAAGTATCTATCTTGTTTTTCTTTTAGTTATTGTTTCATCTACATTAAATTAGGATATTTATACAAATGTTTCATAAAAGAATTTGAGGAATTTGAGGATTTAATCACATGTCTTGGTAGAACTAAATATATTCTAGACATCCCAATCATAGGTAGAGAGAATAACCCACAAACTTGTATGAGATTAGAAGCAAGAAATATGGAAAAAAATTGAAAAGAATGAAAGTCTTATGAAGATTAGGGTTCCTGTTAAATTTGTTGATTTACCCCCCTTAATTCCATACCTTTGATGAATTTGGACATGTTTAACGTAGGGAATCATGTATATAGGTATATGTAACTAGTGGTAATGTTGTTTGGGAGTTTGAGAATCGTTAATGGTGTTTTGGAGTGATTTGGAAGATGAAACCCGTAGGTTTAAAATGCAGTTTTTGGGCAAGAACTGCTTGATCGATCGATCGACCCAAGAATGTCGACGATCGATCGACCCCTTTCCTCAATCGATCGACCCCTCCTGGAAAACTGCATATTTTTCCCTTTTATGTTTAATCCGGTTTATATACGTAGGAACCCTTGATTATTATTTAAGGAGTATATGGGTTGTGAGGAGGACTCGTAGGGTCTAATTAGACTCCATTGAATGAAATTTAATATGGGATGAAATTGCGGGTTAACGGGGAATTTCGGTACTCATTAGAGATTGTGCATAAGTTCGTTAATGAATTGAGAGACTCGTGAAAGACCTAGACCAGAAGGTTAGAAAGGGTATACCTACTGAAATTGCATTTAGTAAGAGAGAATACTTCGAGAGATGGGAAATGAGTAGGAAATAAATTATAGGTGGGAATAAAAAGAGATGAATCCCTTATGGGTCGTGGGCGACCCTTATTGGAAATTGTGTATCTATATATTGGAAACTGTGTACATATATTAAATACTTTAATTGTGAATAATCATACCCGCGCTACGGGGGTTGCCGCGCAGGGACAGTCTTATCTCGATGGGACCTTTATGGGGGATATTCACTTGTACCCTAGAACATAGGATTTCTTGGTACAGGCTATCTGAGAATGATAGCCAGATGGTCCTAAGAGATGTGAGGGGTATGTGCTGACCTCTTAGTGACTTGGAACTATGCTTCCCCTCCATTATGTGTGTATTGTGTTAATACAGTTCGAGAGTGATTCCGAACTAATATTTCCCTTAGTACGAGTGGTACGGGGACTTGATAGCAGAGTATGCCAGCACCATATAATTCATGTGGGGTGTCGTTAGTATATATAATATATGAGTGACTAATATATATATATACTCATATATGGAAACTTTCTACTGTGTGTATAAGTAGTTAAGTAATGAATAAATACTCTAACTTTATAATAAGTGTTCGGGAACTTTGTAACGATACGGTGTTACTCTAAGTAACATAATAAATCTTAAAGAGTGATTTTCTAAAACTAAATATCATAATCTTTCTACTTCTCGGGATAAAACTTTGTGGGAAATTAAGTTAGATAAACTTATCAGTTTAGTAGTACGGTAGACGTGCACACTAGATGAGAGGTGAGAATTCTCAAGAGAGTGTCGCATACTAACATGGTTGTTACATTAGCCGGTAAGCATTTTAAATACTTGCTAAACTATTTTATACTCGGGCTCTGACCCATTTTCTGTCATTTCTCTCTCTTGTATATATATATATATATGTATGTATTACAGGTGCCCAGCCACAGGGGCGTCATGCTTAGGTTCTTTGGATTGGACGTGCTGCAGCTTATGGGGAAGCTGCAGACTCTTGCTTTAGACGACCTCTTCGTTGATTCTGCTCTTATTTTAGTTCTGCTTAGTTAGGGCATGTGTCGCCCATTTTCCTATTCAGTTTGGATTTATTAGAGATTTATGTTTATGTTATTTCCATTATTTGTTACTCTTTGGGAGTTAACTCTTGTCAGGATGATTTCATTTGTAGTTTTAATCTTGGTGTGGTTTATCTAGATGGTTTAATTATTCTTTGTTAATTTCCATCCTTCGTTTTTATGTGATTCTTAAACTGTGGGTTATTAAAAAAGTTTTCATATTGGAATTTAATAAAATGGAAATAAGGTTTTAAATTGTTTTGACACTTAGCTTAATTATTTAGGGTGTTTAAATTGAAAATTTTATTTTGCGATAGTGATGCTAAGAATGAACCAACCGTTCACCTTGATTTTAATTTAATAAAGGACTGATCACCCGGTATTTAATCAGGCGGGGTGTCACAGGAACTATCAGAGCATCAGGTTCTAGTGTCCTTTAGAATCTGTACGACTTATTTCGCTTTCAGCTTAACATCTTTTATTTAGAGCCCTATTTTAGGACTGTTGTATTCTTGTATTTATGCTTATGTCTTCAGCTATTTGAGATTTGATAATAACTGTAGACTAATAAACTTCCTTCTCATTTCAGATGCCTTCGAGACGCGCACCCGAGACAGGAATGCCCATCCCGAGCAGCCAGGAGCTCCGGCTCAGGGAATAATGAACGCAACTGAGGTAGTCGCCATTGTTGCTCAGGCGGTGAATGCCGCATTAGCGGTGGTACAGCAGTCTCCACCCCAGATTCAAGCAGTAGCGCCAGTACCGGTACAGCTTCCCACTGCATGGGAGCGGGCTAGGGATGCCTTTCAGAAGGCGCATCCAATGGACACTACACCAAAATGCTAATTTTGTGACTGCCTTATTGTGACTGCTAATGGGGGTGACAAACTTGTAACTCCCGAAAGCAGTCACAAAATTATTTGTAACTCCCATTAGGGGTGATAAAATCAATGGGTAATAAAACAATTGATTCAATTAGTTTGTCATCGCTAATGGCAGTCACAAATGTCACCATATAATTAATTCGTGACTCCTATAAGCAGTCACAAATTTATAACTGTTATAAGCAGTCACAAATTTATAAGTTATGACTCTTATGAGCAGTCACAAAATTATAACCGCTATGAAGAGTTATAAATTTTGGTCTAATACTAAATTTGTGACTGCTATCGGCAGTCATAAATTTGTAACTGCTCGTAGCAGTCACAAATTTTGGCCTAACACTTAATTTGTAACCGCTATTATCACTCACAAATTTGTAACCGCTCCTAGCAGTCACAAACTTTGCCCTAAAACTTAATTGGTGATTGCTATTAGGAGTCATAAAAATTTTCATGCAACTTTAATTTCCCTCATGTCTCCTCTCTCTCTTTTCACAACTCCCGCCCTTCTCTTCTCTCTCTTACATTTGGTTGTTGTGAGTTTTTGGTTTGAACCGTCATTTCGTTGCTGTGAGAAGAACCCTCAAGGCCTCCAGGGAAGACGATTATACAATGGTTTTTCTAACACGTTTGGATAATAAGGGTACGTTTTTATATGTTTTATGGTCTATGGTCTATTTGTTTTTGTACTTTTTTAAAAATGTTTGTATGCTCTTCTGTTAATGGTTTTGAGGTTTAGTTTATAGTTTTCTGGCTCAATTTTATGTTTGTATTTTTTTATTAATCGGTTTTAGTTGTGTATGTAGTTCTGGATTGATTGGGATTTCAAAGAAAATAATTAAATTTGTAAGGGTTTTGACCTTTTCTTTTGAGTTCCATTGCATTGTGTAATGAGATTGATATTTGTTTTTCTGCCCACATTTTACAATTTTGAATCATTAAATGGGGTTGCCTATTTACCAATTTAAAAGTTTGGTTTGATATGCTTGAATTGCAGGCCAAGTGTTTGATAAAAGGCTTAAGGAATTTCCTTAAATGTTGTAGATTATCATGTGAATGGGTTTGCCTACCATTTATCTCACTGTTGAAAAGGTACTCTATCTCTCTCTCTCCCAACGATTAAGATTTCATTTTAGATTTTTAGATTAGGGTTGTAAGGATTTTGTAAATAATTTTGTTTGTGTTTGTTAGAAGATTTTTCATTTATTTTTTCTTATCATCCTAGAATACACTAAAAGTACCCAGTATAGTATATATGAGGTACTCAGGTTTATTAGCATGGTTAAATGCATGTTTGTTGAACTTTTTAATGTGTATGAATGTCTAATGTATGATGTCGCAAACGAATGTCTAATGAACTTTTGTGTTATTGATCTACTACTATGTATGTATTGTCTTTTTTGGTTTGTAGGTTCACTACATTCGTTAGAATTATTGTTACATGATGATTCAGTTCTATGTTTAATTTGTTGCTTAAAAATGTGCCATTGTTATGTTTTTTTTTTTTTGCGAGATACAATTTGATTGTGTGTAATAGAACCCATCCAGTTATATGTTCAATTTGATTATGTAGTTGTGAGAATATTTCCTTCCTATTACTTTCATGTTATAAAAGTTTTGTAACCAACTCTGTATTACTTTATGAGATGTAATGTCAATCGTATGGATACCACTGTGTATTACTTTATGAGATGTACTCTACATTTACATTCGTTTCAGTTAAGATTATGAGAATGTGTCATGGTAACAAAATACTCCTTAGTATAAAAACTACTCAGAATGTGCATTAGTCATGAAATGTGGATATGGAGACACGTTAATGAGAATATGCATTGATTATGAACTGTGGGTATAGAGACATAAAGTGTTAGGCTATTAGATATCTATTGGATTTGAATTTCAATTTGTATCAAATGTGGTGATTGAATATACAACAATGTAGAGTACATGTGTTTAGTTTGTACATTACATACAAGTACAGTTGAACGCACAAATAGTATATTGACAACCTATCATATGAGTGTCAGCATTACGAGATTTGCCACCATAAAGTGGTAGTGAAGTATAGTTTTTCAACTTACATAAATAATAGGTTGTATTTTCATCTATACGTAGATCTTTAACTAAATAGGTTGTATTTTCATTACATTATTTTATATGTATTTCTTTGAAGCTTGCCATGTACTGATTCCCCATCTCAGGTATTTCTTTCAATATGATCTAGGGATTCTAATGGTTTGTATTTGATTTTTGTTGTGTTTTTCTGATGTGATCCGAGGGCTGAAGGGCATGGCTGAAAGGTTTCCCGTGGGAGCTGTCCGAAACATCAAATCTCTTTTATACACTTCCTTTAGCTCCAATCCCGCCCTTAGCGACGTTTCAAATGGTTTAGTTGATCAATTGACCGGTCAAATAGCGCGCTAAGAATCAGACTCAATCTGATCAAACAATCAGCTGTTATCTAAGGGATCAAACAGTCAGTTGTTATCTAATAGATCAAAAACCCAATTTTTATCTGATGGATCAAGCACTGTAAGTAACTGCAGTTCAGGTAACAACGGGCTACCCCATTTTGAAGCGACGACGAGAATTGGAGTAAGAACGAAAGAAGGAGAATCTCGTAATGATAACGAATGGGTTAATCAAGATGAGCCTGGTGTCTATATAACTCTTACTTCCTTACCTGGAGGCGTGAAAGATCTTAAGCAGGTCTGCTTTAGTCGAAAACATTTTAGTGAGAAAGAAGCAGAACAATGGTGGTCAGAGAATCGGGAAAGAGTTTACGAAAAGTACAACGTGCGCATGGTTGAAAGGTCAAGTGTTGGCATTGAAAGTGAAGATTTCGTGTAGTGTGTGGCGGCATTATATGTAAATATTTTTTTTAACTTTTTTTTTCTTCC
Organism: Sambucus nigra; assembly: GCA_949130495.1. Lineage (NCBI taxonomy): Eukaryota > Viridiplantae > Streptophyta > Magnoliopsida > Dipsacales > Adoxaceae > Sambucus > Sambucus nigra. Next base: position 110,397,848 of record OX422217.1, read on the forward strand.
TTCCCTTTTCTACTTTAGTCACACGGAAGGTCATATTTGATCTGTTTAGGTTTGGCTTTCATCATATTAAAGGTTGGAATGAAGTATGGGCTGCTATAATAGGAGAGATAAATAGATAGGTTTGTTTTTTCCATATTATTTTTAATGCTTGATTTTTCCTTTACATTTTTCCCTAAATGCACCTTGTGTGGGAGTGGATTAAAGGTTAGAAATGTAAATCTGATTAGGTTGCTGGTTCTTGGTGAAAGAAACTATCCTGTAAATTCACAAGGGAATACATGAGATTTTTTATAAAAAAGAAAAAAAAAAAGAAAATATTAGGATAGTTATGTACTTCCAATGGTTGGAAGTGAGCAGCGAGACTATTATAGACGAGCAAATCCATTAAGACATTCCTGATGCAATTTTTTTAGGTAATAATCAAATTATATAGGGACTTTTGCTTCTCTCATTTGAAACTACCACATGTCTTCCTTTTAATGGTTATCGTGAGATTGAATTGGTCTCTATTGACCGTATGGTAGCTTCTTGGAAATAAATGAAATGACATTCCAGATGGATACTTAATCCATAGCAGTATTCTGTAATAATATGCATTGCCTTCAGTTTGCATGCTTAATTAATCGTATTCATGATATCCTTTTCTTCTGCTTGTGAAACAGGGAATGTGGAAATACTGACATTGAAGGTGTGACTCAACCAATTCTTGCTAGGGCCTTTCTGATCTCATTCCTAACCATGTGTAGGTTCTTAATTTCACCTGCTATTCAAAAGGTATGGATCTAGATCATTTGTAAGAGTTCAAAACTTGCATTTTTTATTGATCCTTCCAAAGTTTAATACAATATCAAACTTGTTCTACAAAATTGGCATCAAATCAAATTTTACGGATAGTAATTGGTGATTTCAATTGACATAAAATGATTCAGTAAACTAGGTAGTTGAATTACGAGTTCTGGATGGATGATTTGACAGATGATATGGGCAGGTATGTCCCCTATCTCTATAGTTTCGTTATTCAAGAAACACATATACACTAATTAGGAGATAAAGCCAATATTTCAACTTCCTTTTGAAGATGGTCACAAGTATTTAATCTTATATGAGCAACGAGTCAATTAAATACTTACTTTATAAGGCAGATAGACCATGTGAATTTATGTGGAGAAAAATATTCAAAATTTGAGGATGATTGAAGAAAAATAAATAAGTGATCCATTGATTACTTCATTTTTACGAATAAAAAAAAATGTACCCTGGTCATGTATTTTTTTTCTTTTGTGGAATTCTTGGGACTCTTGATTTTATCACCTAGTTGTGCAGATTTTGTTTGGGCTAGGGCTAGTTTTTTTAGGGCCCTTTTTATCCTTATATGTGCCGTGTATACTCAAGTTCTGACCCCCTTGCAGGTGTTCTTTAATATAATAGAAACTAGTAGAATCAATTGATTACAGTAAAAAAGTGAGCAATGATGATAAGTGGCCGTTGGGTAGTTGAACAGGTAGCGGGAGTGAGACAATGTCCTCGATTGAGGGACTGGTTTGACATGTGATAATTTTTAAGGCCGGATTTTGTTCTGGGGGTAATAATTGTAAACTAGTTGGAAAATATTTACCTAATTAATATTAATTGTTTTTACTAGTGTAACCTTGTAATAATGATGTTATTTTGACAAATATTGTGAAGAACATCCTGCATAGGTGAAAGTATTTTTCCATATTTGACTTTTTGCCTAGGTAAAAAACACATACTTGGATAACTGATATGATCAGTAGACAGTATCAGATATGATAATTGATTACATACTTGATTCATTCATTCATTCATTCATTCATTCACATATATGATAATTGATTCATTGATTCACATACTTGGATAACTAATATTATTAGTAGATAGTATCAGATATGACAATTGATTCACATACTTGATTGATTGATTCATTGATTCACATATATGATAATTAATTCGTTGATTCATTGAATACTTGGATAACTGATATGATCAGTAAACAGTATCAGATATGATAATTGATTCACATACTTGATTCATTGATTCACTTGATTGTGTCATATCAATATTGTATTCACAGATGTTGTATTTAGGTGAACAATTCACTTGATTCACTTATGATTCAATTGTATGTTTGGACTCACTTATGATTTAATTTACAGATGTTGTATTTAGCAGTGTCTATGGCCTCAATTGCCTAATCAATCAATTGTATGTTTGGATTTGGATTCTCTACCCTGGAACTACATCAATTATGTTGCATGACCGTAAAATCTGCAACAGGTTAGACATGGTTGACCATCATTACATCTCATCTTCTTCCCCCAATTGCATAATTTGATTCAAGGCATGTGGGAACATTAAAAGCGTATTTGAAAAGCATAAGATACATATGTAGGAAATGGCATATAGTAGCAGGAATGCACACTTTCTTCTTCACTCATCCAGGAATATCATTGCATGCTCGGCACTCTTAGAATATGAGAAATCTTTAAATTGAGCATGTATGAATGCAACTGATGTTTTTATAAGCTTGAGAAGCAAAAGTATTTTGCATTTATTTGCTTGCATTAACAGGTTTTATATTTTGACTTGACCTTAAAAAGGTTTTAATGCACTTACCCGAAGGCGTAATATAACTGGGGATTCCATCACTAATGCACAGTTGAAAGAGTTTTAGGAGCAAATAGCAGATTAGAGTTTTGATTCTCGGCTTCAAACTTTTTTTGACATGTGAGAAATTCAGTAGAGTCATCATTAATACATTATTAAGATTATTATTATTGTTATTTTGTTGAAGGATGAATTTAATGCAGGGTCGATAAAGATGCAGACGGTAGAATCACAGAAGCAGAAGTTAGAGAGGTATCCTCATATAATTGAAAATTTATCCTTGTCACCTTCATATTTTATTTATATTGTGGACATCACAAGGATAGACATTAAGAATTAAGATTCCATATGAGTTACACCAAAGTTGACTTTGATATACGCTTATCTTTTACGGGTGGTTTGCTATTGGAATTTTGTTTCTATTTCTAATGAATCAATAATTGTGTTTGTAGATTATCAGTCTCAGTGCTTCTGCCAACAAGCTGTTCAATATTAAAAAACAATCCGACAAATATGCAGCACTGATCATGTAGAAAGGAAGTAAGCCCTCTGGGATGCGCACTTCATTACTTTTTAGTTAAGTTTATTTTGTGTGCATATAGTTAGGTGTAAACAAATGATTTGACTTGTGGGATGCTTGTAGAGGAGGTTCGATGGGGGCTGGCAGGTTCCTACGGGGGTGTGGTTGTGGGTGACAGTGGGAGGGGAAACAGGGTTATATGGGCGGGGTTGTAGGTGATGAGAGTGTAGCTGATATATGGGGAGATAAGCGGGGGCAGCTGGTATACGGGTGTATGCATTTTGGTAAGAGGGTGTGAGCAGGTAGGTAGCGAGTGTGAGCGTGTGGTAATAGTTTTATATGAACGGGTTTTATGTTTCTTTTCTCTGAGATGCATTTCTGATTGCAGTTAGAAAGAAATTTTTGTTGGCGATGTTTGCGCGACTTGGGTTGATTCAGAGTTTGGCCGCAGAAAGAGATCCTTTCTGGAAGTTCCTATTTTTGTTCTTTATATTTGCGCTTCTTCTCTGTTCTGGGTTGTGATTTTTTTTTCATTTTTGGACTATATAGGCTTTATGATTGGACACATGAGAAAGTTCGTGATGGATAATGGTGCCTCTATGACTAATACCACGTTAGGAACACTTGCGGGCAACACTATGAATTTCGATCTTATGGACGAGCTCTTGCATGAATTTCGATCTTATGGGCGAGCTCTCATTCATTTGGACACCTTAACACCATTGAAGCAGGTTGGCAGGTATATAAAAATAGGTTTTTACATATATATTCACACACACACACACATATATATATATATATATATATTGATTATCATTTTTAAGTAATATAGTATTAAGTTTGAATGATCATAGGACACTCATAATTAGAAACTTAACCTTTTCAATATTCTTTTTTTTTTCTTTTTTCAAAATGGATTTTTGTATTTATGTCAAACTCTGACTGAAAATTGAAATTGACAATGAGTTGGGTCAGGGTTAATTTACTCAATCAACTTATTAAGAGTTGTGTATAGTTCATGTTATGATATGTGAAATATGTGTCATGTTTAAATAATTGGTTTGTCTTACATGTAAACCTATCTAACATGTCAACCTATTATAGCCAAAACATTTATTCGTCTTACCATGAATATTGACTTCAGGTTCGACTTGGTATACGCCTGTAGTCTTTATATATGACTAAATTAGCTTTTTTTAGAACTTTGTGTATGTATTGTATACAGGCTTCCACCCCTTAGGCGGGTTCTTTTTATACACTTTAGCTTCTTATAAAAAAAGACCATTAGCTTTTTAATTCATGAGCTTTCCATATTAATCCCTGGTCAATAATACTTTTTAATTATTATAGCTGCTCTTAAACCTCTATATACCATAGTGGCTCTATATACCATAGCTGATCTTCTATTTCTATGTCTACCATAGCTGCTCTTCTATTCCTCTTTTACTGAACTTTTGGTCTATTATTTACCATTGACTACGGTTACTACTAGTGTAACTAACACAGCTACATTTTATTATTTGCAGACATACACATGGCATATCCGACATATGTAGTATTCAAAGGCCTAAATCCAAGTGTTTACATTTCGTGGCAAGCAACACAAGCACAAGTCAATGGATACCGAGGCGCCGTATTAAAAAAAATTGAGTCCATTGAACTTGCTCAACACGCATACTCCGAGTACACAAGGGAGGATTTCATTGCATCAATACCCTCTACGGTTGATATACCTAGACTTCACAAAGCGTATCCATGGCGTGGTGACCCCTGGTCTAGGTTTAGAATGATTTGTTACATGTTCATGACATTTGATGTTGTCGAAGTGTTGTGTCGTTATTTTTTTAAGTTTTTTTATATTCTATGTTCCTTTTGTACTTGGCGCCCACGAATGGGTTGTTTGATGTTAAATTAAGTTTAAACAAGTTTTATGTGTACTGGATATTTGGAATATGAGAAATATAAATGAAATGTTGTCAAAAATTTTAGACTTGTTATCATGATATTTATTTTACTTTTATTATTTTGTGAAAATATAAAGATATTTGCAATAGCTCTTACCACATTTAACAAATTCAATTTTGTAACTGCTAATACCAGTCACAAATTTGTCACTACTATCAATTTTGTAACTGCTAACAGCAGTTACAAATATAAGATTCGTAACGGCTAACAGCAGTCACAAATATAAGATTCGTAACTGCTGTCAGCAGTTACGAATCTAATATTCGCGACTGCTGTCACCAGTTACGAATCTAATATTCCTAACTGCTGATAGTAGTTACAAATTGGGGTCACCAGTCATAACCCCCATAGGGGTTATAAAAATTTGTGACTGCTGTTAGGAGTTACAAACTTTCTTTTGTCACCCCCTACATTATGACGGTAAATACCAGTTATAAAGGTCATTTGTGAGTGCTAATAGCACTCACAAATCTCCTATTTTGGTGTAGTGGGAAGAAGGATATTCAGAGGCATCTGTGCATGTATGAGTGCACCTACGTGCAGAAATAGTTGTTAGCTTCCTTTAAGCTTGTGGGGGCCGCTTTGCAGCGGTAGGAGTCCAACACCACCTTGGATGAGAGGGACAACATCACGATTCAGTCATTTTGGGTGCGATTTGACCGCAAGTATGTGACACACCACCTAATTAAATACCGGGTGATCAGTCCTTTATTAAATTATAATCAAGGTGAACGGTCGGTTCATTCTTAGCATCACTGTCGTAAAAATAACTTTTCCAATTTAAACACCCTAAATAATTAAGCTAAGTGTCAAAACCATTTTTATACATTACATTCCAATTTTTTTATTTTTTATTTTTTATAAACCAACATTTAACTTTACACAATTCATAGTTAAGGAATCACAAAACAACTATCCTATAACATATAATCCAAATAATTAAACATTCAACTATTTGAATCCAACATTTAAAACTCAAAGGAAAACATCCTGACAATAATAAATCCCGAAGTGTAAATGCTGGAAATAAACGAATCACAATATCCAATAAAACCACTGAATAATGGAAAAGGGCGACACATGCCCAACTGGATAAAATAAATGCTAGGAGTGGAATCAAGAAATGAGGTCATCTAAGCAAGAGGCCTGCAACTCTCACCTAAGCTGCAGCGCGTTTCCTTCCAAAGGATCCTATGCAAGACGCCCCTGTGGCTGGGCACCTGTAATATATACATATATATACAAGAGAGAAAAGAAAATGAAAACGGGTCAGAGCCCGATTGTAAAAACGATTTAAAATTAGTTTAACAAGTATTTAAAATGTTTACTGGCCAATGCAACAACATATTAGTGCGGCACTCCCTTGAGAAATTCTCACCTCTCTTCTAATGTGCACGCCTATCCAACTAACCTCCCCAACGGTTTAACGTATCTTATCTTAGGTTGCTCGTAAGATTTAACTGACAAATTACATTGTTTGAGAGGTTAATTTCATTTAACAACAAAGTTCTCATTTAAACCTTATTTACTAATAAAGTTTCTTAGTAACACATTATACTTTTCAAACACTTATTCCCAAATTGAAATAGTTATTCCATTCTTACTTACCATAGACACAGCAGGTAGTTCCCAAATTCCAGATTTAAATATATATTAAATACTCATATAATATATATATATATATATATATATATATATATATATATATATATATATATATATATATATATATATATATATATATATATATATATATATTCTAATAGCACCCCACATAATAATTATGGTGTCGGCATACTCTGCTATCCAGTCCCCGTATCACTCGTACTAAGGGAAATACAAGTTCGGAATCACTCTCGAACCGTATAGAAACAAAACACAAACAATATTGAGGCGAAGCATAGTTTCCAAGTCTCTAAGAGGTCAGCACATGCCCTCACGTCTCTTAGGACCGTCTGACTATCGATCCGATAGCCTGTACCAAAGTATGGTATTCTGCAGATTCACCATACCTGTTTGATCGATCGATCGAACCAGGAGTGTCGATCGATCGACGCATCGATCGATCGAGCTCCTGCCATCGATCGATCGACCACTCCTGGCAGACTCACATTTTCCCCTTCTAAATAGTAGAATTCAATTTAAATGAGTAATAATCTTTGGACATCCTTTTTAAAATATTTTGGGAGATAAAGAAGATCAGTAGGGCTTATTAAAAATATGAAACCTTTAATGTAAGACGAGATTTACATTTTTCGGAGATGTTTACATATAAGGGGCGATGGAACTATGTATTAAAGGGGGAGACGCGTAAGGTAGTTACGTTTGAAAATAAATGAGTACCTACTGAAATTACACTTGGGAGGTTAGAAATCCACGAGTGTCACGTGATAAGTTGGGAAAATCCCACAAATTAAGATAAGAGGCAAATGTTATACGTAATAACTAAATAACGAGTAATAAGGACAAACATCAAAATTATGGGTCGTGAGTATGTACCTAAACTTGATATGGTAATATTAGTATATTTATATGACTGTGTTTATGCATATACTATATACGTGTAAAAATCATGCCCGCGCTACTGGCTATCCCTGAGGTTACCGCGCTGGGACAGTCTTATCTCGATGGAACCTATATTGACTCGTACCCTAGAAGATAGAAATCCTTTGGTACAGGCTATCGGATCGATAGTCAGACGGTCCTAAGAGACGTGAGGGCATGTGCTGACCTCTTAGAGACTTGGAAACTATGCTTCGCCTCAATATTGTTTGTGTTTTGTTTCTATACAGTTCGAGAGTGATTCCGAACTTGTATTTCCCTTAGTACGAGTGATACGGGGACTGGATAGCAGAGTATGCCAGCACCATAATTATTATGTGGGGTGCTGTTAGAATATATATATTATATGAGTATTTAATATATATATTTAAATCTGGAATTTGGGAACTACCTGCTGTGTCTATGGTAAGTAAGAATGGAATAACTATTTCAATTTGGGAATAAGTGTTTGAAAAGTATAATGTGTTACTGAGAAACTTTATTAGTAAATAAGGTTTAAATGAGAACTTTGTTGTTAAATGAAATTAACCTCTCAAACAATGTAATTTGTCAGTTAAATCTTACGAGCACCCTAAGATAAGATAAGTTAAACCGTTGGGGAGGTTAGTTCGATAGGCGTGCACATTAAAAGAGAGGTGAGAATTTCTCAAGGGAGTGCCGCGCTAATATGTTGTTGCATTGGCCAGTAAACATTTTAAATACTTGCTAAACTAATTTTAAATCGTTTTTACAATCGGGCTCTGACCCATTTCCATTTTATTTTCTCTCTTGTATATATATGTATATATTACAGGTGCCCAGCCACAGGGGCGTCTTGCATAGGATCCTTTGGAAGGAAACGCGCTGCAGCTTAGGTGGGAGTTGCAGGCCTCTTGCTTAGACGACCTCATTTCTTGATTCCACTCCTAGCATTTATTTTATCCAGTTGGGCATGTGTCTCCCTTTTCCATTATTCAGTGGTTTTATTGGATATTGTGATTCGTTTATTTCCAGCATTTACACTTCGGGATTTATTATTGTCAGGATGTTTTCCTTTGAGTTTTAAATGTTGGATTCAAATAGTTGAATGTTTAATTATTTGGATTATATGTTATAGGATAGTTGTTGTGTGATTCCTTAACTATGAATTGTGTAAAGTTAAATGTTGGTTTATAAAAATAAAAAAAAATTGGAAAGTAATGTATAAAAATGGTTTTGACACTTAGCTTAATTATTTAGGGTGTTTAAATTGGAAAAGTTATTTTTACGACAGTGATGCTAAGAATGAACCGATCGTTCACCTTGATTATAATTTAATAAAGGACTGATCACCCAGTATTTAATTAGGCGGGGTGTCACAAAGTACTTCCCATCCACTGTGCAGACCGAGATGAGGAGGAGGTTATTAAATCTTAAGAAGGAGAGCATGACTGTTGCTGAGTACGAGGAGGAGTTTACCAGACTTCTCACTATAGTGCCAGATGAGGCACCCACTGAGGAGAAGAAGATACTATTGTTTGTAGATAGATTAACCTGGAGGATCCGTCAACACCTCATAGGCAATCTATCATTGAGTACTTACACTGACGCACTCAACGATGCTTTATTGTACTGTCAGGATCATCGCTTCCATCAATAGGGGAGCAAACGAACGAGGGAGTCCAGCCAGCAGCGCAGGATAGGGGTAAGCAGTATGGTGGGGCACCAACAGCCCAGGGACATACCCGTCAGAGTGAGCAGAGTTCCCATGAGGGGGACCTGCCAAGCGATTCCGATCAGGTGATTCCAGATAAGGATTTGGGGGATTTAGGTAGGGTCAGCAGCAGGGCCAACAGCGTTTTCAGCAGGGCCAGTGGCGGGGTGGTAACGGCCAACAGGGTCATGGTCAGCAGGGGCATAGGGGAGGTAACTTTAGGGGCAGATTTTTCGGATGTGGTAAGAATGGCCATAGGCGCCAGGATTGCCCAGAGGGGGATAGGGCCCCACAGCAGTAGGGTGCCCGTAATGAGCCGCAAAGACCACTCTTACCAGCCGCCCTCCCAGCGCCAGCTCAGGTGCCAACCATCCCAGCAGCTCCAGTTCACCAGGGGCAATTGCAGTACGGACATGTCTATAACGTCCACCAGGCAGCAGCACCTCAGGCACCACCCGCGATTGAGGGTATGTTTCTTATCCATGGCACTATGGGTCGGGTTTTATTTTATACTGGGGCGTCGCACTGTTTTATAGCTACTCATTTTGCACGGGCCTTAGGGTTATAAAATACAGCAGACAGCACTGTGACATGCCCGCAGACTCACCACTGGGGAATGGGTCTTTGATTTTCTTTATGTGCCGGGGTTTAGGGATAGAGATTGGTAGCTTGATTTTATCGACAGACATGCTAGTCGTAGAGATGAATGAGCACGATGTTATTATTGGCATGGATTGGCTCGTCGCGTACAGAGCCATGATAGATTGTTTCGGTAGGAGTATCATTTTTGCCATTCCAGGGCAGGAGATGTTTTTGGTGGCGATGCCTCGCCCAAAGGGAGGATCTTCCACCCATTTGTACTACATAAAGGAGGATACCTCTAAGGAGATTATGATTCCCCTTAGAGGAGATGGTGCAAGGCAAGACTACCAGATGGAAGAAATTTCGAAGATCCTACTCCAATTGGATGACGTGTAATCTATGGGGATTACCCAATTCTCTTATGTATGACTAAGTGTTGTGGTTTTGGTCTCTAAATGCTTGTATCTAGTTGACCCTCTGGCATTTTGGCTTTGTATATTGGTTCTCTGTTTCTAATACATTTAATTACCAAAAAAAAAAGAGATTATGATTCCCCTAGATTCGATTCTAGTCGTTCGTGAGTTTTTGGATATATTTCAGGAGATATCGGGCCTACCCCCTAGTCGAGAGAGAGATTTCACCATAAACTTAATACCGGGCACTCGGCCGATAGCACGTGCACCGTATCGTACGGCTCCAGCAGAGATGAGGGAGTTACGGGATCAGATAGAGCAACTGTTAGGTCAGGGCTTCATTCGTAGGAGCACCTCACCTTGGGGAGCTCCGGTGTTATTTGTGAAGAAAAGAGACGGTTCACTGAGATTATGTGTGGATTAACGGGAGCTGAATAAGGTCACGATACAAAATAAATATCTCTTGCCTCAAATCAATGACCTGTTCGACCAGCTGAGAGGAGAAACCTTCTTTTCGAAGATAGATTTGAGATCGGGATATCATCAGCTACGGATTAGGGAGCAGGATGTGTCGAAGACTGCTTACTTAACGAGATATGGGTCCTATGAGTTCCGAGTCATGCCGTTTGGGCTGACAAATGCTCCAGTCGTATTCATGGACTTGATGAACCGAGTGTTCAAAGAGTTCTTGGATCAGTTTGTCATTGTCTTCATAGATGACATCTTGATTTATTCACACACCGAGGAGGAGCATGTCGAGCACTTGAGGCAGGTTTTTCAGACTCTGCGAGAGCATCAGCTGTATGCTAAGTATGAGAAGTTGTAAGGACATAAATTTTCAATTGAGTCCCTGTATTGTTTTGACTTAATTCCGTGAACAAAACTATGCTTGTAATATGTCATAGGGAGAATTTTATTTTGTCACGATCCCACTTGGTCTATGATGTATTGAAGAAATTGAAGACGTTACGGCAAAGCTTCAAAGAATTAAATCATGCCGAAGTTTAATTGGTGTAAGTTTAATCGTCTTCAAAGTTAATTTCATTCCGAGATCACTCAGGTATGAATGCGTATAATTAATAGTGCTCGGAATTATTTTATAAAAGATAAGGATGTAATTTTTATAAAGAAAAATGTTTTTAAATGTTTTAAAAGTGTTTTAAAGGGTTAAACTACGTTTTATGATGATAAGCTTGTAAAAGAGTTTGACAGTTTTGGATCTCTCATTGGAAGAGACGTTTTTTTCAAAAAGTCAAACTTTCGCGCTGTCGTTCAAACGACATCCAATCTTGTTCGAACGAGATGGGATGTCGCTCGAACGATTCCTCAAGTCGTTCGAACGACACGTTTTTCGAGGAAGAGTTTAAATCCTATTTAAACAGTGTTTTCATCATAATTTCGTAGATGTGCATTCTGAAAAACAGTTTTACGAACCAGAATATTATTTGCATATGTTTTCTAAGGTTTAAAAGTCTTAAACACATCCTTAGAGTTTGCAAAGATCCGAGTTATCATTCTTATATGTTTAAGTGATCTTGCTGCACCAAAGTTGTTTGTTCTATACATTGAACATCAAAGATTTTTGCGGTGAAGAAAAGAGAAGGACTTCTTATTCGACATCGTAGACGAATCAAAGCCATTCGGTGGACACCGAGTCATACGTGGACGCGTGTGTTGTTGACAGGTATCATAGAAGACGGAATTTCTGCATGGGCACTATTGAAGAACGGTTGAAGATCAGAAGGAGCGTCAAGACCCGTGGGGATCGAGTCTTAGTGTAAGGCTAATCTGTCTTTGTAAAACCATATTCATAGTGATTGTCTGGCTTGGGCCGTCAGAGGTTGTTTTCCCGTTTTGGGTTTTTTCCTCGTACATATGGCGTTGTGAGTATTCTTTACTTTACTTTACTTGCTTTAATCACTAGATTCATGTTTAGGATTAATCAAGATAGAACTGGTTTAAAGTAAGAATTGGGTTTTCATAACTTGGTTTGGTGCATAATTAAAAGTTGGATCTTGGTTTTGTTTGTAACACACATATCGGGCCACTTACACTCTTCAAATTGGTATCAGAGCTAGAAATTTTTTTTATTTGTTTTGTGATCCCGTGTGTTTGTTTATCTCTCATGTAACCATTTTCTCTCGATGGATTCTCTAAGCTTTGACGATTTACTTCGTTTGAATTTAAAGTTTGCAAAACGTATTGAATTTTTGGAAAAAGAAAATTTCGATTTTAAAAATAAGATTGAATATTTGCAAACGTTTCAAATTCAAAGAGATATTTGTCGTGAGCACTTTAATTCCTTGTTTAAAGATTTTAATATATTAAAATTGGGCAAAAAGGAGAGTGATGATAGAGTACTCGTTTTAGAAAAAGAGTTTGAGGATTTGAGAAATTCAAGTGTTTGTGCCGTTAAGGAAAATATTTCGATTAATGATTTTGTGGCACGAGAAAAGGCTCTTAGGGATAAGTTTGCTCACATTGAGGCGGAGCGAGATAACCTTCTAGAGGTAATTGAAAATTTAAAGAAGGAGTCCCGAAAGTTTGAGGAGTCTAATCGTTTGCTTGAGTCGAAAGTTTTGAAGTTAAACAATGATTTAAATGACTCGAGTAGTGATGGTAGCGACTTATCTTGTTCTAGTGGTTCGATTGTAAAAGTCAAAACCATAGTTTGTTTTAGAGCGTCAACCACATCCGAGGGTATTAGAAAAGGTCAACCTAAAGGTCCCGTTCCTCGTCGTGTTTTCACATGTTCGCATTGTGGTAGGAAAGGTCACCTTAGAAGTTTCTGTTTTGATCTTAGAAAAGACCCTAGGAAGATTAAACATAGTGTCCCATTGGTTCCCAAAACCCGATTTGTTAGGCATACACTAGTTTGGGTTAGGAAATCCATTTTGGAGATGCTAAATGCTTCGTTGGTTGATTCTCACATGCATGCACATGATTCATCTCTTGCTATTTCTTATGGTTAGTAGCTTGCATGTTTGTCATATACAAATTTGCTTCATGATATATTCATTGCTAGTATTATGACATGTGTATCATTTTGTATTATAGTTTTCATTTATTTGAGTCATATTTGAAGAATACAAAAAGATTTTGTTTTTGAGAAAACTTTTGAAAATCCAAAAAGATTTTGCTTTTCTTTGAGTCAAATATGTTTGAAAAGCCAAAAAGATTTTCAGTTTTTGTTTTTGAGTTTACATGTTTGATGTGGCTTTTTTATTGTGCTTTGACCCCACCCATAGTTTCATTATCCATGTGGCTAGGACATTTGGTCATTATTATCGATGCTGAGAATGATCTTAACCATTGTTTATATGGGGTTATTTCGAAGTTGATATGCATTTTGATTCGACTTTGTATATATGCCAACATCGCACACATGCACGAGTTTATATGAATGTTTGACTTCTCTTGCATATTTGAATTTGGTGAGGCGTTCTTATCTCAATCTTGTCATCTATGCATAAGTAGACTTAAGGAGAAGTGTGAATGTAATAACCGTTTACCGTGAGGATTTAAAATTGCCAAAAATGATGAGTGATTCACGGGAAAGGGCTGCAAGAGTTCAAAATTAACTCGTTGTGAAAGCCACCATTTAAAAGAGCCAAAAGAAAATGCAATATGCTAAGAAAAGGGCCAATAAGATTTTCTCTAAGTTGAGAATGCTAGAAACCTCAAAAGAACTTGAAAAAGTATATATATATGAGGGAGTTTGGTTGGAGAAAATTTAAACGGGTTTGCACAACTAATCCTAATGTTGAAACATTGCAATTTGACGCTATTGTTTGTAGAATCGTTAAAATTCTGGATTTGTGTGCATGTAGTATGTTTTAGTTCATTAAGCTCACACTTTAATTGTCATATGGCTATGATAAAGTTTGATGATTTATAGTTATCAATTAGAGCTTCTTGATCGTTTCGATGTGTTGGAATTGTGACTCATTTGTTGTAGTTTCAAGCCCATTCATTCCATATCCATGTTTGAGCTCATCGGTACTATGTTTGCATGTAACTCGCATTTTAAGTTTTTATGAGTTTTTGCGTTTTGTACGAAAAGCCTACTGTTTTAGCACTGTCAAGCCCTTCCTGGAATTTTTTTCACTGGCCAATACTTTATAATATTTCTGGGAAACTGGAAAATTTTGGCAGGTCGCGCGAAGTCGTTCTAACGACATCTCATCTCGCGCGAACGACATCTGTACTTCGTTTGAGCGACATCCTCATCTCATTTGAGCGATGTCCCGGGCTCATTCAAACGACATGCTGAAAAATTGCTTCTGATTGGTTTGCAGTCCACTAGTTTAATTTGATATATTTTTGGTACTGCAGGAAGCATTTCTGGACTGTTTGGTTTATATGCAGGTTCTTTTATGTTCCATATTGGTATTTTGCATATGAGTTCGTTTATCACACTTAATTTGATTGGTATACTCTTTGTGTGATTCCATGGTTTACTAGCTACTCATTTATTATTGTTTGATCATATTTAGCTGGTTGTTTCATGATTATCTAGCGTTTATTCTCAAATTGGCTTCATATTCTCATGCTAGATATTTCATATTGGTTTTTTTTTTTTTGGAAAAATTATGTATATATATCAACAACGGAAACTACAACAAGTACACATAGAGATGAAACCCATCACCTCCCCTAGGGGTATGCCCCACAGGGGAGAAAACCAAAAACAAGTGAAACAAGTGCAAGAAGCCACACACCCCGCGATCCCCTACTCAAGAACACTCTCCGGGATACCCCAATTCATGCAAGCCATCCAGTTCTCAAATCTCCTCGTCCACTTGCTCCAAATTGCGACTCTCGCTCTGATCATAACTTCGATATCTCGGACAATGACATCCTTGTTCTTGGCCACCCGCTTAAAATGTCTGGCATTACGCTCCATCCAAAGGCAGTATAAAAACTCGTCCCACTGTAACATGAAATAGCATGAGCCAACTCACCATCCCAATCCAAAGCCTCTCTGTACTCCTGATTCCTAGTTCTAACCTCCTCCCAAACCTCCTTCGCAACTGGACACTCATTGAAGACGTGCGGTATGGACTCTACCCCATTAGAGCAGCTACAACACACGTTATCATCCGAGATGCCCCAGTTATGGAGCTTGTCCTTAGTGTGAATCGCATCCTTACAAATCATCCAAAGAACAAAAGCACATTTGGGGATATTACCCTTATTCCACACAATTTTGTGCCAGGGAGCAGGAGGGAGGGTGGGGGTTATCTCCTCATAGGCTGATCTGATAGAAAAATCCTTCTGGTTGGGAATCCAGACCACGTCATCTACAGAATCATGCCTAATGCCGGGCAAAACCGCATTCCTAATATCCAAGAGCTCCCAAGTAACCACCGTTGGCCATCTCCACCTCCCCTCGACAATGTAATCAGCAACCAAAGCCTTATGGTTACTAGCAGCGTCATAGATAACACGGTCCCCAAACAAAGGATGAAGTGGCCCCAAAGGGTGCCAGTTATCGTGCCAGAAAAAGGTAACCCTACCGTTACCAATACTCCATCTGATGAGAGGTCTGACCCGATGTCTCAACTGCATCATCTTCCTCCAGCTCCAAGACAAGTCGCTAGCTATATTAATAGCCCACAAACTTCTTCTCTTCAACTTATACACATTGCACCACTTAACCCAAAGGCAGTCCTTCTTGCTACAGAGGTTCCACAGCATCTTCATGATGGCCGCCACATTCCACCTCTCAATGCTTTTGATACCCAGTCCGCCGCTCTCATAATTATTACAAAGATCATTCCAGGCCACCTTGGCCCCGAATGTTTAAGATCGGAACCAGTCCAAAAGAAATCCCTCATCAGCTGCTCAATCTTGAGAATAACCCCCTTAGGCAAGATGAACAGACTAGACCAATAGACCTGGATCCCGAACAAGACAGTCTTAATAAGCTGTAATCTACCGGCGTAGCTGAGAAGCTTGTTGGTCCAACACTTGATCCTCCCAGTTATCCTATCGATTAGCCTACTGCAATCCTCCTTCTTGAGTCTGGTGGTGATGAGAGGAACCCCGAGGTAGAGGAACGGGGGGTTGCTATGACCAAAACCAAGAATATCCCCGATCTGCGCGATCCGATCCTCCTCCAATCCCGTGCAATAGAAGCTACTCTTACACAAATTAGGAGTGAGGCCCGCAATGCTACAGAAATCATCAACTGCCTTCTTCACAATGGTACAGGAGGGAATGTCCCCCCCACACAGAATTATCACATCATCGGCGAAACATAAGTGGTTAAGCCCCACTTCCTTACACTTGGGGTGGAAGGTAAACACTGGGTTGGTGCAAGCTTTGTCCAAGATACACAAGAGAGAATCCATCACCAGAAGGAAAAGATAGGGAGATAGTGGGTCTCCTTGCCTCAACCCTCTCCTTCCCTCAAAGAAGCCACGCAGGTGCCCATTCAGACTGATAGAGAACCTGGTGTTAGTCATACATTCTCTAATCCACCCAACGAAAATGGCAGGGAACCCCAGATGAGTCAGCAAGGTGAAAAGAAATCCCCAATCCACCGTGTCATACGCTTTCAGCAAATCAATCTTCAAGGTACATCTAGGCGGGCTAAGCTCACTATGGTAATTCCTCATGACCTCCTGGAGAAGAAGGATGTTATCAGAAATAGATCTCCCTTTAACAAATGCGGCCTGACTCGGATTGATCACATGGGGGAGGATAGGCTTAATCCTGTTGGCAAGAATCTTCGATATGCACTTATAAATAGTATTGCAACAAGATATGGGTCTGAAATCGTGCATACCGTTCGGAGTGGTAACCTTTGGGATAAGGGCGAGGGCAGTAAAATTCCATTGCCTAGGCAGGTAGCTACACCTGAAGAAGAACTTAACAGCCTCAGTGACGTCATTCCCCACTACCTCCCAATTCTGCTTGAAAAAGAAGGCATTGAATCCGTCGGGACCCGGGGCTTTATCCGACCCAATGGCGAACATAGCCCCCTTTATTTCTTCATCACCAATGGGCGCAGTCATAGTCGCGGCGGCCACATCACTGACTCTTATCACTACATTCGCATCCAGAATGGGAGCAGGGTCCGCACAAGTGCTGCTATAGCCCAGAAGGTTGCGGAAGAAACCCACTGCCGTATTAGCCACCCCCTGAGAGCCTTCAACCCGCACCCCATTCTCATCCTCAATGCTAATAATCTTCCTCCTAGCGGTAGCTTGATTAACCCTCTTATGGAAAAAGGAGTTATTCCCATCCCCCAACTGTAGCCACTTGACTCTAGACCGCTGCTTATAATAAGACTCTTCGGCGCTTCTGAGCTCCAGGTAAGCCGTCAACTTCTCTCTCTCTTCCAGTTGAAAGCTAAGGTTGCTCCCGTCACTGTCAAGTCTAGTCTGCACATCATCAAGCAACCTCTTAGCCTCCTCCACCCTCCTAGAAAGCTGGCTATAGAACTTCTTATTAAAGTCTTTGAGGTTAATCTTCAATCTACGCATCTTCTTACTCAATCTCACCATGGGATTACCCACATCGTCCCCGTACCAAGACTCAGTCAGAACTTCCTGGAAATCAGCATGGTCCATCCAAAAGTTATAGAACTTAAACGGTTTGGGCCTATTCGGTTCCCCGGGAGCAAGCAAGATAATGATCGGGCAGTGATCCGAAACACCCTGAGGAAGAACAGTCGCCTGAGACTCTGGAAAGTAGGTACTCCACGTGTCGTTATGAAGAACCCTATCTAATCTCGATTGGACATTGTCCCTACCCCCCTGGCGATTATTCCACGTAAACCAAAGCCCATTCGTCGTCATATCATCAGCCTGGATATCATTAATACACTGGTTGAACGCCTCCGTTGCACCCACGTCAATGCCATGCATCTCGCTTTTCTCTTCATTGGTTCTCACAATGTTGAAGTCCCCCATAAGTATCCAAGGCTGCCCATCAGTGCAATCCCTATTGAGCTTGAGAAACTCCCAAAGAGGCTCTCTTCCGTGAGGTCACTGGATTGTCTATTCGAGACAAAAAGGGGGAGAGATGTATGTGATGTGGGGGAGATTTGTTGAGCGCTTCTATTTGATATCTGGATTTACATATTGTTTGATTATATTTGTTTCAAATTGATATCAAATAATTGCTCACATGTTTCAAATGATTTGTTCTTATT
Organism: Sambucus nigra; assembly: GCA_949130495.1. NCBI lineage: Eukaryota > Viridiplantae > Streptophyta > Magnoliopsida > Dipsacales > Adoxaceae > Sambucus > Sambucus nigra. The sequence continues at coordinate 110,416,351 of OX422217.1, forward strand.
AGAAATATAAATTGGTATCATTTGTTCCTCCATACTTCACTGGATATCTGTTTGTCTGTTTCATGTGTGTAGGTATGCTTTCAGCGATTCGAGATTTCAAGTCTACATCACATTGAGACAGTTCATGCTTGCCGGTATTCTAGTCCGTGTCCTGTAATTTTTATTTTGGGGTTTATGGGATGGGATTTAGGTGTCATACGGCTTGACGGCCCGATTAGGCATTTCGCTGGTTTAGTTTTTTCCCGGAATAGTTAAAGGGGGAGATTTGTAAGGACATAAATTTTCAATTGAGTCCCTGTATTGTTTTGACTTAATTCCGTGAACAAAACTATGTTTGTAATATGTCATAGGGAGAATTTTATTTTGTCACGATCCCACTTGGTCTATGACGTATTGAAGAAATTGAAGACGTTGCGTCAAAGCTTCAAAGAATTAAATCATGCCGAAGTTTAATTGGTGCAAGTTTAATCGTCTTCAAAGTTAATTTCATTCCGAGATCACTCAGGTATGAATGCGTATAATTAATGGTGCTCGGAATTATTTTATAAAAGATAAGGATGTAATTTTTATAAAGAAAAATGTTTTTAAATGTTTTAAAAGTGTTTTAAAGGGTTAAACTACGTTTTATGATGATAAGCTCGTAAAAGAGTTTGACATTTTCGGATCTCTCATTGGAAGAGACGTTTTTTTCAAAAAGTCAAAAAAGTCAAACTTCCGCGTTGTCGTTCAAATGACATCCAATCTCGTTCGAACGAGATGGGATGTCGCTCGAACGAGTTTCTCAAGTCGTTCGAACGACACATTTTTCGAGGCAGAGTTTAAATCCTATTTAAACAGTGTTTTCATCATAATTTCATAGGTGTGCATTCTGGAAAACAGTTTTACGAACCAGAACATTATTTGCACATGTTTTCTAAGGTTTAAAAGTCTTAAACACATCCTTAGAGTTTGCAAAGATCCGAGTTATCATTCTTATATGTTTAAGTGATCTTGCTGCACCAAAGTTGTTTGTTCTACACATTGAACATCAAAGATTTTTGCGGTGAAGAAAAGAGAAGGACTTCTTGTTCGACATCGTAGACGAATCAAAGTCATTCGGTGGACATCGAGACATACGTGGACGCGTGTGTTGTGGACAGGTATCGTGGAAGACGGAATTTCTGCGTGGGCACTATTGAAGAACGGTTGAAGATCAGAAGGAGCGTCAAGACCCGTGGGGATCGAGTCTTAGTGTAAGGCTAATATGTCTTTGTAAAACCACATTCATAGTGATTGTCTGGCTTGGGCCGTCCGAGGTTGTTTTCTCGTTTTGGGTTTTTTCCTCGTACATCCGGCGTTGCGAGTATTCTTTACTTTACTTTACCTGCTTTAATCACTAGATGCATGTTTAGGATTAATCAAGATAAAACTGGTTTAAAGTAAGAATTGGGTTTTCACAACTTGGTTTGGTGCATAATTAAAAGTTGGATCTTTTTCGGAGAAAAATTGGTTTTGTTTGAAACACACATATCGGACCACTCACACTCTTCAGAAGTGCGGATTCTGGTTACGGGAGGTATAGTTTTTGGGGCATGTTGTATCGGAATTGGGGATAACGGTTGACCCAAGCAAAGTGTCGGCAGTGAGGGAGTGGGGATAACCCACAACACCGACAGAGGTGCGTAGTTTCTTGGGGTTAGCCGGGTACTACAGGAGGTTTATCCGAGGATTTTAGAAGATAGCGGGTCCGTTGACGAATCTGACTCACAAAGGAATTCCGTATGATTGGGATGATGCTTGTCAATTGTCTTTTGATGAGATGAAGGATAACTTGACTTCGGCGCCAGTTCTTGCTTTGCCCAAGCCGGGAGTGGAGTATTTGGTGTACACTGACGCCACTTTACGGGGACTCGGGGTAGTAATTTAGTAGGAGGAGAAGGCTAGAGCTTTTTCCTCCTGCAAGCTTAAGCCTCACGAGAGGAATTACCCCACCCACGACCTGGAGCTAGCAGCAGTCGTATTTGCACTACGGATTTGGAAACATTACTTATTGGGGGAGAAATTTTGCTTGTTCACCGACCACAAGTCACTGCAGTACTTGTTCACTAAGCGAGAGTTGAACATACGTCAGCGTAGATGGTTGGACTTTGTGAAAGACTACTAGTTCGAGATATAGTATCATCCGGGGAAGGTTAATGTGGTTGCTTATGCGTTAAGCCGTAGACCGGTAGGGGACGTAGTGGACGTATGGAAAGTGAAGTGAAAAGAGTTAGGACACCAGGATGCGGTAGCCCGTTCCTTTATATCTGTTATGTCAGTCACACCCGAGATTATTACGAGGGTGATACAGGCACAAGCGGCGGATACTTTTTTGCTAGGAGCAGATTGTATGGCTCTTAGCTGAGGGTGTCCTATTCCGTGAGTTCTGATGGTGGTTTAAGATTTAATGGGAGATTAGTGGACCCGGAGGGAGAAGACTCACGTCATGCAGTTATGACACAGTCGTATGGATCCCGATTTGCGATACATCCCGAAGGGGATAAGATGTACCCAGATATGAGGCGGCAGTACTTGTGGAGTGGGATGAAGAAGGACATTGCAGAGTTCGTATTCAAATGTCCTACCTGTCAGATGGTAAGGGTGGACCACCAGAGACCGCCAGGATGACTTCAACCGTTGGAGATACCTACGTGGAAACGAGAAAGTATTTCCATAGACTTCATTACTGGGCTGCCTACATCACAGCGGGGTCACGATTTCATATGGGTGATTATGGATCGGTTGACCAAGGTAGCTCATTTTCTGCCAGTACGGACAGACTACACCACGGGCCAGTATGCACAGTTGTTCATTACCGAGATCGTTAGGCTACATAGGGTGCCCTTGGATATTGTGTCTGATAGAGACAAGATTTTTGTGTCGCGCTTCTGGGAGAGCTTTCAGGAGGCCATGGGTACAGAGTTGAGATTGAGTTCAGCTTATCACCCACAGATGGATGGACAGACAGAGCGTACCAATCAGACGTTGGAGGATATGCTATGCATGTGTATCCTTGATTTTGAAGGAGGTTGGGATCCGTATCTTCCACTGGTAGAGTTTGCTTATAATAACTATTATCAGTTCACGATCGGCATGGCCCCATTTGAGGCGTTGTATGGCAGACCTTCTCGTTCTCCCGCTTGTTGGCTAGAGGTGGGGGACAACAAGTTACTAGGGCCAGAGGTGATTTAGGAGACCTCAGCTAGGATTGAGCTTATCAGGAGTCGCATTCGGGTAGCCCAAGACCGGCAGAAAAGCTACACCAATGCAAAGCGATCTTTCTGAGAGTTTAGCGTGGGGGATCAAGTATTACTGCTGTGTCTCCTATGAGATGAGTGATGAGGTTTGGGAAGAAAGGGAAGTTGGCTCCGAGATACGTGGGACCATTTTCCATTATCGAGAGGATTGGGCCGGTGGCATACAGATTGGGGCTGCCACAGCACTTGCACCGCATTCACGATGTATTCCACATCTCATCGTTGAGACAATATCTTCGGGATGATATGGCCCGCACCCACATCGCGATAGAGGAGATTGACTTACATCGCAATAGCTCTTACGAGGAGATACCAGTGGCTATCCTAGTCCATAGCGAGAGGAAATTAAGGTCGAAGGTAGTCCCACTTGTACGGGGTCCAGTGGCAGCATCATAATGTGGAGGAATCCACTTGAAAGCGCGAGGCAGATACGCACGAAAAATATCCAGATCTATTCTTACCAGGTATGCCTTATTTTCTGAATTTCGGGATGAAATTCCGTTATTAGGGAGGGAGTATGTAATACCCCATATTTTTATGGTTTTTAATTTGGGGATTTATTAAATTTAAATTGAGATATTAATTTAATATTAATCGGGAAATTATTTTAAATATTAACTAGCATGACGAGAGTTAGTAATTATTGAGAATTTGTTGAATATTACTAGATGAGTAAAGTAATATATAAGATTGATTTTATTAAAATTATCACGAGTGAATAAAATGGCAATTATGAAAATTTAAGTCGGGACGCGATTGTATCGTGTCGGAATTAAATTATTATTATTAAAAGTGAATAAATTATAAGTCGCCCGTATGGTCATTTCGATTGTGCCAACGTGTTCGAAAGGATCGAAATAGTTAGAAAAGTATATCCGGGGGTTTAGTTTGGGCCTAAGGACGTTTTTAGGCCTAATTGGCATCCCGGGAGGGTATTTTGGACATTTTGTATTTTGGGGTAATTAAACCCACGAATTTCCCTTAGATATATCAGCCATTTGAGTTAGGCTTTAAGGGTTAATAAACACAAAAGTTAAGAATAGCCATTAGAGAAGAAGGTAAGAAGCTTTCCAAGCAATCCAAGGTCAAGAAAGCATCCGTTTGCACCGCCACTACCACCAAAGCGTAGATCACACGAAGAGGAACGCAACCATACCTTTTTAATCCACAAATCAAACCCTTGAATTTCCAGGCAAGTATCTATCTTGCTTTTCTTTTAGTTAATGTTTCATCCATGTTAGATTAGGATATTACACATGTTTCATAAAAGAATTTGGGGATTTAATCACATGTCTTGATGGAAATAAATATATTCTGGACATCCCAATCATAGGTAGAGAATAACCCACGAATTTGTATGAGATTAGAATCAAGAAATCTGGAAAAGAATTGAAAAGAATGAAAGTTTTATGAAGATTAGGGTTCTTGTTAAATTTGATGATTTAACCCCTTTAATTCCATACCTTTGATGAATTTGGACATGTTTAACGTAGGGAATCATGTATATAAGTATATGTAACTAGTGGTAATATTGTTTGGGAGTTTGAGAATCGTTAATGGTGTTTTGGAGTGATTTGGAAGATGAAATCCGTAGCTTTAAAATGCAGTTTTTGGGAAAGAACTGCTTGATCAATCGATCGACCCCTTCCCTCGATCGATCGACACCTCCTAGAAAAATGCATATTTTTTCCTTTTATGTTTAATCCGGTTTATATATGTAGGAACCCCTGATTATTATTTATAGAGTATAATGGGTTGTGAGGAGGACCAGTAGGGTCTAATTAGACTCCGTTGAATGAAATTTAATATGGGATGAAATAGTGGGTTAACGGGAAATTTCGGTACTCATTAAAGATTGTGCGTAAGTTCGTTAATGAATTGAGAAACTCGTGAAAGACCTAGACCAGAAGGTTAGAAAGGGTATACCTACTAAAATTGCATTTAATAAGAGAGAATACTTCTAGAGATGAGAAATAAGTAGGAAATAAATTATAAGTGGGAATAAAAAGAGATGAATCCCTTATACGAGATAATTGGGTAAAATTGTACTAAATACGGTAAATAATAATTATGGGTCGTGGGCGACCCTTATTGGAAATTGTGTATCTATATATGGCCGTGTGACTGTGTACATATATTAAATACTTTAATTGTGAATAATCATACCCGCTCTACTTGTTATCACGGGGGTTGTTGCGCAGGGACAGTCTTATCTCGATGGGACCTTTATGGGGGATATTGATTTATACCCTAGAATATAGGATTCCTTGGTACAGGCTATCTGAGAATGATAGTCAGACGGTCCTAAAAGACGTGAGGGGTATGTGCTGACCTCTTAGTGACTTGAAACTATGCTTTGCCTCCATTATGTGTGTATTGTGTTAATACAGATCGAGAGTGATTCCGACTTACCATGCCGACGAACGATCCATTTGCGTCCAAAACTTGATCTAGAGGCCATCGAGCGCTCCCGGGATCTATTTGACCTAAGTTAACTCTTCATCTCGATCGAGGCTAAATGAATCTTCGAAGGGCACTGAAACCCCTTTCCAATGGTCCACTCCGTGAGGCCACTGCTGATATTATGGACCCATTTCAGTTGCATGAAGAAAGACCCAGTTCAGATGCACGAATATTAATTTCAAAAGGACTAAAAAAGAAACCATGACATTTAATCGGGGATGAAGGGAGTGTAGAATATAAATACTTAAATACATTTACTATGTATTTTTGGCTCAAAATACATTAAACTTGTTTTCTTCCATGGGCGCAGGCAACAGAGGCGAGCTTTACTGCAGCGAAGCATGTGCGTATAAGTAATTAAGTAATGAATAAATACTCCAACTTTATAATAAGTGTTTGGGAACTTTATAACGGTACGGTGTTACTCTAAGTAACATAATAAATCTTGCAGAGTGATTTTCTAAAACTAAATATCATAATCTTTCTACTTCTCGGGATAAAACTTTATGGGAAATTAAGTTAGATAAACATATCAGTTTAGTAGTACGGTAGACGTGCACACTAGATGAGAGGTGAGAATTCTCAAGAGAGTGTCGCATACTAACATGGTTGTTACATTAGCCAATAAGCATTTTAAATACTTGCTAAACTATTTTATACTCGGGATCTGACCCATTTTCTGTCATTTCTCTCTCTTGTATATATATATATTTATATATATATAATGTATGTATTACAGGTGCCAGCCACAGGGCGTCATGCTTAGGTTCTCTGGATTGGACGTGCTCCAGCTTATGTAGAAGCTGCAGACTCTTGCTTTAGACGACCTCTTCGTTGATTCTGCTCTTATTTTAGTTCTGCTTAGTTAGGGCATGTGTCGCCCGTTTTCCTATTCAGTTTGGATTTATTAGAGATTTATGTTTATGTTATTTCCATTATTTGTTACTCTTTAGGAGTTAACTCTTGTCAGGATGATTTCATTTTTAGTTTTAATCTTGGTGTGGTTTATCTAGATGGTTTAGTTATTCTTTGTTAATTTCCATCCTTCGTATTTATGTGATTCTTAAACTGTTGGTTATTAAAAAAGTTTTCATATTGGAATTTAATAAAATGGAAAAAATGTTTTAAATTGTTTTGACACTTAGCTTAATTATTTAGGGTGTTTAAATTGAAAATTTTATTTTGCGGCAGTGATGCTAAGAATGAACCAACCGTTCACCTTGATTTTAATTTAATAAAGGACTGATCACCCGGTATTTAATCAGGCGGGGTGTCACAGGAAGTATCAGAGCATCAGGTTCTAGTGTCCTTTAGGATCTGTACGGCTTATTTCGCTTTCAGCTTAGCATCTTTTATTTAGAGCCCTATTTTAGGATTGTTGTATTCTTGTATTTACGCTTATGTCTTCAGCTATTTAAGATTTGATAATAACTGTAGACTAATAAACTTCCTTCTCGTTTCAGATGCCTTCGAGACGCGCACTCGAGACAGGAATGCCCATCCCGAGCAGCCAGAAGCTCCGGCTCAGGGAATGATGAACTCAACTGAGGTAGTCGCCATTGTTGCTCAGTCGGTGAATGTCGCATTAGCGGTGGTACAACAGTCTCCTCCCCAGATCCAGGCAGTAGCGCTAGTACCGGTACAGCTTCCCACTGCATGGGAGCGGGTTAGGGATGCCTTTCAGAAGGCGCATCCAATGGACACTACACCAAAATGCTAATTTTGTGACTGCCTTATTGTGACTGCTAATGGGGGTGACAAACTTATAACTCCCGAAAGCAGTCACAAAATTATTTGTAACTCCCATTAAGAGTGAATAAATCAATGGGTAATAAAATAATTGATTCAATTAGTTTGTCATCGCTAATGACAGTCACAAATGTCAGTGACTCCTATAATCAGTCACAAATTTATAGCTGTTATAAGCAGTCACAAATTTATAAGTTATGACTCTTATGAGCAATCACAAAATTATAACCGCTATGAAGAGTTATAAATTTTGGTCTAATACTAAATTTGTGACTGCTATCGGCAGTCATAAATTTGTAACTGCTCGTAGCAGTCACAAATTTTGTCCTAACACTTAATTTGTAACCGCTATTATCACTCACAATTAAATATAGGGTGATCAGTCCTCTACCAATTTAAAACAGGATATTCAGTTGGTTCATTCTCAGCATCACTGTCGAAAAACTTTTTAACATATTAATCACCTAATATAAAATTAAGCTAGGTGTCAAAACATTTCCAACTTAATAAAACCACGTAAATCCATTTCTTTCCATTTTAAAGTATAAACCATTCACCACACATAGGAATGTAAATAAATACTGAACATGAATCAAGTACTGAAATAAATAAGACTGGATAAAACCTCCCAGTTCAAAACTCCAAACCATATAATAAACTGAATACAATATCTCTGATGAAAGAACTAGAAGTGGGCGACATATGTCCTAAACAAGAAGTCTAGATGAAACTGAATGTAAAGGATAGATGCGTCTACTGCAAGGACCTACAGCTTCCACAACAGCTGCAGCACGTCAAGCAATCCAAATCTCTAAATCTGATACTCCTGTGGCTGAGCACCTGATATAATACATATATATATAGCAAAAGAGAGAAGAGATACAAGAAACGGGTCAGAGCCCGATGTGTAAAAATATTTTAGCAAGTATTTAAAACTGGTTCTTAAAACAAGTCTTATACGCATGTTAGTTATCGAACTCTCACATGAGTTTCTCACCTCTCGTCTATTGTGCACGCCTAACGTACATCTAATCTGCCCCTAGTTATACCTCCCAGTCTAACTAGTCAGAAACCATACTAATACTAATTATCCTCACTAGTAGTATTCCCATATCGCCCATACAATACGCTATTCAGATAGTTTATATCACATACTAAATTTCATTATTCACCGTTTGAATGGTTAATCTTTTATTCACTAAGATTATTTTACTTATCATTTTCATTTTATCTACTAGTCTCACAAAGTAGAAAATTACTCAATTACACTCATACATATATATAGTCTCATCATCCCTATATATATACACTAATCCTGCACTCTTAGGTTAAGACCGCTTGGTGCAATGTAATAATTATTATTATTACCAAGTCTACTAATTTCACACAGTAGCAATATTCACAAGTCCATATATATATAGTACCATCATCCCTATACATATATATATATACTAATCCTGCACCCCCGGCTAAGCCCCATTAGTGCATATCTCCAGAAAATCATGCATCCCCGGGTTAGCACCCATTAATGCACCTATCAATATTAATCCAGCACCCCCAGGTTATCACCCATTAGTGCGCCTAACAATAATCATCTTTGTACCCCCGGGTTATCACCCATTAGTACACTTAATAATAGAGTTTCTGCACCCTCGAGTTATCACTCATTAGTGCTCTTAACTATAATATCACATAATAGGCATACACACATCCTATTATAATTTATAGGTATTTCTCCAACCTACATATATACTCTTTATGCATATTTTAACCTCATTACTACGTATAGTATAAATAATTAGATTACTATCTCTCTCGTAATCTCCAAGGTACATTCTCTCTATACCGAAATAATTAAAGTATTAATTACCACATACTTTTCCCAAAATTCCTTCTTATTTGAATTTATTATTTGGTAGTTTCTCTCACTCCAATAAACCAATAAACTCCAAACTGGGCTCTAAGCAAATTCCCAGAAATTCACCCTGTGGTTTGAACCAGAATGAGATGTCGTTCGAACCAGAAGACATGTCGTTCAAACCAGAATGCATGTCGTTCGAACCAGAATGAGATGTCGTTTGAACCACTTTGACATGTCGTTCGAACCAGAATGATATTTCGTTTGAACCACTTCGCGCGATATCCTCATCTCGTTTGAACCACTTCGCGCGAGATTGCATTGTTCGTCTTCTTCACCAAACTTCAGCGTTTTTCACCATTTTTAAACCTAAAAACCTCTAAGATTCGATTCCCAACAACTCATCATCAATACCCATCAACACCTAATAGGTTATAAATCATTCCTAACCTCTTAGGATCATTAATTCGTCATAAATCATCATAAATATATAAAATCCCCAAATTAATTTATATGAACCCTAGTTTCCAAATTTTCAATTAAAGAACCTAATCAACCCAGATTTGCTCATCAATATATAATCAAATTCCGTGATTAATCCTCTACATACATGAAGGAATTCCAACCACTAATTAAACCAATGCTTAATCATAATTTAAATCTCCAATTTTCACCCAATTAACATATAAATCATGATTAAATCCACCTATACTAACATGAGCATGATCATTGCTAAAAGAAAGCAAGTAGTAAACACTTGCCTCAAATATGACGGTCTGATCCGTTGGTGATGTTGGTATATACGCGTTCCTCTCTTCGCGATCTATGTGTTGGTGGTCACGGTTATGCAAGGTGGTGTTAATGGAGCCTTCTCTCTTGGAAATTGGTTCTCCCTCACACCCTCCATGGCCGTTCTTGATTTGTGTAACCTATTAACCCTAATGGACTTTCCTAGGCTGATATAATTACTCTTAATTTTCATCCATTAATTTAGCCCAAAAATATAATTTACCATAATGCCCTCTCGGGGTGCCGGTTAGGCCTAAAATTGCCCCGGGACCCAAACTAAATACCCGGGTATACTATTTTGACTATATCGACCCTCCCGGACTCAATGGCGCACTCGAAATGACTATACGAGTTAATATAAATAATTTCTCTTTTTATTCCATTCAATTAGTCCCGACACGACTCACGCGCGTGTCAGACTTAAATTACCAAACTGCCGTATTTCTCACTTCCGACAATTTATCAAATATCATAATTCCATATTACATATCACACAGTAATATTTAATAGTTCACAACAATAAGTATTAACCCTTGGCACGCTAATTAATAATTATTTTAATCCGAATTAATAACAAATTAATTTCTCACATTTTAATTTAATTAATCCAACAACAATAATTAATCGCATATTTATTCCCATAATAATAATTAATCACATAATTATTTAAATCGTAAAAAATAGGGGGTGTTACACATACTAACATGGTTGTTACATTAGCCAGTAAGCATTTTAAATACTTGCTAAACTATTTTAAACTGTTTTACGCTCGGGCTCTGACCCATTTTCTATCATTTCTCTTATATATATATATATATATATATATATATATATATATATATATATATATATATATATATATATATATATATATATATATATATATATATATATATGTATGTATGTATGTATGTATGTATGTATTACAGGTGCCCAGCCACAGGGGCATCATGATTAGGTTCTTTGGACTGGACGTGATGCAGCTTATGTGGAAATTGCAGGCTCTTACTTTAGACGACCTCTTCCTTGATTCTGCTCTTATTTTAGTTCTGCTTAGTTAGGGCATGTGTCGCCCGTTTCTCAATTCCGTTTGGATTTGTTAGAGATTTATGTTTATGTTATTTCCATTATTTGTTACTCTTTGGGAGTTAACTCTTGTCAGGATGATTACATTTGTAGTTTTAATCTTGGTGTGGTTTATCTAAATGGTTTAATTATTCTTTGTTAATTGTCATCCTTCGTATTTATGTGATTCTTAAACTGTTGGCTATTAAAAAGGTTTTCATATTGGAATTTAATAAAATGGAAATAAGGTTTTAAATTGTTTTGACACTTAACTTAATTATTTAGGGTGTTTAAATTGAAAATTTTATTTTTGCGACAGTGATGCTAAGAATGAACCAACCGTTCACCTTTATTTTAATTTAATAAATGACTGATCACCCGGTATTTAATTAGGCGGGGTGTTACAGTAGGAACATCTAGGAGAATAATTTACATATTTTGCACCTTTAATTCAAGAACTTTTCCAGTTTTTCTTCAACCTTTGATTTCTTCTTGCATGTTCTTGTTCTTCAATCTTGGTAACTTTTATTTCCATCACTTTTATTATTATTTCTCATGTTTAATCTCTCTTTCCAAGCAATTACGAGTTCATGCAACGTAGATAGCGTAGTTTTCATTAATTTCACCATGTTAGGCTAGGTTTTTAAAGGTCGGGGTGCATGAACCCCACCCGATGTAATTCATGATAGTGGAAATAGAAGTTGGAATTAAAATCTTAGATGAATTGTATCGTAGTTAATACAATACTGCTTTAATTTATTCTTTGCTTACATACTGTGCGGGCTACGTTCCCTCGTATATGTAATACTTATGAGAAATAAAGGCTGAGTTTTAATTCATCATCTGCTTACATACTGTGCGGGCTATGATCCCTCATATATGTAATACTTAGGAGCATTAACAACCGGGTTCATTTAAAGTTTTAATTCTGAATCTAGTATCCTACGAAGTGAATTACTAGGGTGTGGGGGATTGTAACCCGACCTATCGTTCTCATTTCATAGTTAAAGTTTTAGTCAATTCGTTACTAGTTCTTCACTGTAGTCTCATTAATTAATCATTTTCAAAATTGTTTCTAGTTGTAGTTATTTCACAATTCAAATCACCTTTTCGTTCTTTTTAGAGTCAAGTTAGGGTTCTTATCTTTGTCGTCACGTTCACTCGTCCTAGTTCCCTGAGGATTCAATACCCAGACTCACCGCTATACTCCATAAGAGTGTAGTTAAATTTTAGGTCTTTGTATTGCGGTTGGAAGTCGATAACAACGACTAGCGTATTTACATGGGCGCTTGGTTTCCACCTTGATCAGCTATCATTGCTAGATTAACTAAATATGCACATTTTCTTCTTGTGAAAACTATTTATTCCATGGATAGTTATGCCAAAATATATGCGGATGAGATAATTATAGTGCATTAGAGAGAATGATCCAGACACTCGAAGGCATGTTACGAATTTATGTATTAGAGTCGAAGGGAAGTAGGGATGAACACTTGTCACTAGAAAGTACCAAAGGGTACTCGCACGTATTAGGTAATTTAAAAACTCTTTTAACTCTTTGAAATAAAAGTTATTAATTTATAAATTAAAAATACTCACGCACACAAGTGAATAAAAGATGGCGATGCTAGATACAAAAAATAATTCCGTTTAAGAATGAGATCAGGTAAAGTGGAAGGTGACACAATATTTGTTCTCGAGGAACCCACCGTGGTGGTAAAACCCATGTCCCTAGTCTCAGGATAACTCACACGCCCAAGTCCACTATTACCAAATACAAGTTACAGATTACGGTCCCCAAGTCCACAATGAATTAAACTAAGCAAATACACACCCGTACAACCATCCTAGTCTAAAACAACCCAACTTGACTGAAAATCAGTCAACCCAATAAACCCAGGTAATAGTGACTATCACTCACTCACTACACATGCAACACTAATACCAATGTTTAGATAAAGAATTCAGCAACAAAAAGTGGAGCAGCTAAAAAAGTTGGACGAAGAAATATGCTCTCCCTTCTCTATAGAAATTTTCTAAGCTCTACCACCTGCAACCACCATCTTAGCTCCACCATGGCTTCCTGTCGTGAGGTGAGCTTACCTCGTCCTCTCCCTACAGGTCAGGCTCTTAATCCTTTATATGATGTGGTTGTTATGCCCTCTGAAACCAAGTCTTCTACGCTTTGTGTTGTGGAGGGGTGCTCTTATGTGCAGGGGCTTGAAGCAGGCCAGCTTCCCACGTTAGAGACCTCAGATGTTAATGTAGCATCCAAAGTGTCCACGAATGTTGACCCTATGGATGAGAACAAAGTCTCCAGGGCTTTTCTTGAGAGCAAAGGATTTTCCCTCGATGATTTCAACAATTTTTGTGCTATGAATACCACTTTCGATAGTGGTGCTCAGCCTTCTAACGTTAAGGAGGGTCTTTCGACGACTTTTTCTGTACCCAGTACTGTTGATGGCTCGGGAACAAATGGTACTTTCATAGGAGGTGGGGTGTACTCTGGGGAAGATATTTCAAAGGATATTGGCAAAGATAAACCTAACCCTATTTCACCAACTTCTGTACCTGCTATTGACCGTTCATGGAGTAATGTTGTTGGCTCTAAACACATTCCAAAACTCAACCTCACCTACCAAAAACCTGCTACTGTGAACTCCAAAATCACCATTTCTCCTCCACTTGAGGTGGTTACGGGTTATTCAAAATGGGAGAAGAGACTCGTGGTTTGTTTCTTGGGAAGGAAGCTTCCCTATACCCATGTAAGCAATGTGGCACATAAGCTCTGGGACTCCTATGGCCTCAAAGAAATCTTAGCACGTGATAACAGTTTCTTATTCTTTATGTTTGATAACCCTACCATGCGCAACGAAGTCTTGGATATTGGACCTTGGTTCTTCTCAGGTAACCCCATTATACTTCAACGATGGATGCATAACTTTAATTATAATAAAGAAACAACCAAGAACCTACCTGTTTGGAATAGATTTCACAGTATCCCAGTTCAACTTTGGACTGAAGAAGGTCTAAGCTATGTTGCTAGCTCTCTGGGCGTATCTATATGCAGATAAAGTGACAAAGGAAATGAAGATGATCAGCTACGCCAGAATTTGCGTCTAGTTAGAAGTAAAAGATGAATTCCCCAAGACTATAGATGTGGTTATGGAGAACGGTCAAGTGACAGAGATAGGGGTGGAATATGAAGGCAAACCTGCCTCATGCAAAATATGTGGTATTTTTGGGCATGCTATTCTCAATTGTACCAGAACCAAACACATGTAGGTTCGCAAAGGCAACATTGAGGAATCGTTCCCAGTTCCTAATAAGAGGGAGGTTATTAAGGTGGTGAAGGATGGGTGGTTTGAAATCAAAAGGAACACCCTTAGGGAAGGAACCTCCTCTAAACCATCTACTTCTGAGATTGTTAAGGCTCCTGAAGTAACAAGTAAATATCAACAACCTGCGGCTCCTACTACTATTGTCACCATAACTTCAAAGCCCTTTGAGGTACTGAATGACAAGGTAGAAGAAATCCATGAAACTCCCCAAAAGACTGTTGATCCCCCACCTATGGGAGATCCGGAGGAGAATGCTGAGATGATGTACCCAGCCCTCTACGGTTTAGCATTTAAAGTTAAAGTAGTAGATGAGTTAGACATTAAAGCAGCACAAGAGGAGACTCCTAACCATAAAAGGAGTAGGAAGAATAAGAAGGTGGGGAATTTTCCAAATGACCAAGCTTGCTACTTGGAACATCAGGTCTCAACTCCCCTCATAAACAACAAGAAGTGAAGAAGCTGGTCTTTTATAATCAATTATCCCAGTTTTTTTTACTTTTTTTTGGGGGGGGGGGAATTATGTGTATAAACCGGAAAAGGAACTTTACAAGAGAAGAGGAAAGACCTCAGAAAACAGAAGCCCAGGGGCATACCCCAAAGGCAACAACAACAAAGAAAAGGAAACCAGCAAAAAGGAGTCCCCACAAAACAAACTCCCTGGGGCATACCCCAAAGGAAACAAAACACCAAGGCAGGAGACTACCAAAACTAGCTCAGCAGCCTGTCTTCAGGAATGTTCCAATACATACAAGCCATCCAGTTAGCATAGTTCCTTCTATCCTTCTTCCAAGTGAGAACTTTGGCTCTAACTATGTTTTCAATACCCTTCACAATGGTGTCTAGGGAATTGAAGACATGCTCAAAGCACCTAGAGTTTCTCTCCATCCAAATGCAGTAAATAGTAGTAGTGAAAGAAAGGGATCTTATCTTATCACATAAAGTCTTGGTAGAGTGGTTAGCAGTGGCCTTAGCCATCTTTCTATCCAAACTTTGAAACTCCCTGTAGCACTGGTTCCTAAGCATTACTTCCTCCCAAATACCTTTACTAAGGATACATTGAGAGAAAAGGTGGTTATATGTTTCCCTCTCAGCACCACACAGCCCACACTGGTCATTGTTCGAGATTCCCCACTCTAGCAGCTTAACACGAGTGTTAATGGCCTTCCTAAACACTAACCAAGCAATGAAAGCACACTTAGGGATGCAAACATTACTCCAAACAAGCTTACTCCAAGTGACAGGAGTATTGTGAATGCTCAGCATATCCCAAGCAGAAGCAATGGAAAATTTCCCATTATTAGAAGGAAGCCAAATAACAGTTTTTTTTACTTGAATCAAAAGTTAGGAAGAATCGCATGTCTACTATAGCCAATAACTGCTTCTGGAACTGGAATTATAGTCATAACTGTCCTGATAGTGGGGGTGTTGCCAGGGTCATCATTGCTTGGGAACCGACAATCTTCAATATTGAGATTATTAATGTTCACCCTCAAGCCATTTTTTTGTAGGATTAGTTTTGTTGAAGTGAATAAATTCTTCTTTGCCACTTTCATCTATGGTCTGAACCTTACCCGTGAGAGAATTCCCTTGTGGAACTTCTTACGAACCAACAACAACACTAGTGCGGGGCAGCAGTGGACCATCATGGGCGACTTTAATGTTGTGAGAAACAATAATGAGAAGAGAGGTAGGTGTGGTACGAACGTGAGGGCAACTGAGGACTTTACCAAATGTTTAGATGATATTATGATGGAGGGGACGGCTTCTATGGGCATATGGTACTCATGGTTCAACTCCATTACCCGGACCATAATTGATAGAGTGATGCATAACTCTCAATGAAGTGTTGTCTTTCCGACTGCCAATCTAACTACCTTTGTCCTGGTATCTCTGACCATAGCCCTACTGTGTTTTTTATGCTTAATCTTAGAAGCAATCTTCCTAAGCCCTTCAAATTATATAATTTTTAGATGTCTCATGATGATTTTCTCCCCTACTCTTGAAAACTCTTGGTTCAAAAGGTGTAACCTATCTCCTATGGCCAAGCTATCTTGCAAGCTCAAAAGACTCGAGTTTGGTTTAAAACACATAAATTTCAAGTATTACTCCAATATTTCTTTGAGGGTAAAGAATGCTAAACTCAAGTTAGACTCTATCCAAACTTCCCTTGATAGTGATGGCTCCAACCTCCTTCTTAGACAGGAGGTAACCTCGTGTGCTTTGGAGTACAGTACTCTTAGAGCTGCTGAAGAAACCTTGTTCAAACAAAAATATAAAATTAAGTGGCTATAAGAGGGTGATCTCAACACGGCTTTCTTTCATAACAAAGTTAAATCCAACAAGCTAGGAGGAAAATTCTTAGCATTCAGGACATGAATGGGGTTACTGTTGAAGGCTTTGAAGCTGTTGCAAAGGAAGCTGAGTCATTTTTCTGCAACCTTATTGGGAAGGCCAGAACTGTGCAGGGTATTAGTCTGCCTGAGAACCTGATGGTTAAATAAATTAAATACTGAGCAGTATTATGGTCTTAATGAGCCCGTAACTGATGATGAAATTAAGAAAGCCTTCTTTGATATTAGCTCTAACAAATCTCTTGGGCCTGATGGGTTCAATACTGGCTTTTACAAGAAGAACTCGAGAGTGATTGGAGAGGATGAGCACTTCTTCTCTCATGGCTATATATGCCTAGGCAATGGAACAACACTATTCTGGCCCTTATTCCCAAGACTCCTAACCCTATTTCTATGAAATATTTCAGACCCATTGATTGTTATAATTCTGTATACAAATGTATTTCCAAGATCATCACTAATAGGCTTAAACCCCTCATGCCTTTCCTAATTAGTAATAGGCAAAGTGCTTTTGTCTAGGCCGGGTCTATCAATAATAACATTCTCCTCCTACAGGAGCTGATGAGGAATTATCATAGTGATTCTCCCACCCCTAAATGCACTTTGAAGGTGGATATTTTGAAGGCCTATGATACTGTGGATTGGAATTTTCTGTTTACTATCTTGGAGCAAATCAACCTCCCCCCTTGTTTCTCTCTTGGATAAAAGCCTGTGTAAAAAGTGTGTGGTATTCTATTAGCCTCAACCATCAATGCTATTTCCACATCTCTTGCTTTCAAGCACCACCCCCCCCCCCCCCCCCAAGTATCTTGGGGTTCCTTTCATCTCCATTAGACTCAAAGCTGCTGATTGTAAGGACCTTATTGACAGGATTACTGTCAAACTGAAGAGCTGGACCACTAGATTCCTCAGTTATGCCGGGAGATTGTAGCTTGCCATATCTGTTCTTTTCAGCACTCAGTTTTATTGGGCTTCCTTGTTCATTATGCCAAAAGGTGTTATTAAGAACATTGATCAGTGCATTAGACATTTCTTATGGAATGGTACATAAATTAAGCACAGTGGGGCTAAAGTGGCTTGGGACAAGGTGTGTAAGCCTAAGAAAGAAGGGGGTCTTGGTTTAAAAGACTTAGAGACTTGGAATAGGGTTGCGATCATGAAAAATTTATGGAACCTCTTCTCTAAAAAAGATAGTCTTTGGGTTAGATGGTGTCACACCTATAAGATTAAAGGAAAAAATCTTTGGGCTATCAAATGTCAGCAGGATGCCACTTGGAGTTGGAGGAAAATTCTAAAAGGTATGGAGGAATGCAAGCCCTTTATCAAAGTCCATATCGGCAATGGGAAAGATACCTTCATGTGGCATGACAACTGGCACTTCCTTGGTCCTCTCCAACCCTTTTTTGGAGATAGAACTATTTATGATGCGGCAACACTTGGGACAGAGTGGCTGATTTTATGAATGGTGCTATTTGGGCTTGGCCTGCCACTGTCACCTAGGAGTTCAACGACATCAGGAATTCTCCCCTTCCATCTATTTAGCTGGGAGTGGACGTCGAAGTGGTCTGGACTATCAAAAGCAATGGTGCTTTCTCTATTGCAATGCCTATGATAAGATGAGAGCTAATTATGGTGAGGTCCTATGGTATAACCTCGTGTGGCACAAGAGATGTATTCCTAAGTGTTCTTTTATCCTCTATCCAGTTTACCATCATGATCTTGCTATTAAGGATAAGCTAATGGAGTGGGGTATTATGGATAACTCCAACTGTCTTCTTTGCAATAATGGCACTGAGTCCATTGAGCATCTCATGAATGAATGCCCTTACTCCACCCTTGTTTGGGAGGAGGTGCTATATAGAAATCAAATGTACAGGAGCCTTGGGAATTGGTATGAGGAGGTCTTCAATGCTACTAATGATGCCAAGGGGAAGAATATGGTCTCTTATATTAGGACCTCCTCTTTTGCGGCTACTGTTTACTCTATTTGGCAAGAAAGGAATAATAGATTTCACAACAAGGGAGCTAGGAACTTTGGTGGAGTGATTTTTTTTTTTGGGGGGGGGGGGGGAATTATGTATATTAGAACCAAGAAAGCTAATTACAACCAACCAACAAAGAAAAAAACCACAATCTGATGGGGCATACCCCAAAGGACGCAAAACAACCAATCACAAAACAGAACCAACTAAGATAACACCGATTCTGGGATGTCCTAATTCATGCATGCCATCCAGTTGGTATAGCTCCTCCTATTGTTCGTCCACTTCGAGGCCCTGGCACAAACTATGGCAACAATATCTCTAACAATCATATCAATACTCTTGGCTTTGCCTTTGAAAAATCTCGCATTCCTCTCAATCCACAAACAGTAGATAGTGGTGGAGATAAGTCTATTATAGAAGCTCTTTTCCATATATTCAGAATTAGCAAAATCTAATTCACCCTCCCAACTAAGAGCCTCTCTGTCCTCCTGGTTCTTAAATCTAACCTTGCGCCAAACCTCCTTAGCAATATTACACTCAACAAACAAGTGATCCCTCTTTTCCACCTCCTCACCACAAGTGCAACACGAGTTGTTATTGGAAATACCCCAACTATACATTTTATCCCTCGTATGAAGAGCATTATCCATAAACTTAAAGCACACTTCGGTATATTATTGACGTTCCAAATTAACTTGTGTCGGTTGTAAAGAGGAGAGAAGCCACCCTGGTTGGAATTCCACACCACCTCATCACTAACCCCATGACGAAATAACAGGCAGCTAATCATTCCTAATCTCTAACAGCGCCCAAGTAACAGAAGAAGGCCACCTCCACCTGTCACCATCGATAAAGTCAGCCACTCTAGCTTTATGATTGCTAGCCGCATCATAAATAAGTCTTTCCCCATAGTGATCAATCAGCGAACCTAACGAATGCCAGTTGTCATACCACACAAAAGTATCTTCCCCATTGCCAATGCTAGACTTGAAGAGAGGCTTGGCCACATCCCTCAACTGCAGCAGCTTTCTCCAACTCCATGAAGAATCATTTGGTATATTAATGGCCCAAATACTTATATTCTTGATCTTGTACACATTGCACCATTTGACCCATAGGCAATCCTTCTTACTACAAAGGTTCCAGAGGAGCTCGAGGATAGTAGCTTTGTTCCATAATTCCACATTCTTAATGCCTACCCCCCTTCCTCATGCCTGCAAGTCAGATATTTCCAGGCTACCTTCGCCCCAGTATGTTTGGAATCAGTACCCGTCCACAAGAAGTCTTTCATAAGTTGGTCAATACGTGTAATAACCCATTTCGACAGAATGAACAGGAAAGACCAGTAGACCTAAATACCAAACAAGACCGAGTTGATAAGTTGAAGTCTCCCAGCAAAACTAAGGAATCTGTTAGTCCAACACTTAATCCTACTCGTTATCTTGTCAATCAACCTCTCACAATCCTCGAACTTCAGCCTAGTAGTAATAAGAGGCGCCACAACATACAAGAAGGGGGAAGAACTGTGGGAGAAACCAATAACCTCTTTCAACCTGCTCACCCCATCAATATCAACACCAGAGCAGTAAAAACCTCGATAGATCTCTTAGCAATGCTACACGAAGAAGGGTCGCCACCACACAGAATTATCAAATCATTCGGAAAACAGAGATGATTAAGGCCCACTTCCTTGCACTTAGGATGAAAACTGAAATTCGGACTGAGACTAACTTTGTCCATAATACAAGAGAAAGTATCCATAACCAGCAAGAATAAGAATGGAGAGATATTATCACCTTGTCTTAACCCCTTTTTCCCCTCAAATAAGCCATGTAAGCACCCATCTAAGCTGATAGAGAATCGAGTCGTGGTGATACACTCCTCCACCCACCCAACAAATATAGATGGGAAGACAATATACACAAGAAGGTTGATTAAAAACTCCCAACTAACAGTATCATAGGCCTTAATAAGATCAGTCTTAAGAGTACACCTAGGGGGAGTAAGCTCACGATGATAATTCCTCATAAGCTCCTGGAGCAGTAAGATGTTGTCGGCGATTGACCTACATTTCACAAACGCAGCCTGACTCTGATTGATGAAGGAAAGGAGAATGGGTTTCATCCTATCAGCAATAATTTTAGAGATACACTTGTAGATGGTATTGCAGCAAGAGATAGGCCTGAAGTCTTGCATACAAGAGGGAGTAGTAACCTTTGGAATAAGAGCCAAAGCAGTGCAGCTCCATTGCCTAGGCACTACCTACAATGGAAGAAGAAAGTAATGGCATCAATCACATCTCTCCGAGTGATTAAAGCTATTGAGGAGATGATCCAGGCCAAAGTGAGAAGATGGAAGAAGTCTAGAAGATCATTCAAAAATTGGATGGCCTGCAACTTATGGGGGCAGCACCTTTCCATTTTGTTTGATTAGTTGGCCCTTGGTGGTCTTGTTGTGATTTCAATTATTTTGTTGGTTGCTGGCCGTAGAAGTGTGTTTCTAGGTGCTTTGTTTTTGTGATCATGTATAGTTATTTCCTGTTAATCTAGTTTAATTACCAAAAAAAAAAAGAATTCAGCAACCCTTTGTAAATGAAATAGTTAGGCCAATACAAAACCAGTACATCCAGGCACAAACTGAATAACCCCACAATAGTGAATCTAACTAAACGACATATGTAGTGAAAGCACGAGACACACACACAACTACACACTCAAATCTGAGACCCCGTGAAGTTGTGCAAAACAGCTTTAATAATAAAGTTTGTTTTAATAAAAACAACAAAATAAACTTGTTTATAAAAATAGACTAAACACAAACCAGGTTAAGTCTATTTTAATTGACAAGAAAAATTACCAATCAGTGACTAAGTGAAAGGTAAGAAAATATTGAATTAATCGATACTAAAAAGAATGATTAAATATTAAGTCATAAGACACAGGGTCTTCCTTAATAATTAATGTTCAAGTAAAGATTAATCCTAAAATACTTTAGTTAGCGCAAATGACCACAAACAAAATAGGAAATAAAATTTCAACAATTGTGTTGCGCAACGAAAAGTAAAAATTAACTTAACACTAAATAGAATATGAATCAATTTAAAGAGGTGTTATGTTAAAATATTAAGTCCAAGTAAAATGAACAAAAGATAAATATGTGTAGCACTCAGCTCATACAAATTAGGACTTAATTGAAGTTACCACAAGAAAGATACTAATAAATTAGTTAAGTCCAAATTTCAAATTTGTGTAGCACAAAAAGTAATCACAAAGATTTAAATTCTAAATTTTAGTTTAAGGCAATACTGTAACTAGGTTTGGATCAAAAACTCATACACACATAAACACCATATAAGTATCGAAGAATACAACAAAAATTATTCAACTTAGGCAATAAAAGGTGTACGAGTCAATTGATTCAATCCAAGTCAAATGAGTACGAGATAAAGAGTGTAGCACTGGACTCAATAAAATAGGATGAGTTTAACTAAAATAAATAAAGATGTGATTTAAAGTCCACGCATTAATTACACAAAACTAAATAAAGTGAACACACAAAAGTTCAACTTATAGGATATAACTAGTTAAAGGCACAAACCAAATAACTTTAAACCCAAATTAAATTAATTTAAAGCAGGTTTAAAATAAAAGATATTTTAATAAAAAATGTGTGACACACAAAAAAAACTAAAGTTTAACTTTTAAGTTTTAAACAGTTAAGTCCAAATTTAACAAGTGCACACAGTGTGTGACACACTAAATTGGGTGTGATAAAAGATCTCAAACAACAAAGACCCAAAAAATGTTTTGATCTAAAAAACTCTAAGTCACAAAATAAATCAACACAACGAAATATGTATGTGAATTCAGGTGCCCAAACAAATCAGCAAACCAATACCTAAAATAAATAACAACAGAAATAGGTATGAATATGTGTGAGTCTAAATAGCCAACAATCCTTAGAAACAAAATGTTAAAGATTTATTTTTTTTTGTTTAAAAAAATTTATTTTACCTTAATGAAAAAAAATCACACGGAATATATCAAGCGGTAGAAAAAAATATATATAGAGAGAGAGAGAGAAATATTATATGTATATATATATATATATATATATATATAAATATATAATGGTAAAGAGGTTACCTCAAAAAATGGAGTCCACACCCAAAAAAAACTCCACCGGAAAATGAACTCCACTGAAAAATGCAAGCAGCAACACCGGGAAGCCAAAAAACACCGAAAATCCAAAACCACAGGAACACGTATCACCGGCTCAACCAGCCACCGGAAACAACCAGCAAAGGTCGCCAAAAAGAGGGACCACTGCCAAAAAAAATATGGCGGGATCTGACCGGGAACAGCCACGAAACCGAGCTCAAACAGAAAAAATAGCAAACCGAAAAATTGTACCACTGAACTCAAAATTGATTCAGCCTCCAAAACCCCAAACGAAATTCACAAATCTCCAAAACCGAAATAGAAATCCTTAGATATTCAAAATCTAAAACCCAAATCTCTAATCTCAAACCTCCTAAAAATAGATAAAAAAAAATGAGAGAGAGAGATAGAAGGGTTCGACCGTAAAAAAAATGTGAAGGGGAGAGAGAATATGTTTTGGGCGTGTAAAAAAAAGAGGGATAGAGAAAAAATGAGATCAGTTGAAAAAGTGAAACCCTTACCAAATCTCAAACACCCGAACAAAATATAAAGCCCTAACTGGATAAGGGCAAACTCGCCAACAACCACAAAATCAAACCCAACGACTCTTTTTAAAAATGTTGTCATTTTGATTTAGTTAAGTTTATGTTTTAATTAATCAATATTAGATTAACTAGTGTTTAAACCACCTATAAGATTAAAGGTAGAAGTCTTTGGGCTATCGAATGTCACCAAGATGCCACTTGGAGTTGGAGGAAAATTCTAAATGGTAGGGAGGAATGCAGACCCTTTATCAAAGTCCATATCTACAGTGGGAGACTTTCATGTGGCATGACAACTGGCACTTCCTAAGCCCTCTCCAACCACATTTTGGAAATAGAACTATCTATGATGCAACTAGCAACACTTGGGCTAAAGTGGCTGATTTTATGAATGGTGTTGTTTGGGCTTGGCCTTCCACTGTCACCTGGGAGCTCAATGACACCAGGAATTCTCCCCTTCCATCTATTCAACTGGGAGTGGACGACAGAGTGGTCTGGATTATCAAAAGCAATGGTGCTTTCTCTATAGCTTGTTCCTATGATATGATGAGAGTTACTCATGGTGAGGTCTAATAGTATAACCTCGTGTGGCACAAGAGTTGTATTCCTAAGTGTTCTTTTATCCTTTGGCTGGTTTGCCATAATGCTCTTGCTATCAAGGACAAACTCATGGAGTGGGGTATTGTGGATAACTACAACTGTCTTCTTTACAATAATGGCACTGAATCCATTGAGCATCTCTTGAATGAATGCCCTTACTCCACCCTTGTTTGTGATGAGGTGTTATATAGAAATCAAATATACAGGAGCCTTGGGAACTTCGAGGAGGAGATCATCAATGCTACTAATGATGCCAATGGGAAGAATATGGTCTCTTACATTAGCGGCTACTGTTTACTGTATTTGGCAAGAAAGGAACAATATAATTCACAAGAGCTAGGAACTTTGGTGGATTGATTAAAGCTATTGAGGAGATGATCCAGGCCAAAGCGAGAAGATGGAAGAAGTCTAGAAGATCTTATGAAAACTGGATGGCCGAAAACTTATGGGGGCTACACCTTTCCATTTTGTTTGATTGGTTGGCAAGGGTTATCCTTGTATTGTCTTGTTGTGACTTCAATTGTTTTGTTGTTTGCTGGCCCTAGAAATGTGTTTATAGGTGCTTCGTTTTTGTGTCCCTATACAATTGTTTCCTGTTAATATAGTTTAATTACCCCCCAAAAAAGAAACAATAAAGAACTTCAAAGCACATAAATAACAGTGTAAAAATTATTTAAGTTAAAAAATATGTAAATCAAAAAGTACACACAAAAGGTATTTTATACCAACAAAAAATATTAGACTCGTATATGAATATAAAAATGCTTGACAAAAAATACAAAAGAAATTGTATTTTGACAAAAACAAATTGTACACTCCACAAAAATTATTTTTATAAAAAAAAAATATTTTATACCCAAAAAAAAATATATGAAAATATGATTTAAGGTATAAAAAATAGATTTTAATAAAAAATGCACGAGCATAAAAAAAATATTGTCTCGAAATTGAGCTAACACAAGAAGAATGAGATTTTCAATCTCCCCCTTTGGCCAGTTTTGAGACAAACTAAACTAAGACTCAAAAACAAAAGATGACACAAATTAGATAACTCTTATACACATGAGTCATAAAGAAAATAAAGGAGTACATAACTCAACTAACAACAAGGATTCCTAAAAGAAATAGAAGAGTACATAACTCAACTAATCACAATGATTTCTAAAAATAGAGAGTACATAACTCAACTACCAACAAGAAATCCTAAACGACTCAAAGAAATTTTAAAATACAATACTAAAAGAGTCTCAAATTCTCCCCCTGTTTGTCTCAAAAGGACAAAGAGTAGGGAAGAAGCCTACTAAAATAAAGTTAGTACAACATAATATACAAACAAAATGTATTAAAATAACAAAACTAAAGAAAACTAGTTTGAAGTTTTGGTACACCCTAAGTCATCTTTCTTAATCCACTTAGTTTTGACATTGGGAGTAACGGTCTTAACGGGGCCAAATTAATCCTGGGCATATTCTTAAAGCCATTTTGTTGTCTACTTAAACGCTTATAGCAAAATTTTCCCAAATGACCCATTTTAAAACATAAATTACACCTAAAAACATGTTTTTTAGTATGTTTAATTGTATCAAAATGCCTATTTTTGCCCAAAACAACTTGATTCTGCCTTAATTTCTTAAAACATAATTTCTCTATATGTCCAGTTTTAGCACAAAAATCGCATTCAAGGACAGTCTTAGCAGTTTTAAAATTCCCAACATTTTGAATTTGCCTAAATTTGCCTAAACCATAATTATTCTGCCCTAATTTCTTAAAGCATATTTTTTCTAAATGCCCAATTTTATGGCAAAAAATACATTTAAAGATAGATTTACCATTTGTAGAACAACCCTCATTTTCAAAATGTTTATAAGACATCCTAACTTCATTTGAATTGAAAAATTGTTCCTTATAATTTATAAAATTGGTAACATCAAACTATTTTCCTTCAAAACCAAGCCCTTTAATAGGAACAAAATCTGAATAAGAGTTCATTGGATTAACACGTATTTTCATTAAGAGTTTTGACGGCATCATCGACATTCCAATAACTCTTTAACTTTTTCGAAGTGACTTCTAGTTCCTTTTTACATTCATCGCATTTAATCAAAACGGCCTTTAGTTCAACTTGAGATTCATCAAATTTATACAAAACTTCCTTGTTTTCAGTTTCAAGAGAGTGATTAAGTTCAGTTAATATGACAACTCTTTTCTCTAGAAATGAAACATCGTTCTCAAGTTCATTTATACGAAATTTAGATTCGTCACACATTAACTTGATTTGATTGTTCAAAATATCATTTTTAGCCATTAAGCTATAATTAATTTGACCTAAATCAATGCACTCCTCAATTGTGTTCTCAAAAGATTTTTCGGTTACACAATCATCCAAATTCGTACTTATGCACCCATCTAAAACTATAGAATCGTATACATTTTCAGATTCATCAATATCACCAAAAATATCATCAATATTAGATATAGAAACTTTGAATGTAGAGTGATAATGAGCAAGTGAGGTAAATGATCTACACATAAATCATATTGTCTAAAACATATATCATATTGTCTAAAACAGAGTTATCTACACATAAATCAGAATCATCAGAACATGTAGATAAATGATCATTAATGTCCTCAGATATAAAGACACAACGCGAGGTAAAGGCAACTAGACTAGCACAACTAGTATCGCTAACACAAATAGAGATATCATCGCATAAACTAAACAAATGGGTAGGAGATAGTGAAATGTCCCAAGCATCTAAAAATATAGTGCAAGATGAAATATCTTTAACTTCGGTTGCACCCATCGCTTGGCAAATAACATTATCGCTTTTAATTTCAAATTGTGAATAAGACTTTGACTCTCTAAAACATTCATAAAGGGATTTTCTAGAAGAAAAATCAGCATCACCATATAAGTTTTCCATATTTAAAAAATAGATTTTAAAATGTATAAAATATAAATTTTAAAAAGAGTTCAGGATCTTTGCAGAATATTTTTTTTTATAAAGTGAATCCTGCAGCTCTGATACCACTTGAAACGACCTAAGGGTCACTAGAAAAGACCAAAGGGTACTCGCTAATGCGTATTAGGTAATTTAAAAACTCTTTTAACTCTTTGAAATAAAATCTATTAATTTATAAATTAACGCACACGAGTGAGTAAAAGATGGTGATGCTAGATACGTAAATTAATCCCCTTTAAAAATGAGATATGGAAAAGTGGAAGGTGACATAATATTTGTTCTCGAGGAACCCACCATGATGATCCCCATGTCTCGAGTCCCATGACAACTCACACACCCAAGTCCACTATTACCAATTACAAGTTACAGATTACAGTCCTCAATGAATTAAATTAAGCAAATACACACCCGTACAATCAACCTAGTCTAAAACAACCCAACTTTACTGAAAATCAACCAACCTAATAAACCCATGTAATAGTGACTATCACTCAGTCACTACACATTTAACACTAATATTGATTTTGTATTGGCCTAACTATTATACAACTAGGTCTCATAATCTTGGTTACCATGTATGGACCCTTGCATCTGGGACCTAGCTTCCGTTAACTTGGATTCTTAGTTGCAAGTATGACCTCCCTCAAAACTAGGTCTCCCACTTTTAACTCCCTGTGGTGGACCACAAACTAAACAACCCCACAATACTGAATCTAACTAAACAACTCAGGTAGTGAAAGCACGAGACACACACAACTACACACTCAAACCCGCGACTCCGTGAAGTTGTGCAAAACAGATTTAATAATAAAGTTTGTTTTAATCAAAACAACAAAATAAATTTGTTTAGAAAAAAAGACTAAACACAAACCAGGTTAAGTCTATTTTAATCGACAAGAAAAATTATCAATCAGTGACTAAGTGAAAGGTAAGAAAATATTGAATTAATCGATACAAAAAAGAATGATTAAATATTAAGACACAAGTAAGGTCTTCCTTAATAATTAATATTCAAGTAAAGATTAATCCTGAAACAATTTAATTAGCGCAAATGACCACAAACAAAATAGGAAATAAAATTCCAACAATTGTGTTACGCAACTAAACATAAAAATTAACTTAACACCAAATTGAATACGAATCAATTTAAAGAGGTGTTATGTTAAAATATTAAATCCAAGTAAAATGAGCAAAATATACATATGTGTAGCATTTAGCTCGTACAAATTAGGACTTAATTAAAGTTACCACAAGAAAGATAATAATAAATTAGTTAAGTCCAGATTTCAAATTTGTGTAACACAAAAAGTAATCACAAAGATTTAAATTCCAAATTTTAGTTTAAGTCAATACTATAACTAGGTTTGGATCAAAAACTCATACACACATAAACACCACCTAAGTATAAAAGAATACAACAAAAAGTATTAAACTTGGGGAATAAAAGGTGTACGAGTCAATTGATTCAATCCAAGTCAAATGAGTACGAGATAAAGAGTGTAGCACTCAACTCAATAAAATATGATGGATTTATCTAAAATTAAATTTAAATAAATAAAAATGTGATTTAAAGTCCACGCACTAATTACACCCAACTAAATAAAGTGAACACACAAAAGTTCAAGTTAGAGGATATAACTAGTTAGAGGCACAAACCAAATAACTTTAAACCCAGATTAAATTAATTTAAATCAAATTTAAAATAAAAGATATTTTAATAAAAAATGTGTGACAAAAAAAAAAACTTAAGTTTAGCTTTTAAGTTTTAAACAGTTAAGTCCAAATTTAACAAGTGCACACAATGTGTGATACACTAAATAGGGTGTGACAAAAGATCTCAAACAACAAATACCCAAAAAATGTTTAGATCTAAAAAACTCCCAGTCATAAAAAGGAATCAACACAACGAAATGTGTATATGAATTCAGGTGCCCAAACAAACCAGCAAACCAATACCTAAAATAAATAACAACATAAGCAGGTATGAATATGTGCGAGTCTAAATAGCCAACAATCCTTAGAAACAAAGTGTTAAAAGATTTTTTTTTTTGTTTTAAAAAAATGTTCTACCTCAATGAAAAAAATCAACGGAATATATCAAGCGGCAGAAAATATATATAAATATAGTATATATATATATATATATAGAGAGAGAGAGAGATAAATATTATATAAGAGAGATAAATATTATATAACAGTATATACGTATATATTATATAAGAGAGATAAATATTAAATATTATATAAGAGAGATAAATATTATATAATAGTATATACGTATATATTATATAAGAGAGATAAATATTATATAACAGTATATACGTGTATATATATATATATATATATATATATATACACACAACACTGGGAAGTCAAAAACCACCGAAAATCCAAAACCACCAGAACACGTATCACGGGCTCAAATAGCCACCGGAAACAACCAGCAAAGGTCGTCGGAAAGAGGGACCACCGTAAAAAAAACGCCGAACAAAAAAAAACGCCGGAACAGCCATGAAACCGAGCTCAAACAAAAAAAATAGCAAACCGAAAATTCAAATCGAAAAATCGTACCACTGAACTCAAAATCGATTCAGCCTCAAAAACCCCAAACGAAATTCACAGATCTCCAAAACCGAAATAGAATTCCTTAGATCTTCAAAATCTCAAACCCAAATCTATAATCTCAAACCTCCTCAAAAATAGATAAAAAAAACGAGAGAGAGAGAAGGGTTCGGCCGTAAAAAAAATGTGAGGGGGAGAGAGAATATGTTTTGGGCGTGTAAAACAAAGAGGGAGAGAGAAAAAATGAGATTAGTTGAAAAAGTGAAACCCTTACCAAATCTCAAACACCCGAACAAAATATAAAGCCCCAACTGGATAAGGGAAACTCGCCACCAGCCACAAAACCAAACCCAACGGCTCTTTTTAAAAATGTTGTCATTTTGATTTAGTTAAGTTTATGTTATAATTAATCAATATTAGATTAATTAGTGTTTAACTTAACATAAAAATGAAACAATAAAAAACACATAAATAACAGTGTAAAAAATATTTAAGTTAAAAAACACATAAATCAAAAAGTACACACAAAAAGTATTTTACCCCAAAAAATATTAGACTTAGATATGAGAATTTAAAAATGCTTGACAAAAAATACAAAATAAATTGTATTTTGACAAAAACAAATTGTACACTCCACAAAAATTATTTTTATCAAAAAAATGATTTATATATTAAATCAATATATAAAAATATGATTTAAGGTATAAAAAATGCAGGAGCGTAAAAAAAAGATTGTCTCAAAATTGAGCCAACACCAGAAGAATGAGATTTTCAGTTGCTTATAAAAATAGTTATCATTTGAGTGTTGAAATGGCTCATTATGAAGCCTTGTATGGGAGGAAGTGCAGGCCCCCAGTGTGTTGGACCAAAGTAGGAGAACAAAAAACTACTTGGGCCAGAAATTGTGCAACTGACTACTGAGAAGATAAATTTTATTCATAATCACTTGAAGGTGGTGCAAATTAGACAAAAAGGTTTTGCAGACAACAGAAGGAAGGAATTGAAATTCGAGGAAGGTGATTAAGTATTCTTACGTGTTTTACCTGGGAGAGGGGTTGTGAGATTTGAGAACAAGGGAAAATTAAGTCCTAGGCACATTGGCCCTCATGAGATATTGAAACAAATTGGAGCCGTGGCATATAAGTTATCGTTGTCACAAGAATGGTCTCGGATACATGATGTTTTTCATGTATCAATGTTACGTAAGTATGTGTTCGATCCTTCACATGTGTTTATTGCACAACCGATAGAGCTTAAAGATTATTTAACCTACGTGGAGGAACCATTTGCTATTGTAGATTGAAAAGATATGGCATTAAGTAATAAAACCATTCCATTAGTTAAGGTAATACAGAGAAGTCAAAATGTGGAGTATGCCACCCGGGAAGGGGAGAATAATATAAAGAAGTAATATCCTCCTCTGTTTGGAAGTTTCTTATTCGTTAAATTTCGAGGACGAAATTTTTATAAGAGGCGTAGAATTGAAGGCCCTAAAACATGATTAGGAATGTTAAGCATGAGTTATGAGTTAAAAGTTGGTGAGGGGTGTTAAACATGTTAAATATCATATTTGGGGGATGTATACTCATGTGATATGTGTGTTGGTTGCATTAGATGTTAATCGAGCTTATGATAAAGGATAACTTGTTTAGATCATATGCTTAGTTGTGTGGTTAAATGCATCATGAAAATATATTTTTTATACACCTTTATGATTATAAAATTAAACCAAGGTGTTGGTCCGAAATTGGCGATGTTAGGTCACCAAATGTGAAAGTTTTGAGATTTTCGGTAAATTGCTACTTTTCTGTTCGGGCGCAAATTAGGCATACTAATTTTATGATTTAGGAAAAACACAAAATATGAAAGTTGTATATATATAAGTTATCTATGCGTAGACGCAGAGAGGGAGTAAATTGGTGTCCGTACTAGTGAGTTATGGTGATGTTATAAAGGCAGGACAAATCCGTCATTAGTTGAATTGTCTTATTGGACCTCTTATCCAACCAATCACATGCCACCACCTTATATTGGTCACATGGCCACGTTTTATGGTTATAAACAGCTTATGGAGAGAGAAAAAGAAAGTTAAGGAAGAAATACTTTGAAAAATTACCATAAATCGAGGAATTCTTGTAAGGCGGGGAAGCGGCTAATAGTACCATACTAAGGAAATAGTTTTAGTACCAAATTCAAGGTGAGTGACCTGTCCTATGAAATATAGATGCTTATATTTTCATATGTAATTGTGTAGTTAAGTACATGTGTGGTGATGCTTATGGAGTGATGTGGTGTTATGAAACATATGCGTATGATTAAAAATGTTAAATGATGTTATCTAATGTTATGGACTGAGATGGGAGCTCTATCTAATGTTAAGGATTGTGGATTAAAAATGTTAAATGATGTTATCTAATGTTATGGAATGAGGTGGGACCTCAATCTCATGTTAAGGATTATGATGGGTCCTACGGGATGCGGCAGCCCCGTTAATCCAACTTAAAGGTTTGTTGTACTCGGGCCTAATTATGGGATGTGGTATCCCCATTAACTGGGAGTTAATTGGACTGGCGGGTCCAAGCTTGAGAGAGTTACACAATTCTTGTTGGGTTATAACATTAGAAAATGAAAACGGTTATTCAAATTGGTTATATGTGTGGTGTATGTGTGGTATATGGTCATTCACTAAGCATGTATTGCTTACACTCCTATAATGTTATATTTCAGGTATGCCTATCATTTAGAGTTCACTGCCAAGTTAGGACCATAAAATGGGGGAGTGACGGATATCTAATATAGGTTGAATATCAACAAGCTTTTGGGGTAAATGTTAAACTAAAGAACTTTTGTATGTAAAGTTGTTTAGTACTTGTAAATTACATGTTAAGGTAGTTGTGCTTTCATCTAAACATGCTTTTGAAAAAGAAAAAAAATATGGTGCTATTTTCAGAGATAATTAAAGTAAAGTATTGTTAAAGGGAATTTATCTTTAAATAAAAAGGTTGATTTTAAGTTAATTAAGTCGGGGCGCGACAACTTGGTATCAGGGCATGGTTATTAGGTTCTGGACAAGGTGTGAGGGCCTAGATTGACAGTGGACGTAGAAATTGTTTTGAGTCGTAAGTATTTAGTTTCAAAGGATACATTTAATTATGTTAGATTCCCGAGGCGTGGACATACAGGGTTTGTTATTAAGTTTTAAATTGGCTTTGTTGACTAACATCTGTCGGTTATACACATATATATTGTTGTACGGGATATGAAATGCAAGCATCTTGCAGGAAATGAAATAAGATGTTAAGGTTTATTCGGGGATGGCAGCGAATACAAGTATTTTAATATGAAGCATTACATTATTTTATATGTTGTATGGATAGATGTGTTATTGAAGGAAATTTTTTTAAAGACACAATGTGGTATAAAAAAATGTGAAGTATTAGAAGGGATCTTTTCTTATACTGATATATGTGAACTTGACAAAAAAATATGAAGTATTGGAGGTGATCTCTTCCTATGCTGGTATATGTGGACTCAAGTCGTGGTGTTACGTATATCATTATGAATGGGTGCACTTCTCATCTGTATGGGAGAGTGATGTACGGGAACAGTATTCCATTAAAGGATGAGAAGTGAGAAGAATTATTGTTACATGATTATGATGAAACTTAAATTGTTAGAGTGTGAATAAAAATGAAGATTCACATAGTGAAGGTTAAATGAGAAGGTTAGTAGCTGTATATGTTTGCATTTAATATGTGAAAACGTACGAAATTCAATAACTAGTCGATATATCACAAATGATCAGAATATGGGTTCATAGTGAATTATTATAAGTAGAATAGAAGAGTAATGAGAGTTGAGATGTACGTCTTTAATAGTATGAGTACATGTAGTGGATATTACTCTTGTGATGTTTTGAAAAGCTTATATGAATAGTGAAGTTGAGATAATGCGTTAAAGAGTTGGAAGTTTAAAAATATTGAGGAACCCTTTTAATAATATGTGTTATGTCTAATCCACTTTTGCATGGAGTTAGTGTAGACTATGCCTCATCTAAGACAAGTTTGGCAGATGTCGGGTTATCCCTACAGGCTTTGTCCCCATCCATGATATTTCCCCTTTTCAAACTATCCATCCACCCCTTGTTGTAAGAGACGAATATGTGTTAATCCAATTGATGGGCTATACCCTCAATGTCATCATTGTAGCCCTCTGTGTAAGCCTTATCAAGGCCATTATTAGTAACAACCTTCTTCTATAGGAAGTCCCCTTTATGATCAATACGTCCATCTCTTGAGTCGAGGGGTCTTACTATGCCATTATGAGGTTATGGACCCTTTCCAGCTCCTTACCTTGTGATTGTCAGAGTTGTAGGCCAGGCTATGTCAGGGGCTCCAACTTCATCCTTCATATGTTTTGGTTGGTTGTGTCACGACCCCGACTCAAAATAGTAGTAGGGAACGAGTGCCTTGACATGCCACCAAGGCAACAAATATTCCAATTTAATTGTTTCCTTAAATAAATGCAACGGAAATATGACCACATGGTTATGAATCGTAAAATACTGAAAGTAAAGGAATTACGTCATCAGAGCTTTCTAAAGGAAACTTCATATATATTAAAAATAACAACGAGTTACAACTTAAGAGAAATTTTAAAACTTATTACAAGAGAGCCAGACATGCTCTGAATAAACATTTTACAAAAAGAGTTATAAAAGCTAAATCTTCAATATAGTCCTTTTTCATTCCGTCCGTGAGACTAAACGTTTCCTGAAAAATGGTTATTATACAACATCAGCTAAAAGCCGAATGAGGTTCAATCTCCACTCCAGGGTTTTCAGAAAATAAATACCTATTCAAGTCAAAAGAGAAGGCATATACATATATGGATAGGAACTTGTAGTAAATAGATATATATTTTGAAATGAAAGTATATATATCACAATTGGATAGCTCATAATAAGACGAATGCAAAAAATCAAATGTGATATCTTCTTCTTTCAATCATATCATTTTGATGGCAAAGTACACTCTAATATCGTATTCTTCTACCGTATTATTCCCCGGTAGTTGAGGGTTAATCGAACTAGTTCGTCACAAAGCCTTATTTAGGGCACACCAGCGATAACCCAACGGGGAAGGTCAGTTAGTAAAGAGGTCCCTTAGGCCGAATCTTATTTACAATATTCAATCTCATTTTCAATACTCATTTCAATCGGTATGTCTATATGGACAAATATAAACATATCACAATGAATCAATCATCGGTATCAGATGCATTTTGAGAATAAAGGCAGTTCACAAAATACTTAGTTCGCATAATATCATATAATTGAACTGTGCAATAAATGACATAGAGTACTCACCCAAAATGGAGGTAAAATTTACTGGTATTGAGTCTTCGATCACACGTTAATCTGATAAAGATTTAAGTATACGTTCTAAGGTCCAGTTTATACTATAATAACCTCTTCTTTTAAAGGATTACTAAATCCCTAATTGTCAACTTTTAAAACTCATTGATCGTTATTGAAGAATTTAATTCATAGTCATTCCTCATCAATCGGTTCCCAGTAGAGATGGAGGGTCACAGGGGCACCACTAGACAGAACATTTTCGGATTCATTCCCAGTAGAGATGGAGGGTCACAGGGGTACCACTTAAATACCATCTCATCTAGACAGAACTTCACCGGGCCTGACTTTGGAATTACTTAAATGGAATTCCATAATAACGAGCAATTTCTTTAAAAATAATCATTTTTTAAAGCGTATAATTTCAGACAAGTTTATAAAATCAACTTGGATTTGTTCTAAATTTTAAGTTTTGATTACTAAATCCTTTAGTGTATTTTACCAGCATAACTACTAAGTAAAACTATAAAACAATAAATTAAAATTATAAAGATGCATTATGACATTACGATTACCTTAAGATGAATATCCCTAAGAACTTCTTCTTAAACGTTTCCACGCTTTCTCTCACTACTTCTCTCTATAATTCTCAAGGAATTTGGTGTGAGTTTCAAATGATCCCCAAAGCCCTATTTATAGTTTTTCAAAGATATCCCGGCGTTGACACATGTCCATACTGACCAAGATTTTATAATGGCGAGTCAGCGTTGACGTGTCGCGTAATAGAGGCGTCTTGCAGTCTTATTTCACTGGACTACGACACGTGTTTTAGCTTCTCCTCTAACGACGACACGTGTTTTGGCTTCTCCTCTAATAACGACACGTGTACGGTGGAGGTGTCAAAACCAAGCACGAGGTGGAAAGGTATTAAGGGTATAAGGGTCATTTTGCACCTTAAGGGCATTTTGGTAATTTCACACCATATATTTTCAATATTTCTTATAGGTCCCTAAAAATATTTTATTTATGAAAAGGCCCCTTTTTATTTTTCATTTTAGTCCATGAAACTTTCTTTATTAAAACCAAGTCCCTACAGTTTCATAAAATTATATTTTCTACCCCAAAACTTATCACTTAGCTTATGATGTGCCATAAAACTTCAATTTGACCTATTTTACCGTTGATTCTTCAAATTTAAAAATGGGTTTTGTCATATTAAGAATCCAGAATATCACATTTGTAATATTATAACATTTTCAAATAGTAAGTAAGACGAAATTGTAGACATGATTATATATATTGGCATACAAAAATGGGGGCATTACAGGTTGGTCCTATTTTTTAGCTAGTTGTTGAGACCACCTGTTTTGTTGTCCATGGCAGAGAGCTGATTACCTATTCAATTGGCTTAATTATATTAGACATCATTGCGCTATGTCAGGAGGGCAACTCTGTTGGATGACTCTTGAAGAGCCTGAAAATTGTCTACATAGTTACAAATGAAGGCAATTAATTATAATAATAATAATTTGTTAGAAAATCTTATAAAAGTTAAACAACATATACCAAGACCAAGTATTGTATGCCATCATAGATGAAACACTCATCCTGTGATTTTTTAGGGTCGATGTGTCCTCTGGGAACATAACAACCCTGTTAACAACAAAGCTAACATTAACACTTTTATAGGCCAAGTTAATAATGGTGATTGTATCTTTCCCATTTATGAAAATGAAAGCCCAAGACATCTCTTGGGCTGAAGGAGAGCGAGATAAATAGACAGTTAGCCTTGGGATGACCACCACTGTCTGATCAGTAGGCCCCCTAACGGACTAAGTTTGAGAATGGGGGAGGGGTTTCTCATTTCTCATTCTCTTAGCCATCATAACTTCTTTATGTTTATATTTATGTTTCTCTTTATTCTCTTTCTCTCATAGTGATCAACCTCCCCTTTTTGTGAACCCTGTCTGAGGGAGGTTTTAAAAAACATAAATTATATTATGTTCTGG
This sequence comes from Sambucus nigra, assembly GCA_949130495.1. NCBI lineage: Eukaryota > Viridiplantae > Streptophyta > Magnoliopsida > Dipsacales > Adoxaceae > Sambucus > Sambucus nigra. The sequence continues at coordinate 110,453,422 of OX422217.1, forward strand.
TGCTTGTAATTGAAAAGGGGCCATTTATAGTTTCCTTAATGGGTCTTTTATTAAGCGACATAAGGTGAAACGTATTATGATGGGAAAAATGATTTTTTATCTTGCTAAAAAAGGGAATGATAAAAATATCATAAGGGGCCTTATGTCTTGCGATCAAACATTTTACCACACAACAGTCTAATTTGCCCCTCCCTCCCCTTTGTCACGATTTCTTATTTCGAGCATAAGTTTTGACTCAAAGTTCTGATTGTTACATGATTATATTGTTGGAAAGATAATCCAAAGATCTACAACTTACATCGTCCATACTTCCTAAAATAATAAGGTTTATTATGACCAAAATGGCCATAGACTGGCATGTAGTGGGAATGATTTGAATAAAAAACTCTTTTACTTTGATGTTAACTTCGATTGATGCGTAGTTTCCATAATGCGAAAGATAATTCAAGTATTTACAGCTTTTATGTTAATCACTTTCCCATATTACGAGATTTTGTATATCAAAAATGGCTATGGAGTGACATGTAATTTGAATATTCTAAATCGAGACACTCTTCAACGTCAACGCTTGAAATGAGACACCAATAGTATGAAAGTGTCTTTAGTTAAGATATTTGCACTTGTAGGAGGAAGGATAAAGCGCGTGAAGGTTACAATGCAACCTTTTTTGAGCTCTTTTTTTCGAGTGACAAAGTTAAACATGCGTAAAGTCTGAAAGACCGATTGAGAGCGGGGTGTTTATAGACATTGCGAATAGGGGGTTATTCTGTTTGTAATATACTAGTAAGGATGAGTAAGTAAGGGATGGTGAGACCTTCTGACTCTTTTTTAAATAATACAATGGTTCCTTATTGTTATTGCAGAGAACAGAGCGAGATTGTAGAGCGTTTACAAGTCAAAATAAAAGCCCCCCTCATTCATAGATATTTAAAAGTGAACCTAACTGACTGAACAACCTCATTAAAACTGGGGAGTAAGATCCAATCAATAGAGAAATTATGGGAAAAAATCATTCTGGGGCGAAACCTTGGGAGCCCAGGTTTAATTAGATTTAAGAGTAAATTACTTATTTAGTCCCTAAACTATGCACCAGGTTTTTAAATGGTCCCTAAACTTTATTTTGTTTCAATTTAATCCCTCAACTAATTAATTTGATTCAACTTGATCCTTCTGTTAAATTAGTCCGTTAGTTCTAACAGATTGAGGAGCAAAATTATTAAAAATAATATATATTTTATTCAAATCATTTGTAAAACTCATTCTTATGTCCAAACACACTCTTTACATTTTGAATAAACAAATCTTACAACCAAACATACACTATATTCTTCACACTCTAATCTTATTATGTATCTAAAATGAAAGTGGGTTTCAAATTGCAAAATGGTAACCCGTAGTGTTCAAATTAAGCGAGTATACAAAAACTTTAAAACCCAATCGCTCAGTCACACTCACACACCAGGTAGTTATCAAACCACACCTCTAATCTTCACTTCCAAACCACTAACACCACCACTAAATTTTCAACATGATAACCACCACCAAAGACCACACCACTGCCCCACCGAACACCACCACCAGAAAAAACCCATAGATAACACAACACAACCACCAACACTCCACTACCACCAAAACACCACCACCACCAACACAAAAAGAAAATACCAAAACTTCACTGTCCCAAACAAAAAATTGATAAATTAAAAAAAATAGCCATTAACCCCCCAAATCTACCCCCAAACCGTCGAATCGTTTGATCCCCCAAAATGGTTGATCCATTGATTTATGGACATCGAACCATAAAAAAATCCCCAAATTGAGGTGGATAGATTTTAAATCTGGTATATCAGGTCTATGTGTAGGTGGGTGTTTCACATCTGGACTCATTGAGTTTAAATCTTTGAAATCTAAGGTTTCTATTTGTGGCGAGCGGTGGTGATTGCAGATGAAGGGATTGTGATCGAGTGGAGTTGGGATTTTAAAATATGGTAGAGAGAACTTTAGTCCAAATGTAGTTATCATTAATTTTTTGGGTTAAATAAAGATTAAAGTTATTTAGGGAGATATGTGAGTTGGTTTAATATAAAACTGAGATTTATTTTAAAATATATGTTGTTTTTGATAATTTTACCTTAATCTCTGAGAACTAATGGATTAATTTAACGGAATGATCAGATTGAATCAAATTATATAATTGAGGGGTTAAATTAATATAAAATAAAAATTTAGAGACCATTTAAAAACTTGGTGCATAATTTAGGGACTAAATATGCAATTTACTCTAGATTTAACGAGCGTTGGGTTACGTTTAAAAAGGATGAAGCAGCGAGTGAAAAATCTAGAGATAGAAAGTAGAGAGAGACAATGTGTGTATATCTATAAACACGTCTCTCCAAGCAAATTAACTTTTGTAAATCCTATTTGGCCCCTCTTCCCCTGTCTCTCTCTCTCTCTCTAAATTTGTGTGTTGTTTTTGTTATTCGTAGTTTGTGTTTGTCCATCTCCCGAACATCGTTAAATCGATCTGTACCCTAACAGTTAGCAACCGCCACATATACATACAAACATCAATTTGGCCACGGTAACCTCATTTTGGTTTGTTTCACTCTTTATGTATTACCAATTTAAGGGTTTTACTTGTAGATTTAGGGGGTTTACATATTCTAGGGCTTGTTTTTTATATATGGATCTATTGTTTTAATTTTTCATTTCCCTGGATCGTATTATTGGATGCGTTTGTTAGAAAAGTCATCTGACGAATTTTAATACTCATGCTGAGGAGGATTAGCAGTGACCGAAGCTTTTGCTATTTTTGAGTCGTAAAAATTGAGTTAGTTTCTCTTTATAAAATTGTGCATCAACTTTTATCTGTAATTAAAATTGGATGCTGAGTGGTGCTATAAAACTTGTTATCTTGAAGCAAGCAGGGCCATGGCCTTTTTTAGGAATGAGCCAAATGGAACAGTTCTGGATGAGAAAGGGAACAGTTGCGATAAAGATTTTGAGATGAAGATGAATGGTCAGTATGGCCAACACGATGCACCTGCAAGGCCTGGAAGATGGGGTTCCAATTTTTGGAAGGACTGTCAACCCATGCGACCACAATCAAAAACCACCACCTCCACTTCTCATTATAACAAAGAGAAACAACAATCTTACGATGAATCATCAGACTCTCAAGATGGAGATCTCAAACAAGTTGATAAGGTTCAGAGGGGTCAGACTGCTGATGATATGTTGTCCGATGATTATTACGAGCAGGATGAAGATGACCAGAGTGACTCCCTGCATCCCAGGCCCTTAAACAACAACTCTGCGTTTAATTCCAATCTTCATTCCAGACCTGCTGCTGCTGCTGTCTCTAGGAATTCTAAACCTTCAAATCACAATGACCACAATGATGACGACGCTATATATGAGGATGATGGTGACGAGGAAGATGGTAATTTTCCCCCCAACTTTTTAAATTCTTTTATTGGACGTTGCATTCAGTTTTTCCAGATAGGTCATGATGATGTCATGTGCATTTCAAGTTGTCATTTTGAGTGCACACTTCTGGTTTATTAAATGGGATTCATTTTTTGTTTTCTTTTCTCGTGTAGAAGATGATCCCGATGATGCAGATTTTGATCCTGATTATGGTGCTACAAGTGGCCGCCAAGGAAAAAAGGTTCTCATATGTGCATTATTGCAATCACTAGATTTTCAATACTTTTCGCCGTATAGAGATTCTTGAAAGCTCCCCCACGAGAATAGACCATTCTATAACTTGTAGTGACCGAGTTCCCATTATGAATTTAATGTATATATATGATAATAAAAAAATCATATTCTATTAGTCTTTCTTTTAGATTAAATCATAATGATAGGAAATACATAGATTTTGTGTTCATTATTGCCCTTGTGGATAAATATCCATTGGTCATACAAAGAGACCCAATATTTTGTTTTCGCCTTCATTGCAATTTCGTTACATTTTGTTGGAGAAAAGTTTTAGAGGCGTTGGTGCTTGAAAGTGTGTTCTTAATGGTATGATTTTGTTGCCGTGAGTTGGAATTTCGAAGGTGAAAAGAATTAAGCATCTCGCCTTCGGAGGTGCATAATTATGGAATTGGCTTGGAAAGAAATTTGAGCATTTTTGAGAACAAGGAAAGCTCTAAAGAATGTGTGCGAAATAATAAATTTCTATTAACTTTACGGGCTTCGATGGCCAAGTACTTCAAGGAAGCTGATACGACTCTTAAGGCTGAGAAATGGTTGGATTTCTTACTTAAATGGAAGTAGCACTTTTTAACTAGGTTCTTATTTCATATTTATGTGCAACTTTCTGCAAGGAATTTGACGGGCTTTTTGTATATATTTTTTTTGTGTTTTTTTCTTCTTCTCGTTCTTAGTTTCCTATTAGCGGACTGCGATCCTTTGCACCCCTTTTTTATAGTTAAAAAATATAACAATCCCCAAGTGTATTCATTTCTCTTTGAACCATTGACATCACCAATTGCGTTTGAAGCTCAAATTAAAGAAGACAGAAGCGCGTGCTCACACACACACACACACATTATCACGATTGAATCTCTCGCACACACATTGTTGCATTGGAGCTTCATTGAAGGTTCAACTGAAGACACTGATTCACTGCCTTAACTTCTAGCTATATATTTTCCAACGATGGACACATGATTGTTTGGAATTGTTACAATTGCGATCTCTTATGAGTTGAAGAGTTAGGATTAAGAGTTTGAGTACGTGCATGGATAAGACTACAAGTTGGAAAATTAGTTAAAATTCTAAACCAACAATTGTCAAGTTCTATTATCCTATCAACAAACAAACTCATCAAACCTAAAGAAAAAAAACCCCACATTGATTTTGGGAAGAGGATCCATGCCCATAGTTGTCAAATCGGGATATGTATTGCGTACCGAAAACCCCGTGTCGCGTATCGTGTACCGTATATGTGAGTGCAAATAATCACAATATATCAATTTTGGCAAGAAATTAAAGAAAGGGCATGTAAATGTCACACACACAACACACAAATATACATGGTTCGGCAAATTGCCTACGTCCATGGAGAGGTTACTGGATTTTTATTAGCTTCTCTCAAAGTACGAAAATTACATCCCCTTGACCCTGGAGTGCGGGCTGTATTTATAGTTGTTTAAAACTACCGTGGTTTAATTGTTAAAGGAACTCCCTTGGGTTGCTATTGGCTCGTGTAGTGATTCCTCTAAATATCTCATCCGGGATTTTGGGTAACCGATGTGAGCTTATTCAAATGCTAATTGCTTTGTAATTATCCACGTGATAAATATTTGTGTTAATCCTTCTTATTAGTAGACTGGGCTAGGCGTGCCTCAAGCGCTATTGGGCTTGGTCGGGCAGGCTTGAGTTGGATCCAATTATGATTTGGTCCCCACAATTGCCTCTAAAATTCTTGGCCAAAAATAATCGGTCGGGATTTTATTTTTGTCAAGGGGCCACTTGTCTGATCCACCCTTAACGAATTTGTGCGGGCGACTAATCATATAAATCGAGTTGAACTGCAAGGGTACGCTCGTCCCGAGGAGAATCGAAGCGCCAAAAACTGTTTCGATTCCAGTTCCTTATGATTGTACACATATCTCAAAGGTTTGTTTGTTCCCTACTCCTTCCCAAACCATCACTTTCTCTCTCTCTTCTGCTAACAAAAGGACTTTAGAGTTCCTTCCATTTGCATTCATTCATCTTGTAAGTTTTTCTCTTCGTCTTTATCGTTACTTGTCTTTATAGCTTTCTTCTTTCCTTGTTTTCTTCAGTTGTCACAATTTATTTTTCTGAAAATGGCAAACACTCTTCGTCGCAAAAACGTAGACGACTTTAGGAAAACTTATTCTATTCCTTCTTGGGTTACAAATGATTGTGCCCCCATGCCCAGAAACGTCATGGCCGTTGATGGGGGCACTGGATTCATACCCTTGCCGTGGTTCAGGGGGGATTGCCTTTCTCCCCAAACCCTCATTTTATGGAATTTTGCGAGTTCTTTTGGGTGGTCCTACCTCAGTGTGCCCCAAATACATGGCGTATCGTCAATGGGGTGAATAGGATAATTGAGTTCTATGGGACCAACCTTGGTATCCCAAAGATCAGGTATTGTTACACCTGGTCTCACACCACATATAGTCTTCTTTACTTGAAGGTGAGGAAGGCCAACAGAGAATTGGTTGTGAGCTTCCCTGATTTCAATAAGGGTTATTAAGATTAGTGGTTTATTGTCAGAAATTGGCAACATCCATTGCTCCCTGAGGGCGAAGAATACACTGGGTCTGTGCCCAGACTTGGGGGGTGGGATGAAATAAATTAATGCTTGCTCCTCACTTACCTGTTTTTTGTTTATCATTTTGCTGTATTATTGTTGATAATGCCTTTTGTTGTGTCATTGAGTAGCTCGCAGGAAGGACAAGGAGCCTTCCATCAATGACATCAACGGTGCTGATTTGTTGAAGGCTTAGAGGATGAGAGAATACCTTCCTGAAGGTGAACATCCAAGATCAACCTTGTTCCTCTTGTTCGCCCGGTAGACGACATGCTTCCCATTCCTGAGGAGGAAGTTTCATCCTCATTTGAGTCCCTCGACGTTTGTTCTATACTCCCAAACGAAGAGGATTTAATGGCTCCTATAAGGAAGAGGGCTCTTTTGATAGAAGATGATAATGATGTCCCCCTCTCCTCGAAAGCTAAGTCCCAGAAGAGGACTCGACCTAAAGCCCCTAAAGCTGATGACCGAGGTCTGGTCATGAAAGAAAAGAAGGAGAAGGAAAAGGAAAAGGAAAAGGAAAAAGGCTCCTCTTTTTTCTAAGAGAAGTGATATTCCTCCCCTCCCCCCCCCCCCCCCCCTCCCCTCCTAGGCCATGCTTGTGGCCCAAAATCCATCTTTGGCCTATGGTCTATTGAGGGGGGCCGTGCTCGCTGCTGACCTGGGACTTGACCAACTTACTGTTCGCGCTTCCCAAACTTTGTCCATGGTGAGAACTTTTACTTCCCTTTGTCTTCGTTTGATCTGTTGACATGTTACTGTGAGTTTGTTTGGCACGTACGATGTATTTTTGTCTTGCAATTTTTAGCAGAGTTTACCAGTCTCTTGGATGGTCGCCAAGACCAATCCAAGATTAACGATGAACTTAGCTTGGCCCTCAAGAAAACAGAAGAGGTCATGACCAAGGCGCAGGAGGTCTATGACTGAGAGAAGAAGGCCACCATTGAGGCCATGGCCTTACCGAAGACCGAGAACAACCCGTTGAAGGTTGAGAACACTTAGCTGAAGACAGAGAATTCTCGATTGACCACTGAGGTTGCCGAGTTCCCTGCAGCTAAGGAGGCCAACTATTTTAAGGGCTAGACATAGGTCTATGTTGGCGCCAAGCTCCAGGTGAAGCGCTGGGATCAAGCCCTGGTCAAGGTTGAGGTTCCTGCTGAGTCGCAGCTTTTCAAAGAGCATCACCCTGCCCCTCCCCCACAGGTCGATGAGGAGGCCTCCATCAGCGACCTTGCCTATCAAGACAAGGAAGTGTCGACAAAGGGGAAGGAAGCTGAGGAGCAGGTGAAGGAACAGGGCCTTCGATTTTTAGGATTTTTGCTTGTACTTTGTACTCCCTTGTTGTTGAATTGTAAGGGCCAACCCATTCTGTTTATACATTAATGAAATAATCATTTATATTCATAATCCATTTTTACTTGCTTTGATTTTGGTGCTTCTTTTGCTGCTGTAGCCTGTTGCCGAGGAGATTCCCTCCTTATCTGTTAATTTAGATAATTTGCTTCGGCAGGATGCAAGCGATCATGTTCGTGGAGCGTTCATGACTGTTTATAATGCATTGAAGTAGAGGACTAAGGCTTATAAGGACCAGTCTACCTTGGTTGCCAAGCTCAAAGATGACCTTAAAGACTTGGAAGATGTGGACTCCTCTATGCTGGAAGAGATGAATAAGCTGCAGGCCCAACTCGTCGAGTCAAAGGACGCGGGGGAGGTCGGTGCCCTACTTCAGTTCGAAAATGATGATATGAAAAAGAACTCACAGAGTCTGAAGAGAAGGTTCAAAGGGGCAACGTCATGGTTATGGGACTTGATCGTGACGTGAAGAAGCTACGATATCTTTTCAGAATGGGTCCTCGAGTAGCCTGGTCGGCAAGCTATGATAAGGGATAACAAGATGCCCCTGTGAGTCTACAAGAAGCTCAAGATATGGCCTACAAGCATGGTTGACTGAATGACTTTAAGGTCGTCAAAGAGCCCAAGGATTCTTGGCTCTGGTATATGTATTATGTTGATTGCCCAGCATATCGATGACCTCCCTTTGGGCAAGATGAGACGTGGGTCCCCTTGGACGCCATTCCCCTTCCACTTGTTGAGAGCTACTTGGAAGGTCATGATAGCGACGATGAATACCGGTCTGATTTTGACGATAGTCGTAGAAAGCTGATTAAGAGGTTTTTGGCCAGCCGACCATAGACTGTTGTGATATGCCTGTAATAATTTTGTAATTGGTATCTTTTGTAATCGGTCATTTGCCGAAAAGTTAAGTTAATACCAACTTTTGCACATTTTTCCATTCCGTTATGCCAAGTATGTGTTACATTTGTCTTTCTTACCTTTTAGGTCGTATCGTCACACTCCTCAAGGCTTAGAACGGACATTGGCAAAAATGAACCTGCTCTATGGGCAGTCCACCCGTTCAGAGTTTTTTTCGACCAAACAGAGTTGGTTTACTGCCTAGGGATCCCCAGTAGGGCTTTAGCTTGTTTGGGCAAGTTGTGTGGCCGCCTGTGTTAATTGTAACAAGGATCCGAGGACTTCAATTTTAATTGTAACAAGCACAGTTGCCATTGTAATTAAGTTAAAGCCTGATCGACACTTTTGAAGATTAATGCCAATTTTGAGCATGTTACTTGGGAACAATGTGCATTAAGTGAACAATTAAGAAATTGAGCGAATGAAAAAGTCTTTTATTAATGACTCAAATAATAAACTGCCCGCAACATGAGTTTTGAAATGAAAATTTGCAAAAACTAAGTACTGGAAAATAAAACTAAAAGTAGAACTTATCGAGATTGGCTGCATTCCCATGCTCTTGGTATCTCTTTTCCCTTCATTGTTTCCAAGTGATAGGCTCCTTGTAAATCGTCCCTGAAAACTTTTAATGGTCCCTCCCAATCAATGTTTAAAAAGGTGTTTGAGGCTTACGCCTCGAGGCGAGGCGTGCAAAAAATGTCTCGAGCTTATGCCTCAGGGTTGAATTTGAGGCTTACGCCTCAATGCGCCTCACGCCTTTTTGCTGAGGCGCGGGGAAAAAAAAAATTTTTTTTTTTTTTTAAACTGCACTTAACTTATACTATTTACTATTCTAACTTGAGAGAAATATTTAAAAAATAACCAATATGTTAATGAAACTTAAAAAACTGATTTTGTCAATTTGATTTTGTTTGAAATAAATGTACTAAATTAACTTAAATATGACTTTTTTTTAAAGTTTTCTGCTTTTTGGTTTTCAACTTGGATTAATATTCTATCTTTAACTAAACTGAATATATATTAAGAAACTTATATATTTTAAAGGTTGCTGTTTTTTTTAATAAACTTTGGTTGATATGTTTTATTATTTTTTTATAAAATTGCTGTTTTTTTAATCTCAGCTTGAAAATCAATGTTTTTTTAATAAATTTGCTTGTTAAGTTGCATTGATTAATTTACTGTCATATTATAAAATAACCAATATGTGAATGAAGCTGAAAAAATGATTTTGCCAATATGATTTTGCATTGATTAATTTATTGTCATAGTAAAATAACCAATATGTTAAAATTGATTTTCTCAAATTACTTTTTTTTTTAAAAGTCATCTCGGGGGAATAAAAAAGGTCAAACTATGTGAGAAAGTCCTCAAGGATGTTTTCTTTTGTAGTTTTATTTTATATTTCTTTGTTATTTTATTTTTATGGTTTTATTAGTATTTTTTTAATATTATTTTGCTCTTTTTTTCTTTTCTTTTCGGTGAGCCTTACGCCTCTAACGCCTTGAGGCTTACGCCTCGCCTCTCCGCGACTAAAACGCCTAGCCTCGCCTTTTTAAACATTGCTCCCAATCAGGCCCTAGTTTGTCGCTTGACGACCTTATGGCGCTGTCGAGAACCTTTATTGTATTGCTTTGCCAATTGCTGCTGGTAAGAGGCCAACTTGATCATGGCTTGCTCTCTTCGTTCGTCGGCTAGGTAAAGTTCAACGCGAAGGGCATTGTCGATCAGTCCTTGATCGACAGTCTTTGTTCTTATGGTCCAGCCTCTTTTTTAGGCCACCGAGCATCGTTTTATTGGAGGCCTCTGTCTGGCCGTTGCTTTGGGGATACACTAAAGAATTGAAGTGGTGCTTGACTCCGTGCTCGTCGCAGAAACTTTGGAAAGGTCCACTCTTAAATTGCGTACCGTTATCCGTTATGATGGCCCTTGATGTTCATCAGTGGCTCTGCCTCATTCCATTTAGTGAAATAATCTGTGCTGACCAACAAGTATTTATGATTTTCTGGTGCGGTAGGTAATGGTCCTACAATATCCAGACCCCACTGTTCAAACGACGACCACGTACTGGTCAATGGTCTCAGGTCGCTGGCCGACTGATGGAGCATGGGAGAGAATTTTTGGCGCTTTTCGCACTTACGAACATAAACACCTCCGTCTTTTTGCATATACAACCACCAGTATCCTTTTTTGATTGCTCGGAACGTTAGGGACCTTCCTCCTGCGTGACTCATGCAAATCCCATCGTGAAGTTCGTAAAGAACCTTTTTTTTTGCAGTTGGATCTAATTTTTAAAAATGTTTAGAATTTCCTATTTCGGAATTATAGGTTTTTGATTTCCCAGATCTTTATTTTAGTCGTTTTAAAACCACCTTTTCTCTGCAACTTGTCCGATCTTTTTTATTTCTATGTATATTTGACAAAATGTCTAAGAAAGATTATGTTCGAAATATGGTGGCTTTACTTGGAATTGTATAGTTCTTTCTGAACCTATTAACTTTATTTAGAATGATGTAGATTATGGACTGTTGTTTGAACCTTATTATTTTTTGTATATTTTATTGTAAAATCAAATGCAAAAATTGCTTGTGCGATGTGTCCTCGAAACTACAACTCGATACGTTGCCCGACCACGATTTAGAACGGGCGTAAGCCTTTTGTTTATATAATTTTTTAATTGGAAACTTTAAAAATGCATTTAAAATAAAAATAACAACAGATTTTGTAATAAAAATAATAACATATTTTATGTAAAACAAATTGTTGCGGTTATTGTATAACAGATTGGTAAAAAAATGTAACAAAACAGAACATATCAACCAAACGAGAGATTGATTGCAACACATACAAAAGATTAAAAAAAGATTACTTGCCAAGAGAAGAGTGTAATCTCAATTTATCAAACAGTAAAAGGGTGTTGTACAAATTGTACCAACTTGGACTGAAAATGACAAGTGAATAATCGAGAGTGAGTGAGTGAGTGAGTGAGTGAGAGAGAGAGATAGATAGATAGAGAGAGAGAGAGGCATTCTTTCATTCGTTTATTTTTGGTTAATAAAGTCTTTGAGGCGCTCCTCGTACGACCCTTTACTTGTGTTATAAAGCACTTGTTATTATTATGTATATTGACAGGGGATAGTATAGTCCTCCACTGCCAATTGGACTTCCGTCACCGGTACATACGACAAAAGCCACCAACCGACTCCTTCAAACCTATGAAATTGGCATTGAGTCGGATTAGCTTGTAGAACCACGTCTGCAATAGGATAAGGGTCAGCTATCAACAAAAAGGATATAAAAGGAAATGCATAAAGGAAAATGCAGAAAGAAAATTACCTCCAAAAGATACGTGGCGCCAGTAAAAGTTTGTTGGCAGCACCGGCTGAATGCATCCAAAGACGAATAAAGGGTCGCCAAAGTAAGGCTCCCCAGTCAAAGAGAGAGATTAAAAAATACCCTCAAGTATGACAAAAACCACAAGTGGTGACGTCGCCACTCGTCGCCACCAAAAGCCCTCCCTGAAACAAAATAAATAAATAAACGGGCCATCTCTCGTACCTGCAGCACGACAGTATCATCAATTCTCTGACTCAACAAAACCTCCTTCAGAAGAGAGAGGCGGATGGCGTCCCGTGAGACTATGCTTCCCACATCACCCAACGCCGCCTCCACCGCTGTCGGCGTCACCCTCAGGACCAGTCCGCTCTATCTGGAAAAGGCGTTTTGTGCCCGTGGGCTACTAGCTTGTGTGTCTGAATGCAAAATGAAGCTTGACTACCAACTTCCATGTATGAGATTATAATTAGTTTAAAATGAGATATCATGGCAAGAACATAATTAAGTCTGATGAGTTTATTGTGGTGTGGAGGTTTTAGTAAGGCTGCGATCAGGGCCTTAGGTTTGCCCCGTTTTGTGTAATGTGTGAGCCGAACGAGCCTCCTGCTGGCCTAATTCCGGCAAGGCTGAGGCATGACAAATAGCCTAGCTGTATGGACCTTTAATTCACTGTAATTCACAACCTGAGAGTTCGGGGACTCTCGCTGAGAGGGGATACTGCTGCACTACAGGTCTAAAAAATGAGTTCTATCCATTTCTAATCAGAAACAGACTCCCTCAGCATTCATAGAGGTCCAATCTTTCAAGGGAAAATTGTGCAGTTTATAAAGGCCTGTTTTGTGCTGTGTTGCCAATTTATCTAAAAGTTGTTGCCCCCAATCTAAAGGGAATAAACCATTTAAGATTATAAAGTTGAAGGTGTTGAAGGTTACACAGTTGCTTATATCCTGCATCAATTCCTTGAACCTTTAATTTTTCCAGGGAAAGGACAATTGGATTATATTGAATTTTTTGAATTAACCCCCACCTGACTTGCTCCAGGGGTAAGGTATGTATTTGGGCTGTGTGGGTAAGGCGCACGGTGTTGGGTTCGAATCCCCCTGGGTACCTGCAAGCGGGACGTGTGTGGTGTTAGGGCCCTGCACAGTGTCCCCCTTGTTTAGCTCTCATGGGGGAGTCCAAAGGGCTTGTTCGTGTGGAGGTTCAAGGTTATGAGAAAAAAAAACTACTTTTTGATAAATCGGCCGGTGATGTAGCAACAACTCTCTCTCTCTCTCTACCTACCTATATCTATCTATCTATCTATCTATCTATCTATCTATCTTCTTGAAAGACCAAGTTTTTACTAACTTCAACACTGTTAGTTATGAATTGCAATTAGGAATGTCAACATTTCCACTGGCTGAATTCTTTGTAGATCTAACAATTCTCACTTACCCAAGCCCATGCCTACACCCACCTCAACACAGGAGATTAGCCAGCGAAGAAGTCTCTCTAATTGTATTAATTCTTTCTTCTAATTTTTGCCATTTTGTTATTTTAATCAGAAGTTGTGTTTTTTTGCAGTTTCGACTTATTACAGTTTAGAAGACGAGGTTGCATTCAGTTAGCTATAGTCTATTGCTATCAAGCAACTCGGCTGTTAATGTCCATGCGGCTGAAGCTTAAAAGTTGCCCAATTGGGGCTTGTGATACTAAATCCTATGAACAGTGAATTAGACTCGCACACATTTTTAAAGTGATACCTTTTAGTTGTTGTTTAACAGACTGTGGGTACCTCGATTTGATTTGTCACTTTGGCCCAGACGAGAAGCCCAATCAAACACGATCCAAAGTCTAATGGCCCCGCGCCTCAACCAATTCAGTTTTGACCCAGTCAGTTCCTAAAATCTCTCTTCAGAGATATTCTAGGGATTGTGGGCTAACGTGGGGGAGTCCCACTCCTCCACTATCCGAAATAACATGTATATAACAAACCCTCCGCGGAGGGCATGCATTATTTTCTATAAAACACTCCCCGGAGTAAAGATAAATAATATACAGAGAGCACCATCGTGGACGTAGGCCTTCTTGCCGAATCATGTACATCCTGTGTTGTGTGTGATTGTCATTCTTTTCGATTCTTTATTTATTCTGGTGATTGCTTTTATTTGCTATTTTGTGCTGAATTTAATACTCACCACAATTGGCGCCGTATGTGGGTAGCATTTTTTCCTTTAAGAAAGCCTTCACCAAAAAGAATTTGGAATGTTTGGTCACAGCAGCAATGCCCCTCAAGAAGGGGATATCCAAGAGTAGCCTGCCCCTCGCAGGATCAGGTCTGAAGTTCGACGTTCAAATCCTAGGACTCGCCCAGAGCGGCAAGCCTCGGAGGAAAGCCAAGGGCCAGCCAGGCCCATACAGGTCTCCAGGCTAATCGACGCATATGAGGCCAGGCTCCCAGAGCAAGAGGAGGTCACTCGCAAGCAAGAAACTGAGAATGCACGTCTCAAAAGAAGATTGGAGAGAATGGAGAGAGAACTCCATCATAGCACCAGGCAACGTCAATACCGCACTCCTAGCCCTCAGGCGAGCAAGTCTCGCAGCCGATGTAGGAGCCCTAGACGTGGATCTCAAAGGCTTGAGGGACACATATCAGATGATGACTTGCTCGAGCAACAACCTGCTCGCCGTTATAAGAGCCCATCTCGAGGAAATGATGACATACGAAATTTGGTCCGAAGAGAAATGGACCAGACCCAGCACATCGGGGTGCTAGATCTACCAGAGAGCTAGCCAGGCGAGCTCTCAGGATGCAGATGAAATCCCCTTTCTCAAGGGAGATAGAAGAAGAAGCCCCCAAGAAGTTCGCGATTCCTAGATTCAAAATCTACGACGGAAAGACCGATCCCATCGACAATGTTAGGCAGTACAGGCAGGCCATGACCCTCTGGAACCATAAGGACGCCCTAATGTTCCGGATCCTTCCATCGAGCTTGCACGATGTGGCCCAAAAGTGGTTAGAGAGACTCCCTCACAGATCCATCTGGAGCTTCGAGTTCCTGGCAGAGATCTTCACAGCTCGACCTCGTTGAACAACTCTCAATACCGCACTAAGAAGGAGGCCACAACCATTGATGACCTAATGGCTTGCATCGAGAAATACGCCAAAGTTGAGGATGTGACCCGTCTCAGTACAGGGGAGAATGGTCGAGCTAAGTTCGCTGTCAAGAGCAGCGACAAAGCTGAGAACCAGAAGAAAGGAAGCAAGAATGGGGGCAAGGGTGGCTCCAAGAGCGGGAACAAAAACGATGCTTCAAAAGCATTTCAGGCAGTGAACACTGTCTTTAAAGATACAATTTACAAGATCCTAGCAAAGATCAAGGACGAGCCGTTCGTTAAGTGGCCCAGAAAGATGGGAGATCCCTCAAAGAGGAACAACGCGCTACGATGCGCTTTAAACAAGGAAGGCGGGCACAAAACTGAGCACTGTAAAGCTCTCAAGTCTCACCTCGAAGAATTAGCTTAGACTGGGCACCTGAACGAATTTGTGGAGAAGGTAGAGAAGGTCGCTGCCAACAGAGACACAAGGCTCGACAACGTGCTCGAGGAGGATGTTGGCTATGAGTTCGCAGTGATTCATGGGGCATCAGACCTAAAGCAGATTCAAGGAAACTCAGCTCGGATGGAACTAAAAAAGCTTACGGCAGTAATGCATGCTTTTCAAATCGATCCAAGCTAAAACACAGGCAGGGAAACGTTGGCGAGCAGATGATGTCGACTACCGCAAACACATTGTGTTCACAGATGAAGATTTGGTGGGAGTAAGGACCCCATACCATGCCTTGATCATTACACTCAGGATAGCCAACTACGACGTCGACAAGTTGCTTGTCGACCAGGGAAGCTTGTCCGAAGTAATGTATCTCGATCTATTCAGAAAGTTCAAGTTAAGCGTAGCCGACTTGCAGGAAGCCACTGTCCCTCTAGTCGGCTTCGCTGGTAAAGTGACCATCCCTTTGGGAAAGATTGTACTGCCGGTAAGGGCAGGAAGCGTCTCCAAGATAATCGAGTTTTTGTTGGTTGACATCGACTCGCCTTACCAAGCCATCCTTGGCAGAGGATGGCTACATGCGATGAAGGCCGTCCCCTCCACCTATCACCAGAAACTCAAATATGTGATTAAGCGAGGAGTAATGGAAATCCATGGAGACTAGGCGATGGCAAGAAAGTGCTTTATAGCCATCTGCCTAAGGCCGGAGAAGAAGGTCGAGAAGGCCAAGGAGAAAGATGAAGAACAGGGTGGTTTGATGCCCTTTCCAAATAGCAGTTAAAATATGGAAGACCTGGAGTGGAGGAGACCCTCCTCCCCTCTCAGCGGGTCGTGGAGAACCTGGAGGAGGTCGCAGCCGGGGGCAGCAATAAAGACAGGATGTTCTTGATCGGAGCCTCTCTCACAGATCGAGAGAAGAAAGAATTAACAGCACTTTTGCGAAACAACTTGAACGTCTTTGCGTGGGAACCCTATGAGCTGCCCGGGATTGATCCCAGCGTGGTTTGTCATCGGTTGCACGTTGACCCGACCTTCAAACCAATCGCGCAAAAAGAACGGCGAACTTGCACTCGAGAAGGCCAAGGCTGTGGAGAAAAAAGTGGAGAAGCTGCTGGATGCAGGATCCATACGGGAAGTTCAATTCCCTAAATGGCTGTCTAACCCAGTAGTGGTTCCAAAGAGCAATGGGAAATGGAGAGTTTGTATTGACTTCACTGACCTAAACAGGGCGTGCCGTAAGGACAGTTTCCCTCTCCCGAAGATCGACCAGTGGGTGGACGCCACAACAGCTCATGAAAGAATGAGTTTCCTGGACGCATGCTCCGGGTTCCACCAGATTCCTCTGTACCTACCAGATCAAGACAAGATAGCGTTCATCACCACCGTCGGATTATATTGTTACAAAGTTATTCCCTTTGGGCTAAAAAATGCAGGAGCAACCTACCAGCGGCTGGTCACCAAAATGTTTAAAAACCAAATAGGAGATACCATGGAGGTCTACATCGATGATATGCTCTTCAAGAGCCATAAAGAAGACCACCCCTCGGACCTATCAAGGACCTTCGAAATCCTCAAGAAATACCGAATGAAGCTCAACGCAAGCAAGTGTTCCTTCGGTGTCCAGTCAAGAAAATTTCTTGGGTACTTGGTTAGCGAGAGGCATTGAAGCCCAACCCGGACCAGATTGACGCAATCAATAGGGTGCAGCCCCCCGCACGATAAGAGACACAGGCATGCTCGCCGCCTTGAATCGATTCATCTCGAAGTCATCCGAAAAGTGCCAGCCGTTCTTCCAGCTATTGAAGAAAGGTAAAACTGTGGAGTGGAACCAGGATTGTTCAAAAGCATTAGAAGAACTCAAAACTTATCTCAGCACACAACCCTTGCTCGTAATACCTCAAGAGAACGATCCCCTGTACCTATACCTTGCAGTTTCCAGCCACGCTGTCAGTTCTGCACTGGTATGCGAAAGAACGGGAGTACAACACCCAGCCTACTACGCGAGCAAGACCCTCTTGGACACTGAACAACGACACCTACCACTGGAAAAGCGCGCCATTGCACTTGTGGTAGCCTCGAGGAAATTGAAACACTACTTCGAAGCTCACTCTATCATCGTTCTTACATCTCACCCCCTTAAAGCAGTTCTGCGAAAAGCAGATATGTTCGGCAGACGATCTAAGTGGTCAGGCAGACTATCCAAGTGGTCAGTCGAGCTCGGGAGATTTGACATCCAATTTCAGCCAAGGAATGCAATCAAGGGACATGTCTTAGCCGACTTCATCGCAGAATTCACAGGAGAACATCCTCACAATCAACTTCAACCCGTTGGTCAGAAAGATGATCACTCGGCGCAAGGTGTTTGGCGACTGCTCGTTGACGGAGCCTCCAACTCCAAAGGGGCAGGAGTGGGCATTGTGCTGGTCACCCCAGAAGATACAATCGTCGAGCAAGGAATCAGGTTTGGATTTGAAGCCTCCAACAACGAAGCAGAATATGAAGCATTGATAGCAGGCCTGCAGAAGGCACAGGCGTTGGGTGCAAAACAACTTCAGGTGTTCGGTGACTCATAGCTGGTCTCCAGTCAGATAAGTGGAGACTTCAACGCAAGGGATGAGAGAATGGCGGCCTACCTCGCCACAGTGAAAAAGTTAATGTCTAACTTCGAACAAGTCAGCGTCCAACAATTTCCTAGAGGACAAAACAGTCATGCTGACGTCCAACAATTTCCCAGCCGAGCATTAATCAGAGCAATGAGCAGCGAGATGCATGTCATGTTCTCCAGATTGAACCAACCCCTAGATGGATGGACCCCCTGAGGGATTATTTGAAAGATGGTACCCTACCAGACGATAAAAAGGCCACACATCAGATAAGAGTTAAAGCTGCTCGCTTTCACTTATCTCCTGGAGGCAAATTGTATGCCTTACCTCCAATGTGTTCACCCAAAGGGCGCCAAGCAAGTTCTGCACGAGCTCCATGAGGGAATCTGTGGAAGTCATATTGGGGGCAGGTCGCTAGCCTTCCGAGTAATGAAGGAAGGCTACTGGTGGCCGTACATGCAGGATTCTGGGATATATGCTCGCAAGTGGGAAAAATGTCAACTACACGCTCCTATGGTTCACCAGCACGCCAGCGACCTAAAATCACTTACCAGCCCCTGCCTTTCTCTCAATGGGGAATGGACATCGTGGGCCCTCTCCCTACCGCTGTCGGTAATCGCAAGTATTTGTTGGTCGTAACAGACTACTTCACTAAATGGATAGAGGCAGAGCCGCTGGCAAACATCAGAGACGCGAATATGATAAGGTTCGTATGGAAGAACATTATCACCCGCTTCGGGATCTCCAAGACCATCATCACTCACAACTGAACCCAGTTCGAGAGTGGCCTCTTCCAAGCAAACGACCACGGAATCAGGCACCATTTCAGCTCGGTGGCATACCCCCAGAGCAACGGACAAGCTGAAGCTTCCAACAAAACAGTGATTGAAGACGCGTTTGGAGCAAGCCAAGGGGGCATGGGTAAGCGAGCTACCACATATCCTATGGGCTTATCGCACTACCCCACGACGAGCAACCGGGGAAACCCCATTCGCACTGACATATGGTATGGAGGCAATCATCCCCTTAGAAGCTGGCCTCCCCACCATGAGGTCCACCCTGGTCGGCCAAGGCCAGAACGATGCAGCATTACTCGCTGAACTTGACCTAGCTGACGAACCCAGAGAGCTGGCCTAGTGAAACTAGCAGGCTATCAACAACAGCTAGCGAAGCACTACAACAAGAAGGTCAATCCAAGGGCATTTCAAGTTGGGGACTACGTCCTAAGGAAAGTTCTTGGCAGCGCAGTAAAATCATCGGATGGCAAGCTAGGACCAAACTGGGAGGGACCATTCAAGGTGATAAGGGACAACTTCCAAGGAGCCTATCACTTAGAAACGCTGGAGGGCAGGGAGATGCCTTGAGCTTGAAACGCAGCCAATTTAAAGAAATTATACATCTAGTTTTCTATTTTGATCTTTTATTACAATGTCGAAATTTGCAATTCTTTACTGATTAATAAAAGATTGTTTGGCAGTAGCATTTTATGAAGTGTTGATTTCTTTTCAGAAACTTTATAACTTATGCACCTTTTCCAAGTGACAGTCTCTCTTCTTGACACATATAAGCAGGGTATTACCCTCCTTAGGTTCTTGTCATTTAACATGAGCAACCTCTTAGCATTGCCCTAGGCAATATATGAAGCCCTGCAGGGAGTGTGACGACACGACCTAAAAGGTAAAGTAGGGCAAAAGCCCAAGATAATCAAAACAACAAATCAATGACGTGGACAATACACATGTTTAGTCGGCAAATTGCCCAAAACATAATTATTTTATTACTTCACTGCATTTACAAAGAGTTACATTGGATGAGGATTAGGCCTCCGAGCAAGGTAATCAGCTACTTGCGCTCTTCGGCCATTGTCTGGGTGAGGAGCTAACTCCAACTCGACTTCATTTGCATCTGGCTCCAGTAGTTGCCTGGGGATAGCATCTATGGGGGACCCATTGGTCATCCCTCCTGAAAGGGTTAGGCATCAGAGTCGAAGGGGAGATCTCATGACGATACCAGAGTACTGAGTTCCTGGGGACCTTCAGCTCCCTGAGAGCATTCAACCATCCCCTAATAATGGATAGCTCTTCAACCTCTGCCAACCTCGTCGGAGCATCTGTCCAACCCTAATCATAACCATCAGCCCACTCTCGCTGAAGACCTTTCTTGAACAGATGCCTCAACAGTGTAACATCTCTTTGAAGCCCAGCAGCTATCACGTATGCTCGACGAACATCTCCTCGGAGCTCGTCAATCTCCCTAACTGAACCCCATCATATGTACCAGCTCGCGGACCAGCCGATGAAGAGGAACCCCGCAAAACTTGAGGGGCAACGCTCGGCGCACGTTCTCTAAGTCTCGACACCTCCTTCCTCAGAGCTTCATTCTCTTGTTGAAGAACTTCTCCGACTTGATTGATCTCAGAGGCATCCAGAAGTTTAGCTCTCAGAGCATTCCTTTTGAACGGATGCACCAACCTCTTCCATCTCCTGAAGCCTATCCTTCAGTTTGGCAACAAGCTCCGACTGGTCTTTAAAGCTCTGGTTCCTCGACCTAAGGGACTTGCAAATCCTTACAAAGGCTTGGCGAACTTGGTTACTAGCATTAGGACCAAGAATCCTTCCTAGTTGAGAAGTAGCAGGTATATACTCGATCGACATCAATCAGCTACAGACTATATAAGCATTGAAGAATGAAATCAGTACGCAGAAGGGAATAAAATTTCATTTCATTAAAAAAGGATTCATAGTACATCATCAAAAGGAAAGAACAAACAAAGTGAAAAATACAAAGATCCCTAGAGCAGGCTAGCTGGCAACCTCAGTTTGCTTCGAGGTCGCTGGTTGTTTTCCCTTGTCCGCAGCGGGAACGCCTCCCTCAGATGGAGCGATTACTGTCCCCTGGTCAGAAGGAGCACTAGCAGGCAATCTGGGCAACAGAAACACCTTCGTCAATGGCAGGAGCAGGTGCCTCATCCACAACAGGTTTAGGGCCAGGATCGTGCTCGTTAGAGAGTGGGGTGTCAATATCCACCTCGGCAGTCAGGAGAGCCTTGTTCCAATCCTTCTTGAAGTTCAGACGACTGATATAGCCAATCTGAACATCAACATCCTCATATGCAGCGGCCCATCCGACGTTGTACGAGCTTTCCTTAAGGGTGGCAGCCTCGGATTCCACCTTCTTCACCTTTCCCGCGAGCACCTTGTTCTCCTCCACCACGGCCAGCTTGCTCGTGCAGACCAAGTCGTAGGACTCCTGGCCTTCCACCTCGGCATTTTTGCTCTCTAGCTCGGCATTCCTCCTCACTAGCTCATCGCAGCTGCGGTAGAGGACTGCGAAATCGGTCACAAGCTGCAGAAAAGAGAAATGTTAGCAAGAGAAGTGTTGAACAGAGTATTGCGAGAATAGAGAAGAAAAAGCAGACTTACCAAGGCTAGCCTCTCACTCGCCTTCAGGGCTAACTGGTCAGTCCTCATCGCCTTCTGACGATCAGTCGGCAAAATCTCTCTTTCAAGCAGCGCAGGAGCCAACTGAGGGGACAGGGCAACAGAAGCCCCCTCAGGCAGAGCAGACACGGGCACCAGTGCTTGTCCCGCCTTCGTCCTCACCTCTTCCTCATTTCTTCTTCTCTCTTTCCTCTCCCTTTCCACTCTCTTCCTCTCCTCCACCTTCTTCTTCTTCTCCTCTTCCTTCTTCCTCTCCCTCTCTCTCACCAGATCCTCCTCTTTCTTTTTCTTCTCATGCTCATGAGCAGCAGACTGAGAACCAGTGGCAACATCCCCACTGCCAGACTTCTGCTTCTTCAACCGGCGAGAGAGAAGCACATCATCATCATCATCATCATCATCATCTCGGATCAAATTCTTCCTAGGAGAGGCATGTCTTCCTCGCTACAACTACTTGATTCACTCGAAGACTCTTGAGCCTCTGAACCCTCTTCCGAGCTAGAAGATTCTTCACTACCAGAGCTCTCCTCACTAGAATTACCTTCAACCCCGCACCTATCAGCACCCTCGCTCGCCTCACCAGAGCTGCTCTCCTGCTCGTCCAATTGAATTGGGTCGGCAGCAACCTCTTCTGAGATGTCTAGCTCAGGGGTGCTATCCACAGGTCGCGCAATAAAACTTAACCCAACGTTCTTGTGTTCCAGAAGGAACGCCACTGATTGAGGATGCTCGCCGTCAGCTAAGAGTTCCCTGATTTTCCAGGCTTTAATCAGTTTGACAACACGAATCTCGCGAAGATCCGGTTCTAAGTTCTTTGTCTTCGCTCGAAAAAGATATGAGAAAAACCATACACAAACAGAGGATCAACGAGCAGAAAAGAACTAAGCCTACCTATGTACTCCTCCCTATAAAAGGGGATCACAAATCTCCCAGACCTCGACCCTTCTGGATGGGGAGGGAACTGCCAATTTTTAGCAATAAACCCCTCGTGACAGTAGCCCTTGTGGGAATCAGGTAGATTTACTACCAATACCCTATCAGGACTCATGGCCTTGAGGTACAGAAGACCAGAGCTTGTTCGAGAAAAAGAATAACAGAAGCAGATTTCAGCAGGCCCTAAATTGGTGCCATAAAGCTGATTTATTCTATGCACACCATTGACAATTTTCCAGACATTGGGCGAGCACTGTGTAGGAACTATATTGAAGTAACCAAAAAAGTGCAAAAACAAATTGTTTGGGGGAAAAGTAAGACCCCCCGGGACAACAAGAGAACATGAATCCAGTGACCATCCTCAACTTCTCTAATATTACGAGGGACAGGTTTGGAATGTTATAGTATTTCCTAAATTCAGTTATCGATCTATGGCCTATTTTCGACATCGGAAAAGAGAAACCCTAGTAGCGGATATGAAGAAATTCCAACAGAAAATAGAAAAAGAAGAAGTAAGAAGAACTTGTGATGTAAGAATCAGCTTGAGACAAGGCAAAGTCGCAAGCAGGGATGAAAGATGTGAAAAAAACCTTGAAAATGGAAGACGAGACCTGAGAGTACAAAGAGCCACAGTGAAAGCTTGGAGAAATTGAGAGGATGCGAAGAGATATGAAGGCGACGATTCAAGGAATGGCCTCTCTAAAATGATTTAAACCTTTCTAATCATGATGCACCAGAAACGAGGCAATCGACCGCTTTAGCCAGTTCGGGAAAGGGCGCTTCAGCTCAAAAGTGTGGCACGAATCACAGAAATGCCATTAAGACTAATCATTTAAAATTATTGAGCCCAAATTGTGACCCAAATTTTTTAGGGGCAATTGTGGGTACCCCGATTTGATTTGTCACATTGGCGACGAGAAGCCCAATCAAACACGGCCCAAAGTCTAATGGCCCCGCGTCTCAACCAATTCAGTTTTGACCCAGTCAGTTCCTAAAATCTCTCTCTTCAGAGATATTCTATGGATTGTGGGCTAACGTGGGGGAGTCCCATTCCTCCACTCTCCGAAATAACATGTATATAACACCCTTCGCCCGGGGCAAAGGGCATGCATTATTTTCTGTAAAACACTTCCCGGAGTAAAGAGAAATAATATACAGAGAGTACCACCGTGGACTAGGCCTTCTTGCCGAACCACGTACATCCTGTGTTGTGTGTGATTGTCATTCTTTTCGATAAGATTCTTTATTTATTCTGGTGATTGCTTTTATTTGTTATTTTGTGCTGAATTTAATAGTCACCACACAGACCAACAAACTTTTTCTTGAGTAGGGGCCAGTAAAAAAATTCATGTCTGGTGGTTCTCAGTGATGAGGTCGATCATTTGAGCGCTGTTCACATGTCAACCATTTTAACAAGTGCCTACTAAGCTCTAGAATTCAAGACAGCTGTCCCAGCCATAATCAACCTGAAGTATCTCTATTTAGGCTAATTTTGTTTGCTGCTTTATATAATTCAAATACAATTGACTTTTAAATGAAAATCTATAGAAATTTTAGTGCACAAAGGAGAAAAAGGATGCAGGTTTTGAATTGTGTGGGGTTCACAACATTAAAAAGTGTTTATAACACGCTGTGGCGGATCCAGGATTTTTGGTCGGGGGCAAAAGCTTCGAGTGGTGCCAGGGGTTCGGGGGCGGGAGCCCCCTAGGCGATTTTATTTTTTTGGGTTAATTCGAGTTTTATACAATTTTTTGGTCAGGAGGTGTGTAGGGTTTTAAAATTTTCGAACTTGCAACGTTTTTTTACCCTAAAAGTTGCGATAACTTCAATATTTAACTTTCTATCATTACATATAGTACCTCTAAAAAAAATTTCAGTATTTTTTTCCCCAAAACTCAGGAGGGCCCCCAGCCCCTCCTCGCCCTATTGTGCATCCGCCCCCTGATAACACGTCTACATAGTCTGCCTCTTGGTCTCTTTCCGTGATTTTATTTAATATGAATTTTGAATTATAGCTGTCTTTTGTTTTCATTTGTAATGTACCGACAACCTGAGTGGGTTCTGGTGTTCCACTAGTTTCTTTGCATAGCAGCTTTCTTCAATGAGTTTGGAGAAAAATATACTAGAAAAAGGAAAAGGATAGCTGAAGTTGTCATAACAGGGAATTCAAAGCCTTTGCCTTAATCTTGTATCGGGTTAAAAGCGGGTGACAAATAATCTATAAAGCCTTTATTGTTTTTGATGGAAAAAGAAAAAGTGCCTTTTCATCATCGGGGAAATTGTTTTAAATATCAAATGATCTTCTTTTTCTTTTTTTTCTTTCCTGTTCCGTTCTTAATGATCTCAGAAGATATTGATTTCAACCTCCTTTGTGCATTTTATAGATTATTTGTTTGAGGTCGGGGTTGATCTTATTATCGAATACGGTCTTGTGAAGAAAATTATGTGTACTTCTATTTTCTTTTTATGTCATTAATGTGATGGAACATCCCGTCTTGTTATTACTTCTACAGATTTGCTGTAGGTACAGCTGAAGTTTAGACACTAACTTTTGCATCCATCTTGTAGGACCGGGATGGAGACTGGGATGGTGAAGATGATGAAGATAATAACAGTGATGACGATCTGGATATCTCAGATGAAGATGATGATTTTTATAAGAAATCGAGGGGTAGGCAACGGCGTAAGGGTGGACATGGTGTTAAGTTAACCAGAGAATTTAAATCATTTGCATCATCATCTATTCGACAAAAAAGGGGTAGAACATCGTTTGAAGAGGAAGATTCATCAGCAAAGGACTCAGATAATGATAGTGATGAGGATTTCATAAGTATGTCGAGGAGAGGCGCACATCTCCGCAAAAACAATGGTGTGCGGTCCTTATCTAAAGGTGGAAGGAATAATGAACTTAGAACTTCAAGTCGATCTGTGCGGAAAGTTTCATATGCTGAAAGTGAAGAAAGTGAAGATATTGATGAAGTCAAGAATAAAAAGAGTCAAAAGGTGGTCTTACTATTTAAGTATATAATTGACTTCTATATGTCTACTTATTATTTCGTTCTTGTGTTGAGTTTGCATGGTTTTGAATGCTTTAAGGAGTTGATTTAAGGTAAATCTAGCTACTTTGTAAGTTCATCTGTTCTTTTTGTTACAGGTCATTTGTTGTGATAAATTTCGTACTTGGAAATGTTCTCATTGTGGAAGTATTCCAACTATGCTTTCTTGTGATCCGTGTTCTATCATTTTTTTTGCATTCGTATGAATAAGTTCATTTTTAAGGATAGCACAAACTTTCCATGTTGAGACTTTAGGAGTAAACACTTGAATGTTTTAGTAAACACTCGAAGAAATTGATTATGTGGAGCTATTTTGTATCTTTTTTTATTTTATTAGGGTGAGGATATGATGCACGTGGTTAGTGTTTTTGGTTCCTGCTTGTGGAGTCCATTATTATAAAACTCTTCAAGAAAATCAACTAATTTACGGGCTGTAGAATATGGATTTAAAACAGCCGCTAATAGTTAGTGAATGTAGTTGGATTCTTGAAAGCTTTTAACTTGACTCGCATTGCATTTTCTTGTAGAGCAATGTGTCGCACTATCCAAATTTCTTGACTCGGGCAATCATATGAACGAGATTATTGTCTTCTTTCTTT
This sequence comes from Sambucus nigra, assembly GCA_949130495.1. NCBI lineage: Eukaryota > Viridiplantae > Streptophyta > Magnoliopsida > Dipsacales > Adoxaceae > Sambucus > Sambucus nigra. Next base: position 110,479,466 of record OX422217.1, read on the forward strand.
AATCTTTTATTAATTTGCTTTCATATGTGTTGTTTCTGTCTGTCTGTGCATGTGTTCATACCTTTTATACTTGTCATTTCTGGTTCCTTTATGCTATCAAGTAACTACTGCCCTCTGATAATGTATTTTTTCCTCGTCTTTTGGAATAGATGGTCAAATTTAATTACTCAGACCCTCTAGATCCAATTTGTTGATATAATTTATCTTTGTGTTGCCAAAAGGAGGAGATTGAAGAGGAAGATGGTGATTCAATAGAAAAAGTACTTTGGCATCAACCAAAAGGCATGGCAGAAGAAGCTATAAGGAACAACAGATCAACAATGCCTCTGTTGTTAAGCTACTTGTTTGACTCTGAACAAGACTGGCATGAGATGGAATTTTTAATCAAATGGAAAGGACAGTCACATTTGCACTGCCAATGGAAATCATTTTCTGAGCTACAAAATGTATGCTTTCAATCTGTATGCTCATATTCAAATTAGTGTTCATTGGTAATGTTTATAAAGCATCATTCCAGACTGAATTTACTTGTGTTTTCTTCTCTTTCATTTCCTTGTCGAATGCCCTTCACACTTTCTCTTGTGGATGGATTTGTTTGCAGGTTAGTGGTTTTAAGAAGGTTCTAAATTACACAAAAAAAGTGATGGAGGATGTGAAGTATCGTATGGCGATATCTCGCGAGGAGGTATGTGAACAATTAGTTTTATCAATATTAAACTCTTGAAATTTTCTAATCTAAAAGAGAAAAAAATACTATTTTTTGCAACAGTTACTTTCCAAATACGTTAAATTTTGCCATTGTGAAATCATATAAAATTCTCAAAAGATTCCACATGGCCTGAGTATTTTGAAAAAGTGGGATCCAATGACAACTTTACATTTCTTGTAGATCCATCCATATATATGTTTGTCTACCAATATAACAGCCATGAGGAAATTGAGCCCTAGTGAGTTTTGCCTATGTTTCTAGGTAATAAGCTTAGAAGCACGGGCTCGACTCGCTATGGGATACGGCATGACTCGGGAGACAAGATGTGTTAAAAAATGTAGGATACAGATACGCGGGAATACGTTAAATTATTTTTTTATCTATATTTTATATATTCTAATGACAAAATTGAATATCATTATACTAGATATTCAATTTTGTCCATAGAATATTTTAACATGGAATTGTTCCAACAAAAAAATAAATAAAGATAAAGATAAAATCCGTTTTATAAAGATTAGCCAAAATCTTCCGGGGAGAGAAGTTTTCTCGTATCTCAATCACTAAATAGACCCAAATTCACCCTATTCATCACTTCCTTCAACCACCACTATCTCCAACTCCGGCTCATCAAGGGTGAGATTTGCAATTTGAAGTTCCTCGACATCTTCAAGCATGTCAAACACATCATCCACAATATACAACATATAAGTGTCTCCTATATTGTATTAAGGGTCCTCCTTGATAGTGAGTTCTCCAATTTTTCTCCGCACACGATGATGATCACTTTTGCACAAGCATCTTTGTTGCAATCATTTGAAGCATAGGTGCACAAGAGCCGTAAAGAAGCCACCGAGCCATGGGCATACTACAACGATTACTCATGGAGTCAAACTCGCCCCATCACACCCGAACTTTTTATGAAATTGAAATTCTCCATACCAAGATTGCGTACTTTTACATTAGTTAAGTTTTTTTTGAAGCAGTTCACCCTTCCATTTCGAATCTCCACATCTCTTTGGGGAGGTACTCGACTTGTGTCTTCATGAATCCACCCATCACTGTGAAACCTTATTTAAGAAAATGAAAAATTAAGAACTACTTTGAACTCAAAAGAGAAATACTAATACTTTAAAAAAAAATTAATTACAAAAGTTGAGTATTCTCCTTGGAGTCAAGGAGTGTGCCAAACAATGAAGTAGGGTTTTTTCCTTGTAACAACGAGCTACTAGTATTTCACGCACCACTTCATAAAATGATGGGTTGTCTCAATATCTCAAGCCTAAGTGTTCATATAACCTTCTTGACCTTTTCAATTATCGTATTCGAATCACATATTAAGTGAAGGCAAGGCTTATGGTGTCACAACCTAAGCATATATCATGGGTGGGAGCTGTAATAAGAGATAGTTGATACAATCCCACCATTTTACATTCAACACCTTCGCTCTCACAAACTTGGCTTTTCCTTGATCATTCTCGCGTTAGCAAGCCCATTTTTAGCTTATTACCATTGATTGGAGAACCCCCCCGCGGTATGTGCTTAAACCTTATAAGCATCACCACATCCGAATCAAATTCTGTGTCTGCGACTTCAAATTCACAAAATTGTTGAGCATAGAAAGAGCCTCGTGCAATGATTCATAATGAAGTTTTTTATTTGCTCATCTTAGAACTATCGGTTATCCAACTACAATGAAAACAAATGACATCATTCCTTCAGTGTTCTTAGCGGCACATAGGTGCTAAGGTTAATCGTATGCACCACCACACAAGGAGCCCAAATAATGTTTGAAAATTTTGCTTTTAACCCCTAACCCTTACAATTGGTGGCATTATCCGTAATAATTTGGACCACCTTCTCACTTCCAATATCGTTTATCACTTGAATCAACAACTTAGCAATATATGCACCATTCTTTCTTTCCCCCGAATAATCCACCACTTTAAAAAAAATTGGTTGTCTATCCGTCACCGTAAGAAAGTTGAAAAGGGCATTTGCTTGAAGTCACTCCACCCGTGACTCCAATATTTTCCATTCACTTGGATTGTGTAGGTCCCAACAACCTATCAGTGTTTGCCTTCTCACTTTGTAAAAGAGTTTTTCTCAACAAATTATAACCTGGAGGCTTATAACCCGGAATTGAAGTGTTTGCGGCAAATTCAATGCATTCCCTAAAATACGGTTCCGTGCTAGGTGGAAAGGCAATCCAGCCGAGTAGAAGGCCCTAGCAACCAAGTCATTCATTTGCTCCCCAACCCCCACATAAAATGCCTTCTCAGGGGCCTCCGCTCGCACTCAAATCTGCCTTTCTCGCGTTGAAATTCTGAAATAATCCACCCATAACAGTTGAAGGTGGTAATGGAATATGCTCGGGCTATGATTGCTCTTTCTTAACACTTTCATCTTCTGATTTCTGCATTTTTACAATATCCTCTGTTTTAACCTTTTGGCATGCCCCAATGCCTTGTAGTGTAAGCCCAATGTGCTTTAGTAGAATCCTCATTTACTGTTGTTGCTTCAGTAGTGTTATTACTAGATGCAGTGGCACCTGATGCCATCTCAAATCTAGAAAAAATAGTCAGATCTGTTTATAAAAATTTGTCAGATTTGTAATAAAATTAGTCAGATTTGTTAATTAGTCTGGCGCTTAAAAAAATCAGAAAATTATGTGAATTAGCAAGATTAATAATACTTATGATCAGAAAATTATGTGAATTAGTTAGATTAAAATGAGCTAGGAAAAAGAATTAGAAAAACTACGAAATAAAAACATAAAAACTGTTTAAGAATTGATGCAAATTATTCCAGAATCGATTCGATTTAGGGTTAAATGTAAATTTAATGTGCAAATAGCTAGGGTTAAGAACTAGGGTTCAAAACTAAATGTAAATCACAAATTAAAAAGAAATACTTGTGATTTAAGGCTGCAATAGAACCCTAGAAAAAGTTGTCAACGATGAGTAGATTAGCTTGAGATATGGCTGCAAGAATCACACTATCGGAACCCTAGAACACGTCTCAATAGTTTTATAACTATTTTATTTCAAACCAAACGACTTTTGTTATTTGACATTTAACCCCAATTTTAAAGTTTTAAAATGTCACTCTTAAACAAATCATGACGATATATCCCAACGTGTCCTGTATATGTAAAAAATAAATAAATATGGGATGCCCTATGACTCGCTTGTCGGAGCGTACCCGAGCGACTCTGAGTCCGAATCAAATCTTAAAAAATTGTTTCCTCGGGATAGTTTCCGCGCATAATCGGTAATAAGTAAACCTACTTGCTATCATGTGCCACAACTATACAAAGGTACATTGCAAAACTTGATTCAGCTAGAAATTAAATAGTACATTTATTTATCAAATGCTTGTGGTTCAATTTTATTGTATCATAATAATAGTTGAGCACTTGCAACGAGTAAAATTTCAAAAAGTGAAATCGTGATTTTTATTTTTCTTTAGAAACATGTAAATAATTGAATTGTTATTGACAGAATAATTGAATCGAATATAATAATAATAATAGAAAAGAGTTTTTATCTTTCATATTTATATTTACTTTCCAATATGTGAAAATAAACTACTGCAGTGTAAAAAATTCGTTTTATGAAGAAAATATATCATTTTTATTCTTCCATCTTTTTTCTTTTTTTAATCCCTCTCCATGTAAATTCACTGAATGCATGACACTAATAACTCTTAAACAAAAGGTCACGGCGTTTGAATAAAATTTACTCCTCTATAAATTTGTCACGCATCTTTAATATTCAAAAACAGATTTCCAACCATAATTCTTTAAATTATTCAGAGTTGTTAACTGTGACTTCTAATTCTATATTGAAATTCTCAATTCGATTACACAGGGCATTATATGTTTTTAATTCTTAGTGGGTAAATTGTCAACTCACTGATATTTAGCTCCACTGCTGTATATATGTATTTTCCGACGTTACTGCCATGAGCCTAGTGGGATTGGAAGGGTAAGGATGCATTTTTATTCTTAAGTAGATTTTTGTGTAAGAATCTTGAACTTAACGAAACATGGTTGGAAATTCACTTAACGTTCACACGCTTAAAATAGAAACAAATGGGCTCTCCCCCGTCCCTGTGCTTCAGTTTCACATGACAATTATTGTCAAGTGACCAGATTCTATATGCTTATATGTTTGGTAGACACTGATACCTAATAGTGAACTCATTGCACCTTAACTAAGATGGTTCTCCACGTCTTTTTGTTCAGCTTTGTTTTACTGTATCTTGTAATATTACTGTCAAATCACTGCCTTCCCCTTCTAGAAAGTCCCCATCTGATTGCATATATCAAACTCATACAACTTAAGTTCATCTCGAAGTACAATACGTTCTTGTTCTGAAAAATCATTGGTATTAAAATTTAGAGAGACGAGCCAATATATTTACATCAGCAAATGAGTTATTTGGATTGCAAAGGTAGAACAAGTCAACTTTATAATGATGTAAATTTGTTATCTTCGATTCTGCCTTGATCATCCCAAAAGACTAAATTATCCTTCATATTAGGAATGGCGATTCCATGTTTCATACAAAAAGAAGATACTTCAATCAACAAATTATCCAATCCACAATCTCTCATCTTTTGCATACGGATTTTGGAAAATTTAACTAAAGTGATAGCATTCACAATGTCTTGATCTTTTCGTTGCAATGCTTTCGAAAGTTCATAGTGATTGCAAGTACATTTCTCATTAAATGCAAGGTGAAGATCTAATATAAAGATTGCATCGATTTGATCAAATTTAGTGCTTCACCTTTTTTGTCTGTAGCATGTTCCACAAAATTTACGAGGACATTAAGCACGGATCCAAACATAACAATGCCATAATATGAACCCCACCGTTTATCACATGGTCGTTTGAGGCTAGTTTCTTGATTTAACCCTCGAACTTGATATCTAACAGCTTTCTAGTTGCTTAAAAATCCGCTCCACCTCTTTCTTTCGAAGAATGTCTCGGCTCTTGCATGATGCCCCAACAATATTCGCCAAATTATTATATAAGAAGAAGAATTCATCAATGTGCTTAAAATCTTTTGCAACGTCAACAAGTGCCAATTGAAGTTGGTGTGCAAAACAATGCACATAGAATGCTGATTTGTTCTCCCTCAAAATAAGTGATTTTAGCCCATCATACTCGCCTTGCATGTTGCTTGCTGCATCATGACCTTGACCATGCAAATTTTTCACTCAAATTATGTTTGTTGAAAAATTTATCAGTTGAAGCTTTTAGTGAAATTGTCGGGCTGTCAGAAACATGTACCATGCCTAGAAATCTTTCCATCACAAAACCTCTCTTGTCCACATACTGCAACACAATGGCCATTTGCTCTGATCGATACATCACGAGTCTATAATTTAATACCAAAAATGGTTCACCTTTTAGATCTTTTAAGACTTCATTGGTTACCTCACTAGCAATGGCATTTACAACATCTTTTTGAATATTCGGTGATGTTAATTGATGATTTTCTGAAGCTTTTTTAAGAACAACTTTATTCACTTTATCGTTTGTAACAACCCTCATATTCTCACGTAAAGGTTGGCCAGACACGATACGCCGAAGATGGGGTTATCAACAATTTATACCATTCTCAGCACTGAAGAAAATAAAAGTCGCTTTTATTGTATACCAAAATTAACAATTAATAAAAACATATGAACAAAACTGATTTAGTACATGAATGCAAAACTGAAATATCATACAAATGCCCATGAATTAAAGATAAGTACACTTATATAAATACACCATTGGGCTTATGCCCATACAAATCTCGATATGAAATAAAATGATCAAATGGACAAGTACAACCTATAATGGAATCAATGGAACGGAATCTGGTTTGATCTATCGTTAGTCCTGCTGTCCCTGTTCATGAGAAACCTGGGGAAAAAATGCTGTCCTTGTTCATGAGAAACCTGGGGGAAAAATATTTCTAATTTTGGGTTAGAGCCGTAAAGTTGCAAGGATTCTTCGCCAATAAATATGCAAAATGTAACTAACTCATACTTCACGTCTCTCCATCGACGCTCACACGTATCAAGTATCTCACCTCTCATATAAAGCAGTCCTACTCGTATCCTCAAACAAATATCAGTTATGAATTCCATTGTCTAATTTGACATGTAATGATAAAGTCATCTAGCTATGCGCCAACTAAAAGTGAGTGTTTACACCTAACATCTTAGTTCCCGGATTAACTTCAATAATGCTGCCCACTAAATTCCATATAAACTCACTACATGTTTTTACTTCATATCATGTTCCTCAACCTTTAGTCTATCTTGTCAGTCTATTTAATTTTTAATTCACACCGATTATCGTCTACACCGTTATAATAGGTTTCATTCTCTTTAATTACCATATACACTTTTAGACTGCCCAGTTATTATTCTCACTAATATTTGTCTACCGCATTAGACCATTAGAACTTATTTTCGTTACCAATATCCACATCGCTATGTGAATTCGATTTTGTTATCATAAAGTATTGTCTGTCTACATCTATAGATTATGAGAACGCATTCTCATACAAGGCACTCCACAATGTGTATATAGATAAATACATATTCACATATATATGTACGACACATGAAGACAACTATCTTCGGCGTCTTGTTCGTGCTCTATCGGTAATACTCGGAGGAGTCCCTCCTTCCAAAACGGGTAACAACAAAACACAAGCAAGTGGGGCGGTACCTATGCAGTACATTGGCTCACGGCCCATACCCAACGGTGACAAAGGATCCCAACATCTACATCTACCTCTCGTAAGTGGCGCTGCTACGTAGTAATATGACCTAACACTACGCCTAACCCACCTCTGCCGACGTGTACTTCGGTCCCAAATGCGCGCACCCCAACCGATAAGACGATCCACGAGCCCAGGTATGTCCACACAAAATAATATAATACATACTATCATCCAATATGTACTAGCAGTTACTCTATAACTACTTTTATCCAAGGAATCTCCATCCATATAATTATAGCCTTCTCGGCTTAACTATAACATTCTAGGCATTTATTACGTAACCCATATTAAGTCGCTATCCTACGACTACTCCCCAATTAAATATTAAGTCCCATAGATTGCCTCCTAGGCTTAATAATCAAATTTACTTAATCATTTGTTTCTCCATATATATATATATATATATATAGCCATTACCAATACAATTAATGATTTCAGCATGTTGCCCTCTTTGCTTAGAATTCAATCCTCCTAGATTAATAATAATAATTATTCACTTCTTGTTTCCTTTGCAATAAGGTTTGTGTGTACATATGTAAGGAGTCAACCAATATGTATAGGTAGTTACACCCTAACTACAATCGCATCTAATACCAAATTCAGGGAGCTAACCATCAATCACACTCTCAAGTATTAAACTTAACTATAATAAGTACTTCTTTTATTTAAGCTTAAATCGTCTTAATCATATATTATTATTATAGTATCTTTTTGGGTCTTATCATCGTTGCCCCTATCGAAAGGTATCTACTCACTTAGGTCTACTTTCAGTCTTATAACACGTCATATTCTACTTTGATTCGGGAATTTACAACGAATTTTTTTGATTAAGTAGTCAACTTATACTCTAAGTTGACTACTTACGTACCCATCCCAGTTAGACCGAGTATTTAAGTTCATAAGAATATCATTAATATCTTGGAATAAGTATCTTTCCCCCACTTGAACGAAAACGGTCTCGCACACCCTTTCGTAGAAAAATCATAACTAATTAAAAGAAAATAAAAAAAATACGAGGTCGTCGCCCACGCAATCATAACGAAAAGATCTACAATTTCGTAACCTTCACATGTCGTTCGAACGAAAACAACCTCGTTTGAACGAGAAAGGTATCCTGTGCGAACAACGTTCGGAGGAGCTTCTAACGAGATTGATGCTGCCCAGATTTTGACAGTTTTTCGGTCTAACATGTACATCAATAGTTAAATAAAAGATTTTCAAGAACCTTATACAAGTCTCATCTCATCTTCATTCTCAAGAACATAATTCCAGATTGTAAAAGAGTCCTACACATGAGTTCTACAATGGATTTCGACATTAAACAAATCTACATTTAGATTTTTGCATGGATCTAAGATTATATAATACGTGAATATTATCAAAGTTCTATCAAAACTCAAAAACCCTAGACATGGTTACATTACATCAAGATTTAAATTCTATTATAAACATAAATTCAACATTAATACAAGAATAGAACATTTTGAATAAGAATGGCAAGAGAATCCTTGTCTGAAAATAGTAGGGGAGCCTCTCTTTTCTTCGTCCTGGGTGGCTTCTCTCCCAAGATGTGTAGCCTCCAAAAGTGTGTGTGGGGGTGAATATGGGTATCATGAAACCCTAAGACTGATTTTAATACTTTAAATATCATTTTAATTTAACCTAAATTCGTAGGGTAGGGCAGACTTAAGGCCCCTAAAAAGGTTTCTATCGGTACTTGGTTTGACCCGAAACTCTACCCAAGGTCCTACCCAACCCATAGGTCCATTTTTAAACACTTAAAATGCGTATTTAAGTCATTTAATCATATATAAAAGTCTGTAAACACTTTATACATTTATTTATTTGTTCCATCGTTATCATATACGTATATCCTTATACGACTTAATGAAATCAATGAGTCATCGATTTATTCGCGACTATCTTCATTATTCACAATATACCGTCATACCATAAAAATCATAACACTTGCATCACCTTTACGAAATATTATATTTAAATTAAATACTCCAATATAATTACACATACTCATTTAATCATTACGCCAAATTAAAGATAAATACAATTATTCCATCCGAATAATAATTCCTACAATTTCAGTTAAATCAATATAACTTCAATTTAATACTCATAAAAATGCGGGGCATTACATCGTTCCTATCCGCTAGCCATTGCAAAAGTTCAAGAAACTTTCCCTTATTCATCGAGCCTTCCGATTATTCAGCCCTTGTCGTAGTGGAAATCGAATAACACCAATGGTCGCATATTGTCTCAAATTATCTGATTTTGCTTCAATTGATTTTGACCCGTCATATATGCGACATTATGCGTAGTAGAAACAGTATGTTTTTGAAGTCTTCGTTTATTTTTCCAATTGTTAAATCCACTCCTTACAAAAACATCACTTTTATATTTGTCTATGGTCTCTGGACGAAATAAATAGCAATATAAGCAAAATGCAACATCGCCCTTTACACTATACTCCAACCAACTCCCGAATTCGGTGAACAACATTGAATTAAAACGAAGGGTCTTGTTACCAATAAGTGCTACCAATAAGTGTTTGAGGAAACTCATGAGTCGAGGGTTGCAAGGATCCATTTGCAAATATGCTCGCCGAACATCGTCTTGATCATTCGGATCATACTCTGAAATAGGAGGTCTTAAACTAGGATCGGAAGGAAGATTTGATAATGTTACTTCTCTTCGGCTTCGACTTTGACTTATCTTTTTTGATGTAGGTTCCGTTTGGACAACAATGTTTTCGGTTGGTGGCACCACATCATTGGAAACATTCTCACGAGTTCTTTTATAATATTTTTCCATAGCTGAAACAAGAAATTATTTCTTAATTTTTATTATTTCACATTTATCATGATGTCCAAATTTAAAAATTATTATACCAAAATTTGAGATGAATACGTCAATAGAAATCACACAAGCCAATTCAATCGAAGAATTAGTCCAAATTAGCAATTAACCACTTTAAGCCCTAAAATAAATAGCAACAAAATTAACTCAAAACTTTATAAATAATATCGAAGCCCTAAAATAAATAGCAACAAAATTAATTCAAACCCTAATCTAAACAACGAATTAATCCAAGTACATACTCAAAATTAATCCAACGTGTTACATTAAGTCAAAAAAAATAAAATAAAATATAAAACTAACAACCCCTAAAAGGCTAAATGAATAAAAATATTACCTTGTAAAGTTTCAAATGAAATGAGGGAGATCCCTTCACTGTGAGAGAGAGTGAGAGAGAGGGCCTGAGAGATGTTGGGAGGAAATGAGAAGCTCAAATATGTTCAAAGAGAAGATTGAATAAGAAAAATGTTGTTGGAAGTTAAACACGAGAAGATAACAAGTGGGGCAAGTGGGAATGGGAAGTATTTTTTAGATGTTTTCAATTCTTAAGATAGAAATTACATTATTTTATCCTCAATTTTAAAATTAAACTTATATACCTTTATATTTTATAAATATGTTTTTTTTAGAAAATGTTGGGTGGGCACTTGCCTCCTCCCCCCCCCACATGGTTCAGAGTCGCGGTATCGGTCTATGACTCAGACGCTCAATTTTTGACTCTGTATCGGTCTTGGTCTCGGGGGATACGCAAATTATACACTATTTAGAGAACTAAAAAAATGGAAAAAAAATACAGAAAAGTTTAAGAATAATAATATAGCTCAATTAAAAAAGTACAAAATCACCATTTAGTATGCATAACATTATCTAATTGTTTATACTGAATTATCATTTAGTATGCATAACATTGTCTAAATCAATATATATTTAGTAATATATTCTTCGTGAATCTTATGATAGTATCTATTACTAATTAAGGATATATATAATGTAAATAATCACACACTTTAAGGATACTTTAAGGATAGATGAATAATGATACATTTTAATGCAAATAAAAAAGAAGGTTAAATGGGAGATAACCCTTTTATTAACACTACAAGAAAAGAAATGAGAGATTTAACTAAAAATTTCGATCTGCGACCATGAAACATCATATACCTTGTACCGAATTGAAAGCGATTGCTCCGATCGTGACATGGATGCAAAATCGAGGCTCAATTGAGTGAGATAGAGAGATTGATGCTTAGTAACTTCTGCCATCTCGGTCGATATAATATGGGCCGATTCTATCGCGATATCACCGATATGAGCCGATACTACCGAGAAATTACCGATATAGGGTAGATTCGCACCAGTAATCGAAAACTCAACTCGTAACTCGTAATTGGATCGGTGGGTACCGATACCTAGTCAACTCGACCGTGTCGTCGCGGTATCGGCCTTGACTTTGAACCACACACACAAGAACAAGGCAGCTCCGCCACTGCATGGAAGGAAATTCACTTAACAATCACCCTCTGTTTAGAATAGGAACAAACAAGAGTCCCATGCTTCAATTTCGCATGAATTATTGTCTTGTGACCAGAATCTATTTGCCTACCTTGATTCTCTGATTTCTTATAGTAAAAGTACCCTAAAATAATGTACTTACGTGGTCTACGTCTTCTTACTATTCAAAGTTTTTATATTGTATCTCGTCTTATTTATTTGTTAATGAGCTTAAATTTATTAGACCATCTTTTTTCTGTACTTAAATTGAATGGCTCAATTATCTTATTTATCTAACATATTAGATCGAGGTGAATGATGTGAGCAAGGAAATGGACTTGGATCTCATCAAACAAAATAGTCAGGTTTTGTTGTCAACTCCATTTTCTGGGTCAACTTTTGCCCCTCTCACTCTCTCTCTCACGCTGATTTGAATTGGTTTGATGAATGCCTACTCAGGTGGAGAGAATAATTGCAGACAGAATCAGCAAGGATGCTTCAGGCGATGTGGTGCCAGAGTATTTAGTCAAGTGGCAAGGACTCTCGTATGCTGAAGCAACATGGTATATAAACAGACAAAATTTTGATGATTTCGCTACTAGTTTTATTATATATTTGGTTTGTCCTTTCTGATTGAAATAATCTTTCATACATCAATAGAATGGAAAATGTTATATTATTATAATGATAATGTGTCGGCATCAATGAACTACTAAACTTTGTTTTGCTTCCAATAAAAAGGAAAAAAGTAAATCTCTTCTGATAGTTGCTTTTTTGTTGTTTCGCCCCCCAAATTATTGTAATACGACGGGAGCTAAAATGGTGTTCTTATGTGCCATTTTAGGGAGAAGGACGTCGATATTGCATTTGCTCAAGAAGCTATTGACGAATACAAGGTAGTACTTGAGTTTATATTTCCTCCATATTATTGGTACCTGCAATTTTCTGATCAAAATAAGCTTGCATAACCTTGTTTATGTTTCTTGCTCGTGTCTTGCATGATCTACGGAACACAATTCCTACATCCCGAGGCATGGGATCTGCATATTGTAACTGACGTATGTGGCACATGCGTAGAATCGTGGCAAAGATTACGGATTTTTTTTAATTGTCATTAGTTATTTTATTGCCTTTAGCAGAATAAGGGAATAATTCTATAAAGAAATATTTCCATAATTAGTTATGGCTTTTCAGTACTTTAGTCATATTAGAGATATTACTTGGTCTCCAAGTATAGCTAAACTTATAAAATATCCATGTAGCCACTCATTTTGTATCAACCAATTATTATGAATGAGAGTTCTCTTTGTTATTTCCTCGTTTGGTGTGTGTAAACATTCCGCTGCGTTTACAGTAAACACATTTATTAAAATAATTATTAGTGGTCAAACATGGACTGCACTTGTAATTGCTTGTGTCATGTATATCTTTACCATGCTTGTGAAATCATGAATCCGAAAGGATTCGGATCCTCTAGAGTTATCGGACAACTCTACAGGTAGGGTGATCTTCTCAAACTTGTATTTCAAAATTAAAGGTCAAGATTAATTCAATTTTTTAAAAACTAAATTTGAATTATAGTTCATTTTGGAAAGAGTGTAGTGATGTGCTGCAACAATGATCATTTATTTTCAAATGAAGGGCTGCCATTTGAACTCTACCCGGTGGAGTTATAAGATCACTTTAGAGGAGCCCAAGCCAATCGAAAACCCTATGAATCGTTGAATCGGAATAAGATATAAAAAATATGATATATATATATATATATATATATATATATAAAAGATGTTCCATATACTGTTTAGTTCAATATATTTTCTCAAAAATATTTTTGTCCCTAGAAAAATGTTCCATTCAATGTTTAGTCCAATATATATTCAGTAATAATTTTTAGCCACTAAAAAAATGTTCCATTTAGTATTAATGAATGTCATGCGAATGTCACTACTAGGGGCAAAAAATTATATTTAAAAATATGTTGAACTAAATATTAGTTAAATGCCCATTTTTTAAACCATTTTGACCCAACATAACAATATATTAGTGGTTACAAATGTAATGCATAAAAGTTAAACACAATTTAATGATACAGTAAATACAATACTATCCTTACCTTCAGCCAAGAGAAACCTCTCTTTCCCTCGAACAGTTTAGAACTTCAACCGGTTTGCTTCTATCGCGGAAGTTAGAACAGGTTAGAGCATTAGGGATCAGAATAGAGGAGATCTCAGCAACAAGGAGAAAATGAAAAGAGATCGCAGGGTTAGGGTTTGTTCCGAGTCTCGTAACATTCTCTCTCACTCTCTGTTTCGTAACAGGTTCTTTTTGTTTGCATTAACTTCATTCTATTATATAAGAGAAATCATTTTCTTTCAGTATTTTTAAAAGAAAAATAACAAACACGTGTCTTTTAATGCTGGGTAAAACAAAAGCGACATTTTCCCCAGAATTAGGAATCTCACTCGAATCGTGAATCGGTGCGATTCACGAATTGGCCCCCAAATATCCTGGTTCATCCTGATTTTTCAACCCCTTCGAGTCCATTCATGATTCGTACCGTTTTTGTATGGGAATCGAGTCCAATCCTATGATTCGAATCACGAATCGTACGATTTTGACAACTATGATCTTTTACACACTTGATATGCGTAAGGTTGAGTAGATTAGTAGAAGACAGTAAATATGTATTAATTGAATACAAATATGGACGTTATATTCACATGTTTACTTCAAACACGCTATATTTTTGCCAAAGTATTAACCAACCGCTAAGGGAACATGCACGAATTTTTACCTGTCGTTTTTTTCCTCTCTCCCCTTCCCATACCAAATACATTGGGAGGAAACACACATTTATACTTACTCTCCTCACTTTTCCTTCTATCATATGATATAATCTGCTCCCAATGAAGAAGTAAAAGACTAAGTACTTTTTATGTAGAAATTACTGTATGTTATACTAGAATGTATTCCCATATGGATAAATTTCCTTTGGGAAGCAATGCCAGAACACCGTTAGTTTGGGTCTGTGATTGATAATTAGACATGCCCCCGACAAGAATGACCCTCATCTTCTTCCCCACTTTTTTTTCTTTAAACCCTAACTATAATTCTAGTCTCTTCTCTGTTAACATTAATCACATCATTAAAGAACTTGAAGTCGATGGATGGTCCAGAACTCGAAATTGATGTATAGTTAAGAACTTGATCAACACCAATTCAAACAAATCCGAGTGAATTTGAAATCAAAATCGAAGAACACTAACTACGATTTGCAAACCCAAGACCGATTTCGAAGTTGAGATCGATGTCAAAAACGATTGCGAACCCAATTGCAATATGCAAACCCAGCTGCTGGTGTTCAATTTGGTTTCCTGGAAACCCAAATTGATTTCAACCATTTATTTGGTTTGGTCCATCAATTGGAATTTGATTTGTGTTTATTTTTGTGTTCTATAATTGGTTAGAGTTCTTAAAATTTGGGTTTTGAGTTTTTTTTCCCCCCAATGAAGTTGAAGTTAATATAGATGCTGTGTTTTTGTTTTTAACAGAGAAGAAATATGGGTTCGGTTTAGGGTGTTAAGGTAGAAGATGAGGGGCATTTTTCTCTTTATATTATCAAGGGGAATGTCTGATTATCAATTATAGACTTAAGCTGACGGCAGTGTTTTAAATAGCTCGCTATCGCGAACGCAATAGCCCGCTATTGCCTTTTGCGACGGAAAAAGGCAACGCAAATGGGTCTGCTAACTGGGATGTTGCTGTTGCGTGCGCTATTAGGCGCAATTTGGCGCGATTTAGCGCAAACCTGCGCAATAGCCGCGCAATGCATGAATTTTTTAAACCCTCTGACTTACCAAAACGGCGTCATTTTGGTAAGTACAAAGGTTAAAAAAATGCATACACTTCCTTATTCACTTTTGACAGCCCCAATCTATAAAAAAAAAATCACCTTTATTATACTTTTGACAACCCCAACTTAACAAAACCCTTCCTCAATCACTTTTAACAACCCCGATCTTGAAAACTAAAAAAAAAACTCATTAATGGTGCTTCGGACTCTTCCTTCCACAGTTTGGCAGCCCTTATCCAACTTTGGTAAGAATTTACACAATTCTTTTTTTTATTTTTTATGTTAGACAATTTTTGAAAAACCTCATTTGGTGTTATTTTATTTTTGAAACTTCATCCCTTTTGTGATTTTTGGAACAATATGGTCTTATTTTTGTGTTTTATTTGGAATGTTGTAGCACTTTATGGCTTTATGACTATATTTGAAATGATTTGGAGTGATTGTTTGAGCTTATTTATTTATTTATATTTGTTACATGTTTTTCAAATTAAAAATCTGGAATGCATGAATTGCTTGCGCAATACGCGACGCTATTTGCGCGACACAATTTCGGAACCAAAACGTGACACCCTGCGCGACCGTCAGCTGTTAAGGATCTGTTAGACATTACGGGGCTGGGGGTATCTCTCTAATTTTGGTGAAGGCGGGGGTAAAGTCTACTTATGGCATTATCTCATGGGCAAAATATATGTTTTTTAATTTCAAGGAAAATTCTGTTTATATCCATTCAAAAAATTAGACACATCTACAATAGAAGCCTAATTAATTTAAGCAATTTCACAAAAAATGATAAGAATATATTGGAGACACACATGTATTGTTGTTTCACAACATTTTAAGCAATATCTGATGAAAATAGAGGAATATGGGTTTAATTGTAATGTGTCAAATTGTACTCTTTCTATTTTCATTACCTTTTATTGTATTTTCTTTATAGGTTAGTATTTTAGGCATGTTAGGTTAGGGAGCATTGGTGCCTTTTCTCGATGGTTGGCTACGTGCGTTCAAGTTTTGGTTGCAATTAAATATCCCACTTTCATCAAAGCATCTCCATTTACAGCAGATCCCTTCCTTCTCTCTCTAAATCTGTAGATTCCATTTACACGCCATTTCATTCTCATCACCTTTGTAGCCAGGGGCGGATCCACATGGGGACCAAGGTTTCCTTTGGAATATTCTTAAAGTGCTCCTTTTAGTCCTTTTGCCTTTTTTGGGCTTTTGGTTAGCAAGACACCTTAGTTTATAAATAAGGCCATGGGCCACTCATTCTAATCACTTAATATTTGAGATTGAGCGAAATTTAGAGTTTATTTTAACCGTGCCTACTATTGTGTCCCATTTGTTGTGTTATGTCGAATTGGTATTAGAGTAACAAGCTCGTCATGTTGTTGTAAGAAAGCACAAATTGTGATTGACTTGAACGACAGATCTCCACCTCGGAGGGCGCCTTACGGCTTTCATTTAAGAGTTTTTGAGTCTACATTGCCGCATTTCACCAGCATGCTCCTCACCGGCACTGCATATACTACCGTTTTAACCCCACCACCACTCTCTCTACCTACTGTTCCCCCACCACTACGAAACCCTATCCCCATCAAACACCTTTCTGTCAAAACCTAGAAAGGTAGAAATGGGCGGCGTAATTAGCCCTAGGGTAGTGGTGAGGAGAGAGCAGCAACCCAGGGAGAGAACGACAAGAAAGGAGGCTGAATCGACAAGATTCTACTTCGGCTTCACCCCGCCTTCCTCGGAGATCCGAGACCACCGTGTGAATGTTCACTGCTCGGCTAGGGCCCTGGGGGCAAGTTAGGGTTCTGCAGCCTGAACTTCATATTCGACCTAGGACTGGAGGGCAAGAGAAACAGGGGCTGGCTGAGTTCAAGATGAAGAGATGTTCGAAGAAAAGATAGATCGAAATGAAGGAGTAGTGGGTTCGAAGAAAGGAAGATAACTCACCTGTGCGAACTCGAGGCGGAGTCGTTGGCGAGATGGCGGGGAGGAGCTGGTACCATGTCCTCACCCTCGAAGGCCAAGGCACAGAACTTCGGCAGCGGTAGTTAGGGCTTTCTAGGGTTTTGTTTGGACACGTGATTTGAAGTACCTTTTGGATTTCATGAGTCCTAGGACTTCGTTTGTCAGCTTGGCTCAAGTAATTCAAGTTAATGAATTGCTGGTTAATTCTTTGAGCAAAATTTTCACGTCTTCACAGCCCAGACATAAATTGGATTTGGGCATCTTTCAAAATCTTAAGTGGTGGCCAAAGTTAAATGTTTTTAGGCCTCATTCTGTCCAAAAGTAAATAAAATGGAGCTTTAAAATTTTAAAATGGGCCACTTTTGAGTAGGGGTGGCAATTCGGGCTAATGGGCCGTGTTTGGGTCTGGCCCGACACGACCCGACACATTTTCAGCTAGCACGAACACGACACGACACGACATCGTGTTATTTTTTGCTAACACGAACACGACCCGATAGTACCACGACCTGACACGACTAGCACGATAAAAAAAATCGTGTCAATTAGGCACGATTGACACGGCCCGACACGATAACCCATGAATTACTGTATTTTTTTATTTTTATTTTTTTAATGTAAATACTCAGCAATATCCAAATTCTCCTCTAATATTCCTCACATCTAAACAAATCATGAAACTAGAAACCAAAATTCTCAACTTACTATTTTTACAAAACAAAGAACCCGCCAATCGTCATCAAACTTTGCTGTTCAGTGTTGATTAATTTATCATAGGCCAACAAGTTGTTGAATTTTGCAACAAAGACACAATAACAAATCTCATCCAAACATATAATTCTCTCTCTCCATTTTCAGAACAAAAATATCTGTAGAAATATGTGTAGAACAGAAATGTGTAGAAATATCTGTAGAACAAAAATCAAATAGAACAAAAATCATTCCCAACAAATTATCATCAATCTACTAAAACCAAATCATAAATCCAACTAAAAATCATAAATTACAATCCAACTAACAAACCCACAATCATCTTCCGGATATATCTACAAACAATCCAACAATCACCTTGTAATCAAAGCACTAGTAATCAACCTAAACCCACTATCACCTTCGGATAAATCCATGGTGGAGGCTGGAGCCGAGAGAGGAGACCAGAGTGCGTTGCAACAGGGGTAGAGGGAGCGTCCGAGAGAGAGAGACAGTGTGAGTGGCTTGGGTTGGTAGAGGACTGCCGAGGCACCGTCTAGAGGGGAAGAGAGAGAGGATCGACCTCATTGGGGCTGTCCTAATAGAGAGAGAAGGGGGAGGAGCGGCTGATGTGTGGTTTGTGAGATGTTTGTTAGGGTTTGTTTTTTTAAGTTCCCTTTTATATTATGTTTTTTTTTTAGATTTTTAATATTTTTTTAAGGAATCGAATTAGAGATGCTAATTATTTTTTTTAATTGAAAGTGGTTACCAATTGGGTTCTAATTGGGCTACAATTGGGTTGAAATTGTGTTATTTTCGGTTACTTATCGGGTTATTAACGGGCCACTATCGGGCGCTAACGGGTCATTGTCGGGCCAATTTCGTGCCATTTTCTTGGCACGAACACGACACGACCCGCTACGGGGCCAAAAAAAGCAGGCCCGAACACGACACGGACATGACAAGTCATTTTAATTTCGTGCCAATTTCGTGTTGGGTCGTGTCGTGTTGTCGTGTTCGTGCCCGAATTGCCACCCCTACTTTTGAGGACTTTGTTGGGGTAATTTTTTTAGTCCTCCCTAATATTGCCATTGGCAAAACTATTTTTTGGACGTCAGTTTTTTTGTCCTCATATTTTTGGGAGCTTTGCCAACTTCCAAAGCTTGTGGACGAGCTTTTTTGGTAGGAGAGAGCTCTGTTGTCAGTATTGCCCGATTCACGATACATATCGGTCGATGCGGTTCGATACAAACATAAAAAGATACATAGGGCGGGCTTGAATCGAAATATGCAATTGGGTCTAGTATTTCGGCACCGGGAGTTTAAAAACTGAAAAAAAAAACGTTTTTTTATTTTTCAAGTCCGAAATCTGTTCAATAATAACGACTTTTTTACCCATAAAGGAACAAAACCCTAGGTTTAAATGGTCCCTTTCTCATTTTTCTTGCGCTCCCCACCATTATTGTTCTGTCCACTTCTTTCAAACAACACTTTCTTGTCTTTTCCTCAAGTTTTTGCAAAGGGAAGCTTCCAACCTATTTAATATCCTTTGTTTTAGTACTTTGGTAAGTTACCTAGTTTGTTTATTTATTGTTTCTCACTTTCTCAACCTATTTAATGTTCTCCTACTTTGTTACGTTGTCTTTATTTATTTATTGTTTTGTTAGCTTTGGTCTTTGATATTTCCTCTTTATTTATTTAAGAAATGACTGAAAAAAAGAGAAATGTTGTGGTTGACCCCACATAGGATTATTGTGAAAAGGTGAATGATGATAGATTGCATTTAAGATGTTATTTTTGCAAGGATGCACAATGGGGTGGTATTTTTAGAATGAAACATCATCGTGTCAGTACCGGAAAAGATGCAAAAAAGTGTGCAATGCCCCGAAGATGTTAGAAAAAAGTTTGCAAACATTTTAGAAGTAAATGAGGATGATTATAAGGAAGAAGGTGGGCTACAAAATGAGGGTGAAGAGGAGCTTGAAGTTGAGCAAAATTTGAAAAAAGTGAAGGGAACTATGGATGCATATGTCAGTAAAGGGAAGAGAAAACAAGGTGTTGTAAAACAAACAACTATAAATGCAATGTAAAAAAGAGGGGCCCGGTCATTAGTGGCATTTGTAGATTTTGTCTATTTTAATGTAGTAAAAAGCCTCCTGTTCACAAAGATGGTAAAATCAATTGGTGATTAAGGTATCATCAGCATAGCATAGTTGAGAATGACACCATGACGATACCTTAAGAGTTACTTAGTAAATCTAAATATGACTCGTGGATTCTCTTTTTGATATGACATGTGGAGAAATTAGAAGTTTAAATCATAATGTTATATAATTGATTGTAAAGCGTTCTCTATATTTTATTTACTTTTTACAATTTTATTTGTTTTTTGTGTCGTATCATACGTTACGTATCGCGATACGGTTCACAATACATTGGATTTTCGATACACAATACGTATCACGATTCAACAACTATGAGAGAGAGAGATGAGAATAGGGGAGACGAGTTTAATTGTAATATGTCAAATTGTACTCTTTTTATTTTTGTTACCTTTTATTGTATTTTCTTTATTTTAGGCAGGTTAGGTCAGGTGTCCCTTTTTCAAGAAAGGGTATTAGGACATCTGGTAGGTACCTTTTATTTTTGAACTTCAGGTGTCCCTTTAATTTTTTTATTTATTTTCTATTTTTATTTTTATTAATCTTTTTAGGGTTTCTTGGTTAGCAGGAAACCCTAATGCTTTTGGCCACTAATTGTAATCACCTTATCCTATAAATAATGCCTTTGGTCACAAATTGTAATGACCTAATATCTGAGAGAGAAAAACGAGTTTCTTTTAATTTTGTCTTGCTCTTGTGTGCCATTTGTCATATTACATTAGTTCAGTAAAAAAATGTTCATATACAAGACACATCTAAAACATAAGCCACTAACAGTTTGAGCAATTTCAGCACAAAACTATTTCGATATAAGACCATATCTTTAGCTTCAAACAGTTTCAGTCACAAAAAAATAGGTTAATAGAAAATAGCCATCGTAAAAAGGAATTGTTCGACCCCGTTTATTGCAAGCAGAGCTGCAGAAAGTTTGATAAAATTTCCCCTTTGGAGAAGACTATGCATCACATTTCTGTCAACGTATCTTAATTGAATCACTTGGCATCTATAAAGTGCGCCACGGATACATTTGTTTCCCTTTTTCAAGCAGTTCTTATATTTGTACTCTGCATGGACAAAAAACAGTCATGACATACGTCTGTTATTTTTTTGGTGATTCAACATTTAAGGCCCTGACTTCACATTTTGAACACAGGCTCGTGAGGCTGCAATGACTGTGCTGGGGAAAATGGTAGATATCCAGCGTAGGAAGATTAAAGGTCTGTACATCTGACTTTGTTCTGCATGTCAAATGTCTTAATTGAATATTATTATCTTTTCTTTGGCAACTTTGAAGTTGTCGTCATATCTTTTTACAAAAGGGTATCAGGACATATGGTACAATTTTTTTTGCTGGCCATATTTGCAGTTGTCCAACCCCCATGACATTATCATTCAATATTTAACATATCTATTGTATTTGGAGATAGTGTCTTCTGAATTCTTTTTCTTCTTACCCTTCAGAGGAAACTAAAATGAACACACGCTAATGAATTATTTTAAGTTTAGACCAATTAGACACAGTTAGACTGATTGATGTTAATATATTTTCCTACATGCACTAAAAATTCCATATTGCTATCATTGTGACATATCACAATCAGAAAAGAGACCACTCGAAACAAGACCAGACTCTCTCAACAATTATATTATTGATTGAACAAGGAGTGCTTACACCAGTTTTATAGACCTACCCTAGATTGTGGACACAGCTAGGGCAACAATACTAAAGAAGAGAAAACGTAAAAGGAGAATTAAATGAAAGACGGGCATAATTACGTGCACTTTACTTGGTGCTACCATTTTGGTATTGTCTTCCAAATGTTTTGTGGTAGATTGTTTGGTAATGCCAAGATAGGCAAGTTGTTTGATAAAAAGCTGGACATGTAGTGGGGGAAGGGGATGCGAGGAAAGTGGAGGCAACTGGAGCTCATGGAGTGAGTGTTGGAAGATTCTGAGGGAGAGGAAACCCTTAAGAGAGTTATGTTCATATATTATTTTTTGGATTTAGTCGTCTGTTCTCATAGATAATTGGGTAGATATTATTTTAGAGAGATGTATTTGCATGCTGATAGATAGCTGTCACACTGCATTCTTCCATTGGACTGGGGCTTTGCGTTCCCTCTTTCCTTTCCTCAGTTTAATTTTTATATTTAAAAGCCTAATGCAAAGTTTTTGCTCACTTTTACAAATAATATTTGTATGTGGTTAGAATCTAACTGATTCATAACTCAATCGAATCATGCGTTAAATCTAAAATGAACTTTAATCAAATGGAATCTTATGTTTCTAGTACAATTCTTACATTTCAATTCATTTGCACTTAATTTATAGTTATATAGATTTTTGAATCATGCACAAAATTTAAAGTAAGCATGATCATGCACTTTACTATATATATATATATTTTTTTATGTAAGCCTTTATTACTTTATTTGCTATGAAATTCATTTTTGTATAAATAAATATATATTTAATTTGGGTCGTAGGTATTTTGATCATCTTCGTCTCTTTGACTCTTTATTTATCTTTGTAATTTATTATGAACCTATGATAAATTGATTAATGATATTTTATGTATTTATATTGTGTTTTGCATATTGGGAGATCATTTTAGGGATCCAAATTGACAATTTTTTTTGGTCATGAAGACACTTGTTTTGCCATTACTTATTAAGTGTAATCATGTCCTAGAATGTGAAAAAATTGGGACGCTCTAACAAATTTAGTTTTAGGTGTTGCTACGTTCTCCTAGCATTCCCTTTGTATTGGGGCCTCCATGTTTTGGGTCTTAGTTGTGTAGTCTCGTGATACTTCTTGAATTGTAATATTTGTAGTGTAAATACAATAACTGGCTCTCAATTGGTTACATCACAAAAATCTTCTTGGTAGCAGAGCCAATATAGAATCTCTCTACGTATCCTTTATACCTCGGTTCATCGTGCCATTCACCGACATTGTTCATTCATTCGCAATTAATGTTCATCACGATTAACGTTTTAATTGGGTGATTTGGGGGCCAAATTTTATCGTAGCTTCTATCCCTCTTTGTTTTAGGGTCATACCATAATTCTTCACCCATTTAAGGTTTGTTGGTGTTCTTTATTATGGAGCCTTTTATTTTTGTTTGGGCTACCGGGTTGTTCGACAATGTCCTTTTGGATTTTTGGCTGTGTTTTCGGCCATTTGAGTGGTAGTCCAATTATATAAACACCTCCAACATATTATTGGTGATTCTCTTATAATTGTCGGCGAGTTCTTTGCGATTTTTTAGTACAAAATCTGCGATTAAAATTAGATTGTTTGGTCAATTTTTTGGCACTTTTTGAGATATTAAAGGTGATTCAGGTATTGGCAAAATGTCACTCGATTCAGGTGATTATAAGTCTCCTCATCAATGGGTGCAATGTTGGGGGGTTGGTTTGTTGTCACCGCCCAATGTTAAAACCGAAATCTGCTCAGAGTCTACTATTTGGTCCCATCAATATGCCTATAGGTATTGGGTACTCTGTCGGTTGTCGATCATTCTCTAAGTGCCACCGTTACTTTATGTGCCCCTCTGCTTTTCATGTTTAGGTTGCGAAGCTCATTTGGATTCTAGATTCTGGAGCCATTATTTACATGGTCTCTTTTTTCTTTACTCATTGTTCCCATTTGTCAGTACGTTCGTATTGCGAACGACTCCTGTACGCATAACATCTCCTGATATTACTATTTCCTCAGTTTGCACCGCCCAAACTTTTCTTTCAATCTCTTATTTGTTAGCCAACATGCCCAATATTTCAATTGTTGCTATTACGTTTTTCCTGCCCATTGTCTCTTGCAAGAGTTATGTTTGAGGAGGTTATGATCGAGCGCGACATGTATTGTTTTGCGGTACCTCCACCACCACAAGCTCTCACCTTTACTCTCAGTGCTTGTCGGATTATATATCTTATAACGTTTTCATTCAGACCTTCCACTTGTGGCATGCTTATGTAGGGCATGTCAATTTTTTAGTACCTATGTTAATTTGAGACAATAGTTTGTAATATACGGTCCATCAATGGGCGTGAGTATGTTACCAATAAGTTTCTGTCTCAATAAAAAATGGATCTTGCGTCAACTCACTTGCCCAAATCTCTCGAACAAAATGGGGTTGCATAATGTAAAAGTCGCCATTTAAAGGGTATAGTTCGATGCTTATTGAGCGGTATGAAGGGGCCCAAATTCTAATGACACTGTGTTGTCCTTATTGACCCCTTTTGCATAAATCATACCCCAAGTCGGGTTTTGGGGGGAAGGCGTCTCTCTAGTGCCTTTAACCCGATAACATTTCATTTGACATTATTCCCCGTGTTTGGTTGTATTGGTTTTGTTCATGATCGTAGTCCCTTCCAGACAAGCTTAATAAAGCTATCGAATACATTTTTGTGGGGAACTCCTCTATGTATAAGGGGTATCAGTGCTATGACTAGGTATTAAAACACATGTATCACTCTTTTGATGTTACGATTCATTAGGATGTCCCTTTTTATTGAGTGTTGAGTACATTTGTAAGCTATTACCTCCCATCTCTCGAGGATGTTTCTATTTCACCATCTTTCGAGGGTGATGCTTAATCACTTGTCGGACCTATTCCTCTATTTGAAGAGGTTCCTCCTCATGCACCTTCTGATCCCTCTTGTAGGTCTTATCGCACTCTGTCACCTTTTTCTCCGGACTTGGGTACTCTCGCAACTTTACCACCTCCTACTTCTGATTTCCATTCTCGTTATCCTTCTCGTATTTAGCGCCCTTCTTTGGTCTATTGTTTTGTTCGTAGTTCTAATAATCTTAATTTTCAGCATTTTTTTGATTAGTCTTTAAGGTCCATGTCAGGCTTCTTTAGGCCAACTTGACTCCAACTCCCCTCCCCGATAAATGGCTGAGGCTCTCCCACATCCTATGGGTGGAGGCAATGAAAGTCGAAATGGATGCATTGGACCAAATGGTACATAGAGAACTACCTCTCGAGGAGAAGATCGTTTCTTGCACGGTTCAAAGTCTGTGTCTCGGTCCCTATTTCGAACACCCGATTTTCGGGTGATACGCAAAGATATGCTATATAGAGATCTCAAAAAATTTTCGAAAAAAATATAGAAAATTTTAATATATTAAGATTAATATCGTGGAGTAATCTATAATCTCTCTCTCTCTCTCTCTCTCTCTCTATATATATATATATATATATATATATATATATATATATATAAATAGTGCCCCCTCATGTTATTGTGCCACCTATCTACACTAAATGCAAAGAGTTATGTTAAAAATGGTGTCTCCCCATATAAATTTTTTTTATATGAAATATCTTTTCCCTCAATTAATAAATATTAATATTTATATAATAAATAATTTTGGTGTCTTTATGTAAATAATAAATAATTTTGGTGTCTTCTCATATAAAAGTTTTTTTTTTATATGAAACATCTTTTCCCTCAATTAATAAATATTAATGTTTATGTAATAAATAATTTTGGTGTCTCCCCATATAAAAGTTTTTTTATATGAGACATCTTTTCCCTCAATTAATAAATATTAATATTATTATAATAAATAAATTTTTTATATGCAACTCAAAAACTAGTTTTTTAATAAAAAATTGTACAATTTTCTAAAATAGTTTATAAATTCTGAACGTTAACATTGCTTTATAAAAATATTTTTTTCTTAAATATTTTTTATTTATATTTATAGAACAGCCTTTTAAAATACAATTTATATAAAGAAATGAAATTAAAAACTACAGTTTTTAGAAAGCTACTTTATAAAAATACAAGTTTTATATATTATAAAATATTTATACTTATCTTTATAAAATTAGGTTTTATTAAAAAAATTATAAAAAAGTGTTAACACTAGTTTTATAAAAAATGTTATATAAAAAAGTGTAATAAACAAATTAGGTTTTATTAAAAAAATTATAAAAAACGTGTTAACACTATAGTTTTATAAAAAAATGATTATATATTTAAATCTTTATAAAAATTGTATTGTTTAAAAAAATAATTTATATTTATAAACAGTCATTTAATATATATATATATACAGTGTTCTAAAAAACCTGCCTAGGCTCCGCCTAGGCTTCAGGCTAGGGAGAAACGCCCCGGCTTAAGTTTTTTACTCCTTATTCTTGGTAAAACCCTTAAGGCGCACTTTTTTCTAAAAACAACAATGCTTTAGTGAAACGATATCGCCTTTTAAAGAATTTTTTTACTAACCGGACCATTATCTCATCCAAAATAATCAATTAGTATTTTAATTTTCAAATATTCAGGCATATTTTTATGATATGTACAGTTTTAGTATTTTAATAGCCTTGTTACTGTTAAAAAATATTAAAATATATTAAAAGGGCCTAAACGCCTTTTCACGTATAAGGCCCGCCTAGGCTTTTAAGGCTTAAGGCTTGGCCTCCACGCCTCGATCACACCCCACGCTTTTTTAGAACCTTGTATATATATATGTGTGTGTGTGTGTGTGTGTGTGTGTGTGTGTTCTATTCTTTTTTGTTTTTTTAATTCTCCTTACTTCATCATTAAATCTTCTCATTTTTGCATTTCAATTTTATATGCAAATATTTGTTTGGCATCAAATATTCTATTAATGAAATACATATTAATAGAGTATGTATCACACAAGTGTAAAATAGGTCTTTTAACGTTATATGTACTTATATTTTTGTAAGTATGTTTGCATTGCATTGCATAATAAGAACTGCAAAGCATCCGCGCATTGCGCGGGGCTAAAAACTAGTTAGATAAGTTGAAAACCATCCTTTTCTATGTATTGCATTGTCTAATTGATTATACAGACGCGTGTCAGGCTTGTCCGGTTCAATATTTCATAAATCGACAATAAGTTAGCAAAATATTCCAATGACACGTACTAATAATTCTTAAAATATTATTAATTCTTTGAGGAATACAACTAATTTTATAAGAAATATTACTATTACTAGTATATTAAAAATGTACAACAAATATGTAAGAAATCACATTACAAATTTTAAGAAATTATTTTATATTCATATGGAAAATGTACAACAAATGTATAACACAAATGTTAAAACAATTAACTTTCAATTATATTTTATACGAAACAAAAAACTTTTATTTGGTATAAAAATATGAACTTCCAAACATGAGTATTGTAAACATTTTTAATTTTATAAAATAAACTTTTAATTATTTTTTTTACAAAGTGGTTAACATTTATATTGTACAGAAAAATGAACTTGCACGTAATTCAATCGTAGACATTTTTATTTTGTACAAAAAAATGAACTTTTAAAAGATAAGTGAGAACTAAACATTTTTTAATTTTTACAAAAAGAATTTAAATCAATTTTAAAGGAAATGTTTAACTTAAATTTTGTAAAAAAAATACAACATTTAAATAAAAATGAGCCTCGTGAACATATTATTTGTACGAAAAATGAACTTTTAAACCAAACTTCTACAACATAATCATATCTCGTATACAACTGTAACACACAAACATATTTAACTTTCAACCTACGCTTCTTCACTTAATGACCAATCAGTAAAGTATAAACACAAATGGAAGGAAGGGCATTATCTGCTAATTGGCGATGGAAAAGGAGAGTCTCCGATAAGACTAGAATGGAAAGAAATTGAAACCGAGTCTCCGGTGAGTAATAAGGTAGCGGAGATGTGAACCCAATTTGTCGAAATATATCTCATCTCAGGAATATTGGTCGATACATCGTTGAATTATACCATCTCGTCTGAGATATCGGCGATAAGCACCGGTTTGAACAAAATTCGTGCAAAACCCAACTTGCATCGTCTTGGGAGGCTGCGATTCCTACTCAACTCAGGCGATACTGAGTTGACTTGGCCAAGACTTTGGACCATGGTTGGATGTGAATGGTCTTTAATGCGAAGTATTTAGCGGATGGCTCTCTATTAATCTATATAAGGTGCAATTGGTGGCTTCGGGATATTACACAAGTTTTTGGGAAGGATTTTAGTGCTACACCTTGGTAGTTAAACTTATTTTCGTTCGATTATTGATCTCTCTTGCGGCTTCTTACTCTTAGCCTCTACATTAGTTATATGCCAAGAATGCCTTTTTACATGGGGATTTGTCCGAGACCATTTATATAGACCCTCCTTTAGGTTTTCGGGCTAAGAAAGAGTATATCGAGAAATTGTATCGTCTCTTGAAGTCTCTTTATGGTCTTAAGCAATCATCCCGGGCGTGATTCAACAAATTCAGTGAGATTGTTATTTCCATGAGGTTTACTTGGTGTCAT
Source organism: Sambucus nigra (assembly GCA_949130495.1). Lineage (NCBI taxonomy): Eukaryota > Viridiplantae > Streptophyta > Magnoliopsida > Dipsacales > Adoxaceae > Sambucus > Sambucus nigra. The sequence continues at coordinate 110,508,313 of OX422217.1, forward strand.
TCAGATCAAACATGTCTTATTCGTTGTCAGCCCGATGGTAGATGCATTATTTTGTTGATTTATGTTGATAATATTATTGTTATGGGTGATGGTGTTGATGGGATTGCACAAGTGAAGATGGGTATAGGGAAAGTGTTTGATGTTAAGGACTTAGGTCGTCTTTGTTATTTTCTTGGAATTGAGATGATCTGGTCTAACATATATATATATAATATTTTATTTTCATCTCATCGTGAGCAGGGGCGGAGGGACTTGGAAGGGAGGGTGGGCAAGTGCCCCACCCCAAATCTGGGGAAAAGGTATTAAATGTGTATTATTTTTTATATTTTCAATAGTGCCCCACGTTGTTTAAAAACAAAATAAATTGTAATAAGGCTCGTGGGTTGATTTTGGGTGTCACCAAATTAAACTAGGAATAGTATTTTACTTTTTATTTTTTCACCAAATTAACTTAGGGTTAGTATTTTATACAAATCTCTTTGTTGTTTAGTGTTTTGTTTTGTGAATTGATACAGTGTTGTTTTTTAGATATTTTTGTTGAATCTCACATTTGAATGATTTCAAATTTGACAATCTAAATATATAATTCACAATTGAATAAAAGTGAAAAACTTAAACTAACTCCTCAAATTTTTCAATTTTTCAATTGAATATATATATTTTTTAAATCGAAAATAAAGAACTTTGCCTTGGGGGCTACCGCTCAACCCCGTCGATATTCGGGTGCCCCACCATAATTTTTTTTGGCTCTGCCACTGAGATACTAGGTTGTTGTTTGGCTTCTACTCATGTGGACACTAACCTAAAGCTCTCGACGAAGACAAGTGATTTGATTCCCCCTTCAGTTTATCTAGTTTATATGATGCCGAATATGCCATTTGATGTGAGTATGGTTAGCCAGTTTATGCATGCTTCACCCGCAACAGGCTTGGATGTTGTTTACCACATTTTGAGGTACCTCAAGCCATGTCAAAGCTTTGGGTTGTTCTATACCTCGGGGAGTCAGAAAAGTCTCATGTTTATTGATGCATATTATGCAGGGTTTAAGACAGATTAACGCTCCACTTTGGGCTTGTACTTTTTACGGTTCTCATCTCATCAAGGTCGTTCCTAATGCACAAGGCTCCCACTCTACTGCGGGGTCTAAAAGAGATTGAACTTTCTACGATTCTCATCTCATCTCATCTCATCACATAAAATAGCAAATAGAAGGCGGTGGTTTCATGCTCTTCAACCGAGGCTAATTACCTTGTGATGGCTCAGGGGACATGTGACCTTTTATAGCTTTTGGGGGCGTTGGGTTTTATGCAAAGAGAGCCATTTGAGTTATTTTGCGATAATAAGTTGGCTCCTATGTTTGCATCTGATTCCGTACTTCATGAGAGGAAAAGGTGAGGTCTCACATCACTCATCCAACTTTTGTCTCTTCTTTGGATTAGACGACGTTTTTTTTTCACCAAATCAGTCGGACCTTCACTTTTTTGATCTTCCAGGATCAAGCTGGGCTTGATTGATATCTTCACTCCAGCTTGAGGGGAAGTGTGGGATTTAATGTCATTTTAGTATTTGTCCCTTTGTATTGGGCCCTCCATGTTTTGGGCCCTTGTTATGTTGATTTAGTTTTGTAGTCTCTAGAACCGTCTAAAATTATAGTATTTTTAGTATAAATACAATTATCAGGCCCATCACATCACCAAAAACTTTTGCTATATATAGATATATAATATGTATTTATATGTTTGGTTAAAGATTTAATTCTGCTACCCTTGCTACTTTGTAATTGACTCCCTTATATATATGCATTTTCAATTTTGTAATCACTGTGCTTCCTTGTCATATTAGTCAGTTTAGATACGCATACAGTATTATCTCTAAATATTTTTATTGTGTAGTAAGCTTGAGGAAGCTCGATGAACAGCCTGAATGGTTGAAGGGAGGGAAACTTCGCGATTATCAGCTTGAGGGCTTGAATTTTCTTGTTAACAGGTATGATACCTCCTTCACTTGTCACATATTTTATTCTTCGAAACATATACCCTAAATAAATTTCACTTGTAATGTTGTGCTGATCAGTGTCTCTTTCACAGCACAGTTGGAGAAATGACACAAATGTCATATTAGCTGATGAGATGGGTCTTGGTAAAACTGTTCAGTCAGTTTCTATGCTCGGTTTTCTACAAGTACTTGCTTAGTTTTCTTATTGTTGCTTTTCTTTGAACTGTATATTCCTTGCTCTTTTATAACGACTCATTAATTTTTCCCCTTCATACAGAATGCTCAACAAATTCATGGGCCGTTTCTTGTTGTAGTACCACTATCGACTTTATCGAATTGGGCGAAAGAATTTAAAAAATGGCTGCCTGACATGAATGTTATTATATATGTTGGAACTCGGGCAAGCCGGGAGGTGAGTTGTAGTTTGTCGTACATGCCTTTGGAAATGAGTAGTTAAATTTATCAAATGTTTGTTCTTTTGATTTTTTTCCCATCCGTATAATTTTATTGGCTTATTTTGTTCTCAAATTTAGTTTCCATTTGGCTGTAGGTCTGTGAGCAATATGAATTTTACTCTGACAAGAAATTCGGCAGGGGTATAAAATTTGATACTCTTCTGACTACGTATGAAGTACTTTTGAAGGATAAGTCGGTGCTATCCAAGATTAAGTGGAATTATCTTATGGTTGACGAAGCACATAGATTAAAGAACAGTGAGGCGTCATTGTATACAGCACTTTTGGTATGCCGATTTTTCCAACGAGTCAGCTAGATTTTGTGGTTTTTTGTGTTACTTTGGATAGTAAGTTTTGGGGTGTTGCACATTGTTTCCACAGGAATTTAGCACCAAGAACAAGTTACTTATAACTGGAACTCCGTTGCAGAACAGTGTTGAAGAGCTATGGTAATTGTTTGATTTGTTATTGACATAACTCAACCATTCTTTTCAGTTTATTTTTTTTTTGCTCTTTTATAATTTTTGTTACGAGTGATATATGAATGTTAATAATAAGGCTTTACAAGATTAAGGATAATATTCTTTTGAAATAGGGAAACATACTTGCTTCTAATATCCTTTTGAATTGTCATGTATGTTTCATGTAGTATATTTTATTGCTAGACTTGTCGTGAGATAAGCATATTGACCATATCATATATATGTGTTAACCTATTTATCTTTATTTCTTTTGTCATTCCTTTTTCTTTACTGAAATGCCAGGGCTCTGCTTCACTTTCTTGATCCTGATAAGTTCAAGAGTAAGGATGACTTTGTTCAAAATTACAAGAATCTTAGTTCCTTTAATGAGAATGAGGTACGAATTAGGTCCATGATCCTTTTTTCTGTACATTTCCATTCCGGGCTTATTCAACTATATATTCTGGTTTGGTTTTATATTTTATTGTGTTTCTTCACTTCTAAAGACAGAAATTTGAAATGTGTCCCTTTCTTTTTTTCCCTTCCTTTATTTTGAGCTAGCTTGCTAATCTTCATATCGAATTGAGGCCTCACATTCTTCGACGAGTTATTAAGGATGTGGAGAAGTCTTTGCCTCCAAAGATTGAACGCGTTCTTAGGGTTGAGATGTCCCCCCTCCAGAAACAGTAATTACTTTCTCTATAAATTTTATTATTCTGGACGACTTCCAGCTACTTTCATTTTTATTCAGTTTTGTTGCTGGTCAATTTCCATGCAGGTATTATAAGTGGATTTTGGAACGCAACTTCCATGACTTAAACAAAGGAGTCCGTGGTAATCAGGTCGTTATCTAAGTTCAATTTTGCTTGATAAATTTTTTTAGGCGAGAAATATGCCCCATTCAGCCCGTTGTTGGAGTCCGTGATGCCTTAGCTTTGTTGTTATTATTTCATGGGTCATTTGGCCTTTGGCATCCGCTAACTTGTCCAGTTTACTATTTGGCACCCACTCATTTTGTTTGAGCGGGTTTGGCACCCATTTTGTATGGAAACCGTTTGGTCAACAAAGTTGATCGTTAACTCGAAACATTTTTTTTTGTATAATTTGAAAATACCTCCTATTTAAAAACCAATAAATTATCCTATAAAACAAAGTGGACAAATTACCACCTATAAAGACAAAAGTAGTTGAGAGTTGAGGGTATTGTTTTGTTAAATAGAAGGGTATTTTGGGATTATACCAAAAAGTGGTTAAAGTTAATGGTCAACTCTCAACTATGTTGACCTAACGTTTTTCACCCAAAATGGATGCCTGCATAAACAAAAAGAGTGGGTGCAATATTTCATCGTGGTTGTTGCTTTCATCATCATCATCATCATTTGATTATCCGGAAATTTCCATATGCACGTTTAGTTTTACATTCTAGGCTGAGGTGCACAAAGACCTAAAATATTTATAATTTGCAAGAAAATTCCTCGAGTATTTTAAGGCAAAAAGTCCCCAGAACTAAGCATTCTGTTGCAAAGACTTCCATTAAGTCGTCCAAATTTCGCCTTTTGTCATACAGAGGGATAGACTTCGTTAGTTTGTACATTAGTGATAGTTTAGCGGGGTTTCTTGCAAACCGGGGAGTTTTTTGCAGTTTCCTAAATTTTAACCGTGTGACCTCATACTGACATTAGTTATAGTTTGAACAGCTCTGTTCGATTCATGCATCGCTATTCTTTCCATGTAAAAGTATGAATATTTTTTACATGTCGGTTCTCTCTTATACATGCAGGTTTCACTGTTAAATATTGTGGTAGAGTTAAAGAAATGTTGTAATCATCCATTCCTATTCGAAAGTGCAGACCATGGTTATGGTGGGGATACAAATATTACTGGTAGTAGTAAACTGGAGCGAATCATTCTGAGTAGTGGGAAGCTAGTTATACTTGATAAGTTGCTTGACAGATTGCACGAGACAAATCACCGTGTTCTGATATTTTCTCAGGTTTGTCTGCTTGTTCTATTGAGTATTAAAAATGAAGAATGATTGTCATAACCAGAGTTACCTAATTCGCTTGCCCCCCTCCGTCCCGCGAATCGGAATGCTCGACCCCAAAATGGGTGTGTTCTCGATCCCAATCGTTAAAAATGGCGAACACATCACGTAGTCTGCGTCGCTGCCGGCACTAGTTCGTTGTCGCCGGCTCCCATCGTCTTCGTCATGGCACGATGTAAATAACAATAGTTATAACAGAGGAAGATGTTTGAAACCCTACCTTCGAATAGGAGAGTTGTATGAAGTCTAAAGTATGAGCAGTGAAGTTTTTTTTTTCCCTTTTTCGCTGCAGAACTACAAACTGGTGGCTGTACTGTATTTAATAATAAAAAAGGCACTGTGAACTGAAGAACCTTGTGAAAAAGAAAAAAAGATTATAATAACTAAAAAGGAACTGAAGAGGCCGTCTTGAATGCCCCTCAAAAGTGATCGTCTTCAAGTCTGATAAGATGTGATAGGTTTTACCAAAAACAGAGTGGCTTCCAGGTCGTACTGCAGATTAAAAAACAAAGACAAAAAAAAGAAAAATCTAGGATCAATGACTGCGTGCTATGTAATGTACCCAAAACAACAGTAATTACTAATTGGCGTTTTCTCAACGTAAATGACTTTAATGTGTAGTGTACCAAATAATGAATGGACTTATGGAGCGTATGTACCAAAAGAATGCTACATTATATAAATTATTTTTACTTGTGAGTACAATTTATTAATAAAAAAAAGTTAATAAATTGCATGCAGTCTTCTTAGCATAAGTGATACTTCTTTTAATAAAATTATTCTGTGCAATGATTAAAAAAGTGTTGATTGAATTAATAATGAACTTGAAAATTTATATTTTTTATACAAGTTATGCTTGTGTAAAATTTTATTAGGTTATGTTAATAAGAATTTAATATTAGTCTCAACTTTCAAATTATGCATAAATTGTACATAGTATTAAGGTGAAGCACTTATAAGCTCTAAAACGAATTGCGACCCGAAATCGAGGGCGGAACTACCCCATCCCGAATGGGGGCGGCCGCACCCACGAGTTACCCCAAAATTCTGCTGTGGGTAAAATTTTTTCAGATCTATTTGTAATTTTTTAAAACTTTGGGGGTAATTAATCTAAATAACCAAAATTGTTAAAACCTAAAAAAAAAGGGATAGCCTAAAAGCAAAGAAAAACGGCAGGAGCAACCCTCCTTTTTCTCTCCCTCTCTCCTCTCGTCCGAATCGCTCCCTCTCCTCTTCTCTCCCTCCCTCCCCTCTCTCCTCACCCTGCCGCCGCCCCACCCTAACCACCAAAATCCGCCAGCAGCAGCACCCTACACTACAGACTTCCGGCTCGGCAGCAGCAGGCCTACACACTTCCGGCCCACTTCCGGGTATTTTTTTTTTCAGTATATTTGCTTAACCACCCTTCAACAGTAACCCGGTTGAATAAACCTTTTTTTTGCAGAAATAATTTGCTGAAATAAGTTTTTTTGTTTGTTGCTGAAATATGAATTTGTTGTTGTTTGTTGCTGAAATATCAACTTATTTTGTTAGTTAATTTTTGCAGTATGTTCTAATTGTTTGTTGCTGAAATGTCTGAGAGATGTTAATTTTTTCAGTGTGTTGCTAAAATATCGTAGTTAGACAAATCTCTTTGTTTAAATCAGTTTGATTTTTAGTAGGAGTCCAAATTTAGTTAATTAATACCTCAACATTTTGTGTTAAAAAATTGCAATAAAAGAGTAAAAACAATCCCAAAAATTCACCTAGAGGGCTCTCGCCCCCGACCCCCCGGGATTCATCAGACATTTTCGCACCCATCGACTTAAAATTCGGGGTCCGCCATTGCCCGAAAAATAGTGTTCCAACTAAGCCTACCCCCAACGTACTTCTTACTGAATTAGGTACCGTACGACGTACCCGTACCCGTACTGCGTTCCATAGCGACCAGGTAACATTGGTCATAGCTGGGTTTGAAATTAACCTATTCAAGTCAAATGGAGTTATGATTAAACTTAGCTCAGATCTGGATTGGTTGGAAATGGACAAGATCAGCGGGCTTGGATTGGCTTAACTCGGTTAAACGGACTTCTTTGAAAAGAAAATCAAGCATCTTAGAAGGTGTACATGATATACGTTTATTGGATTCTCCGTTATCAATAAAAAACAGGTGAAGAGTGCGCTATTCTCTAATGGAGTAAACTTATTTAACTAGATGTCAATCCCACTAACAAATTTTAATTCTTATCAACCCTAGAACATGATACTATGTGATTCAAAACTTATAGTTTGCAACTATGTAAAGAGAACAACACAATTTCAGAAAAAAAAATCCAAAGGGAAAAACCTTTTATTTCATTATAGTTTGCAAATCGCAATTTACAAATACAATAGAGAAATACAGCTCGACGAATCTCCCGCAGGTGACTCGTCTTCTTCAGCAATAGTTCCCACAAGAACTACAAAGATGGCAATCTTCATTCGACAATGAATTCTCGTAAGAACCCACAAAGACCGCCTGAGTAACTTCAATATAGAAGTGATTTGGGTTTCAAAGATGATTCACAAAAGTATATGGGAAAGATTGTGTGAATAAAAAAAGCGTTTTTGGCCTATAAAAAGTGAAGACTTTTTACAGCAGTTTTGCAGTTTTCGTAAATGCGAAGTCTTAACAAATTTCGTCTAGAAAACAGGCAGACACAAATCGAGGGGTCGCAATCTCGTTCGAAAGAGAAGCTGATGTCGTTCAAACGACATGTACTTCGCTTTTAACGAGATGGAGAAACTCAAAGACAGTAAGCCCACGTTTGAACCTTGTTTGATAACTGCTTACCTTCTAACGAGATTCATGATCGTTCTAACGAGATGTCAATCTCGTTTGAACGAAACGGTCAAAATTAAAAAATATTTTTAAGTTTAAACTGTTCGAAAAACTTTTTAAAAACTGCCTCGTTTTGTAGAAAATCTGTTTGTAAAAATCTCCCAATATCTTGTAAAAAATACACGAAACACAAATTAACAACCATACCAAATATACGTAAAGTCATGGAGCATGTTCAAGTTGCTTGATAATCGGATCTGTCTTCTTGAACGTGTGAACGTGAAGCGTCATGACGGAAGTTACAGGATATGCCATACTCTATGTAAACTAGATTCTATGGACAAGTCCTAGATACTAGGGGCAATGACAAAAGATTTGCCCTTACAAAGTGGTTATCGGTCGGTTTGGTCGGTGTTTGGATTGCTCTAATACCATTCCAATTTTTTTCGGTACGTTCAGTTTCGGTAATTTCGATTTTTGGTCTCTAAAAATCATATAGCAAACCATACGGTACGTCGATTTTTTCAGTAATTTTGGTTTCGATAATTTCGGGTTTTTCGATAGTTTAAATTCGGTTTTCTTATATTTTTAGTCACTTTTTTGGTATTTCAATTTCGTTATGGACTAACTAAACTAATACATAAACTACCAAATAACCTACATGTTTGTTTATATGTTATATCATAGTTATCAATTAACTAGTTAGACACAGTTTTCTCACAAAATAATTTAAAAAAATCTCATATTAGGGACAAAACATACGAATAAGTACATATCCTAAATTTGAAAAATTACTACATCTACTTTGTTAAAAACTAAATAATAGAGATAATTAACTAAGAGCTTCTATATGAGAAAGAAATTTGACGTTTGATATCAATTTTAGTACTTAAAGCTGTGATAAATGTGTAATGATATAAATTCATACATATATATAGTATAAATTTGGTATTTTAGGCTTATTAAATCGGTATTTTTGGACGGTAGTTTTTGTATTTAATTTGGTACGGTAATTTCGGTAAATCGGTTTTTGAAATGCCTAAACCAAAATCAACCACAGTTTTCAGTAATTTCGGTTTCGGTAAATTCGGTTTGCGTTAATGAAAAGTAGTGAACCATAAAATTATATTTTTTCGGACCAAAACTATACGGTATGGTAAAAAACCGTACCATAACCACCCCTAATCAAAAACTAAAAACAAATATCATCAGAAGGAATTAGAGAAGAAATTAATAATCTGGAATGTAAGATTTATCATAGCTCATGAGGAGTGATTCTCCGTCTCTCAAATAATGAATGCATGATATATGGATTTTTATTACAAAAGAACTTTCCATAGATTCACAAAATCATGTGCACTATGTATGAGGTATGCTGCGTATGCAGCTTAGTAATGTGATTTATACCTGTGAGAGAATGCTTTCCAGTTAAGAAACTTTGGACTCAATGAGGGAACATTGCTTATGACCCTGCTGAGCCCACCCCTTTAGTTACTTAAGTTCGAATCATTATGCTATACTTGAATATCATTGATGCAGGAACACAGTTATCCTTGTATTTTCTTTTCTCTCTTTTTTCTTGTATGAGGGAATTTTAGTCTTTATTTCGTTTTGGGTCTTCAGTATGTAAGGAGCCCTTTCCGTTGTGTTGTGATTATTACATTTTGGAGAGTATGAATGAGAAATTAGAGAAAAGACTTGGCGTCTTGGGGGGTGGGTGTGCGATTGATTTTCTTCTGCTGATTCACATCAGGCTTACTAACAAATGAGCTTCAACAGGTCTACTTCAGATTGGCCTTTTTTTTTTTTCCTTTTCCGTTTCTATCAATTTTTGTTTTCCTTTCTCCTGACGGATATTCTTAATGGTAGTAGTAAGTCGTACTAAATCAGTGCTTTTTTGGGATCTAAAATTTATCTGCCTTTTGACTCTGAGGTAGGTAGCATTTCTAAGAGCTTGTTAATTGAGAGATCCTATATTACCCTTCAGATAGTTTGCCGAATATGTGTAGGAGTAAACTTTGGGGAGGTGGAAGCTCTCTTAAAAAGGAGCTTTACTTTGAAAGTATGAATCTTAGGATATGGAATACTCCGGGGAGGTGGAAGCACTCTTAAAAAGGAACATTACTTTGAAAGTAGGAATCTTAGAATATGGAATATTCCTTACCCTTACTAACTAAAGAATGTTCTAGCATCTAATGATGCCATGGGTGACACCACAGGATGGTGATGTATGCCATGCCCTCACTGGATGTTCTACTCCCTCTTATTTATAGTAAAACAAAAATACCCTCCATAAGTGTCAAAAAACAAGAGCGGAAAATAGGGAGAAAAGGAAGATAAAATTACAATATTACCCCCCAAAGTTCTCTCTCCTATTCACATCGCTCTTTCCCTTGAATAGAGTTCGTCCGGTACTCAGTGGGATACCATCGGTGTCGGGTGAGTGGAACGATGTGGGTGAGCGATGCGTCTTGCTGCACCATCTCCTCCGGGGACACAATCTGGATTGATGCCATTTGTTATAAGTATTTCCTTCTTCTTTCTCATGTGGCTGTTGAAAGCTCGGTCACCTGCTGGCCATACTCAAAGCTCTTTGGGCCAGCGAACACAGACTCAGCTTCATGAAGGTAGGTCCTGGAGGGTATGAGCCTGAAATTCGTGGATTTAGCAGTTATTTCGCTGTTCCACACTGTCAAGTCATGCCTGGGTGCTTAAAAGCATCTGCTAGGTTTAGGCAGTCACTGAAGACCGCTAGGTTTAGGTAGTCACTGAGGAAGATCCCTGTGGCACACCGTAAATGCAAGCAAACAACTCTCGCTTGTTGGAGGAACAAAGAATGCTCTCATCTCGGTTCATGTAAAGATCTCAGATGGGAGGTTGCTTCATCACCCCGTGACACTGTGCATTATTGTTTCATCTTATTTAGATGAATTCCTGAGGCTTCATAAAATCAAGCTAAACGATGATAGTGATTGAAATGGGTCTTTTTAGGGTTTTATTAGTCATTTTATTTATATTTTTCTTTCTTTTGCTTTGTTATTTAAAGGTAAGGAGTAACAATGATATTTTTGTAACTAGGGCCTTAACTTAGAGCCTAAGCTACTCCTCTCCTTTAAATACCCACTTGTGAGCCTAATTTGAGGTAGACTTGAATTTTGATAATAGAAAATAGTCTCTCTTTTTAAATTGGTTTATAGATATTTTTAGAAGCCTTTTGACGGGTGGCTTACATCAAATTGGTATCAGAGCGGGTGTCTCTCTACATTGGTGATTGGTGTATCGGTGTTTTTTTAAATCAAAATCGTACGCTACTCGCAATGGCTCCCAAAAAATCCAAACAACAACATGGCGAGATTCGAGAGTTGAGGCAAGAATTAAACGAGATATTTGACCTTGTCTTCCAACTCATCTCCTCTAAAATCCAAAACCCTTACCCTAGTCTATCCCCCTTCCCAAACCCCTACCCAAACCCTAACCGTTGCTCCCCAAATCGGCAGACCACCCCGCCCGACCCACATCCCAGCCCCAAATAGCAACCCCACCGCCCATTTTCTGACCCCGGAACCACCCCACCACCCTCCGATCAACCAGCTGCCTCTATCCTACTCGTCGACCACCCCAATACCCCCCTACTGCCCCTGACCCAAGCCCCAGAAACCCCACCCCAAAAACAGCACATCTGAACCCAAACAACCCCAAAACCGACCCCCTCCAGGCCAGAACCCTACCCAGCAGCCCCCACCTCCAGTTGAACCCCAAAACGACGCAGAAAACCTAGGGTTTTGCCCTAGTTATGTCCAAAATCTATTTGTGCTGGCAAATACGAACCCAAACCCATATTTGTGCTCCGAAACTGTGATTTTTGACCCAGGTGGAAGTTTTTAAGGCCGACTTGAGTGGAGACGAAGAGGAGGAGAAGAAATAAAGAAGAAAATTGCCGGATGGGCATCCCACAAGTTTCAGAAATTGATTTTGAGCCTCCATAAGTTGTTTTTTGGTACAATTTTTTGGAATTTCCTCATGGATCCCCAATTTTTTGAACGCTCGAGGACAAGCTTTGTCTCAAGAGGGGGATAGTGATGGAAATGGGTCTTTTTAGGGTTTTATTAGTCATTTTATTTATTTTTATTTTTCTTTCTTTTGCTTTGTTATTTAAAGGTAAGGGGTAATAATGACATTTTTATAATTTGGGCCTTAGCTTGGAGCCTAAGCTACTCGTCTCCTTTAAATACTCACTTGTAAGCCTCATTTGAGGTAGAATTGAATTTTTTGACAATAGAAAAGAGTGTTTCTTTTTCTAAATTGGGTGTTTAGATATTTTTAGGAACCTTTTGATGGGTGGTTTACGTCAGATAGTGTCAGGGTCGACATGTCTATCAAACATCGGCACATCGACGCAAATATCTTTCTGAGGTTCTTTGCTAGGTGTCGCAGCACATGTGATCCTTTACTGGAGGCCTCCCAAAAGGGTCCTCCACATCATCCTCCAAGTGGGCCTGCTTGTGGTTCGAAACGGGTGGTGGAGTGGAGGGGGGGAATGGAGGTCTTCCACAATTGCATGGATGTCACATATGGGGGAAAGCTCCTCTGGAGCGCTACAAACATTGAAGAAGGAATCCAGGAGGGACTAAACAGCCAGATATCTCGAAGGAACCCTGTCGTATCCCTCCCGGACTTCACATCGTTGTCTGAGTTAACTTGTGAGTTATGGCCCTTGCCATACGGCTATCGACGCCCATTTGGATTCTCATAGAAGAATAAAAGACATTTTCGATCAAAGTTCATTACGATATTTGAAATACAAATAAACTATTTAATCACAACAATTCATAAGTATCATATTATGTTCAAATTATTTACACATTAACATTACCAATACTATAAAGCCTACACTTTTAACATTACTAACATTTCTTTGAAATCTCATACATAAATAAAAGATTGGTAGCGCTAAGACAAATAATAGAAATATTACATGCAATTTTTTTTTGTGAAATTTATATATAATTCTTGAAACAAAGAATAAAAAAAATATTACACACATAAATATAATGCATATGATATATATATATTTCTATGTATATTTTGTTGTTAGTGTATTACAATGTATTTTTGATGCGTGAAGCAAAACTGGCCAATTTTTTAAAAAACAACGATTTTTTTCACTTGGTCCACTTTCTTGTGTCGCCTAGCCCTTAGCGAGGTGCTTAGGCGACGTCAAGGCGTGCCTTTTACAACACATAAATAAACAAAAAAAGTATTAGGGGGTGCTAAGTTAGAGAGAAATGATGTAAAAAAAAAGAATATAAACTTCTTAAGTAAAAGAATAAAGAATAAGAGATTTTATTAGGATATTAGACAACCCTTAATTTTTGTTGGTAAAAATAGTTTCATTGACCATAATGCCCCAATCTCATTCAACTTAACTCAACTCAACAAAGCGTTTTTCCAATTATTTGGGGTCGGCTACATGAATCCTATTTTTCCATTCCACTCTTCCTTACGGGGGCATCCATTGGTTTACGCTGGACGTGTCCAAACCAGTTTAGTCGATTTTCTCTCAATTTATCTTTTATATGAGTTACTTTTATCGTTTCACGAACTTGTTCATTTCTAATTTTATTTTTTCGAGTTTTATCACAAATCCATCTTAGCATTCGCATCTCCGCCACTCATTTTCTGCACATTTTGTTTTTTGGTTGCCCAACACTCTATCCCATATAACATGGCGGGTCTAATGGCCGTCCTATAAAAATTTTCGCAATACGCTGGTAGCTCTTCTCCACTTAACCCAGCCTGCTTTAATCCTGTGAGTAACATCATCACTAATATCTTTGGATAATCGAGCCTAAATAACGAAATTGATCATTTCTGGGTATCTCTTGACCCTCCAATTTCGTATCATCTCCGTTTGTCCTGTCATTACTATTAAAATTTCATACCACATATTCTGTTTTAGTCCTGCTTATTTTAAATCCTCTTATTTCTAGAGTTTCTCCCCATAATTCCAATATAGCATTAATCTTCGTATTAGTCTCATCCATTAAAACAATATCATTTGCAAATAGCATAAACCACTGCACCTTATTTTGTATTTGTGCAGTTCAACTCATCCATAACAAGAGCAAAGAGATAACGACTTAGTGGTAACCTTGGTGCAGATTTGCAGTAATTGAGAATTCACTACTTTCTTCGACTGATGATGTTACTATAGTCATGGTCCCATCATATATATCCTTGATCACATCATTATATCTACGAGTCACTCATTTTTCATGTAGAACTTACCATATTATATCTCTTGGTATCCTATCAGACGCTTTCTCCAAATATATAAAAATTATATGAAGGTCCTTCTTTTTCTTCCTATCCCTCTCTCCATTAATTTTCTCAATAAATGAATTGCTTCCATTGTTGACCTCTAATGCATAAACCTAAATTGATTCTCAGATACGTTTGTTTTCAATCTCAATGTATATTTAATTCTCTCTCAAAGTTTCATTGTTATGACTCACTAACTCAATACCATGATAATTTGAACAACTTTGTATTCCCCCTTTACTTTTATAATAGCTAGCTACAAAAAACACTCTTTCTCCATTCATCTGGTATCCTATTAGTCATTATAATTCTGCGAAAAAATATATTTTCTGGAGTGCCCCTAAGTTCCCCTATATCTAATCTCCTCCCATTATCTGTATTCAATAATCACTCTAAGTAGTGTTTCCATGTTTCTATAATATCATCATCCTTGAGTAGGACTCTCAAATCATTACTTTTAATACACCTAACGTTGTAAAAATCTTTTGTTTTTCTGTCCCTAAGTATAGCAAGCTTATAAATACTTTCTTCCCCTTATTGTATTTTAAATTTTGTATAAAGATTGCCATACGCCTTTAACTTAGCATCTCTTACCATTTTCTTTAACTTCTTTTTTAGCTCATTTATATTTCTCAATTTTCTTCGTTTTTAGTTATTTTCCATGTTTTAAAGCAACCCTTTTTTATTTTTACTTTATTTTGTACTTCTTCATTCCACCACCAAGTTTCTTTAGATTGTGGCCCCCCGCCTTTTGATTCCACAATTATTTCTTTTGTTATTCTCCTAATGCTTATGGCCATCTTATTCCACATTATGTTAGTCTCCTCTGCGGTATTTCATGACGCTTCATTTAATATTTTATCTTTAAATAGTTCTAATTTCTCTCATTTTAAGTTCCACCACCTAGTTCGCGGGTTAATCTTCTCTTTTCGCACTCATGATTGATTTTTAATAGTATATTCAAAACCATTATTCTATATTGTGAGGTTAAGCTCTCTCCCAGGATAACCTGACAACCTTTACATGTTAATCGGTCACCTTTCTTAGTAATGAAAAGGTCTATTTGGCTCTTATGCTCTTATGCGTTTCACTTGTATAAGTTTTTTTTAAAATATGTATGTACTAGTACAAATCATAAGCCATCGAAAAATATAAGATTGAGTCTCCACTGTCATTCCTATCTCCAAAATCATATTCTCCATGCATTTATCTCATATCCTACACGATCTTCTCCTACAAGGCCATTAAAATCTTCCACTATATAGATTTTCTCATCAACGGTTATTTCTTGAATTATTATTTGCAACTCCTTTAACTGTTCTAGTAAATAATTTCACATAATAAGGACAATTTACAAATATTAGTGTTAATTCATAGAATAATATTTTAAGAATTTATAAATGAAATAGGCAAAAGAGCATGCACAATGCGTATGATAGAGTATATACTTATAAAATATAAAATCGTCGAAAGAATATGATAAAATTCCCCACTTCCATGCAACTACTACGTAAAACTTCCCGAAGGGTGGCCATTTACTACTTGTAAAGGTAGTATGTTCATCGTTCCGGTTTGCCATAGCATTTACATAGAGAGGTCTAAAATAAAGTGGGATCAGATTCGAGTATAAAGTTAATATGTCAGTGATAGCTTTATGATTTCTTATTACATATGATGAATTCTTATTGATGGAGTTGGGATAAAGTTGAAAAAGGCGGTAGATGATTTCTCACTAGTCATTTATCTAGGTATTAAAGTTATGAATCGGGTATAGAACTGTAACACGGGTGCCTATTTTAATCACGGGTGATCAGTCCTTTATTAAAATAACCAGGAATTTCATTTGGTTTATTCTTAGCATCATTGCCGAAAACATTTTTTTTATAAATTTCTAATCACCTATGTTAAATTAAGCCGGTGCCAAATTTTATCTTTTCATTAACTTGACGGCATGCGGAATAAAATTAAAATAACCAAACCATCCACAATATAATAATCTGAGTCAATCACACGACATATAGATAAATAAATAATACCGAATAAACCATCGGTTCCCAAAAATAGAATCCAACTATAAGTCTGAAATAAAAACCTGAATCCACAGTCTAATAAATGAACAGAAGTACTGAATAGTCTAGAGGGGCAACATGCCCAAATAAAATACTGAACGAACCTCCTAAACTAGGAATGAATAACAGAAGCGTCTAAAGCAAATCCTACAAGCCTCCACAACTGCTGCAGCTACGCATCTTTGAAACGAATCATCCAGCTTGGCATCATTGTGGCTGGACACCTAAAATGTTTTTGAAAAAATATGTTGACACGGGTCAGAGCCCAAAACCATTTGAAAAATATTTAGCAAGTAATTAAGATGCAACAATTAAATATGCATTAACTTTACTCATATTTAAGCGAGTGTCGCACTCTCTTGAGATGTAGCTCACCCCTCAACTAATGTGCACACCTATCGCTTGCCTCCTAACCTAACTTGCCTTGTTACATTTCTTTCTATCATGCTACTCTAACCCGAGTATTCCTTACTTTGATTCGTAAGTTGTTCTTCTCGTTAACTTATTTTATCATTTCAACATTAATTACTCATATAACGTACACACTAGTTATATATGAAATACTAATCATATAACATTCACACTAGTTATATTTGAAATACATTCACACTATGTATTTTAACCCGAATTGTCAACTCCATTATATACGTATGAATATACAACAACAATCACACACATCGCATATAATAACCATCGTTCCGAGCATTAACTCACCGGATGTTTGTCTCTATAATGCTATCATATTCTAGGTATGCTCACTCGAACCTGGTTACCATAAGTCAGACTAGCTCACAGCGAACTTTGGTAAAAAATATCGCAAACATAGTGGAGGCGGTCATATTTCCTGGAGAGAGACCGAATCATACTCAAATCGGCTCATCTCGAAAATAAAGCACACGATAAAATACCGAACGATATGACCCGGGGACTGTACTCTCCTGCATTCACTAGCCAGGGGATTCACGCACATCGCGCGACCTCCGATGGGTACTAGAGGGGTATGCTTTCACACAAAACACACACACACACACACACACACACACACACACACACACATATATATATATATATATATATATATATATATATATATATATATATATATATACTCACTCTAAATCAGAATATATATATGATTAAAAAATGAATCCGGCTAACTCGTGTCTTAACACCCATAGCACTAGCCCATAATCCCCAAGTCTAGTTCACGACTCTTAATTAGTTACATTCCCATCCTTTAATTAAAATACAATAGCGTTACCCTAGTAAAATGCCCGGACTTACCCAACAAGCCCGCCCGTCGTATAATCATTCAAGTTTATCAAGTAACATCACTCCGATAAAACACCCGGACTTAATCCAACAAACCCGTTCATTTATTCCCGAATTTAACTCATCGGTTCAATATTTAACTTTATCGTCAATTATCTCTCTCACGATTTCTAATATTCAAATTTAATTACCCACTCACCCCAGGCAATAAGTCTCTTTAAATCACCCTACTAAACTCTCTCAGTCCTATAGGGCTTACCAATTTGCTTGGAACTACCCGGAATTTACCCAATAATCAAATCCCAAAATTATCCAAATCATCTTTCATCGATCGATAGATAATCCCAAACTACTCAAGTTATGGTTCCAATAATTTATTTCTAAGTTTTACATAGATCTTTCCAGACATCTATGGCACGCAATCTAATTCTAAGTAAAATTAAAATGGCACAAGTTTAAAGTAACGTCAATAATTCTGGCAGATTGTCATCTTATGTTCATCAATAATTAAACACTAAGTTTTTCAATATTCATGTTCTTCAACCAAGAGCCCAACAAGATTCCGTCTTTATGTATCTTAAAACTAAAATTTCGAAATATAATCTAATTGCAACAATCATAAATGGTTTTACTTCATCAATTGATCATATAAACTACACATGATATCAATTTCATCAAAACCCCCCATTTACATGTTGAGAACCCTTCCCAAAATTTCTTTTGTTCTACACCTACCATGATATATGAACATGAGCTTTTGCAATCTAAAACAGAAGCAAGTTAATTACTTTCCTTTCTAGGTTTGTCGGGTCTGATTGACGGATCGATGATCGCACGCCCAATTCCTCCATGAATTTGTCCTCTAAAGTCTCTTCTTTTCTCCCTTCCCTCATCTCTCAATTTCTAGGATTTAGAGTTTGTTTGATGGCTGCCTCTAACTCTAAAACTTAGGTTAAATATCCTTAATCCCGAAATTAGGCTAACGGTCCAAGCCCAAATGACCCGAATACCCCCGTGTGGGCCCGATTATGTCTAAAATGACCCCGGGACCCAATTACTATCCCTGGGCACATTATTTTGACTATCTCGACCTATCCGTTACCAACTGTGGCCTCGAAATCGCCATCAGAGTCACTCTACAATAATTTCTTTTCTCGGCCTCATATAGTCTACACGCGACTCATGGTTGAGATAAAACACTGCCATGTCACTATCACTCGTTAAGACGTAAAATAATCATTTACTTATAAATATTCAGAAATATGGGGTGTTACATACTTCCCCCCCTTACAATGAAACTTCGCTCTCGAAATTTGGATAAGTTTGGTACTAATAGCTGCGGATACCTCAACGCCCAACATCCATTATTATTTGTTACAATTTAGAATCCATTATTATTTGTTTGCTCTGTTTTTTGTTGCTTTTGATGTTCAAATGGTTTTTCTTTATCCATGGGCAATGAGTTTCGATTTATTGGGTGTATATGTATTTATAGAAGCTTTAATTTTCGTGCAGATTTAGCTGACCGAGTCTGTCTTATTTAAATGCAGATGGTTAGAATGTTGGACATACTGTCAGAATATTTGTCATTCAAAGGGTTCAAATTCCAGAGGCTTGATGGCAGTACAAAGGCTGAATTGCGCCAGCAGGCTATGGAGCATTTTAATGCTCCTGGGAGTGATGATTTCTGTTTCCTTCTTTCAACCCGTGCTGGTGGCTTAGGTATCAATCTCGCAACGGCGGACACTGTTATAATATTTGACTCAGATTGGAATCCTCAGAATGATTTGCAGGTTTGGGACAGTATGAGGCCTATTTTCCTTTTGTGTTATCAACTTCTTAATTAAAATGTTTGAAAGGTTTTCTCATAGTTATACTATCTTCTTTTCCTTGGATTAGGCAATGAGTAGAGCTCACAGGATCGGACAACAAGAAGTTGTTAACATTTACCGGTTTGTTACAAGTAAAAGTGTTGAGGAGGATATTTTGGAGCGTGCTAAGAAGAAGATGGTATATTAATTAGTATACGCCTTGTTTTCCCCCTTTTGCACTGCTTCTATATATAGTTGATCTTTTCGATGCGTAGTAATTAATGCTTGAAGTGCTCATATACATATCTGTTTAAAATGGCATGTTTGCCTAATAGTAGGCTAGTTGTAAGAGACTGATTAAATACACAATGGCCTGATGCCGAATTGTAATCGATTAATATCTGTTAATGCATGGTTGTTTTGGATGCATCTAATTTTTAATTATATTTGCATATACACAAAATTGTCGGCATATATAGATTCTATATATGCTTTTTTCCCCTTACCTTTTTTTGTGTTTATGAAAGGTTCTTGACCATTTGGTGATTCAAAAACTAAATGCTGAGGGCAAGTTGGAGAAGAAAGAAGCGAAAAAAGGGAGTGCCTTCGACAAAGTAAGGACATGGAGCATAATTATTTATGTAACTTAACCTTATTGTGGATTTACACCTGAATACCCTTAAATAGAATTTTTCATTAAAGGTATGGTTTCACTACTTCATTGATAGAGTAGGCTGTCGTCTTACTTGTGGCTTTTCATGATTGTAGAATGAGTTATCAGCAATCTTGAGGTTTGGGGCAGAGGAATTATTTAAGGAAGACAAAAATGATGAAGAAAGCAAAAAGAGGCTTCTTAGTATGGATATTGATGAAATTCTTGAAAGAGCGGAGAAAGTTGAAGAGAAAGGAGCTGAGGAGGAGGAAGGACATGAATTGCTGAGTGCTTTTAAGGCAAGGATATTGAGACTGTCAATGGGTCGATTTATGTGTGGATCTAGGGAGATCCAAACTTGGGTTCAATTATGAATTCTAATCCACTGGATTGGTGTGTAATTGGCCTGATTGGAGTACGAGTCTCTTAAAAATTGTCTTGAATTCATTATAATTTAGAATGCATGAATTTATACGATATGCGTGTATATATAGATATTACTTGTAGATTAACTTAATATGTCATGGTATTTTGGTAATATTGACATATTAACTTTGATGATATAGTTATTATTTATATAATTTGAATATTTATAATATTATTGATTCAACCTAATTCGAATTCGACTCAATCGTAGTTGATTTTGTAATTCTATTTCAGACATGAGCGTTATATCTTCAGCAGTTCTATAGTTCATACCACTAAGATAGGACTTTACTCGGTGATTGGATAGAGTCTTTCTATTGAGAAATATGACCTTTTTTTTCTCCGGTGTGTGTGTTGGGGGGGGGGGGGGGGGGGGAGCGCTTGTACCTAAGTCTGCTCTACGATGTATTCTTACCTTTTTTTTGTCATTCTGTTCAGGTTGCTAATTTCTGTACTGCTGAAGATGATGGAAGCTTTTGGAGCCGCTGGATTAAACCAGATGCTGTTGATCAAGCTGAAGTAGGGATTTGGTTATTGTTCAACTTTAAGTTTGAAGACTATAGCTTCACTTCTTCCATATATTGCTTCATAAACTTGTAATCATATTTTGAAGGAATCTACTTATGATTTTTTTCCTTTAGGACGCTTTAGCTCCTCGAGCTGCAAGAAATAGTAAGAGTTATGCAGAAGCTAACCCACCCGAGAGAAATAATAAAAGGAAAAAGAAGGGTGTGGAGTCTCAAGATCGAATCCCAAAGCGCCGCAAGGCGGATTATTCTGGCTATTCAGCACCAGCAATCGAGGGAGCTGCTGCTCAAGTGAGAGGATGGTCATATGGGAATCTGTCAAAAAGAGATGCTACACGTTTTCTTCGAGCCGTGAGATTCCACTTCTCTTATGAATTATATAACTTTGTGCTCAGGGTTACACCAATAGTGGATTTTCTTGAACTTAAGATGAATTTAATGATTATACTCTTCTCCTCCTTGACGTTGAACCTTTTTCCCTTTGTTGATAAATGTGTCAATTGACGCAGTTGTTGAATAATTATTAATGGATATAATATTAGAAATTATTCTCGAATGTGATTAGTCGGGCACACTCGGTGAAACCACTTCTCATCAATTGTATCTTTTTAATCTTTCCATATAATCACTTGCCTTCAACTAACCAATTAGGTTTTAAAGTCAACTCTCAATTCATATGTACATGTTTGTGCACGTGCAAGTTCCCAAAAAATTAGAATCTTATTTACGAAAGTTCTGTCTTTTATAGCTTGTCGTTTTGTCACTTGTTTCCTCCCAAAAGTAGTTAATATAATCGTAGATTTTTTGAAAGCAAAGCTACAGAAAACTTAATGGCACTGTTGTTACATTAGAACATTGAATTGGCCCCAGCTGACATGAGAGAAAAAGTGAATGTCATGTTAAATATGTAAACCTTTGGGGAAGGTCTATGAGTAAATTTACATATATATATATAGAGAGAGAGAGGAAGTCTCACCTACATCATGCACTATACATCACACCGTACATCATACCTAATTCCAGGCCCTAGAAAGCTTTTTTTTCAAATTTTATATTTTTACCTTGAAATTAACCTTCAAATCAACCCAGATGCAAAAAATTAGGTCAAAATACATTTTGTAGCTATTTTTAAAAAATTCACAAAAAATGCTGGCGCAGACCCTTATAAATAAGGTATATTTAGCAGTTTTTTGTGGATTTTTTAAAAATAGCTACAAAATGAATTTTGACCTAATTTTTTGCATATGGGTTTATTGGAAGGTTAATTTCAAGGGAAAATTATAAAATTTGAAAAAAAAAAAATTTAGGGCCTAGAATTAGGCGTGATGCATGGGTGATGTATAGAGCATGATGTACTATAGCATGACTCTATATATATACCTGAATTTAATGTAATATTGCTTAACATTTGTAATTATCAAGGATTGGGTTGGAATGAGATTACGTTAGAGCTTTTTTGGCTTCATATGGTACTATAATTAGTATAGATTGTAATCAACAATAACTTTCTTAAAACATACATTTCACTACTAGAAATGAGAGGCATGCATACATCAAGGGTAACGAGCTATATTAGAAAAATGCATTACGTCTATTATTTTGAATCCTATTTTCTACTATGCCAAGTAAGATAAAGTTGGGAATATTTTTATATCGAAATGGTATCTGATAATAGAATAAATATAAATCACTATAGCTAAAACAAAAAAGATTTTAATTAATTGAACATAAACTTATTGGTATTACTCTGTCGTCGTGGGGTGCATTCTTTGACTTTGATATCAGATAACTGTACCCCTGGATTATTTTTTGAGCTTTGGCAGCACCTATACATTTGTGCTACAAATCCTTTGGCACCATATTTTGTTTGTCAAATAGAAGTTGTGTTATATTGCGAAGTATCTGCAGCTCTTGCTCTCTTTATACACATACATTTTTATAGCCTTTGTGTGAAAATTAATGTTGATTGCACTGGAAATCTACTCTCTCTCTCTCTCTCTATATATATATATATATATATATATATATATATATATATATATATATATATATATACTTTGGTATATCTTCCATATAATTTTTAATTTTAATTCTCGTATGAAATCAGGTTAAAAAGTTTGGTAATGACAGCCAAATCAGCTTCATAGCGGCAGACGTTGGTGGGTCAGTTGAAGCTGCTCCAAGTGATGCACAGATTGAGCTATTTGATGCGCTGATTGACGGCTGTAGAGAAGCAGTTGAAGGAGGAAATCTGGACCCAAAGGTTATTTTTATATATATTATACTGGTGCATGCATATTGTGTTCCTTGAAGCTTTTATATGTCGTGAGAAATACAAGAATGTAGTAGGCTAACATTTAATATGTTATTTACTTCTTTAGGGACCTCTTTTGGATTTTTTTGGCGTCCCTATAAAGGCTGATGATCTATTAAGCCGCGTTGAAGAACTTCAACTGCTAGCAAAGCGCATTAGCCGCTATGCTAATCCTATCTCACAATTCCAAGCATTGATGTACCTCAAACCTGCAACGTGGTCTAAAGGTTGTGGCTGGAATCAAAGTATGTTTTTACGCTCTTTCTAAATCAGTATTCACTCCTTTTCTTAAAGAAAATTATTCGTCTATTAGGCATTTGATGCATTATATATCTCCCTGTTGACATCCTTATTAAGAGGATGATGCAAGGTTGCTTCTGGGAATTCACTATCATGGATTTGGCAATTGGGAAAAAATAAGGTTAGATGAAAATCTTGGGCTTACAAAGAAGATTGCTCCAGTGGAGCTTCAACATCACGAGACTTTCCTACCGCGAGCTCCCCAGTTGAAGGAACGGGCTTCTCAACTTCTTGAAATGGTTGGTGTTGTTAATTGACAGTTTAAGCTTGCTCAGTATATTTCTCTGGTTGGCACTGCACTACCTCCGTTCCAAATTACTCATGTTCTTATCAGTCCACAAAGATATCTGGCCTTTTTGGTTGTCTATTTTTTAAACTGAGATAGCATTGTGTGGTCTTACTTGTAGCAGAAAGTGACTTGACATGAACAACTTATTCCTAATTGCGCAGCAAACCAAATTGGAAACTTGATGGAATTAGATTTCAATTTCTGATAATTGGCTTAAACTTTGAATCAAGTTCCAGGAATATGAGAGTTTTTTTTGCAGTCAAATTTATTATTCAGTAATAACTGAATACAACTAAGCACAATACCCTCTTTATTACAAAACAAAAGACAGAAGCGCCGTTAACCTATTAACATCTTATTTTTAAAGAAAGATGAAAACAGAGTAAATTTAGTTTTTTATGATTGCACTACTCTCCCTCTTTGGTGAGATTTGTCATCGACTTTTGAATAAACTCTGAACCACATTCAAGCCATAATGTATCTAGTTTGTTTTGTCAAGTATAAGATAATATTTTTTTAATGATATATTTGAATAGTTTTTAGGGTTTACTTGTATCATTTTTTCTTGTTAGAGTAACCTTGACACCAAGTTCCTTCGGTCTTGTATTCTCTCTTTTGTAAGAATGAATGAATGGTAGAAACGAGAATATATACTCACCTCAATTTTGTAGCGGTGAGGAACGAAAAACTATATGCAATGAGATGATCATGTTACCTAGAATGCTGATTGTATTGGTACGTGGAACGGGAACGTAGTACGAAGTACACTAAAATATGGTATGCTGAGGGGTGGGCTTGTTTAAAACATGTTGTTCAAATTAGTTGAGCTATTTCCAAATACTACGGTGATCAAATGGTTGAATTGATTAAAACTGTTTAATATTGTTAGAATATGCAAAGCTTTGGAATTCGTTTTGGCAATTGTTCATGTAAACGTGTCTATAGTCCAATATTTAAAATATAATATAATTATTCTTGTAGACACGTCAAATAATCATATTGTAACTTTTGTTTATGATACAATTTAGAATTTCGCTCAACTTTATTGGGTAGGAATATTTCTTCGATCGCTAATTTTAGTGTATTGAAATGGAAGTGTACCATATATTAGATGGCTGGTACCAGTATGTAAGTCGCTAGGATTTTAGTATTTTTTGGCAACAGTGGGGATGGAATTTATTGAATATATATAGCCTCCATGTCTATCATCATGCCAGCAATCTTTGGAGGCAATAAAAATAAAAATAAGAAGCACTTTCTCGTAGGTATGCCATGGAATAATTTGGGTTGAATATCTTGTAAGACAGGCGAATTAGGTTATTCAATGATCTTCTTTTGGGTAATTTTAACCTAGTCTCATCTTTACATTGCTGTAAGCGACACTACATCCTTGGACACATCAGGTTGCATGGGCTTAGAAGGGCAGATTTGCGACTTCAAACTCCTGTTTCTTCTAGTCTTTTCAGTAAATATATGGCTATGTATTTCATGGAAAAAATTGGGTTGAATCTCTTGCAAGACATGGGGATTTGGTTGTTTAAAGTGTAGAAAATCAATGCTTTGAACAGATGCATGTGTTCATGAGTAACCATTTCATCCAACTTCCTCTCATTGCACCACCTGATTTTTTTTGTGTTTCGAAAAAGTGCATTGCCTTTTAGTTCTCCCCTTTATGCCCTTATTACTTCTAGATTTTTACACTTATCATTTTCTATGTAGGATGGTGTTTCAAGTGAATAGTAGGATCTTTATTTTTAACTCCACGTGTCAATTTGTTAAAATATGCTCAAAAATATTTGTCTTGAGATTCCAATTAATTTGGTGAAATTTATTTAACTAAACCTTTACATGTGTTCGACAATTATAATATGCGTGCAAATATCTGGTTTTTTTTTTTTTTTTAAAATTAGTTGAGTCGTACAATGAAACTTTGGGAGATAGTGATTGCTCATTGATTGAGACCGGATAGACAATCAATTTGGGCATATGGCTTGAGGACGACCAGTGTTAGTGTTGATGTTACCCGTAGGATTAAAGTAGGTTGAATCAATTAGAGACTACCATACCATATGGTAGTATATCCAGAAATACCTCGTTCTAGATAATTAGAAAATGAGCATTTTTAAGATGGATGTGTAGTATGAGAGGATAAAAATAGAAATAAACCTATTTGTGAAATTGTCGAAGTAACTCGTATAGACAATAGAATTGAGAGAAAATCTCCTTAGATGATTTGACCACATTCAACATAGACCACAAGGAAGGAAAAGTGAATTTGTTGATATTGATGGTAAGACTAGGGAAGAAGTAAAACTAAATTGACTTGGTGAGCAATTGTTAAGGACATGGTGTTATGTTGTTAACAAAGACTTCGCCTTAACACAACGGAATGGAGAAATTTGATACATGTGGCGGACCCCTTACTTAGGAAAATGCTTTGTTTTAAATCAGTTGAATGAATTGAGGCTCTGTTTCTGGTGAATCAGTGGTGAAATTTGTCAATTAAACTCGTACATGTCTTTGTTATTCTCTGTTGTTCTAAAAGTCTGACTAGGCATTGGGTGGTACCTCGGGTACTTGCCTAGTCATCTTATTTGTCAGCGAAGTACCAATATATTGTTTTCACTGAATGTACGATATGATATCTTCTCCATCCGTCTCACTTACCACCTCTTGTGACCACCATCTATGAAGCACGGACACTCTTGCGAAGGTAGCGAATCCAATTTAGTACGCGGGACATGCTCGGACACGCCGTGGACACACTCGGAAACAGGTGTCTTTTTTCCTGACACGTTTGGGAAATGAATTATTTTTTTGAACACGCTGTGGACCCCTTTTTTGGTATTTTGAAAACTTATAGTTGTATAAGATCCAACATCGGATGAAAAGCATAAAAAAATTATAATTAAATTATAAGAGATGAATATTAGTAATGGTATTTTTTAACAAAAACTCCACCTCATCGAGCATAACTTTGCGAGCAGAAAACCGTACACTGAACAGTGTGTTTTGACATGATTTTTGCGTCAAAGTTTATCCACAAATTCTTGTTATTATTGTATTAATTTTTTTTCTATTTCTTGTTGTACATCTGATTTCATATGCTCAAATCTGTGTATATCTGATCTTATCCCTGTGAATATCTAATTATATTTATCAAATTTCTGAATTTTCATGTCAAGTATTTCTAATTACGTTTCTATGGAACAAATTATGTTTTATTATATATATATATATTTATTTATTTATTTATTTAAAATACAAATTATACGTATCCCTAGCGTATTGTTTCCTGCATTTCGAAAAAATTGAGTATCGCTTATCCAGAGTCGCGTTGTATTCCATGCCACGTGTCAAGTCGGTGCTCCATAGACCAACATTGAACATCGTAGAGGAGGACGAGTAGGAACCCCTGGGTTTCTCACTAGGCTTGTATTTTTGGTTGTATTGAAATTGTGTGGAACATTTGGTTGGGCAACTCCTAATCCTACGAGGCAGTAAAGTTTGATTTATTGGTTGTACCTATCTGCATGGCATTGAAAACATTGAAGAATGCTCCAAAATTACCCAACCCATCATGGGTTGGACAAAGCACTTCTAAAAAAAATAAAAAAAATTATGTTTTTCTTTTGAAAAAATATGTCTAATGTCGATGGGCTGCCTAGACGATACTCTCCCTACCGTCCTCTTAGTGGATTTTAGAGCATTGATTACCCAGCATATCATGCTACAAGTGGCTTACAAATGCAGGCTCTCTCCTTGCCAGTAGGGACAATTAATTAGGGTGCATTAGGGAGGGATAAGCAAGTTGCTTGCTAATATTATAACACATCATTCATGGATATTGATGTAATAGGTTATATATAGTTGATTCGATAATCATTACTGTCATTGTTCCAAGTATAATGTGAATATATTGTTACCAGGAAGTTCCGGCTGTTGGTGGAAAAAATTCGAATTTGAAAGTTGGCCGTAAAGCGTTAAAGAAGCCAAGGGAAAATCTTCAGGAAGTATCAGTGTCTCGCAGCAGAGGCAAGCAACGGAAACCCGGAGGATCTCCTAAACTTAAAGTCCAAATGAATAAGCTGAAAACTCCAAAATCCTATAAAGTTGAACCCTTGATTAAAGAGGAAGGTGAAATGTCAGATAATGAAGAAGTATATGAGCAGTTCAAGGAAGTGAAATGGAGGGAATGGTGTGAAGATGTCATGGCTGATGATAGAAAGACCCTTACACGTCTCTACAGGTTGCAGACTACTAGTGCTGATCTCCCCAAGGAAAAGGTTTCTATCTCTCTCTCTATCTCTCTCTCTCTCTCTCTCTCTCTCTCTATATATATATATATATATATATATATAAATAGCTGTCTTTCTATATCACTTGATATTTGTGCTAAATTGTATTTTTCGTTGATCTATTTTTTTTTCTCATCTTAATTATTCAGGTGCTTTCCAGAGTTAGGAATTATTTGCAGCTTCTTGGACGAAGGATTGACCAAATTGTTACAGGCCACGAGGAGGAACCACATAAGCAAGAAAGTATGCCATTTTAACACACACACACACACACACACACACACACACACACACACATACATATATATATATATATATATATATATATATATATATATATATTTGGGATAACGTATTTTTCACATTGGTGAAAAGTAAAATGATGAAAAGGATTTTCTTCTATTCAGAATTGAATTCTGCTCACTATGTTGGCATAATTTACATAATTATAACGTGTACACTATTTTATGAACAAAAACTTCCCCATTTTGCTTTTCACTCAGGTGACAAACATTTCACCCAACCAAACGAGGCCTTAAAATGTTTTGACTAGTTGCTATTTTTGTCTGGTCCTGCCTTTTCTGAATACATTCATATGTGATTGCACTATTTGATAACTTCATTCTTGATCATCAAAAAGAAAGTTACAAATTGGGAAGTTTCATGTATATCAGGGATGACAACGCGACTCTGGAACCATGTATCATACTTTTCAAATTTGTCTGGGGAGAGACTTCAGCAGATATATTCCAAACTAAAAGTGGAACAAGGGACGGCAGCAGTAGTGGGGCCTTCTCACAACAATGGTTCTGCTGAGAGGGGAAGAGTTCACAAAAATGAGACTTCCAATCAAACATCTGTACTATCATTTAAGGGTTATGATACGGCGAAATTCGAAGCATGGAAACGAAGGAGAAGAGCTGAAGCTGATGCAAATTCCCTAATTGTTCAGCCCTCGAATCAAAGGCCTTTGGTGGGTAATGGTGGTATCTCTTCTGGTATTCTTGGTGCCGGACCATCTGAAAACAGACAACACATGAATAGTGACAGGCCTTATAGGATGCGACATAATGCTTTTCCGTCAAGACAAGGTTTCTCATAGGCCTGCGTAATTCAATGAGAACGAATAGACAAGGTTTCTTATAGGCCTGCATAGTCCGGAGATGGAAGCCCTTCAGTGGTTGTAGCTTTTTTGGGTCATCAAGATTCTCTGGATTTCTTTCCTTCCCATGGGAATATATATATATATATAGGGTTCCTTCCACAGAATGTTTAAGCTGATTTGACAGCTGAGGATTGCATCTGTTTAAGCAGGTGGCTGTGGTTTAAAGATCCGTTGATGTGTGCAGGAGCTGACTTTAAGGGAACATGCACTACATGGAATTTTTTTTCCGCACCCCTATTCATTTTTTCTTTTCCGCTTCTTTTCTTTCATATAATTCGAGTCACTAATTTCTTTACGTATATAGTGGATAGTCAAAAGGGGTTCTCTGTCATTTGAGATACACTTATACAAGGAAGATATTTTGTATGTAGTATGCCTTGGGAAAGTGTACATTAACCAGTTTTGCTTTTTGAAAATCTGAATCTGTTCCCTATGCAAATCGTTCCTACAATTTATCCTCTTTTAAGTTATAAACATCACATTGCCGTTATACAGCTTTATGATATTTCAAAAGTTCACATTTACAGTTACTCTCAGGCAAATTATATCATAGTTAATATGGATTGGTTGTGCACCTTTGGTCTTGAATTTATTTGTTCTACGTCTTGGATGTGACCTCCAACTTGGAATTTTTTTTGAGCTTGAAATCTTTGGTCAGCTTTTTTTTATATTTCCTACTTTATTGCTTATTAGATTATCAGAGTGCTTGATTAAAATTCATAAATTTGAAGGAAACATTTTTCCCTTCAATTTTAGCCTCCCATCTTTATCAACACATGAGATCAAGAGCTCCAACATCATGCGATGTTCAGCTTTTACTACCAAGGTAATGTCGTAATTTCAGGGTATTATATATTTTACTTTTTGAAGCAGGACTCTTAACCCGAAACAGAACTTTGGATGCATGGAATATAAGGTAAATGTATTATTGTGCTCCTTTTTAGCGGTTTTTTTTTGTTATTAGGGCAGGTGAGGTGATCACTGTGCCAGAAGGGTAATATATGACTCCAGGTATTTGATTAAGCCCCAACTTTACTAGCAGATCTTTTTGTCATATATTTTTATTTTTAATATCTAAGGTTTGGGCCAAAAATTGGCTAGACGTGAGTTTATGGTCAGCAACAGTGCATGTTAGATGAAGGTTTTCGGAGGGTTATAAGGTGAACGTTAACTTGTGGGGAAGTGTTGATATATTTCTAATATCTGCATCAGAGGGTTGAACTCTGAACTCTTATTCAACTTGAATGGCTTTGTGCGCATGTTTATCCCGTTCACTTGTTCCACATTTCCCCCTGGGTTCACTTATGGATAGTACTATTTTGAGTATATCGGGCATTGATCTCAAACTAGGGTCTCTGCAACTGTATTTTATGCCCAGTGATTTCTTTATCTGTAGCCTATTTGAAATGTTATTTCTTGATTGGTAGGTCTTACATGGTTTGTATTTCGTAAGTACATGCTTTTTGGTATTTACTTGTAGTGCTTTCTTGAAATTTCATATTGGCAAGTTTACATATATTAGGATCTTGTGATTCTATAAGAGATCGAAAAACAGGCCTGACTGAACATCTTTTTTTTTTTTTTTGAAGAGTTTTTTTATGAATTTGAAATTGTGTATGCGAATTTCTCATGTGAGCCTCTAGAAAAGCAAAAGAACTCAATTATATTGAGAACGATACTTCAGTTGGCAAATGGGCACATGCATTGAAGTAGCAAGCATAGCATGTATCCCTGTGAAGGAGAGAAAATTCTATGTACCCCATCATTTGGGACCAAAGGCTTATTATGTTTCCATAGCAAACTCTGTTTATTAATTTTTGCGAAGTTAAAAGCAGCCTAGTTTAAAAAAAAAAAAGCAACCTATGATTGCCACAAAGCAGTCGGTTTCTAATTTGGTCGCAGATCGCGGCTAGGTAGAACCACTAGTGCTAAAGTATTTCAATTTTAAAATCGGAGTGAATCTTAGTGTTTTTTTTTATTTTTTATTTTTTTATTTTTTTATTTTTTATGCAAGAGATTTGAAGCATTGCATGTTACTTAAAATTTTTCTACTTGGGTAGGGAATATCCATGTGCTTGTTTGTACCTAGCATTGAATTGTAACTAACCTCTTAAATCATATAACTAACCTTAAAAAAGGGGGTACCAAACCGCTTGCAACAATTCTTGGTTTGACACGTAAATGAATTGATAAAGTTCCTTCCAAAGTGTACAGTTCTCTATCCATTTGGTACACATTCATTTCAATATTTTTTATTGCATTAGTCGGTTACCCTTCTCCCAAACATGTCCCTTGGTTTCCATCTCTCCGCTCCGTAAGCAAAGGGAAAGCTAATCAACAACTTCATTGTTAAAAAAAACAAAAAAAGTCTTTAATATCCTTTTTATAAGTGGCAGCTCATTTTAGATAATACCCATTCTTCATTTTCCAAACTTGAATGGAACATTTTTTTTCCTTAACTGTTTGTCCATGAAATTTTTGTTCATATCTAACCCTTCTCCCAAATATATCCATGGGTTTATGTCTCTCCATATACACAGGGAAAGCTAATTGACAACTTAAATAGTAAAAGGAAAAAGAAACATTTAATATCCTTTGTAGAAGTTTATAAATGGTAGCTCACTCTAGATAATACACATTCGTTGTTTTCCAAACTAGCATGGCACTTTTTTTTTCCTTCTGTGTTAAATTTTTTTGCTCATATCTATGGGGATTTCAGCCAGAAATGGATTTGGGCAGCATTGAAGAGATGGCGATGGTGCACTAAAACAGCTAACACCCCAAACATAAGTTTCAAAACATTCCACATCGTAAATAAAAGTGGGGTCGTCACCGTCATGCAAAACCAGATCGGCACAAAATTTACCCATATAGTGATAAAACATTCCTCTTGGATATGGTGTTAAACAGTTGGAAAGGTGGTGTGAAGGTGAGTTGGATACAGGTAGCAGTGAGGGTTTGTGAGACGTTTGAAGTTCGAGGTGACGGTACTTTGTGCTTGAGTGAATCGTGTTCATAACCCATTAATATATTACATTAATGATGAATTCATACATGTTTTGAAACACGTGTGATGAGAGTGAGGTAACAGTGAACAAAATGAGAGTGAGGTTCCATGACAATATATTTGTGTTTGTTGATGTATAGGTAAAATTGTCTACAAAGTATGTCGTCTAATTCTGTGTGATAAGATGGCAAAATGAATAAATACTTGGGCGGTGTTTGATAGGTTAGTCTAAATTTGGAGATCGATTAATGTGTTTTTTTTTTCTATTAAGTTGCAACCTCTCCTTGGTTCCAGCTCATACTATTTGTTGAAATGACTTCAGATGAGAGAAAGAGAGGTTTATGGGTTTAGTTTTGGGGTCGCGTGAGGTTTGAGATGGTTTGTTATATATACATGTATCTAATATAAAAAAAATAAAACGAAATTACCTAATGCGAAAATCCAACAACAAAAATTAACGTGGCTGAGTCGCGGAGTAGGTCGCTTTCTTTGAGGTGTTTCGCAGCTATGCCCAAAATTTATGATGCAATCCTTATAATGCCCCGTCGCCCTCAGGATAAAACAACCCAAAGTCGAAAACAATTTCTCACTCAGAAAACTATACACGATAGTAATTTGGTTTACTATCACCCATTTAATATTAGTTGCACAATATCACAATATTGTCTATTGTAGTCGTGGGTACGAAATATTTTCATGAGAAACTATTTTCAGCAAAAGTATTTGTTTTTGAGAGAGTGATTTTTTGTAGGGAATTTTTTTTTTTGAGAAAAATTATCTGTTTTCTTTTCTTCTTGTTCTTAAAATCAATTGCTTTTAAGGGGAGAGATTTTAGGATGAAAAGAGGGAAGGTATCTCCCACCTTTTTTAAAGCATATCTTTAAAAGAAAAATCTGCAAACAATAGCTTATCTCTCTATAAAGTAGTCTTCTTTTTTTCAATGTTTGCATAATCTCAAAATGGCTTTTTGTTCCTACAACCCCCTTGTAAATTTTGAAAAACATATTTATTTTGCAATAATTCATAGAATTGTGCATAAGCAAATGTGTCTTTCGACTTGTGATTCAAAATATACTAGAGTAACCATAGTTTGAACTCTATCGCTGACAACATCCCACATAAAACCCTACTTGGTAGCCAACACGTGAGCCAGGTGCTTCTATCTCAGTATATTGAACGCTCTTGGAAATTTATCCAAAATTAACATAGAAATCGACCTCATTTCCATATTCACATAGGTGAATCTATCAGGGATACTCCTATAGCTAGATACCCCACTCAAAATAGAGCTATAGATCTTCATTAAGAGTTATAATTAACTCAACCTCAACTTTAGGATGCTCCATATGGATGAACTCGGAGTAAAATCCTGTATACAAATAATTAACATGATTCAACCCATATCACTTGTGACTTGTTATTACCCGTTGAACTTATTTCTTGAGATTTCTAGTCTATATGTTGGGTTACCATCACAAGTGACTCAAACATATAAGGACTTTAGTCTCATCCCTTTCGAGTTGTTCCACACATTTTCTCTTGCTAGTCCTTTCGTCAAAGCATCAGTCAAATTTTCCTCAGACCATATATGATCCACTCTCATAGCACCTGTAGAGATAAACTCTCTAACGGTACTATGTTTGTGACGTATTTATCGCTTTTTACCGTTATTGTAACGGTTCTCGACTTTTGTAATAGCCGCGGTACTATCGCAGTGGATTAGAACGGCTGGTATCAGTCTCTCCCATAATGAGATATCTCACAGAAGGTTTCTCAACCATCCTACCTCCTCATTCGCTGTAGATCATGCTATCATTTTCGATTCCATCGTCGACTAAGCCAAAATAGTTCGTTTCTTAGACTTTCATGAAACTGCACCACCAACAAAACTAAATATGTATCCACTAGTTGTTTTGGAGTCATCAAGTAAGGTGTTCCAATCAGCATCACTAAATCCTTCAAGGATAATGGGGTGCTTTTGATAGTGTAATTCGAGGTTCATCGTCCTTTTAAGGTACTGTATGACCCTCTAAGTAGCATGCTAATGCTTCATACGGTCTACTGGTAAATCTACATAGTACTCCTACAACATAAGTTATATCAAGTCTAGTGCAATCTGTAGCATAACATAGGCTACCAATGATGCTCGTATACTCAGTTTGGTTAACACTGTCACCAGTGTTCTTGAATAACTTTACACTAGGATCAAATGGAGTACTAGAAGATTTATAGTTAAAGTAATTATATTTCTTTAGAATTTTCTTAAAATAATGAGATTGGTCGAAAGAAATTCCCTTTTCAGACCTAGTAATTTTAATTCCCAATATTATACTAGCTTCACCCATATCCTTCATATCAAAGTTGACACACAATAAAGATATAAGATTATTTACAACATGAATATTTGATCCAAATATAAGAAAGTCATCATAAAGACATATGATAGTGCAAATACTATTTTCACATTTATAATAAATGCATTTATCACTTTCATTAATTCTGAACCCATTAGAGATGGCTAAGCTATCAAATTTATCATGTCAATGTTTAAGTGCCTATTTTAGTCCATAAAGAGATTTATCTAATTTACATACTTTATTTTCTTAATCGTATAAAATAAAACCTTCAGGTTAGTCTTCTCTTCTTCCAATTCACCATTTAAAGAGGAAGTTTTAACATCCATTTGGTGTACAATTAAATCATTTAAAGCAGCTAATGCAAATAGTGCACGTATAGACGTAATTCTACTCACGGGGGAAAATGTACAAAAAAAAGTCCATGTTTTAATGTTGTCTAAAACCTTCGGCAATTAGACGTGCCGTATATTTTTCAACAAAATCATCGGGTTTTAATTTCTTTTTAAGAATCCATTTGCAACCAATTATTTTACACCCCGGTGGAAGATATACTAAATGCCATATTTTGTTAGTTTCTAATGATTTCATTTCATTATTAATAGATTCTTGCTATAAATTGACATTAAAGAAGATAAAGCTTCTTGAATGGTATTAGGGTCCTCCTCCAATGTGTAAGCGTAAAAGTCGGGACCAAATCCTTTTTCAATATGAGCTCTTTTAGTTTTTCTTAGTTCTAAAATAGATTCATTAGGTTCTGAATTTTTAGGAATAGAAAATGTTAGTGGATGTCGAGTCCCCACTATTTCCTAATTTAAATGAAAATTTATCTTTATAAAAATCACCATCGTTTGATTCGATAATGACTTGATTTTTCAAATCATAAAATCTATATGCTTTGTTCCAATAAAAACACACTCGTATGCTTTACTAACCAATTTAGCCTTAGGGCCAGGAATACATACATAGGCTAAGCATCCCCACGTTCTAAAATATGACACGTTTGGGATAATATTTTTCCAAATTTCATAAGGAGATATATTTATTTTAGTCTTAGGAATTTTATCAAGTACGTGACACACTGTTAAAATAATTTCTCCCCACCAATGTGAGGCAGCCCCCGAACTTAATAAAATAACAACGTCGATTCAGTTAAAGTCTTATTTTTTCTATCATTTTTACCATTCATTTCGGGAGAATAAGGGGTTATTTTTTCTCGAATAATACCCTGGGTTTTATAAAATTCAATAAAAGGTCCAAAATTATATTCGGTGCGTCTATCACTATGTAGTCTCTTAATTTTTCGATTAAATTGATTTTTAATTTCATTTATAAAATTTTTAATCATGTCAAATGCTTCACTTTTATTTTTCATTAAATACATAAATGAATAGTCCGAGCAATCATCAATAAAATAATAAAGTAACGTTTGTTATTTCTAGATGTAATTTCATCAAATTCACAAATGTCCGAATGAATTAAGTTAAGTGGTGCAGAGTCTATAATAATAGATTTATGTGGGGTCTTAGTTATTTTAGGTCAAGTACACCATTCGCATTTTGCAAAATCATTTAGTGATATTTTTGGAATTAATTCTAAAGTATTCATATTTTTGACAAGTCGTTTACTAACATGACAAATCTAGCATGCCACATATTGAAAGAGCAAGCAATATAAGCTGAAGGAGGAATTTTATTATTAACATTAATGTTCAATTTAAACATTATTTTAGTGGCATAACCTTTGCCTACGAAAATTCTATTTTTGGTCGATGTAAATAAGTCTGCCCCGAAAGTTTTAGCG
The DNA here is from genome assembly GCA_949130495.1 of Sambucus nigra. Classification (NCBI taxonomy): domain Eukaryota; kingdom Viridiplantae; phylum Streptophyta; class Magnoliopsida; order Dipsacales; family Adoxaceae; genus Sambucus; species Sambucus nigra. The sequence goes on from OX422217.1 coordinate 110,544,676, forward strand.
AAGCCATCTTTACTGAGCAGATAGCTAGAAATTAAGTTCTTCCTTATCTCTGAAGTGTGCAACACTTCCTTAAGGTCCACAGTTTTTTTTCGAAATGAACTTCAATTCCACATCTCCAGTACCAACAACCCTAGTGGAGTGAACCCGATAATACCCTCTTATCTTCAGCCTCAGAATAAGTCTTAAATAAAGATCGATCATAGCGGATATGACGAAAGCACTAATATCTACCCACAACCCTTCAGTCCCGTTAACCATGTTGATTTAAGAAATTATGGCACATAAGTCCTCTGTGGTTATGTTCACTTGAGGAGCAGGACGAGGTCCATTTCGATATTTGCGGGCTATATGTCCAGCCTTGTTACAGCTAAAGCAAAGAAAATTTTGGTTTATAATTTTGGTTGTGGTACTTTTTATGATATTTTATTTTTTTGCCATTTGTTTTTAAAACACTTGGAGTGTGATTCTGTTTATAATTCTTATTGTTAAACACTATAAGAATTTCGTCCTTATAATCTTATTTCCCGGCTTCCTCATTTCTAAGAGGGGTGATGAGACTTTCAAGTGAGATTTCTTTTGATTTAGCCAATGTATTTGTAAAATCTTTCCAACCAAGAGGTAATTTATCAATCATAACAGCAAACTAAAACTGCTCATCTAGTTTCATTCATTCAGAAATAATATCATGTACAATTTTTTGTACTTCATGAGTCTGGACAACAACTGATTTGTCACTGGTCATCTGAAATTTCAGATAATAGCTGACTGCATATATTTTAGCTCCAGCCTCCTTAGTATCATATTTTTTTCGAAGGGGTTCCCAAATTTCTTTAGAAGAATTTCACAAGGCATAATAATCATAAAGCTTATCACTTTGGCCATTCAATATATAATTTTTGCATAATAAATCATTTTCGTCTCAAGTTTGAATAGCTCTGGTCTCATTAGCCCTTGGAGGTTTAGACACAGTAAGCTTATTTGACACGATGCAAGCTGCTAGTTTTTTTGTGGTGAGAGAAAATAAAGTTTTTTGTCTCCTTTTGAAATTTAACCCTTCAAATTTTAAAAGTATGTTTAAACAGCTTAAAATCGTTGTATCTGATATAAAAAAAATGGAACAAAATTACCCAATGCAAAAATCCAACAGCAAAAATTAAAGTGGTTGAGTCGCGAACTAGATCGCTCTCTTTAAGGTGTTTCACTGCTTTTCCCAAAATTTATGCTGCCGTCCTTATAATGCCCCATCACCCCGGGATAAAAGAATCCATAATGGAAAATAATTTATGTCTCAGAACTATGCACGATAGTAATCTGGTATACTATTGCCCATTCGATATTAGTTGTTCAATATCACAATATTGTATTCATGGGTATGAAATATTTTCGTGGGAAAATATTTTCAGCAAAAGTGTTTATTTTTTAGAAAGAGTGATTTTCTGTAGAGAGAGTTTTTTCAGAGAAAAATCATCTATTTTATTTTCTTCTTGTTTCTCTTAACACCAATTGTTTTTTGGCTTAAGTAATCTGAATTAATATGACCGTTAGAGGCTGCAAGTGGAAGAAGAAAAATGGGAGATATTTTTGGATGAAAAGAGGGAAGGTGTCTTCCACCTTTTTTAGCATCATATCTCTAGAATTAAAAATCTGTAGACATTAAGCAATCTTTTTTTTTCGAAGTTTGCATAATGCCAAAATTCCTTTTTGTTCCAACATACGCATACTGATAGAGAAAGATGGGACAGAGGTGGGTTGGGGGAGTGATGGTTATTTCTGGTTTTATTTTGGAATGAATTTATATGAAGAGGTGATGTATGAGTGTAACTTAAAATACTAGTCGTCTGGTGATTTTTGAGGTTTAGCAGCCAAGAAGACGTGAGTAGGACTGTGGTAGTGGGTTTAGGGGGTGATTTATGGTAGATAGAGGTTAGGTGAGGCTTGTAGTAAAAGGGTATAGAAAATGTGGAATAATGGTTGTTATTTTTAATTTACAAGGATATACATTTTATACAATTTATTTGTGTCAAAGCTAAAATGTAGATGTGGCGAATGTATCTTTCTTTGTTCTTTTTTTGGATATATTTGGTAACAAATATTTTATTTAATTATGTTTTTACTTTTTATATATATGGTTATTTCTCCAATTTGAAGATAGTTTGACCAAAATGGCAAATATATATCTCTTTTATATTTAAAAAGGTGTAAGTCCGTTTTTGAGTGGTTCTCTGTATTTATAATTATTTTTTACTTTAGTATATGTTTTACTATAGATACTAAACAATTTATATATAGTGGGTTTTATCTTTAAGACATCATTTTTTTAAAAAAAAATTTGATCATGATTCTTAACAAAATTTAAAAGTTCAATTTCTGAATCCTTACTCCTTGATTGATGATGGTTGGTTTTTCTTTTAGCAGATTTTTTTGCTCCATGTAGTATGTATGGTCCTTTTGTATATCTCTGAAAAAGTGAACTATCATCTTTTACATAAATGTTTTTACTCCATTCTTATCAATCAAACTCGAAATTAGTTCCTAGTCTTTTTAAATGTTTACCCTTAAAATATTTTATTATATTATTTTTTTTTCCAATTCAAAGCCAATGTTTTGTATCTTCATTTTTTTCTCTTTTATTGGCCTTAATATCACTAATTATTTTGTTTTCATTATTAGAAGGAATATTTTGTAATTTTATTTTTACTACAATCGCTCGTGGGGCTGAAAACTAGTTTGATGATTTAAAGATGACATCATTAGTGAAATTTCAAATTATAATTGCTAACGTGTAATGAATACAAATTAGAAATTGTAATATTTTGGTTATCGACAACTCTAATTGGAGACATCTAATAAAAATGAAAATGGGAGTAATGTTTGAAATAAGTGCAATCAGTGTAAACATACATAAAAAAAACAACGTTTAATTTATTCTATAAGGCGTGGACAATAATATAGAATCAATTATAATAAGTCATGCACGCTAATAAGGACTTTTAACTCATATGAGTTCACATCTAAATTTGCCTACAAAAGGGATTATAAAGATCTCGAACTTAGCTCTGTTACCTGAATTAATCTTAAATTTGGAATAAATTTGAACCCTTCAAAGTGTACTGAGATGGAGAATTGAGTTTTCTTCCCCTTGCCCAAAATTTGAAATTGTCAAAAGTGTGTAGAATGATGGAGAGACTAAAATTTATTATAAGGTAGAGGGAGGACCCAAGAGTTTTATAATTAATCCTTTATTTTACTTATCCATAAAAGCAAACTCTTGATATTTTTCCATAAACCTTTCATTATTCCATAAAACTCTTCAAATTACAGATTGTTACTAGGATCACATAACTGTAGGTTTCATTTTAATTTCGAATTATAAATAAAATCTAACATTCTCCCCTTGATCCAAATAATAATCTAATGATTTATCGAGTAACATGAGACCGGTATATATCGAAATAATATTAGATCATGGTTTCCAACTTATTTGAACAAATCACTAATGCGAGTCGTGGCAGTTGCACACTGATTCAAGCATGTTACCTTCCATGTACTACAACATCAATGACTCATTTAATAAATCCAATAAGTTGGGTTTTTCTTTAATGGTCCGTAAATGTCGTGTAAGAGACTATTTTTGTCACATATACCAACAATAACATGCATGTAACCAATATTACTGGAAAAATATATGAATATTAAGAAAACAACTTTATTAATATCATAGCATAGTGTCTTTTCACAACAAACACTAAAAAAATAATAATCATAGCCTTGACATTATGCTCAAGACCCATCGATTCAACATGTTGCAAAAAGGTCTTTATCTTTAGTGAGGGGATCGGTTGTATTAACACTCGTACTAATGTGTTCAATATACACTATCTTTCTCTAAACTTCTTCCTTAACTAATAAATACTTCATCTCAATATGCTGGGCTGCTTTAGCGTATTTATCATATTTTGAAAAGAAGATTGTTGCGACATTATCACAATCAATTTTCAGCAGTTGAGTAATGGTTCATAACACTACGCCCTTAAATAAAGTTTTGCAGCCATAATCCATGATTCGTAGCCTCAAAGCACTCTACAAACTCAACTTCCACGAGGGATGATGCAATAACAGTATGCTTTGCACTCTTTAATGAAATCACTCCTCCTCCAAGAATGAACACATAACCGCTAGTGCTTTTTCTACAGTCTAAACATCCTTCAAAATCTGAATCTGAATAACCGACCACCTCAAAATGATCAATCCTCCTAAATGTAAGCATGTGATCTGTCCCCTGTAAGTACCTTAATAATTTCTTTGGTATATTCCAAGCATTCCTACCACAAAACTAATGTCAGGTCTAGTGCAAACTTGTGCATACATCAAATTCACTACAATAGAAGCACAAGGACATTCTCTATTTGTTCTCATTATATGTCATTCTAGGGATATTGACTTTAGTTGGATTTGTCTCCTTTTAGAATTGTAATAGTAATAGAACAAACTACAAGTAGCCATTGTAAATATCTCCAAAACTTTGTTAATGTAAGCTTTCTGAGATAATCCTAACCATCCACGTGATCTATCCCTTAATATGTCAATCCTGATCATGTAGGATACCTTACCCATATCTTTCATTTTAAAGTTTTGAGAAAGAAAGTTCTTGGTATCCTGTAACAAACCAAGATCACTGCTATTTATCAATATAGCGTCAACTTATAGAATTAATAATATAAACTTACTCCCACTAATCTTGAGGTATACATTAATCCACAGTGTTTTTCTTAAACCCAAAAGAGGTAATGATGGAGTGAAAGGTATCATTGTCGAGAAGCTTATTTAAGTCCATATATTAACTTCTTTAACATATATGACATGTCCTCTTTACCCCCGATAATGAAGCCTTCGAGTTGTGTCATATAGACTTCTTCATCTAAACTCCCATTTAAAAAAGTCGTTTTGACATTAATCTAATAAAGCTCTAAATCATAATGAGCTACTATTGTCAAAATAATTTTGAATGAGTCCTTTTTAGAAATAGCAAAAGGTTTTAATCAGAAGCCCTTTGAATCACGTTTGGTCTTGAAGTCCCATTTAAACCCGATTCTTTTACATCATTGAGGCAAATCGTCCAACTCCCAGACTTAATTTTAGTCCATAGATTTTAATTCTTCTTTCATTGCATCAATCCATTTTCAGAATTCTTACTATCAATGGCTTATTGATATGTAGTTGGATCATCTATATATCCCTTATGTTAAATTCAGTTTCTTGAAAATACACCACATAATCATTTGAAATAGCTGGCCTTCTAGGTCTTTGATACCTTCTTGATGTTGTTTTAGGTGGTGTTTCTACAATAGTTTCATTGATGATAGTTTCAAGGTGGGGTTCATTATGTGATTCATTAATGGAGTGTTGATTATTAATTTGTTGTTCAATATTATTTCCTAAAGCAACATGATTAGGAACAACAAATTCATTATGGATTCAGGGTAAGGGGATTGATATCCCGACTTCTTGAATAACCGGTTCCCTAACTTTCTCACTACCACTGACTTCACCATTCTCAATAAATTTAGCATTGCCAGTTTCAACTATTCTAGTGTTATAGTTAGGGCAGTAAAATCTATATCCCTTTGATTTTTTGGGTAACCAATGAAAAAACCACTTATAGTTTACGTGGATTAAAAATTCTTGCTTCCGCTGGGTAACCCTAAACATGCAGGTGTCTTAAACTAGGCTTCTTTCATGTCCGCAGTTCAAAAGGAGTCTTTGGAACCCTATTCAAGATATATACATATCAGTTTTGAGAGCATATATCCACAGGGATAAAGGTAGATTGGTAATACCTATAACAATATCCATAAGCAGCTACGCCTTTCGGCCACACCATTCTGCTAGGGTACAGCACTGTGCATTTTGCAATTATACCTAAATTTTAAAGGAGCTTAGCAAACAGTCCCGGATGTCCCGGATGTCGTCCTTTTTCATTATATTTATCATAATATTCACCACCCCTGTCAGATCTAATAATTTTCACTTTTTTCCATATTTATCTTTTAACTTCTTTTATATGAATTTCAACAAACTTAACTGATTGAGATTTATCATGCCAAGTATAAAGATAGCAGAAATATGAGAAGTCGTATATAAAGGTGATAAAGTAGTTTACCAAAGGATGGAGCATAAAAAGGACTGCTAATATTTGTGTGTATTATTTCTTGGAGATCATTACTTCTTGTGCCTTTGTATGTTTGGTGTGCTTTCCTTTAATGCAATCCACACATACACCAAAATCATTAAACAGGGGGATTCCCTCTCTTACGAGTCTTTAAACTATATCCCTCGATATGTGCCCTAATCTTTTATGCCATAAGAAAGAAGAATTATCATAAACTAAAGCACCTTTAATTCCACTGTTGGGTTGTAGGGTAAGTAATGCCTGTTCAAATTTGTTATCTATATTAATTTGATGCAAACCATCAATCATATAACCAGAACCAACATAATTAAGTCCTTTAAGTTGAAGCCTTTATTCTTAAATTCAAATGAAAAACCATCAACATTAAATCTTGACAAGGAAATTGAATTTTTTGAAAGTCCGAACATACAAAATGTCTTTTAATTTAAAATAAATGTGGAATCCAAAATAAGTCTAAAAGTGATGCGCTTCAACTTTGGTTGTCTTCCTATTTCCCATAAAAAAAATACTTCATTTGGTTTTATGTTTCGGGTTGAAAGGTATCACTGTAAGGTTGTGGAAACATGAGTGCTTGAACAAGAATCTAAAATCCAAGAATTTGAAGAAACATTGGATTCGAAACATACTAAAGCTTGTGGCTTACTCTTCTTTTCAAACTAAGCTCGCCTTTTCAAGTAATCCTTCTGAAAATGCCCCCTCTTTTACAAAAGTGACACTTCATACTCTTCTCATTATGCTTATTCGGTGGTGGCATTAGCACTGGTTGAGATCCACTAGGTTGACCTCGCTTTATGCCCTTCCCAATAACATTCTTTGGTGCAATCTTTTTCCCAAGATTCTTTAGCACAGCGAAATGAGCTACCTAATTTTTTTTACTGCTCTAAACATTACCCCTCCTGAATTAGTTTAGATATCACCTCATTTATACACCACTTGTGTTGTAGTTTATTACGAATGGTGCATACTGATCTATGAGAGAGTTGAGAATAAATTGAATGACAAAGGCATTATCCAATTGCATTTCCAAATTCTTTAATTTAGCGACAAGGTTGGTCCAAGAGTGTGCTCGTTCATGGTATCGGTTGTAATACCCTGTACAATTATGATTATTTAATCTCCATTAATTTTCATGTGCATAAGTGTTAATTTAATTGGGGGAAATTAAATTGAGTTTCGATAAATATTAATTAGCGAGCTAAGGATTAATATTTACTATTATTATTATTATTATTATTATTATTATTATTATTATTATTATTATTATTATTATTATTACTATTATTATTATTACTACTATTATTATTACTATTATTATTATTGTTATTATTATTATTATTTACTTGCGCATGATAGGTTCATAGATATGTGATGTCACGTATGAGTGGAAACTGATGGTTTCTTATTATACGCTGACAGAGAGTTACATCGACGAATCAGTATGTTTTATAGGCGATGCATACTGTACGTACGTGTGTCAGTCTCGATTAATGAGAAGATAGCATATTTGTAGTTGGTTGACTCAGATGACCTTTCGAGTGCTCTAGTGATCCGAAATGGGTTGAAATAGTCTAGAATAGGTACTCGGGTGTTATGATTGGGTTCTAGAGGCTTTTTAGACATAACAGGACACGTATATGGGTACGATGGTCTTTTTACACCTAGGGTGGGAAAATTGGATTATGGTGTATTTTGGAGGTATTTAAGGGTAGGAATGTGGATGGCAGCCCACCTTTAGCATTCTGCACAATTGGGTTTGAGGGAGAGTTCAAGAGAAGAGAAAAAGAAGAAAAGGGAGAAAAGAGAGGGAACCATCTCCGGATCCAACCCATCACAACTGTCAGAACTTCAGATTTTAATCCTCTAAGGCAATTAGTTACTTGATTTAAATTGCATGATTAAGTAAATCACTTTAAATTGACTAATTAAGAGATGAAGATCATAACTAATCTCATATTAGAATTGATAATTATCATAACTAATCTCATATTATAATTGATAATTATTTGATGTTGATTATGTAGGAATTTAGAAATTGATTCTATATTTATAATGACGAGAAGGTAAAACATTGATAGGAGGGTTGAATTCATGAGAATCCAATTTGGGTAAATTCTGGGTTTGATAGACTTGATGTTATAAGGGGTTCAGGATTAATTATATGTTATAATACTTCTGGGATGTTAGTATAATGATGTAAGAGGTTAATTTTATGTTTGCAGTGGTTTGGGAACTCTAATAGAGGGTTTAGAAGAGAAAAATTCGAGGAAGAAGATGACAGGCAACCGAGTGAACCAAATCGAATCAGAGCAAATCGATTCGCTCAACTGAATCGGTTCGGTATGCCAAGCGAGTCTGTTAGGTTTTTTTGTTGGTTTTTTGTTTTGACCCGTTAGAGCTTGGGAAATGACCGTAGGAGTTTTTGGGGTAGAGTGGGACTATTGGGGAATGCTTTTTAGGGCTGGTATGTGTGATAGGCCAATAGATAGATGGATTTGCGTGAGTAGACTGAGAATTCAAGGGAGTCAACACTTAGATGTACAATCGAAAAGTTGGTTCGAACTTGGGGATTTTGGAGACTAGTACATGTTGGCATGATGTACGATGTCAGTATTATATATATGTATTGGCAAACTTGTGTGTGTGTATATATATATATATATGTGTGTGTGTGTGTGTGTGTGTGTGTGTGTGATTTCTATGTGTTTATATTGAACATACCCACTCGGCAATGCTATCATTAGGAGGTTCCACTTTGTGGGCGATCCACCCTGGCTTTGACCAATAGTTGTTGGATTGGATCCCCAGGTCATAGTACTATTGCATGACCACTATCCATGTGTGAGGATTTGTATTGATTTGGAGACTGGTTGGGTATGATATGATATAGTTGCGACTCTCGGACATATGTTTATAATCGCCTCGGTAGTATGTGTTTACGTTTGGGATCGGTGGACCTAGTGGCTTAGTGTGATGTGTGATGTCTGGAGCCTGATAGTACAGAGGGATGTATCCATGAGGTCCATGCTCTAAGAATACAGTTATACGTTTATAATGAGTGATATATATGTATGTTATAGAAATAGTGTGTATATCTACTTATAGCACGAGTGTAGTTATGTTGTATTTATTGTGTGAATATTTATCTATATCACGTATGTTTCTATAATATTATTCATGAACGTATACCTAGTGATGGTAGTTTACACTTAGCTAATTGTGACTATTAGCGGGTTTGGGGTTGGATAGAATTTATATGTCCTACTTAGACTATATGTAGTTTAATTAGGATAATGAAATGAGTATGTAGGTGCACATTGTAGATGAGAGGTGATGATTTATCTCATGTGAGTGCCACCCAGTAGTTAATTATGAAAGTGATACATCACGTGTTTTATCAATTTAAAACATTCAATTACTTACAAAATATCTTCAAACTTTTCGAGCTTTGATGGAAAAATTTATTTTCTTGTTTTTCTTTTTAAAACCCTTGGTCTGTAGCAGCAGCTTTTAGGACAACATGGATAGATCCTTCCTACCATTACAATAGCTATGGATTCTACATGATCAATTTAGTCGCCTCAATTGTTTCTATCTAGATAGGATTTTATCGTTTCCAATATATCATTTTGGGCATGTTGCCAATAGTTTGGTTAGGAGTTTATTTATTTCAAAGAGATATTTCATTATTTAGTTTTGTTGTAGTGGATGATTACTATTTGGTGACCGATGGTTTATTCGGTTCACATTTATTATTTATTTTATGCGTTACTTAATTGTACGGTTTTTTATTCGTATTATTTTATATTACTTGTTGCGACAATGATGCTGAGAATGAAACCATATTGGATTCCTATTTTAATTTAGTAGAGGATTGGTCGCCCGGTTTTAAAATAGGAGGGTTGTCACAGTTGGTATGAGAGCATCTGGTTCTAGTGTCCTTTAGGATTTGTGTTAACTTGTTACGTTGGCAGCGCTTCATTTCTTTGATATAGAGCCCTATTAATAGGGTTGTTATTTCATATTGCGCATTTACATTCTCATACTATTATTTATGATTGAAGTGAATCTCATACAATTTTGATTTGGTTTCAGATGTCAAACGTCAGGAGAGGTAGATCAGCACGTGTTGCGAGGAGGGCCATAGAAGAGGACGCTCAGTCGGAGTCACACGCCACCTAGGGGACTGTGATTGCAACAGAGTTTGCATCCATAGTAACCCAAGCAGTTGATGATGCTATAACTGCCCTGGCATAACATTTTCCCCAAGCACATCTACAACTGCTAGTGGCAGCACCAGTTCATGCTCACCCAGTGCCATCAATTTAGGAGCGAGCCACTGAGGCCTTCCAGAAGGGCATTCGCCAGAGTTTCAAGGTAGTGCGAATGTAGTATTAGCTAGCCAATAGAAGAAGGATATCCAGAGGCATTTGCGTATGGTTGAGTGTAGCGATACTTAAAAGCTAGTACAAGTTACTTTCAAGCTAGTCGGGGCAGCTCTTCAGTGGTGGGAGTTGGTTACCACATCAGAGGAGAGAGACACGATACCTATACAGGAGTTCTGGGTGCGGTTTTATCACAAGTTCTTTACGTTGGTAGTTCAGACGGAGATGAGGAGGATATTTCTAGATCTCTCTTAACAGGGACGAATTATGGCCGAGTACGAGGAGTAATTCACTTGTCTATCAAACTTTGTGCCTAATGAGGTGGACACTGAGGAGAAGAGGGTCCTTAAATTTACAAATGGCTTACTTAGAGGATTCTCTAGCACTTATTGGGGAACCAAGCATTGAGGACTTACATCGAGATCATGAATGTTGCGTTGCTCCACTGCCAGGACCATCACTTCCATCTGAGGGGAGTGGAGAGGATAGGAGAGTTGAGCCAGAAGGGTAAGACTGGGGGTAAAGGTGCTAGCGGGGAACCATCACAGTAGGATAGGCAGTAGGAGAAGGAGCAGGGTTCCTGACAGGGGGAATCGACTAGGAGATTCAAGATGAGTAATGACAATTTCAAGCAGGGCCATTCGGGCCAGCAGGGTCGAGGTTATCAGGGCCTACAGGGCAAGAGACAGGGGCAGCCTCGTCAGGGCCAACAGGGCATAGGTAGGCAGACTTTACTAGGAGGTGTTTCGTATGTGGGGAGCAAATCCACATGCGAAATGCATGCCCGAATAGGGCTAGGGGTTAGTAGTAGGTTTCCCAACTAAAATAATAGTTACAGCCGCTTCCAACCCCACCGACAGTTCCAGCATTATCGCATCTGCAGGGGCAGTTTGGGCATATGTATCACATTTGATTACCGATTTTACCACCAATGCCGCCAGCGATTGAGGGTATGTTTTCTATCCATGGGCATGTGGGGTGGCTTTTATTTGACCTGGGAGCATAACATTCTTTTATTAGAACTAGATTCGTGCATGCAACGGGTTTAATGGATTTAGCTTCAGATATTATTACGATTGTAGATTCACCATTGGGCGACAGGGTTTTCATTTGTTCCATCTGTCGGGGGCGGGTGTGAACATGGGGAGGTTATGCTTAGTAGCGGATCTGCTCATTTTAGAGTTGGACAAGTATGATGGTATCCTCGGTATGGCATGGTTAACGATGTATAGAGCGGTGATGGACTGTTACAGTAGGACTATCGTGTTTGCTATTTCAGGGCATAACCTGTTTCATGTGCTGATTCCTCATCCGAAAGGAGGGCTGAGCACGCACCTATACTATATTAAGCAGGAGAATTCTGAGGGTATAGTCATCTCGCTAGATTCGATCCCTTTTGTTAAGGACTATGCTAATGTGTTTCAGGAGATAGTGGGTTTGCCGTCGAGTCTGGATTTAGAGTTTGTGATTTACTTAGCACCGAGGACTACGCCGATAGCATGAGCGTCGTACCGTATGGTTCCTTTAGAGATGCAGGAGTTAAGGGATCAGATTCATCAGCTTTTGGGGCAAGGTTTTATCCTAATGAGTACATCACCTTGGGGTGCCCCAGTTTTGTTTGTGAAGAGGAAGGATGGGTCGTTAAGATTGTCTATCGACTATCGGGAGTTGATTAAGGTCACGATTCGAAACTACTATTCGTTGTCACGTATCGATGACTTATTCGATCAGCTGAGAGGGGCATCTTACTTCTCTAAGATTGGTTTGAGATCAAGGTACCATCAATTATGTATGGAGCAGGATGTCCCTAAGATCGCATTTTTGACAAGATACAGGTTTTATGAGTTCAGAGTTATGTTGTTTGGGCTAACCCATGCGCCAACAGCTTTATAGATCTCGTGAACATGGTGTTTAAAGCTTTATGGATCTCATAAACATGGTGTTTAAGGATTTCTTGGATCAGTTTGTCATTGTATTCATAAGTGACGTCTTGATTTATTCTCGGATAGATGGAGAGCACGTAGAGCATTTGTGTATGGTCCTTCAAACTTTAAGGGATCAGATTTGTGGGAGGTACAGTTCTTGGGTCACAGTCTCCAAGAGAAGGATTTCTATGGATCCGAGTAAGGTGTCAGCGGTGAAGGAGTGGGCCAGCCCATAAAACCGATGGAGGTTCGTCGTTTTTTAGGGTTAGCAGGGTACCACCGCAGGTTCATCAAATTGAGGGTCCCTTGACGAATTTGACTTCTAAGGGAGTACCTTTTGTTTGGGATGACCACTGTCAGGTAGCTTTCGATGAGCTAAAGGACAAGTTGACTTTAGCTCTAGTACTACACCAAAAGAACATAATTGTAACGGGCAAAAACCGTTACAAAAAATATTTGTATTGGCGTTATTTATTATACTAACGAAATTTGTAACGGATGAAATCCGTTACAAATTTAATATTTGTAACGAATTAAAATCGCTGCAATTTTTTTTTGTAACGGAATTGGCGTTAGTACACATCACATATATTAGTAACGAATTTACTAAATTGTAACAGTTTTGACCCGTTACAAATATAGAATTTGTAACAGATAAAACCATTACAAAATACATTGTAACGGATTGGGAGTGTCATATATTTGTAACGGATGCTTTTATTTGTAATGGTTAAAGTCCGTTAAAAATATCATTATATTTTAAAAAAAATATTAGTTTCTCATTAAAAAAATAGATACGAATACACTAGTAATAACTCGCGTGTTCAACCAATGGCAATGTATAACCAATGCCCACAAATTTCACTCAAAACATAATTCCAAAACACACGTGACAAAGTGAATGACACTAAATTTCGATGATATTAAACCAACCAAAAACTATATTTCATTCATAACCATTAAAATTTCCAAAAAAAAATGTACTACAAGATAAACAATCTAGCTTTTAACCACAAAATTGAAACGAAGTCTAACATCATTAAAGTTCTACACATTATTCTCCCAAAAGTAGTCTTCATTATATTCCTTGCAAAAGTGGACTTCAATCTCCCAAAATTAATCTTGATATTTTCCAATAAGAACCTATTGAACAAAATCAACATTAGTAAATGCGTAATCATAAATGAGTAAATAACACAAAAAACTTGTACATTCTCATGCCATTGACACACATGTAATTTTATTGGAGAATAATCAATACACAACATATGACCATAGTTACTTTGGTATCGTTTGACGTGTTTGTACATAAATCTAGGTCGTTAGGTTATTGTTTTAAGTCCCCCGGCCCATTTTTAATCCTAAAAAGAAGCGTATACTAGTCACTTAGGCCAACCGAGAGTCCGATGAGGACGCGATTAGTTTAGACAAGTTACTTTGATATCGCTTGTTGTGTTTGTATTTTGTACCTAAACCTAGACCACTAGATGTCTGTTTTTAGTTTTCGCCACGCAAAGCCCATTTTTAACCCGCCTTGTATAATAGTCAATTTGGGAAATCGAGAGTCCGACGATGATACGATTAGTCTAGACAAGTTACTTTGGTATCGCTTGATGCGTCCATACCTAAATCTAAACAACTAGGTTGTTTACAGTTTTCGTCCCCGAAAGCCTATATTTAACCCCCAAAGAAGCGTATTCTAGTCAATTTGGCCAACCGAGAGTCCGATGAGGATGGGATTAGTTTAGACAAGTTACTTAGATATCGCTTGATGTGCTTATACCTATTTTTAGGCCGCTAGACTGTTGTTTTCAGTTTTCTCCCCCCCCCCCCCCCCCCAACTCCTATTCTTAACCCTGAAAAGAAGCTTATGCTATTCAGTTTGGTCAACTGAGAATACGATGAGAGAGTGGATAATTTAGACAATTTACTTTTGTATCGCTTGATGTGTTTGTACCTATTTCTAAGCTGCTATGTTGTTGTCTTAACTTTTCACCCCCCAATGCCCATTATTGGGATTTCTGATTAGTCGCTCCCACCCATTTACACGTCAATATATCGAGAGTTTAAGTGGATGGCTTCCTATCTCAGTTGGGGATAATGGCAGTGTGTTTGAATGTCTCGATCACCTCTCATATTTTCACCCTTGCGGGCGAGCTTTTCTCAGTTGGGGAGAGTAATAAATACCTTGATTTATTTGTAGTTTTTGTGTATTTTTATTCCTATTTTATTAGGTTTTCTCTGAAAATGTATTTAGTGTGCCCTCTTTAGCCATTTTACATACTTACAATAATGGCATTGATCATTCATTATAACCACTTTACTTTTAGAGATGAATGAATGAGAGAGAAAAACATACTATTTCAAATGTTATTGTCAAAATGATTCCACTTACATCATTTATAATTTTATAAATTGTTAAAACAAGAAAACTAATTTCTTATTATCTTACGAGGAGTGCAGATAAGAGAACTAGAATTTATCTTCGTGTAAAAGGACGCCTCAAGAGTACTTACTCTGGGGTCATATTTCTTCTGCTTCTTAAGACCATATTTTTCCTGGAGACGCACTTCAATTCAGTATGCAAATATCTACATTATACATAGTTCTTGATTACTATAAGCCACAACTTTCCCTTATACAATCTCATCCAAATAAAAGACACAACCAGAATTTAAAAATTTACAAAACCATAGTAACAAAAAAATGCCTCTTGAAATGGGTGGGTTTTAAAAGATAGTAACAGAAATATAAGTCAGATATGAACTAAGTTAGTAGACAACGAAAGATTGTAACTTCGTAAAATGTTGCTATGTTTTCAAGTTTTTATTTAAGAACCACTGTTCACTTCAAATGGAAGTCAAAGAAAAAAAAGTACCCATTATTCTCTCTTGGATCTCCAACAATGCTTGGGCAGAAAATGAAGTGTGGGTGAGGATGGAGAAATGCGAAAAACAAAGTCGTATCTTATAATGATAGTAATAAAAATTTATTTCACTCAAGATCTCATCATTATATAAAAAATACCATACAGTTAATTTCCTAATTGCATGAAGTAGGAATACCTGACCGCTTTCCTCATCGTCTTCATGATTAATTTCAGATTTCGGCTCATGCTTACTCTCTGAACCACTCCCATTCATATGTAATATCCACTGTTACCTTCAACGGACCCACTAAGCATATCTGATGACCCGTAATGGAAAGCAGTTGTTTCCATGTTCTTCAATGCCTGATCACCATCGTCCAACTGAGATTGATCCTTTATCTTATGGACATGGTGGTGGTAGTGGTGGTGGTGGTGTTGTACTTGGACTTGTTGATTTGAACCTTGATCTCTCCTAACTGCCACATCATCAGCCTTCCCGGGAAATAATAGCTGAGGAGTAAAAGCACGACCATTTTGCACAGGTTGAAATGCGACGGAATGGGACCGCTTAAATGCTGAATGGACTTTTGACCTGTCAGTCAAAGCATCAAATTTAGTAGTGGAGGCTATATCATTATTATTGCCACTCCCATTAGACTGCTGATTTGGAGGAGTATCATTCGAATTGTGAATTATTTTCGTCTTCATAGCATCCGAGTTGTTATCTGGTGGAGAACAACTACCAACATTCCCTATGGGAACCTGAGATGTAGAAGAGGCAGTGTTGTATTTTGAGAATGCAAACGAATTTGAATGTCTCAAAACATTATGGTCATCATGCACACGTGTTCCAAAATTCTCCACTTCTCTAAGCCTTTTTAAAGTCATCTCAAGTGTGGAAATTCTTTAAAACGACAAGTAGCTTTATCTTTAATTTGTGAGACAAAAGAAAGATCATTAGGAGCTTCGTTAGCTATGTTTTCCGCCTTTGGATTTGTACAACTGACAATTGCACTATTTAAATCTACAGGAAAGTCCTTTTGTTTGCCACTCATATCATCACTTTTGTGTTCCCTCAGTTCTATCTTGGAAGGAAGATTTTCTACCCCTGACAATTTATATTGTGTTGGGTACGTTGAAACGTTATGTTAATATTCAAGATGTACATTTGGATTTCTAGACATGCATGTTTCTAAGTTTTTCCCTATTACAGCATTGTCAAGTTGCTCATCTTGTTCTTGGAGCTCTTTCTCATTAACATGTACCTTCTGGATGCTAAATGAAACCTGGGCACAAGTGCTATCAGGAGTGCCAATTGATGCCATGATGATTTTGACCTATCAACTTTAGATGCTCATCACTGCTGCCAGCATTGTTTTCAAATTCATAATTACGTTTTGACTTTGTAGATATTTTACTATGTGTGCCACTCTCGCTCCCACTGGAACTGTGGCATCTCCTCCAGATATGCTGCCAAAGGTTTTTAAGTTCATTATTCCGAGTAGGTTTCACTAAAAACTCAACCGCTCCCTTTGATGGGCACCTAAAAACTAATCCCATAGAATCATGAGGTGACATCATGATCACAGGATTATTTTTCAAAGTTTTGTGGCTCATAATCTAGCATAAAAGACCAATTCCAGATAGAATAGGCATGACTACCTCAGTTAGGATGAGATCAATGTGGTTAGTCATATCTTCCAAGATTCTCCATGCTTGGAGACCAGTTGCCATAGCAGTAACTTCATAGCTGCAGTTCCGAAGCAAAGCACCAACAACATGGCGCATTGAATCATCATATTCCACCAGTAGAACCTTCAATGACCTCTTAGGGAGAAACCTCTCCCAATGTATCGCAGACCCTTGAGGCTGCAATATTTCTCGGCCAGTGGAGACATTGTTCACCCCATCTGATCCCCTTTTTATTTGTTCAGCTACCCCATTTGTCTTTGATTCTTTAACCTCACATAAACCTAAACCTTGAGCCTTAGGCACAACTTCATTCCTAATCCCCTTGTCTTCATCTCGAGCATTATTGCTTCGTTACCCTTTATCCCTAATACCATATTTGTCCATTGGAACAAACCTCATCAATCAGATTCAAAAATACCATTGATCAGAAGCTCAAAATTGAAATTGTGCATATCCATCATCTCATCGATAACTTGAGATTGAGGGGTTAGTCAACGATGAAGAAAACAAAACAAAACCAAATATAAAAAGGAAAACAAAAGGAGAACCAGATCAGGTCTCCATAGGCAGAAGAACACATAATCTTTAATCCAGATCAGGTCTCCTGGAGCAACATTGTCAGGTGACCCAGGCTCGAAAAATTATGGAGTAAATATATAATTTCCATCGGCTTTGACTATATGTTTCTCCCAATAGATATTATTTATACAAGAGCAAACAAAACTGTCCATACAAAATTCTCTCCATATATAAGACAAAAGAAAGATGACGTGATGTTCTCCTAAGCTGAAAGAAGTATCAATGATCAGGAACTAAGCAAAGCAAAGCAAACTTTCTACTCACAGACCTTGTAGAAGTACTTCTTTCGGAGTTTAATGGCTGTATATACACATTTCTTAACCCTGATCTTAAGCATATTATCATTTAAGATCTTGATCAGATCATCAACTGAACGGGTTTCTCTGATAATTTTCTGACGGTTCATGGAGGGAATTGCCGCTACACAAAAAACCGATTACTCATTATCGCCATTCTTGGTTGACGATACAATAGTGCATATCTGAAAATGATCATTTGTTTACTAGAAACTCTTTGTCAAGCCACAAAAAGGATGGGTTGGTGCGGATCTTATGCCATTGTTGTCAGGACAACACGTTCTACATTTCCATTCTTCGATTGTAAGCTACCCAAGACCATTGTTGTCATTTTGGGAGTGTTTGGGCCATTTTATTAAGCCCATTAGTCTAAAAATGGGATTAGCCCAATAAAAGCCAATTAAGAGAGTTGGGGGCAGCCATAACTCAACGGGAGAAAATCTAAATATGTAGAGAAATTTTGGGAGAGCAAATTGGGCATATTTCGGGCGCTAAATCAAGAAGAGGAGATTAATGTGTTCTTCGTCAAAATCTCCGTTTACATCAAAGGATCAGACCCTACGAAACTATCCAGGCAAGTAGTTAAACTTGCTTTCATTTAAATTACGGTATTGCGGTTCATATCATGGTTGGTGTAAATCATATTCAATTTGGGATGAGTTGTTATAGCAAAATTCATTTTTGGGAGGTTATCACATGTTAAATCTGGGTTTTGGGGATTTAAGAATTAAGGGTGAAATTGATGTTTAATTGATGTGGGAATAATATCATATGAGGCTCTACGAGTTAAAATCGAAAACCTATAGAAATTGTTGTTGAATTCGGATTATTGAATCGAATTGAGAATTGTGATTTAAGGGATATTGAGAAAAACTCAATTTATGAACCCTAGAATTTTAATGAAAATCAATGAGGATTAATGTCATATATTAGTGTTTGAACATCTTTATAGATGAAATAAATATGGGAGATAAAGTAATTGAGGTCTGGATTGAAGTCGGAAAGCTTCGGAGTTTAAAAATGGTGGAAAAAGCAATCGGGGAAGATGACTAATATCTGGTCGATCGATCGATCAACCCCTTCAGTTATTATAAAATATGAGATTATAGATCTTTTTGTCACGGTTGCGTGGGTGCCGACCTCGTATTTTTTTGATTTTTTTTGGATTTGATATGATTTTTCTACAATAGGGTGCTTGAGACCGACATGTTTAGGAAGAAATAAATTCGGGTTATTTTGAGATGTCCATAGATGAGTGAAGGACTTTAAAAAATATTAAGAAACATTATTTTATCCCTGGATTAAATAGGGTCTCCGGAGTATGGATTTGGGAGTGTTTAGGATGAACAACACTCAAAAAATATATGTCAAAAATATATGAGCATATTCGAATGGGAATTTCGGATGAATTTAAATACAAGCTGGTATCTTATGCTGGATTTAATTGATAGAAATTAAATATAACCAAATACTTAGAGTCTTATGGGATGAGTATTAAGGGATTTATGAGTTAAAGAAGGGGAGAACCTTAAAAAGTGAATTGAGTATTAAACTCATAAGTATGTAATTACGGGCCAAGTGAATGTGTCCGAGCATTGTAGTTGAGCGACACTGTTTTAATAAAATAATTATTGTGGAATTGATTAGATTAATCGGTGTAATTCGTATTGTAATGAATTCGGGGGTTAAGAATGAGTCACGGTGAAGGTGAGTGAAGCTATGACTGAGACCAGTAAAATATCAGTGAATTGCCTACTGAAATATTTAAAGGTTAATTAGCACACTTCGAGTAATGAGGGAAACTCGGGAATATACGATGAGATGTATAATTGAAATTTAATAATACGTAGGATGTTTGTGAGAATATATATATATATATATATATATATATATATATATATATATATATATATATATATATATATATATATATATATATATATATACTACGTATGAGATACATACCATAGGTCGCGTGAATACCTATACGTCTGATAATAATTTATATATTTGGGTTGTGTGAATACCTAATGATTATTATTGGTTGTGTGAATACGTATTGGTTGATTTATTATGTGTATGACACACCTACGCTGCTTGCTATCGGGGTGGAGGTTGCGCGTTGGGATGGTCTTATCTCGAGGAGCCTTCGGGGGATTTTAGACTTGTGCCCTAGAACATAGAACCTTGGAAACGTGCTATCCGAGAGATGATAGTTCGACGGTCAAATGGGAATGTAGGTATGTGCGTGACCCATGAGGCTAGGGACTATGTTCCTCTCCAATATGTGTGATTTGTATTGATGGTTCGAGAGAGATTGAACCAATAGTCCTTTAAGCAGTGAGTGATGCATCAGGACATGATAGCAGAGTATGCATTGCACCAAGTGGTTCTAGCCTTGGGGTGCAGGATTAATATATATAATGATAAATATATGTATGCTTGTGATTAATTCTACTGTGTGTATTTAGTAGATACGAAAACACTGGTATTTGAAGTAATCTTAGTGGTAAAAAGATTAACTATAAGAAAGATGAATACATAGTTGACCGCCCTGTATAAATTATTTGATAATGAATTAGTATATATATATATATATATATATATATATATATTAGTGTGATAAAAATATATACTGGGGATGTGTCCAACTGCGGGTACTTAGTTGAAAAGTAAGATAGTGACATCTAAAATAACTTTAATGTGTGAAGAATTTAATATAAAATGAGAAAGTCATAAGTTGTTATTCGATATAAAACATTTAGTAATGTATTGTGTGGGCGGTATGGGTGAACACATCGGGTTAGTGTGAATAAGGAAAATTGATATGTTTAGTTAAGGGGGGTAGCTTAACTAGAGAGGGTTAGCAAGCAATGTTAGGTGTGCACATTAGATGAGGGGTGAGATTTACCTCAAGAGAGTGCGACACTAGCTTAAATATGAAGAGGGTGCATGTATATTTCATTATTGCAATTTAACTACTTGCTAAATATTTTCAAAATGTTTTACTTGGACCCTGACCCGTGTCAAAACCTTTTCCAAAACATTTTAGGTGTCCAGCCACAAGGACGCCCAGTTTGAGAATTCTATACAGGGATGCGTAGCTGCATCTCATGTGGAAGTTGTAGGACTTTTTTTTATAGACGCTTCATTCATTTTTTTCTAGTATAGGGACTTTACTTCAGTATTCATTTGGGTATGTCGCCCCCAGATTTTGTATTCAGTTTATTTATTGAACTTTGTATTTAGGTTATTGTTCCCGTTACGGTTGTATTTTATTGTTTGACTGATAGTGTATTCAGTTATCTTCATTTATAGTATTCATCTGTGTTTGATTTAATTATCATGGTGTGTTGATGTCTTAATTTTTTATTTATTT
Organism: Sambucus nigra; assembly: GCA_949130495.1. Taxonomy (NCBI): domain Eukaryota; kingdom Viridiplantae; phylum Streptophyta; class Magnoliopsida; order Dipsacales; family Adoxaceae; genus Sambucus; species Sambucus nigra. The sequence goes on from OX422217.1 coordinate 110,565,988, forward strand.
TTGCATGTTGCCAATTAATGAAAGATAAAATTTGGTACCGGTATAATTAAATTAGTAGGTGGTTTGTAACTTTAAAAATGTTTTCGACAGTGATGCTAAGAATGAGCCATATGAGACAAATATTTTATTTTAATTATGGGTTGTCCACCCGGTATTTTAATAGGCCGGGGGGGTGTCACAGGTATGCCCTCATTTCTCTTGTAAATTCTTCTATTTTTAATTCTTAGTTACCAGAAAAAATCATGAACACAACCAATTAAGTCATAAGATAATCAATCTAGAGAAGTCACAAAGGTTAAGACTAAAAGAGCATGCAATTCCTAAATACAAAATAGGCAAAAACTAAGGATAATAATTATATATAATGAATATCAATCCAAGACACACATGAAAACACTTTTAATATGTACATGAATATAACACGCATGGATCAATGAAAAAATCAACTAGATGTGACAATCCTAAAAGCGTACTTTTGAAAAACTAAAATAAAGCATTCTCAATTTTTTTTTTGAATTATTCAAGATATGGAGAAAGAAAAAATCAAGAAGGTAAATAGTATAAACAAACTCATATACGAATCAAAGGACATAGCTTAGCATAAGATATGAAATAAAGTGATAACATATGCTATGGATGAAATAAACCAACTCTAGTATTTAGGGTTGGAGGGGACTAATTTTGGAATCTTTTTACTCTTAATTCTAATTCGATCCGATGTGTCTTTCTAACCCATATATGGCTCACAAGAGGAGCTCTGGGATAATATAGGACATGAGGTATATTTTTGTTCACTTTGCCTCTCTTTCCATAGTCTTTTTTTCTCAAAAACACTTTGATCCTTCTTAACCCATATTTTTCTTTCAACGAGTTTAGGTCCAAATTTACCATAATTAAAAACCATTTGAGTGTTGTTGTTCCTAACATATGTATTACCATTCTTACCATGATGCAAATGTAAGGTTGGTTTGAGCGAAAAGAAATACTCCCTCAAATGACCAAATTTGGAACAATGATCGCATTTAAAAGTTTTAGGTCTGTTCATTTGGGTTTTAGAAACAATTTCAAAAAGTTGAACTTTAATCAACTTGTAATAAAAATCATTAAACTGATTTTTCTTATGACAATAAGAACAAACAAAATCCTTTGTGGTCTCTTGAGATTAATCACATGATTTTTATTAACAAACTTGGAGTGGGCAAAAAATTTCTTCTTTTCAAAATGATTGGCAACATTCTTCCTTTACCTTGAAATCTTAAGAGTTCTTTTTCAATGTTTGTTTTGATAAGAATATTTCACAAAAAGGTTTCCTTTTTGGAAGTTGAAACATCAATTTTGTTAAAATCCAATCCTTTTTTATCATTTCCTTTCTAGGTTGGTATATAACATATCTCCAAGATTTTTCCATCTTGCCTCTAAATCTACTTTCACATTTTTCACCGAGACCATTTGTTTTAAAGACTTTCAACTTTTTTTTTTCAAAATCACTTTCCGCATTTCACACAAATGAAGTTCCTCTTTAGTTTTTTCAAAAGATAAAATAAAATATTTTCTTTCCACTTGAAAGTTAGCAAAAAAATTTGAAACAATGATCTTATCTTTTAGTTCAATAAGAAAGTCTTAAAGATCCGAAAAAGAGATATCGACAAATTTAAGCTTTTCAAAGGGGATAGGTCCTTGAGCTTCCAAAGCACATAAAAATTCATTTTTAACTTTTACAATTGTTAGCTCATTTAAAAACTCATATTTTTCTTTTTCAAGAGTTTTGACCTTTTTCAAAAGAGTTTCATTTTCTTCTTTCATAATTTTTGTTGAATCCAAATCAACTTTTGATAAATCTTTTTTCAACAACTTAATATTCTCATACATGTGAGCATGGTCAACTTAAAATCATCAACACGGGTTTCTTTAAGTTGTAAATCATCATTCTCCTTTTTATAAACTTTTAGATTGGAGAAAAAAAAATCTTTCGCAAGTCTCAATGATTCTTCATAGAGTTCATCATATTTGGATTCAAGATTCAAAGAGACTAGATTGTCAAATTCTTCCTCGCTAGAATAATAATAATAATAATAATAATAATAATAATAATAATAATAATAATAATAATAATAATAATAATAATAATAATAATAATAATAATAATAATAATAATAATAATAATAATGGCATTTAAATTTGAACCTCTCCTAGAATTAATATTGCACAACCAACATAATCTACTTTTTCCACCTTTTCGTAGGAAGAGTAAGGACGGATCTCTCTCCTACTACTCACAACATCCCAGCTGTCAATTTTCGTTGATAATGTCACATTTAGACCAATCTCCAAATCTTTCTTTATAGTTGAAGAAAACTTTGTGTTCCAATGGAATAAGTGATAAGCCACCAATAAAATTTATAACTATATGAGATTCCTAAATGATGATGTAAGTTTTAAAAGTGTTTGTATAATCAAAATAAACTCACAAGTATTTTTTAGATAATAAAAATATTTAAAGTCTCTCAAGAACAAATTTTTGAAAAATGTTTGTTCAAATATTAAGAAGAATTAATCAAACTTCAAATGAGTTCAAATAGCAACAATAACAATGGATATCTAAAAAACACTCAAAGAAGCTTGAAAAAAAACTCTAGTGAATAGTGATTTTTAGCATACTTTTTCCTCTCTTTAAAACTTAAGCTTTAATAAAACAAAACTCTCTTTTGTTTGGAGAAGAAAAAGTTATTAAGTATCCAACATGTCATAAATGAACTTTGGATATCAAGTCTAGGATGATTTTTGTTCGCACAAAAAAGTCAAGAGCAAATCCACACAAAAGATACGGTTCAAAAGTGAATTTGCACAAAGTTTGAGGTCAGATTGTAATGGCCCCACTTTTATATGTTCATATATAGCTTGTTTTAAATGTTTTATTATTACATATGGACAATGTGTTATTGTGGTACATAATGTTAATTTATTATTTTAGTCTAAACCTACCTTCATAAATCATGAAATATCAAATTAGTTACAAACATAAAATTTAAAGTTTTTAGTAGGAATGTTTATATTAGAGACTAGTTTTGGCCATTATATTATAACAAATGACTTGAGGTAAAAACTAGATAGTTGTAGATATATAAATTAGATTTGTAACACAACAAACAGTGTGTTAAACGAAGGTCCGAGCAAAGAAGTTATACCAAAATTACGAAACAAGGGAAAATATGTCAATCAGATAAATTGTATTTTGTCTTATTAGCACACCATGTGTTGTGTTTTGATTGGTTGGAAGGGGAGGATAGTTAGGACGACTTAAACACCTTGAAATGACCTTTTTCTTCAGCAAAATGGATCAAATCAAAGTCTAATAACATATCCTAAGTTAAAAGATAAGTTTTGAGGTAGAAAATATAATTTTATGAAACTTTAGGGACTTAATTTTAAAATAATGAAAGTTTCAAGGACTAAAATGAAAATATATAAAGGACGATTTGATAAATAAAATATTTTCAAGGTCCTCTAAGAAATATTGAAAATATATGGTGTAAAATTACTAAAATACCCTTCATGTATAAAACGACCCTTATACCCTCAATAACTTGACACATCGTGCTTGATTTTGACACCTCCACCGCACACGTGTCACCTTTATAGGAAAAGATCAAATACATGTCATTTATTTATAAAAAGTTAAAACAAGTGTCGTTGTCTGGTGAATTAAGACTGCAAGACAGCTCCGTTAAGCGACACGCTAACGCCGACTCACCAAAATAAATGGTTAGTCATTAGGACACATGTCAACACCCTAATAACTTTAGAAAACTATAAATAAGGCCTTTAGGATCAGTTATTACACGAAATTCATTCAAGAGATCAGAGAGAAATAGTGAGAGAAAGTGCGAGAAAGTTTAAGAAGAAGTTTTGTCTTAAGATTAACGAGCGATCCGAGACTCTGTATCCATAACTTCGTACTTCTGTTTTAGGTGAGTACTCTATGACATTCCTTGTGTATTTTGATTATATGATATTATGCAAACTACATATATTTTGTGGAATGATTTTATTCTCAAATTCATCTGATATCTATGATTCCGTCGTTTGTTATATGTGTATATCTCTCAATATAAACATCTGATTTGAATTCTGAAATTATTGATTCAGCCTATGAAAATTCTATTACTTTGTTGGCCTTGACTATCGGATGAAAATATTTGGGTGTACCTTCCCAGTTGGTTTATCACTGGTGTGCCCTAAATAAGGCGTTGTTCTAGGGATCATGATTTTTTGTCTGTGTTGTTGCCGGGTGGAAACATTTGATAACACTATCTGTTTATCTGGGTATTAGAGCGTACACGACCATCAAAATAAAATTGAATAATTGACATATTGCTCAATTATTTTATCTGTTAAGTTCTAAACTGTTTATTCTGAAAATATTTATTCTGAAAATATATATATATATATATATATATATATAAATATTACTGCAAATTCTTGTCTCTATATACATGCCTTCTGTTCTAAATTGAATAGGTATCAATTTTCTGAAAAACCCTGGAATGTCTGGAGATTGAATCTCATCCGGCTTTTAGTTGATGCTGTATAAATAACCATTTTTCAGGAAATAAGTAGACTCGTGGAGAGAACATACAAGGACTATGTTGAAGATTTAGCTTTTAGAGCTCTTTTTATTATTATGTTTGTTTTATCATTTAGAGCATGTCTGGCTCTCTTGTAATAAGTTTTTAAACTTTGTCTTAAGTTATAATTCATCGTTACTTTTAATATAAATGAAGTTTCTTTTAGAAAGCTCTGATGACGTAATTCCTTTACTTTCAGTATTTTACGATTCATAACCATGTGATTGTATTTCTGTTGCACTTATTTAAGGAAACAATTTAAGTCAGAATATATGTTACCTTGGTGGCATGTCAAGATACTCGTTCCCTACTACTAATTTGGATCGGGATCGTGACACATATAGTGCTAAAAATGGTCATTGGATTTTTGTGAGATTGAACACTGGTCATACTCGAGACCAGCAAAAGTTCCTTCACGGTAGTAAAGGATTTCTTTACTTTAGCGAAGGAGATAGAATCCGTGACCAAATTTTTCACTAAGGGGGATTTACATAACCTGTGACCAGCAAAGTGGAACTTCGCTACAGCGAACCAAGACAAGTTTTTAGAAGTTTTTAAAATGTAAAACAAGTCTTTTAAATAAAAAAAATATGCCCTTTTCAAAGTATGCTTATATAAGAAAGGTATGTATCATATGTATACGGTAAAACTCAAAAATCATCTCAAACACACAAACACATGCACCAGTTTAACACATTTTCTAATTTAAGAAAATCCAATTTAAGTAGTTTTAAAAGATGGTGTTCCAAGTTGTCTACGCCCTTTACATTTATCCTAAAGTGGAATTCTTATTGATCATGGCATGAGGAAGCTCTGTGATGAAGATGAAGAAGTTTGGTCTTGAAATCCTGAACATGAGCCTTTTAAGAACAACCTAGACTACAAATCAAAGTGTTTTGGTAACAAAATAAGACAATATTAAATTTGAGGGCACTTGAGCATACTTGTGCTCTTACAATCTCCCCTTTTTTTATTCTGTGACACGTGACATTGTCTCGCTAAAGGCATAAAAATGGAAAGACACACTTGGATGAATCACAAGAGATTCCTCAACCATTCGGAACTCTTGAAACTTGTTTCCTATCAAGCACTAACAAATACATCAAGATTCCAATGCATAAACAAATGATAAGAAAACATAATTAATAAGATAAATAGCAGATATACCAAGGTAAATATGATTCTTCTAACCACTAAAGAACATATACCAAGTTTATCTAGTATCTATACAAGATACGCTATATAAACTCCATTCCCTAAGTCATCTATCACTATTTCATTTCCATATAAACTATGTCGTAATATCACTTAATGATACTCCCTCTTGATTAAACCTTCTCCCTCATTCAAAGAAAACGTCATTTAGAAAGAAAGATTTCTACCCTTTTTTTCATGGAATCGATAAAGGGAAAAGGATAGAATCAATAACTAACGTCCTTAGGAATATAATGAAACAGTTTCTGAAGAAATGAACTAGTATATGTAAATTAAATGATTGAAATATACGTACAATATTTAATTGAGATCGACGTTAAAATAGGCTATGAACCATAGATAACAATATATAAACTTAATTACTATGATATGAGCAATGACCTTAATAAACATGTCACCAAAATGCCAAAAATTCTATTATCTCTAACTAAACTCCTCCCAATATGTTATATCATTAACTCTTTACATGTGAAAAGTATAACCTAATAAGACAATTTCTCTCTCCTTATATTCTATAACTAACTTTAGTTTGTCACAAATTGATTATTCCCTTAATCAAGTCTTCTCTAGCTTTAAGAAACTTCTGACTATTTTAGGAAAGTTGAAAAGATTAAGAAATCGAATAAAATATTTTAAGTGTGTCTAAAACAAATATTGCAAATGTTTTTTCAAGTATTGAGAAGAAGTAATCAAACTTCAAATGACTTTAAATAATAATAATAACAACAATGGATATCTCAAAAAAACACAAAGAACCTTGAAGAAAAACTCTAATTAACAATGATTTTCAACAAATGTTTATCTCTCTTTAAAGCTAATGCTTTACGTTGTCAAATTAAAAATTACCACAAGTGCACGGGCTATTATAGTATAACTTATGCAAGTACGGGTCGAACCCACATAGATTTGATCAATTTTATAAACTAATGACTTTATAACTAGATGATATGGTGTAGAGATGAAAATTATGGTTTAATACTAAAGTAAAAGAATTAATAGGACCAACCAAGAATATGTAACAATTTATGGGAGAAACTAGGATTTCAGATCTATTTATCAATTTTAACTAATATTATGCATTAATTTAATGTCTTCATTCCCGATTTTATTACTCAAATTAAACCGACTATTTTTCGCATTCAATTTGAAAATAAAATATTTAACTTCATACAAAATTTAACATCTCTAATTTAGATGGTTGAAATCCATATTCCCTTAAAATATCAATTTTAAGTTTTAAGTGTAGTCTTTAAGCATGGACTATTAAAAAATCGAGTGCAAGCATAATCCATCAGAAATCCCTCAAGCCAAAATTTAAAATATGAATTAGCAATCACTTTCGAATGTTTAAAATGCATTCTCGTATTGTTTTAAGTGCATACTAAATTTTTAAAACATTTAAAACATGTCGAGAATGAAAATGAAATTAAACTAACTTAATAATCCTAATCAAACGTGATAAACTTTACCTACTCCTAGTAGAAAATTTACACTAGCATAATGATAGACATAATAAGATTGCAAGAAAGAACAAGAATTTTCATAAATGATATAAACTTACAAATAATTGTGCCTTGTATACAATGAATCTTGACAACATCCTCCCCACAAAAGTACAATTCTTGCCCCTTAGATAATAAAAAGTCTCACTTAAAATTTTCTCTAAAAAATTGTCTAAAATTGTGCATGAAATAGTGAGCCCCAAGGGTCCTTCTTATAGGCCAATAGGTGAGGTATTTGGTTTGGGGTGGAATGCTCTTTAATTTGTCAAAAAGTGTTGGAACCGAACACTCCACCTCCTTTAGTCTTTGAATCGAAAATAGGTACCCAATTTCCCACCACCCAGGGACTTTTATTTTTTCTTGTCGAACACGCCTGCTGAATTTCATCCAATTCGGAGAATAAAACTTTTTGACTTTTTTTTTATTTCACAACTTTTTTCGAATGATCATAAAAATCATCTTTTTAGCACTTTTCTCCAATTGATCGTCAATTTTCACCAAATTCCATCTTTACCTGAAACATTTTCACCAGACAACTTTTTTCACAAATTAGCTCAAGTAAATTATAAAATTATTGAAATGCCCCTTTTGCGTTTAAAATTACCGTCTTGAATCCGAATATTCTTGTATTTTTTTCTTTATTTAACAAAATGGCCCTAAGAACTTATTAAACAAAATAAAATGGGTCTAACAAAGTATAAATTTGGGTATAAAATATACAAAATAATGCACTCATCAAATACCCCAAAACCATAACTTTGCTAGTCCTCGAGCAAAATTAAAATTTAAAACCTAACTCACTTTTGCAAGAAACACGATTGCACTTAGCATGTGCAACAAGTCGTTAAACCTCTAAGTTTCCCTAGTGGATGAGTTTTGTCTCGTGAGGGTCTGCAATACATATATCCATAAAATTCAAAAATAAGACTCTATACAAAAGATGCAAAAGTAATATAACCAAGTTTGAATGCAAATTTCGTGAATATAGTAGAACTTCACTTATCAATCTTAACTTATCGTGTTAGTGTACATAGCAATTATAACCGTTAATTTCAAAAGATTTGATCGTTACATTTCTTATCCAAAAGTTCGCCTTGATTCAAAATCTCACTGAATGCACTCACAATCGAACACTAGGAAATTGGTTAATTTCCCTCGGTATATGTGAATAAAAGAGTATATTTAGATGAGAAAATTTTATATATACATGATCAAAAATGATTTTTTTATAATGGATGAATATGATCTCTTAAACAGAAAAATCGATTACTTTGAAAACTTTGAATTGCACCATATATCCTATTCATCATCTCTCCATACTATAACTAACTTTACTTGAGATGGATTAGGGCTTTCTTTGGTTGTATCGTAAGCTCAGGTTTTGGCTAGAAAGAATTTTTTTTATGTTCAAAATTTATGAGAATACAGAGTGTTTTCTATACTTTGACTTTTATGCATTTTTTCTAACCTCCATTTTCCTTAATTTTTCTTTTTCAAACTCCCATACTCTGTTTATATTTCATTGTTTTATTTTAGTTCTTTATTTCTTCCCTTTTTTTTCTTCTTTTCTTTTCAATCATTATTCTTGCAAACTTTCTTTTCTTCTGGCCTCTTTCCTACCGTAATTTTACCCTTGTATTCTTAAAAACTAGGCATGACTTCTTTTCATTGGCTTGTAAACTCCCAGTTAGAGTTGGGTTGGATTTTTAAGTTTTTAGTAAAAGACTTATTTTTCTTTTTGACTTAAATGGGCTTGCAACGGAATAATGTAAAAAGGTTGGAGTTAGGCTTAATTCTTAGATTTTCACAACGATGATCTAACCTCATTTCTCAAGTATCGTTAAGTTGATTTGTGTCTCAAGACGACTTACGAAGACTTCTTGCGCCAAAGATTCACAATTTTGACTTTTTGTTTCTAGTAAACGAACAAAACAAATAATTTGAGATTATCAACAAATTTATTACTGAAGGAAAGTTTGAGTTATTTTAACTCGAATTAAATTAAATCTCTCAGAAATGATAAAATCTCACCGGACTAAAATCTCCACATTTATTCATTAAGCATATTAACTTGCATCTCAATATCCATTTTCAATTATATTATTTGACTAATGTGAAAATTTTCATAAGTTGAGAATATTTTTGGATTTTTTATTTTTTTTATAGTTTTTCTATCTTTTTTTACAAAAATACCATCGTTACCCTCAAACCTAAATTTTACATTGTCCTCAATGCGTGGTCAAATAAAAATATGGACAAAGCAATTCAAGTAAAGAAGTAAAAGGACGATATACCTTTGATCTCCACTTTTGCTACCAATTTCCATACTTAACAAATGCATGTTAACTAAAAATAATAATAAAAAACCTAAAAAACTAAAAATAAGAAGAAAATAAAAGCTAGTAATATACAAAGCTATGAGAATTATTATCATCACGATAAATTAATAACCAAAATAGTTGTGGGTCATTCCAAATAACAAACTTTATACCATTAAGTACAAAAGTATCTTAAATTTGAGAGTATGACTGCACAACAAAAATTTCAACCTTAAAATCCATGGTCATAATAGAGCTCATCGATATCATCAATAATAATATAAATTGAATTGCACAAATCATATGTCGATGCATCGCATGGGGGTGATAAATCACAATAAGGATCCAAATACTTACTATCCCATTTTCAAAAATAGTCACGTAAAATTAGAGATGCACACTTTACTCCTAAATGTGAGACATTACAAAAAGCATGACAAGAAGAGGTATCATGTGGGGATTCACTTTCTTTATCAAAAATGCGAAGGTCGTCATAATAAATAGAAATATCACTAAAATCATATGACGAATCCTCGAATAACTTTATTCCACATATAAGACAAAGTAGCATTTTTCTCAATTAAATTATAAGAAAAATCTTGATAAAAATCAACATCTAAATCATCACAAGTATTACATGTGTCAATATTGTCAATTTTCTCCTCACAAAATTAATTATCCTCATTTAATTCATTACTACTTTTGAAAATAACATTGTTATAACGTTTGTTTACTCACCCTGATTGATACACTTTGGTGGGCAAATAGTGATTAAAAGGGCTGGACTCTCGTCCGTGCCTACTTTAATTTCTTTAAATATGACTACTGGCCCATCCGACTCAAATCAAAATATGTAGTCATCTAAATTTTCAGTATTTTATAGCCACACATCTAAAGAATCAATAAAGGAATACAAAAAAGATGACGGGATAGCAATATGAGGATCACCCATTGTAGTTTACGACGACGCTAAAAACTTTTTGTCAAATTAAAAATTACCACAAGTGCACGGGCTATTATAGTATAACTTATGCAAGTACGGGTCGAACCCACATAGATTTGATCAATTTTATAAATTAATGACTTTATAACTAGACGATACGGTGTAGAGATGAAAATTATGGTTTAATACAAAAGTAAAAGCAATTAATAGGACCAACCAAGAATATGTAACTATTTATGGGAAAAACTAGGATTTTGGATCCGTTTATCAATTTTAACTGATATTAGGGCATTAATATAATTTTGTCATTCCCGATTTTATAATTCAATTTAAACCAACTCTCACTGCATTCTATTCGAAAAACAAAATATTTAAGTTCACAAAAAAATTTAACATTTTTAATTTAGACAGTCGAAATCCCTTAAAATATCAATTTCAAGTTTTAAATATAGTCTTTAATCATGGACTATCAAAACAATCGAGTGCAAGCATAATTCATCAGAAAGTGCTCACATAAAAAATTAACAATCACTTCCAGAGGTTTCACACTCTCGTGTCGTTTTAAGTGAATACTGAATTTTTAAAGCATTTAAAATATATTACTAATGAAAATAAAATTAAACTAACTACATAATATTAATCAAGAATAATAAACTTTACCTAGTACTAGTAGAGAATTTACGCTAACATAATAATAGACATAATAAGATTGCTAGCACGAACAAGAATTCTCATTTCAAACTTACAAATAATTGTGGCTTGTATACAGTGAATCTTGAAAAAATCTTTCCCACAAAAGTAAAATTCTTGGCCCTCAAATAATAAAAAAAAACTCTCTTGAAATTTTCTCTCAAAATTTATCTAAAAATTGTGTGTGAAATGGTGAGCTCAAGGGACCTTTTTATAGGCCAACAGGTGAGGTAATTGGTTTGGGGTTGAACTATCTTTAATTCGCCAAAAAGTGTTGGAACCGAACACTTCACCTCCTTTTAGTCTTTGGATCGGAATAAGGTACTCAATTTTCCCCCACCCGAAAACTCTTGTTTTTTCTTGCCAAAAATGCATACTGAATTTTGTCCAAAAATTTTCAACTTTTTTTTTATTTCACAAGTGTATAAACAACTTCTTTCGAATGACCGTAAAAATCAGTTTTTTCACGCTTTTCTCCAGTTAATCTTCAATTTTCCCCAAATTCCATCATTCACTACAAAATTTTCACTGGGCAACTTTTTTCACAAATTAGCTCAAGAAAATTTTGAAATGCCCCTATTGCCTTAAAATATTACCACCTTGAATCTGAATTCAATTATTCTTGCATTTTTTCTTTATTTAACAAAATTGTTTTAAGAACCCATACATCCAATACAACGTGTACACACACATCATAAATACCTCATACGTACATAAAAGCATATAGATGCACATCTCAACGATGATGTCTAAGCGTAGAGTATATTCATGCTCTACCCCTTTACTAACCGCGACTCGGCTTTTATGAGATTGACCCACCTATTCTACTGGTGGTGAGAATGTTTCTCGACGCTCTTAACATTGCACTCCTTGGACCTGCTGGCCCTAAACCATAGAATATCTCGTCGTTTGATGCGTTAACTCTCCACATAAGTAACGTCCAACATAAAAACCAAGTGTCCTATCGCCCAACCATCTCTCAAATCTTTAAAGAAATGTCACGAGACCACTCCAAGTCCAAGGAACATATTACCCGTTGGTTCCATCCAAGGAGTATGCGAATTACTCAATCGACCATGCTAGGCCACTCACGATGCCATGCCTTAGGAAATGATCCATAAGGCCATTCAATAGCCTAATGATTATAAGGGAATCTCTATCTATATATTTACTGCTCCCATCTGCATTCTAAGGCGCCCGCTCGAGATATGCCTTTCGGCCCTAAGTCAATTTCCTCCCATTCATCCATCCATCCATTTTAGGGTGGTAGGATATACGCCATTTCCATACGGTTCCCATTTCTTCATGGAAACTTTATCGAACCATCGACACGAATATCTAATCTCGGTGCACCACCATATATATAGGCACCTCCTACAGTTCTATCATTTCTCCATAAAAAGCGAGGCGTACTCCTCTACATATCGTCCGCTCGCAATGTCCGGAAAAGCAACGGTTTGGTCAAACGATCGACAATGTTAGGGCTGTGTTTCGGCCGGATCGGATCGGAAAATGACCTTTCGGAAAAAATTCCAATTTTTTCGGAAATAAAATAATTGTTCCAATTTCCTATCCAATTTTTTCGGAAAATCAAAAAAGTTTCCGAATTCGAAAAAATCGGAAAATCGAAAAAAAATCGAAAAAATTCGGAAATTCAAAACATATAATAAAAATTCAGAAATTTTGGAATTTCGAAATTTCAAAAAAATTAATATAGGATTTTCGATTACTCGAAATTCTCATTTTAAAGAAATCGGAAAAAAGATTTAACCCAACATGTAAATATGTAAGGATTTAACCATTTTTTCATTTGTGTAGACTCTACAATTAACCCAAAATGTAAATAGGAATAGAAACATGTATAGAAACACGTATAAAACAGGTATAGAAACAACAAGTGTAAATCAGCAATTAATATTTGATCTCAGTATAAATCAGCAATTAATATTTTATCTCAATATAATACAGCTATAAAACAGGTATAGAAACATGTAATTAAACGGTCGTTACACAATATATAATCTTACAGATCCTATAAACATGTATAATCTTATAGAAACAAAAAACCATGTATAAACAGATCCTATAACAATCCTATAGAAACAAAAAACATGTATAATCTTACAGATCCTATAAACCGCTCGTTACACAATATAAAGTTTATCCCATAACGAGGATATGAAAGCTTACTGATCAAAAATTTATATTATAAACAGATCAGATCCTATAACAATCCTATCGTTACATATCCCATCCTATAACAATATAAACAGATCAGATCGTTACAGATCCGAACGTTACAGATAAGGGAAACAGATAAAAGGGCTTACTGATCCTTCGTTCGACTTGGATATGAAGAGATGCATTCTAATCGTTACAAATCTGTATCTGAGAAGCGTAGAAACCAGAGAGAGAGGTGAGTAGATGGACGAGAGTTGAAAGAGAGAGAGGGGACTCGATGGTATGCGCCGTATTGAGAGAGAGAGAGAGAGAGAGAGAGAGAGAGAGAGGAAAGATATGTCTAACCCTAAAACTAACAACATATATATATGGGTAAGGTAAAAAATAAGGGAAATGTAAATGTAAACATTCTTATTATCAGACAATGGAAATCCAAGGTAAAAAATATATATAAAATATTTGGAATATTAATCGGAAAAAATATTCGGAAAATTAATCGGAAATTATATCGGAAAATCAGATCGGCTAAAATATCGGAAAATCGGATCGGAAAAATTGGAAAATTGGAATTTAAAACATAGTTCCAATTTCCTATCCAATTTAATTCGGAAAAATCGGAAATCGGAAAATCGGAAATCGGAAACCTTATATATGTTCCAAAATCGGAAAATATCGGATCGGACATCGGAAAAATCGGAATGTTCGGAAAAAAAGCACAGCCCTAGACAATGTTATCAAATAGGAGCATGACCAGAATGGTGACGACAATTCAATGCAAACGTCTATGAATATACCCTTCTTCATTCCACCGATACTCTTCTTCACACGAGTAGGTGAAATGGTCAATCACAGACCGGAATGCTCTCGCTACAAAGTCTTCCGAGTCATACTCGTTTCATTTGGCTTTCCATGCCAACACAAATATCTCCGACGGGTTTCTTACTCGACGCATCTACTACCCCCAATCGCATTTCCTTAGCGAATGAGAATATCCAAATGATAGTTCTTGAAGAACTCCAATTACCAACTCAATTTCTCCCCCGACATACTGCAACCAGTTGTTGCTCACGAGAAAGACTAAATTTCCATGCCCAGGAAGTAGTGCCTCCATTTCTTTAAGGCGACTTCCACCGCATCGAATTCTAATTCAAGCGTGGGATAATACTTCCCACAAGTTTAAGCTTGTGAGACGCATAGACAACGGGTCCATGCTCCAGTATTATTACTTCCCGCTCCTGGCAGAGACTTATTCACAAATTCACCCTCGAGCTTAACCACATGAACTCGGGAGTGAAAGTCAATTCATCCATTTAACTCCCTAAAAGTTATGTTACCAATGTAACACTTTAACTAGGAGAGGTATCACCTCCATCAGCCTAACCTTCGAAATCTCTCGAGATTCCACACTTCTCGTTCCTAGGGATCTAATCCCCCTTAGAGTTAACCCACGACCTATTCGTGGTCAACTCCTTATAATCTTCCTAAATCAACATCACCTGCCCTAATGGCCTTACATCCTAATAAACCTAAGGTCAATCTATATATATCCTATCTAAGTCGTATATATATATAATACTAAGTATATCCCTAGTGCCCAAGACCTTACTCAACTCCCGACATTCGCTCGGGTTCATGCGTGGGACGTCTCGCCGAAGCGAAATCCAGATAAGGAACCCTTCCGTTAAACTACTACCTCGCATAGTCGGTCGTCGAGATATGACGATCTAAGACACATAATCGGGATCGATAAATTTTAACTTGCAATTCTTTCAACAAAATTCTACTTCTACGTCTTACCATAGCATTATTAAAGATTTTAACTAATCAGGCATTCACTTTTTGTGAAGTCTTTCAAATACATATCCCCTTATATAAACATGGCCTTCTTATCAAGGCACAATCCCGAAGTCTCAACTCGACTTCGTATCTCAGTCTCCCTCACATCGATCAGAGGAGAGAACTATATACAGTGCTTTTATCTCGCACATTAATAGCCCTTAATCACTCTTCTACGTGATTCTCGGCTAATCCTTCCAATCCCACTTCTAACAACAAAATAAATAAAATAAAAGAGAAAGAAAAGGATAGTGTCTCTCCAATCATAACATTGTTAAGTGTTCATGCGGCAGAGTGTCTCGCCGAAGCGAAATCCAAACAAGGAACCCCTCCGACGCATGCCTACTTAACTTGTTGATTATGGAGATAAAGCGTAACAAACACAAACAAGGCAAACAAATAATCAAACACTCACACAGGATAACTTAAACGAATAACAAAATCTCCTACCTACCTTAATCCACCTCTATAAAGTCTCAACCTGTATCCAGGAGAGAAATTATAGAACAACTAGTTCCATTTTGAACTAGAAGTAAGATAGCCTTACAATTTTATTTGTTTGCTATCACTCCAAACCAACCAAAATATCTTTGCTCGCATAATGTACATAAAATAAGAAAAAGGAAAAGTAACATCTCCCCACTCCCAACGTCGTTAAGGTTCACGTGTGGAGCGTCCCGCAAAAGCGGAATCCAAACAAGGAACCCCTCCTATGCATTACTACTTAACTTTGTTGGTCGTGGAGATAAGTCATAACAATCACATATAATGCAAACAAGCAATAGGGCACTTAAACCAAGGGGCACATATGACACATTTACATTTAAAATATTATCACTCGCTTCATAACAAGTGAAGAAAAGATAGAACTTCCATACCACGGAAGTCATATCATTTCCCTTATATAATAGCGTCAATACTACTATAAGCTCAATATACACACCCGAATCTACAGTAGATATAATACTACTGAGTCTTATGCTAAGGAATACACCACCCACAATTAAGGTGGAATTCCCATCAACATTCTTACTAAACACTCTGCATCATAGCCATTACTCCGACTCTGGCCGACAACAATTGCCCACGTAGTCCCTCTTACTTTCTCAGTAAAAGAGGACACGCTCTCGGCCTCCTCTTCCTCAGTCCAGTTTTCCCAGAGAAACTTGTTGTTGCAAGTATCCACCGGGCTTCTCTAGGGGCCAAACTTCCAGCACCCACGAATATGGTGACCACAATTTCACCCTCTCAACACTACTCCTACGGGAGGAAGGTTTCCCTTCATCCTATTTCTGGGCACTTCTCCACTTCAATTTAACATTGCTTAAAATCTCAAGCTTAGTACCACTTTCTGTTTCTAGCGGTACTTGGGAAACTACATCAACTGTAATCAGTAGTCGTAGTAGTAAGACAAGGAAGTGCTAAAAAAAGGGAGCAACCTCCAAAGCGGTCCTCATCCCTGACCACAACTTACAGTTCTTACAAATCCTTCTCATGACGCCCTTCTTCAATCGACCTACTATTCTCACACGAATACGCGAAAGATTTTATAAGTTCTACCTCATGGCAGAAGAACGAGACCTCACTAAAGAAACCAACGATCTTAATCCTAAGGCTCTATGTCAAGTCAAAAGCAATGCGGAAAACTTAAGGCGTTCCCACAGATTCCTAAGGACTCTAGAACCTGATGCTCTGATACCATCTGTGATAACCCGCTCACCAAAATAAGGGGTGGCCAGCCCAATACTCCAATATAACAGGAATCATAGATGGAATCGTTCTCAGCATCACAATAAAATATAGAGTATCCAAGATAACACCCAAAATTTCAGAAAACGGGTTGCCAAAAATTTTATTTTAAAGTAAATAAAAGAAAACAAACAATCCAAATCCTGAAAAGATAGGGGAAACCTCAAGGATGTATATATATTACTATAACAACAAGTGACAAATAAGAGGACCAAATATGTTATCGGTCCGCTGATACATCCAACAATGTTAAAGTATTTCAATAAATTTATATAATACATTACATTAATCAAGTACAAAAGCCTGGGCCTCTCGCCCGAGTAAAAAGAACCGATCCTGTCTAGAGCGCAAAAATGACAACGTCTATTTCCAAATGCCCCGTAATACCCGCAAAGCATCATGGCTCGCCAAAGACACCGGGATCGGAATTCAAATCAGGCATCCTTGCGGCGGAGTACCTGAGCGGATACAAGATGCAAGCACAACAAGAAAAAAAATGAACGGATCAGGGCCCGGTTCTATATGATTACCAGATGAATAAAAAGTATGACAGTTATGAATGATAAATCATGATGAAAGAGAAATAAGAAGCTACCTACACAATTTAAAACATAAGCTAAGCAGGAACAATAAAATAAGTAACATTAAACTAAAATCTTCATCGTATGTACCAATTATCTCATATATCTTTTCCTTAACAGGAAGTATATATATATAATCATAATCTTTTGCTCTTTCTGGCAATTTTTTCTCAATTTCACTTTTTGTAAAAATCCTTTCCTTATCAGGAAAATAATCATTTTCAAATGTTCTTTGTGGCATTTATATGTGCTCTTTGTGGCACTTCTTTATGCTCTTTATGGCATATAATCCATCAAGTCCCACTTAATGCTGAATAGTTATATTTATATACATATAACGATTCTAAGACCGCCCATCCGGGTTTTACCACTGTGCGCGCCCCTAAATGACCATCATCTTCCATGGCCTATCATAAGACAACCTGGGCACCTATATCGCAAGACGTCGGGAAGCGGCCATGTGCCTGCGGGATAGTCAAGACCACACCCGAAATCTCCTACCCATCGCAGAAAAATATACAACACAAACGCTCACATGGCCTAGGACTATATCAACCCTGCATTCATTAGCCAGGGGGCTTCACCTCACGCGCGGACTTCCCTTATGATGTCATTGTGCTTAAACCATTTTATTTATCATTTTCAAAATCAAGTAAATCATCATTTACCGGTTTCATGATTACGTAAATTATCATTTACTAAAATCAATACCATTTCCATGTATATGTTTCATTTTATCCGAAACCATTACCATTTACTTTTTGTAAATAATCTAACTTATTATCCGGAGCCATACGATAGCTTATATCGACACTACAACCTCAAAGGAGTAAATAAACTCTTCATTATCTCCAAGCATTTTAGGGTGTTATTTTAAAACCCCAAGATTATCATCTTCCAAAGGAATGAATGAACTTTCAATTTATTCTCTAAACTCACATTTATGGTGTTATTATGAACCACCAAGGTTAACATAGCTCAATTGAGCTTCTAAAATCTCCCAACATTCTTTTGGGGTGGTAATATAAACCATCAAAACTAGTATAGCTTAATTAAGCTTCTAAAGTCTCCCAAATATAACACTACATCTCCTAGTTTTATAATAATTAACTAGAAGAAAAGAATGCCCTATCATTAATAGGCCTAACCCCGGAAAAGTCCCCACATAACCCATTCCTAATGTAGGGTAGACAACTAACTCATCTCACACTCTAGGACTCTAAGTTTACTTCATTCAATAAGGTTCCTAGGCCCTAGGCTTAAAGAAAAGAATTGGAATTGAGTTATAAAATTAACTCAAAAACAGCAGGAAAACGAATCGATTCGCCCAAAAAGCGAATCGGTTCAGACAACAAAACCAAGTTTCTGCAATTGGCCGAATCGATTCGGCCTTAACCCGAATCGATTCGGGTTATGCAGACCTGGAAACTACCCTTTACCGAATCGATTCGCCATAGGGCCGAATCGATTCGGTCCTGCAAATTTGCCAAGAATGGCTTCGATGGGTTATGAACCCTAAATTCTCCAAACTTCAAATCTCTTCATTTTCATACACATCCAAACAACAAAAATCTACCCCAAACTAATCTACATGATTATTAACCATCAAAACCCACAATTTCTTCAACATAAATCAAGATTAGGGTTTAAATCCCACAAATTCTACATTTAAACCATAAATGTCAAATACATAACTAACACACAATTTATTCAACTCAAATCACATATTAGCAAGTAGAAAACTTGCCTTAGACTTGCAAATTTAGATTTCTTTGAGGTAGGAGCAACAATCCATCTTCAATCTCTCTCTTTTCTTCTTTTTCTCCATTTTTCTCTTCCTCTCTCTTTCTCTCCTTTTCTCTCTATGTTTAAGACAAGAAATGAGGGAAATGAAATAAGGGGCAAGACTTAAAATCGTGACTTAAGTCTAAAGTCTCCAACTTAAGTGGTTAATACCACATTAAAATGACTCCCAATACGCGTTTAAGCTAAAACTAGGTAAAAGTGCCCGAAACCCAAAAATACAATATGGCACTTATTTTGACTGTCTCGCACCTTTCGAGACTAACTACACCCTCTAAACTGGCATCCAACAAATTTTATAAATTATTTCCAGTTCCAATTTTATTTAAACCATAATGTCATTTAAAATACATGACACTATAAAACATGCAACCTGATGATATTTACTTTCACATACAGTAAATATGCATCAATCTAGTAAATATTAACTTTCAATTCATTCAATTAATATTTACTCCAGTCCCCACATTTTATATAATTACCTTATGCGGTATAATTAGTATAAAATGAGCCTCCCAGAATCGAGGGTTGTTACATTATCCTTCCCCTTCTTCGTACGAATAGCCACATAAGTATCGAGCCTATGCGGCCTACCCCCAGGGCCACTCCCTGTCCCCTGAAATAAAGTAAAGTAAAATTAGTATCGGCCCCGTAAAGTAAAATAATGCAGAATAATATGTTTTTGTAGTTATAAAAAAATTAAATTTTACCATCTTCCTATGCTCCACCTCGGCGTAAGACGTCCGGCCGGAGTAGTGCACGTCCGTCTTTTTTGCCCCCTCCAGGCTGTAGAATCAATAGGATGACGCATGAGATTATCCCCTACTTCTGCCCTAGCATGCCAAGTCATTGCCTCCGCTATCCATGGTACTGTGAAAAATCGCTTTAATCTAGGCCCAACGGGAAAATATTTCAACACTTTTTGAGGCACTTTTGAGTTTGTGCCTTCTTTACTAGTAGATTGGACATATCTAGGTTCATCACAAACTGGACAACGATCGAAATTTTTATACTCCTTTCGGTATAGTATGCAATCATACACACAACCATGAATCGATTTATACTTCATTCCCAAACCTTTCAAACTGTTCTTCATAACGGGATAGCTATTTGGAAGCGTATTCTCCTTGGGTAGTAACCCCTTCACCCATTTCAGAATTCCTGTCACTCTATTGCTAGACAAATCGTATTGCGTCTTCAAACTGTGAAAACCAACCATGGCATGTAAAGTTGTTTGATCTTTCTCACAGCCAGAGTATAACGGTTGGGTCACCTTAAATTTTAAACTTTGGTAGTCATCGTTAACTTTTATCGTGATATCTTCATGAGTACTTAAACCTTGTACATCATCAGTAACCTCATTCTCCTCTGCTTCATAAACTCCGTACGCATCATCAACTAAATCCTCTAACATATTATGATATACGTCGTCCCCTTCTACATCTATCCTACTTGTTGAAGGTTGTTGTGAAGGTTTTTCGGGGACAAAAGGAAATTTTAATTCACCGTAAAAACTCCAAAATCGATAACTATCTTGCATACCCGATCTTAACAAATGTAGTTCAACTGTTTTCCACTCAAACACCTTACCATTCTTACACCTAGCACACGGATACGGAAACTCTTCATCATTATGACATCTCTTTGCGTATTTCACAAATTCATTAGCACCTCTGCGAAACACATCCCCCGTTCTATTTGTCTCACCCATCCACTCTTTGTATTTCGGATATCCCATCACAGCTACCACAACTAATCACCTATTAAAGGTAAGAAGTGTATATTCATGGATTAGTATAAACAAAACTTAGATTTATAGTATGTTTCATTTAATTATGTCTTATTTATATTCGATTTTTAAATTTCAAATTCAAATTCAATTTATAATAGAAATTTCTATTTCCTCCATCTCCTTTAAAGGGTGAGTGGTCCTATCCCATTCAAAATCGTATTTTTCTATAATATACTTAACAGCTCATGCACATTGTTACGATTTGAGAAAAATTTCGCAGCATATCCCCGTAGTTCTCCAAGTATACGACGTAGATTGGCAAGTGATTGATCAATTGAAGTAATAGTCACACTTGTCAATCTAGTATGTACCCAGAGAACATTAGGATACGACTGCAGAACTTCCTCCAAAAGTAACAATTTTAAGCCACTAAGAATATTATTAAGCCACTAAGAATATTATTTTAAGTTTTGCTGATGATTTAATTGTCTTTGCTGGAGGGGACACTGTTTCCTGCAGTATTGTGAAGGAGGCAATATCAAAGTTTAGCTCCTTATCTGGGCTGATGATCAACTTAGAGAAGAGCAACCTTTTCACTGCAGGGATTAATGAGAATGAGATTCAGGACATTTCAACTATTCTTGACATTCAGCATGGGACCCCTCCATTTCGATATCTTGGGGTTCCTCTCATCACAACTAGGTTGAAGAAGGAGGACTGCTCTCACTTGGTGGATATAATAACAATGAGAACCAGATGTTGGACTAATAAGTTCTTGAGTTTTGCAGGTAGGCTCCTTCTAGTGAAGACTGTGATTTTCAGCATTCAAGTGTATTGGTCTAGCATTTTTATTCTGCCCAAGAGTATTATAAAGAAGATTGAGCAAATTATGAGAAATTACTTATGGAAAGGGGATGAGGCTAATAGTAAAGGGGCTAAAGTTGCGTGGGTGGATCTTTGTGTTTCTCTTGATGAAGGAGGGCTCAATATTAAATGTTTAGAGACTTGGAACACAGCGGCTATGGCGAAGCATTTGTGGAATCTTTGTAGTAAGAAGGACAGCTTATGGATCAAGTGGTGTAATACTTACAAGATCAAAGGAAGGAGCATATGGGCTTTGAGTATCCCAAATGATTCTTCATGGAGTTGGAGGAAAATCCTCAAGAACAGAGAGAAATTTAGAAGTCAAATCAAGACCTGCATTGGGAATGGTGCGCGTGCATTTATGCGGTTCAATTATTGGCACCCTAATGGCCCTTTACATACCCTTTATGGGGATAACATTGTCTATGACTCTGCTAGCAATCTAAAAGCTAAAGTGTCTGATTTTATACACCATTTGGAGTGGAGATGGCCTTCAAGAGTGACATGGGAGCTGAATGAAGTGAAGAATGCTACTCTTCCTACAATCCACGAGGGAACTGATACTGTTGTATGGCTCCCATCAAATCATGGAATGTTCACCATTACGTCCGCTTGGTAACTTTTAAAGGTCCATAAGCCAATGGTCAACTGGAGCAAGTTTGTGTGGAGTAAGGTTTGTATCCCTAAATGCTCTTTCATAACTTGGTTGGTGTTTAGGAAGGCCATCAACACTAAAGTTAAATTACATGATTGGGGAGCTTCGGTGGATGACCTGTGTGAGTTATGTGGGACTGAAAGGGAAACATATAACCATTTGTTCTCTCAGTGCAGCCTTAGTAAATGTATATGGGAGGAGGTGATGCTTAGGAACCAATATTACAGGGATGCCCAGGGTCTGAATAGTGAGTTGGTTTTGGCTACTGTTAACCATTCTACGAAGACCCTTTGTGACAAGATTAGATCCCTTTCTTTTACTACCACTATCTATTGCATTTGGATGGAGAGGAATTCTAGATGCTTTAAGCATGTCTCCAATTCCCTTGATTCTATTATCAAGGGTATTGAAAACATGGTTAGAGCAAAAGCTCTCACGTGGAAAAAGGACAGAAGGAGTTTTACTAACTGGATGGCTTGTATGTACTGGAACATCCCTGAAGATAAGCTTCTAGTTTAGGCTTTGTTTGGTTCCTGCCTGGTTGGCTTGTTTGCCTGTGGGGTTTGCCCTAGGGTTTTCTTGTTCTGTGGAGGGGTTTCTTCCTCTGTGTATCTTTTGGCTTTTTATATATACAATTAAATTCCCCAAAAAAAAATATATTATTATACAGAAATTATGCAGTCCCAAACTATCTAAGCGGGACAATTCGAGAGATCTCATTACAGGGTTAATGACTCTCGAAAGGGTCTAAGGGCTACTGAATGCGTACGCATAAGAACTAGAAGGCTAGTATCTATGCGCACTATATGTAATTTCAAGTATGTTTCATTTAACTATCATACTATATATATATTGTTCGTTATACAAAGTAATTTTCAAAAAAAGGTTGAAAAATCCCACCCCCATATGGACAATAATCTAGTGGTCATGCCACTTTTAAAATTAATCAACCCAACATCGATCCACTATAATCCAACCGCCATGGAAACAATAAATGTGTATCCCGTACTCCTTCTAATTCATCTACTCAATTAATTCTTTTCATCAATTAAAGTACACAATTATTAATTTACTAATTTACAATGAGGGGCAATCCTACTTGCATAAGGGGCACTAATTATTAATTTACAAAAAAAATTAACAACCAATCAATATTAAATCAATCAATTCTTTTACAAGGGGCACTACAATATGAGGGGCAATATCTAATAAACCAATAAAAATTTAATTAAAAAAACACACACATGCACATATACACACACACGCACATATACACCCCCTGCCCTACCCCCTACCCCCTCGCAGCCCCTGCCCACCACATGCACACACACACATATACACACGCACATATACAATACACACGCATATATACACACACACACACGCACATACACCCCCTCCCTCCCCCGGCCCTGCTGCCTCCCCCCCACACACGCATATATACACCACACACGCACATTACACACACATATATACACACACGCACATATACATAAATGGAGGAGAAATAGAGAGAGAAAACATACCAAAGTTGTAGAGAGAGAGAGTGAGCAACCGCTATAGAGAGAGAGAAATGGAGGAAATAGAATCGATGGGAAAAAAAGAAGAGGGAGGGTTTTTTACTGATAGAATTATCACGGACATGTCACGGTCATTGACCGTGATAACTTTTCAGTATTGTCACGGTCATTGACCGTAACAAGTTCGTGACAACTATACTTGTCACGGACTTTTGTCACGATCATTAACCGTGACAAACATTTGTCACAGCCTTGTCACGGTCAATAACCGAGACAAGGTTAGCCTCTTAAAGGGTGCCAATTTGACCATTTTGGTGTAGTGTCACATCCAATAGGAATTCACGCCAAAAATCAAAACCACACTATCACATTCACTAAGTGAATTCACAATAGGGCTTTGCCACTGCCCAAGAATGACTAACAAAATGCATAAGATGCTCACAGAACCCATCAATCACTAGGGTCCTACCATAACTCATAAATAAGTAATACAACATAGGGAATGCTCACATTTCCATGACTATCAATATAGAATACACGCATATAATCTAATCAGATAACAAATATCATAGTCACTTCCGTCACTCACCGCCAAATCCACAACCAAGTGAACACTAAAATCATAACCAAAGGATTGACTCAACAGTCAATCCGCACATAAAGAGATAACTCTCGCAAAACACTATGCCCCAACTAGGGGTGTTCAAAAAACCGACTGGACTGATGGACCGAACCGAACCGAGCCGAACCGACCCTATTTTTTCGATCTTTTTTCATAATCGGTTCGGTATCGGTTTATTTTTTTGGCGGACCGACCTAGTCGGTCCGGTCCACGGTTTACAGTTTTAAAAACCCTGTTAGGACCGACCCGCACTGACTCAATATAAAATAATATATTTTTACATATATATATGTAATATATAAGATAAATAAATAATAAAAGTGTATACTTTAATATCTGATTAGTTTAAATTATAGTTTAATCTAATAGTACGTTTGTTTTAATTACAAATTTTAATATTTTTTAGTTTTTAATGTTTGGAAAAAACATACTCGGGTATATTTGTATATTATAAATGATGTAATTCATTAATGTGAGGACCGATGGGTTAGACCGGACCGACCCTATAAAAAACCGAACCGACTAGGGTCGGTTAACCGACATTATCGGTCTGGTATTGGTCCATTTTTTTAGATGACCGATCAAGTCGATCCGGTCCAAAAAAAACGTTAAAACCGAACCGGACCGGACCGCGAACACCCCTAGCCCCAACAGGTAACATTACTACCCCAACATATAAATATTATGAATCGTCCGCATTATTATATCCCTAATCAAAGGACTATGTCAATAGCCAGTCTAAAATCTCCAAATGACACAAGTGTTCACTCAACCCATGCATCCATAAACAATATCACAAAATTAGGCGTACCTTAAGCCCATATCTCCATGTAATATATCACCGATTTACGCTTCAAATTGCGTAACAGTAGGTACACATAACCATTTATCTACATCGAGCGGTGGGCTCGCATACTCTCCCGCTCTCTAGCCAAGACCCAACCTTAATATTCCAACCCATGTCAATTCTCAATCTAGTGGCACAAATACCCACTATCCCATGAGTGGTAGAAAGTCAAAAATAGACGGTGACTTTACCAAGTCAAATAAATGACATACACTTCAATCCCCACATCATTGCACCCACTCTCAATAAGATGATACTTCCCAAATCATGCCAAGTCTATAGCTATCCCCAAGTGCTAGTAGTAATACTAACTACATAAAATATGTAAGGCTCAATCGAACCATCTTTGGTTCTTGTCCACAATACCCATAATCCACATTCAGGCACCTGTCAACTACATGACCATACCCTAAAAGCCATAAAACGATAATCACAAATCACTTAGGATCTCTCTCTCTCGGCTCAACTTGTTATCTCGTAACATTTGCTCCCTTTTTCCTCCATCTGTCACGAATAGGGGTACTTTCGGCCTCACATTTATAATCATTATCCTCAATCGACACATGCTCTCTCCTCAAGCCCTTTGGTACTTACTCATTCATTAACTTTTGCATAACTAATGTGTCCATAATATACACACGCCCATAATACGCAGGCAAAATTATTCTCACAAAGATTCTTGTTGAATTTTTTTAACCCAAGCAATAGAAAACACCAATCCTCATTTCCAGTTTCCACCTACTCAAGTGTACTAAAAATTCATTCCTAGCTAGCTTCATCTCATATTCTGCAACTACACAGTGACCCTACTCCTTGGTCACAAGTTCTCACATTACCATAAACCTTAATCTCTTACGGGTTTAACATTACAAATCAACCTTACTCAAATCTGAGCGAAACATAATTCCGCTTTCTCTCGAGAATTAACCACACATAAATTCATTATTAAAGTCTACATATTTTGCTAAAATGTATCAATCCATTCCCCCCTCTCTTAGGCGCACAAAATCTCATGAAGGCATTCTACTAGCCTAAATTTCTATCACAATCCATATTACCATAAGTAGAACCCAAAGCTCTAATAGTCTCCTCAAAACTCAACTTCCTTAGTGTTTCTAAAAATGAAGTCAATGTGAAACACATTCACTACCTACATCTAGAAAAATCTCTAAGTTTCAGGTCTCACCCTAAATATAATAACTTCCTAAAATTATCCTCACACTGGTGGTCATTGTTATATCCTTGACCATTAACTCGTAATGGTCTTCCTTCTTATGATACTCTAAGCTCGAATACTCCTCAAGTCTCGTTGATGCTCAAACGACTATGGAAGATGTCTACACATATCATTGTGACACTAGAGTACAAAAACTTATGACAAACTCAGACACATCAAAGAATGCTCAGTGATAAACGAAACGGACGCAACACAGGTTCTAAGGACACTAGAACCTATAAGCTCTGATACCAAATATGACACCCCTGATTTCCCACGCCCAGTTGATCAGCCAAGACGCGAAATATAGGGAGCGCTAAAATAATTTATATCATCCTTAGCATCAACGATAAACAAAACAATAGTAAATAAAAACTATCCGCATCCGCAATAAAAACTCTACAAAGGATGACAACAAAATTAACCGAACTAAAATAATTGAAACTCAAATAACATAATCCACTTTATAAGATCTCATATACAAATGTTCAAATGAAAAAGAAGTACAATAGTAACCACCTCTAAATTAACTCCTGAATATAAATGACTATTACAAAGGACCGTCTAGGGCTGTCAATGGACCGGGTCTGGACCCAGACCCGACCCGAATTAACGGATCTGAGCAAATTTTATAGACCCGATTATCCGATTACTCGATTAGTTAATGGACCGGGTCTGGATATACATGACTCCGATCCGATAAGGGCCTGACCCGAATGTGTGTATATATATATATATATATATATATATATATATATATATATATAGTTACTATATGTTACAGTTTATATATATATTAGTAAGTTTGTTTTTACAGTTTATATAAACTATAAAAACAAACAGTAAAAACAAACTTACTATATATATAAGTTTATATATATATATATATAGTAGTTATATATATAGTCTGGCTATATACATAACTATATATAGAGAGAGAGTCAGACTCATGTGCACACTAAGTTTGCACATTATTTTTTTAAAATAGTAAAAAAAAATATTTTTGAGTTGATTTTTTTTGTGTGATATTTAAAATTTTCAACGGACCCATGTAAAAAAAATCAACTGAAAAAATCTTTTTTGCTATTTTTAAAAAATCGGTCAAACTTTCACTGCTTTTAAGTACTTTAAAACCTGCGAAAGTTTGACCGATTTTTTAAAAATAGTAAAAAAAGTTTTTTTGAGCTGATTTTTTTTACATGGGTCCGTTGAAATGTTTAAATATCACATAAAAAAATTAACTCAAAAATATTTTTTTTAATGCTTTAAAAAAATTGGTGTGTGTCAGCACTGTGCAAACTTAGTGTGCACAGGAGTCTCTCTCTCTCTCTCTCTCTCTCTCTCTCTCTCTATGTGTGTGTGTATATATATATATATATATATATATATATATATATATATATATATATATATATATATATATATAACTATATGTAAGTTTGCTGTCAAAAGTTTGCTGCCAAAGATATTCGGGTCGGGTCGTCGGGTCCTTAATGGATCCGGGTCTGGATCCATTTCCTGAGACCCCATCACGTAAGACCCGATCCGTTAAAAAAATAGTCAGATCGGATATGGATATACCCTTACCCGATCCAGACTCGATCCGTTTACACCCCTAGGACCAGCAACTCCTACTCTAAGGATACCAAATTAAATCTCCACAATTATAAGTCTGACCACTCAACCCTGCCGAACCTGTATATAATAATAAGGGTAAATTATACCAAATCTCCTTAATTATAGTGGTTTTGTAGATAGCTGCCCTAATTTAAAAAAATCGATAAAGAGCCCTAAACTATTGAATTTTTACACCCCAAATTACAATTTTTATGCATAAAATAATATTTTTATCAACTCATTTTTAGTGAAAATTTGTTAGGTGTTAAAATTCAATAGTTCAGGGGGGTTTGGTGATGCTTGTGGTAAAAAATATTTACAAATTTAGGTCAGAGCCCGAAAGTTACAAGAAATACCTCCAATAACAGTAATATAAATCATGCGACTCATTATAAACATGCAACCCATCGACACTCACATGCAATGAATACCCACCTCTTATCTAGTGCAAATAATATGAGCATGTCCCAACCCAAAGCATAAACTATATTGAAAGTCTTTGTCTCTAGACTAATAAGCAAGTAACTGATAAGTGAATATAATAGGGATCTAACTAACTACACATATACAGAATACGAACTAATATCCAATCTTTTATTTATTTGTATTCTCACGATCTCATAGCATATCATTTTACTTTGTCTTAACATATTTACTTAGAGGTGTTCATTAATGAACTATAGTGTATGTACACAATACGATCCCATACCAACTCCCAATCATGTCAACCAAAAGATAAGATATATACAATCTCATAACGCACACAAAATATGACATAAGGTTCAACTCAAAGTATCCATCATCGAACTAATGTCATATACACGTGTATAAGTCTCATAACAACTACATGAAGGAATACACCTTTGGGGGACTTTTCTAGTGCTTCTATCGGTAAACTTGTAGGAGTCCCTCACCCGACTGATTTCAAAACAAACGTACACATAATTAAGGGAACGAGGGATCACTACGCAATCATATCATCGGGTAGTCTAATACCAAAACTCGACCAATGGATCAGGTCATCAACCTCTCTCATTATGAAGTCTAGACCGACTGAACGTATGATCGAAATATATATGATCACGCAATCCCATAGCACTAATTATAAAAAAAACTCACCCAATGGATCAAGTTGTCATGTCTCTCACTCTCGAAATAACAACCAACTGAACGTGTGATATCGACCTTCACAAAATCCTACGCCAACAGTCAGGCACGCGGTACACAGTCACAACCACTTGAATCCAAAATCCTAATCGATAGATTCACCATGAGCAACATGTATGTTTACATAAGCACATAATTTACACACACACACACACACACACACACACACACACATATATATATATATATATATACAAGATAACGCATACTCTTAAGTGTACCCCAAATCATCCCAATCTCCGAACGCCGAATTCTCAACTAAATTTTGATTTACTATCTTTAAAGACCATACTAAATATAAACTACAAAGTGGAATCCCTCCACTAGAAGAAAAATGACTATTTATCACAATTTTAATATAACATTTTTCTCATTTAAAGTCAAAATGAAATGAATATCACACTCATATAGTTTATATTACATTTTGTAAGAAATTGATATTTTTATCACAATTAATTTCTAAAAACTATGATTAATATAACTAAAAATTATATCTACATGTACATAAATGTTTAATATCTCGATTTAAAAAAAAATTGGATCCCTCTCCTTCTGAAAAAAATGCGTGTTCCCAAAACTTAAATGCCTCCCGAAACTCCATTTCCTCGCTAACTTTGTCTCTATCCTCTAATTCTCTCAAACTCTTCCTCTCTCTTTCCCATCCATAATCTCTACCCTCACATTCTTAAAACTCACCCTAGTTATCACCCCAGCTCTCGTCATCATCTCCAAAGCTTCGGTCATCGTCGTTTATTGGTAGAGGTACATTGAGATTTTATTTAAGATTCAATCTTTTTTCCTCAAGGATGTTTCTACTTATGTTGCCTTAAATATGGACAAGTATTGACCTACACTTTGTGGTTTCTCAAACTCTATTTGAAATCAAGAATAAACTCTCTTTGAAATCAAAGAGATAAGGTGCGTTGTGATTCATCTTTTAAGAATAAACTATGTTTCATCCGAACCCTTTGTGGATTTTTATTCATTATAGTTTAGGTAATCTCTCTCTCTCCCCCTCCCAACCCTCAATCTATCCAACCAAACCATCTTTATTTGCTCATATAGTTTATTGTCGATTTGATTTTACGACTACTAAAAATACAAGGCAAGAAAACTAATGTAAATTCGATTATGCTTTCTTTTTATTAAGCCGATAAAGAATCTATGCTCCCAGTGTTTGGATATTACCCAATTATTTGTCTACTAAAATGCTTGGTATGTGTTTGTAGAATTACCAATAAGGTTTTTAATTCTTATTATTATTTGTTTGCTTTTAAATTATTTGTAACGTCGCTTCACTTTTAGAGAAAATGAATGGTTTGAATGATAGATTCATTAATGACACTGATCTCCAGATTCCTCCTACAACACAAGAGACTCTCGAGGATATAAGTATGTATATTTTTGGTTTAAGAAGTATTTATTTCAAATTTAAAGGTATTAGAAGTATTTTCTTTCAAATTTAAAGGGATTTCTTGAATTTCACGATAATGACATAGATAATGCATAAGGTTCAAGTGGGTTGATGATGCACATGCCACGGGGTGGGATGGGGAAAATATAATTTTTGAACTTCTAAGGAGGTTGGTATAATTATGCACTTTTTTTTGGAAGAGGGTTATGAACCCCTAGGTTTTATTGATATAGGAGAAATAACCTCTCCTAGATGCCATAAATATTTGGAAGGAACATAAAAAGAGAAGATCTTTGGAAAGACTAATGAAATGAATTTAGAAAACAATAAATAGGGAATTTATAAGAATTCCCCTTACAAAGAAAATGCCAAATGAAACTAAAGCCATAAGACTAATGTAAAGATCGAATCGAAGGAAGGCCAATCTTGTCAATCGTCAAACAACCCTTTGTACTTCTTGGGAGCTGATTGAAAGAGGTGTATAAAGAAGAACTAGATGAAGAAGAGGACACATTGGCAAGGCTATCTGCTGCACAATTCCCTTGTCTAAAAACATATTGAATATGGAATCGATGAGAAGAGATTACCATAAAACAATATGCAATACACTTTTTCAGCTTCGGGGGAGATTTCCATTTGTTTTGCACCATATGAAAAATAGAGTTAGTCTATTTCAATAATAAGGTCTTTGATATCCAACTTTAAACATAAATCAAGACCTAATTTTAATGCTTCAACCTCAGCAAACAAACTTGATTGAATCCCCACAAATTGAGAGAAGGCAGAAATGAAGTCCCCTTTATGATCTCTTAATAAGGTCTAATTATGCACTTATCTCAGGGTACAAAGAAAGAAAAAAATCATTCTTTCTTTTGGTTATGGATGAGAAAATTGTGCTTTGCGTCTATGTTTGCCTGTTTATTCGTGATCCAACGCAGGATGCCTATTTTTTATTAAGGATTTTTTGTTGTATATTTTCTTCATAATTTCTTTAGTCATCAATTGGTTTTTTCTTCATATTTAATGTTTTTAAAATTTCATTTACCAATAAAGAATTTTCTAAGGCATTAATCTTTGTGATAGATAACCACATGGATGATGGTGAATTCATTATAGATAAAGATAATGGGGGCACTTGAATTGATAGAATGAAGGTTGATACCAACGATAATTGTATAAAAGAGTAGGTCATTTTTGCTCATTTATACAATAACTCGTTATAAATTATTTTGATGTACAGTTGATATGTATATGTATTAGATATGATTTTTGTCTTATTTGTGCTCTTATTTATATAATCAGTAAGGCATCCCATAATGAATTTGGATTTGGATATAAGGAGGAATAGATAAATGAGAAAACCAGTTTTAAAGACGTGGACAAAATTCCATCTGTTGGATATAGCACCCGGTAAGAACAATACGTAGATGATATTTCTGGACTTGGCGAAGTGAACATGCAATTAGGTTTGATCTTTGCTTTCTATGCATGCACCATATTTTACGGCAATTTTTGTCTAAATATTAATTTTGATATGGAAATAGTTACTTGTAAATATTTGAAAATGAAGAAAAAGTGACAACTTAATCATCAACCACCCATCCAATAGCCTATTTTGACGCATAATATTTAAGATGTTTTATTACAAAATAATATGCTAGTTATCCACCATCAAAGACCCTAAGCTCTAAATTTTCACAAGTTCCACATAGTTTTTTACCACCAAGAAAAGAATTTTTTTTATATTCTGCTTTCTTTTTATTGAGCCAATGAAGAATCTATGCTCATAGTGTTTGTATATTATTTAATTCTTTATCTACTGAAAATGTTTGGGTATGTGTTTGTAGAATTGTCAGTAAAGTTTTTAGTTCTTCGTATTATTTGTCTACGTTTAAATTATTTGTAACATTTCTTAAAGCTTATTGCAGCACCATTACATCAAGCCTTTTTTAATTCCGAAGTGATACAAGAACGAGTAATTGGGACTTATCTATAAAAAAAGAATGGGGATTTAATTATGAAAATAGGGTGGTAGCAGAAGAGTTCCTTGTATATAATAAACATGAGAAAATGGAAATATGAAAGCTTCATACAATTCATATTTATATTACATTTCTAGTCCATTAATTGGAAAAAATTACTTCATCCCACCTAATTTTTGTAACGTTGGATCTTGAAGTATTTGAAAGAGAATGGCAGATGGAGTTTGTGGGATTTGTGAAATGAAGCTTGTTATTTCAACGACAAGCATTTTTGGTTCAGGTAACTTCGTATTATATTTTTCTTTTCCACATAATTTTGAGTTTTGCATGTTTTGCACAAAGAGCGTATTCTATTGCTTGTTAGAGTGCAGATATTTGTCAGAGACTTAAACTCCGATTGATACCTCATCTTCAACCCTTGGAATTAATGACCAATTATTTATTCTGTGCTCTCATTCAACCCTGCGTGTGTACTCGACCGCTAAATTATCTCGTTGTATTCCTTGACTGAAATTGAACCTTGCCACAAAGATTGCACGCAGGGCTTCTCCTCTCTACCCGCATTTCCAACCAAGTTCGTCCCATAAAATAAAAGCATACCCTATAGTTTAGTTTTTCCAACTTCACACATTTTTCCATAATGTTGTTATTGTAGTTGAACACTTCTTCCTTATTATTGAGAAGTTAATCCAATAGATGAAGCCGTCTGGATTCATATTCGCGTCAAACGTGGTGATGCTAATCTAGATATCAAAGCATGAGGCCTATATTATCCCCTTCATCACTATTAGAGGTCTCCGTACCTTCAATCATCTCGCCACACATGCCTTCCTCCACTGGGATATCCTCTTAAAAACCCTGACCATGGCTTCCAACCTTGCCCATCCGCATGCAAAGGTCAAACACGTGGTTCTTAATTTTATATGGGGCACCCTGTCCTTATATATATGACTTCAGTTGACGGAGGAAGGACTACAATGAGACCAAATAGTTGGTGGGATTGTGGTTCATCCATGAGTTGCTTCCCCTCCTTTTCTTGACTTGCACATTGTTGGTGTCGAACGTCGCAAATAAAGCCTTAACAAAATGTTTGTGTTCAACCATAACACTCATCATAAAAATTTGGTGAACCACACTAGATCCCTTGTATCCAGATCTCCCTCTCGACGCTGCCACAACCAGCTCTCTGGCGGGTTGATTATGCTTGCTGGGGCTCTCCACGGTGCCCTCCTCGATTGACACCTTAGGCGCTTTATTCATCGGGAGTGATAGGATCGTGAACTATAATGTATGACCTTATGCCCTGCCTCCAATCTCTGTCGCAGATATGGAAAAAAAAGGGCAGTATGAGTTAAGTGCCCTATATCATGATCCACCTTATTATAAGTACAATAACATAAACCTAAAAATATAGCCCAAAGATACGTTGTCGTAACCATTTTTAATAGTTTTTATATATTCATCTCTTAAGTTGTTAATTTTAACAATGTGTTTGATGGTCTCAATCTCTATAGACTCTTGATCTTGTGTTCCACGTAGAATCATACACACTATCCTTGTTTTATTTTGGCTTAGCGATTTCTTTTAACATTTTTGTCATATAATTTATGTGTAAAATATAAAAATAGCATACCAAAGTGAGTATATTTTCCTTCCATTCTTTCGTAGTTGGTGATGAATGAACTGTGTCTTATGATTATTATAAATAGTCAACTTTCTAACTAGTTGTGTTGGTACAAAATTCATTTTAACAATATTTGAAAAAGAAGAAGAATAATGGTCAATGTTATATCTATAAATTTGTAGTTGCACAACTGCTGAGTGGAGGTTCTGAGCGCACGAAGCCATAACTGGATTATTATTCTAGGATGAGGTATTAACATTAAACCAACAACTGAGAACAATATTTTATTCTAGTTCTGAATCTTCTCATACTTTTCTTCTATCTAACTAACTTTTCCTTTTATAATTCCATTATGAGTTAATTATTTCACTCATAGATTCTTAAGCCACGATTTCTATGAAAATAATTGAAGATTTTCAGGACACCTTAACTTCTTGTTGATTGGTTGTTTGTCAAAATTTGATTAGTTAAAAGAAGTTTCAAGGAAAATTGAGCTACGTGGTTTCCTTATAGGAGAACTGGATTGATCTGTGCATTACGATGAGAAGAATTCTTGGCAGGGTTAAAGGTCACTCTAGTGGTTTCCACTAACGACCCTCTGAGGTTCAAGTTACTATGAAGTAAAGAAGAAACCTTGATTGAATCTTTTATTCGAGTCAATGTACATGGTGAACACTAATTTTTCTACGATATTCAGCTGAGGGAAATGTAAAAGGCGTGACCCGCTATAATTGTGGCGATGTACGTTGCCCATACATAATTTTGTGAAGTAGTCCTCACTTTTTCTTAGGCACACTCTCTGACATATGTATTGTCATGATTCTATCGTATAATATGCTTATGATAATCGATCTTTTCATTATGATATTAAGTAGCCACTGGCATGTGCATAAGGACGTGCCAAACATAGAGATGGTCGTTGGGAATGGACACTTGCTCATAGTGTCTAACCATCACCTATATATCAACATATGTGGTAATGAGTTTTTTATGCATTGTGGACTATATATATGATATCTTCTATCTAGTATACTTAGTGGACCTGCATGTAATTGGATCCCATTTCTTATATTTGTTGGTTTTCTTTTTACACAGCTTCACAATTTGGCCTAAGGACCCATTTCTTACATCTTGTATTACTTCGACGTGACCACGTGCTTTTGAGCTTCTCGACCCACGCACGATTTACTGTTTAACATTCTGAGTATACATTTAAGCTTTGAGTAATGCTATACACATCAATTTCTAGTAGGGGTGCACAATAATGAAAATTCGATAAATCGAACCAAACCGACTGCATTGGTTCGATTTAAATCGATTTTTTTGCTCAATGTTTGGTTCTGGTTCTGAAAAAAACAAAACCGATACTTCGGTTCGGTTCTCGGTTCTAGGGAAAAAGAAAACCAATCCGACCCGAAAACCGATCCGAACTGAACCAATCCAGGACCAAACCGATTTATAATTACATATATATTTATTTTATATATTTAACACTTGTAATTTATATTTTTGTGATTACCTGAGTTTCTAACTTATGTTATTGAGGATCAAAATTAATTTTGACCTTAAAAAAATTATTTATGAAATACATTAATCTTAAGATTTCACTAAGTTTAAAATATGACTTTGGAACCGAAAACCGATTCGATCCGATCCGAGAACCGTTGGTTCGGTTTGGTTCGGTTCTGCATAACTGTCGATTCGGTTCGAAAAATTTGAAACCGACCCATCTCGGTTCGGTACTCGAATTAGTCTCAAAACCAACTCAAACCGAACCATGTGCACTCCAAATTTCTAGTATCAATTTGGTACCGAATGTGCTTTAAATGTATTGTACCATAGTGAACTTCACGCTTTGAATGATAGAATTTACACTTTGATACATGCATTTAAAACACACTTAATACTAAATCGGTACTAAAATTAAGTGTATGTAACTTTATTCTTAAGCTTTATAGTCTGTTTTTGTTTAGGCAGTCGCGTTAGAATTTTTATCCCATGTGCCAATTTACTTTACCTGTTTCTTCTGCTAAGACTTCCTCGAGCCACTCACCTATTAGCTCACATCAACTATATGTTATACTATACTTATAGGATCCCTCTATTCCCACTCCACCAAACACTTCCCCCACTCCATTTTCATGTTCAAAGACCAAAACACCCTTAAATTCATTTACTCTTTTTCATTCATTCAAAATTCACCTTTATACCCAAAACTTATATCCACTTTCTTATCCCACCTAAAACAAACATTTTATTTATTTATTAACAAAGATTTATTTATATTAAAAATTATGTTGATTATAGAAAAATTGTTTATCATAAAAAACAGTTTTTGTTTTAAATTATATAAAAAAATGTTTTAACTTTTTATAACTGTTTTTAAAAATAAAAAATTCATTTCCACTGTCTTAAAAACATTACCTCTTTTAAAAAAAAAATGTTCTAGCTGTTAAAAAACTTTCTTTTATATATAATGATGAAACTTTGGTCCACCACAAACATGTATTATTTATGCACCGTCTAAATACTACGGATCCATCTTTTCCCACTCCACCCCAAACTTCCACCACAATACTTTTATTTAACAAATGTTTTCTAAAAAATAGTTAAAATGGTTTAAATAAAAAAAACAGCTTTTTATCGACAATTTTAAATAAAACACTTTTTTTATATAGTCAATAAAAACTGTTTTTTATAACAAAAACATAGTTTTTAATAAAACATTGTTGTTGTATAAATTATTTAAAAGATTTTAAAATATACGTAAATAAATATTAATATTATAAAAACATTTTTTTTATTTATTAAAGAAGTTTTCTATATATTAAAACTATTTGGATTATTTAAAAAATAATTTTTTACAAAAATAAACTCTTTTAGCTGTTAAAAATAGGTCTTTTATATAAAAAAAAAAAACTAAACATTTTAGTTTAATTTTTTTAATAAGAATTAACACTGTTATCTTATAGATATAAAGAAAGATTTTTAATAGCTAAAATACTTTATTTTTGTAAAAGAAATATTTTTAAGATAGTGGAAATGTTTTTTTTTAAACAGCAGTTAATGTTTTTAAGACAGTGGAAATGATTTTTTTATTTTTAAAAAGAGTTATAAAAAGTTAAAACATTTTTTTATATAATTTAATATAAAAACTGTTTTTTATAATAAACATTTTTTTTATAATCAACATAATTTTTAATATAAATATATCTTTGTTAATAAATAAATAAAATGCTTGTTTTAAGTGGGATAAGAAAGTGGATATAAGTTTCGGGTATAAATGTGAATTTTGAATGAATGAAAAAAGAGTAAATGAATTTAAGGGTGTTTTGGTATTTGAACATGAAAATGGAGTGGGGGAAGTGTTTGGTGGAGTGGGAATAGAGGATCCTACTTATAATATATGTTATAATATACTTTTATGCTTTTCATTTGTTTTATATGAGTGGTCAGATGTTAACAGTTTTCGGTCAAGTTCCTACAGCAGTGGGTCCCATGCTACACTTACAGTTACCTGCTATCTTATTACCTGCTATACTTGGCCATTGGGCCACGCAATGTTTGCCATTTTCTTTGTTCTTTTATCTTAGCATTTTTTATCAGCCTGAAGGTTATACTATTGATTTCGTTTATATAATCAACTTTATATATTATGCCTTTGGACTTCACGTGTCCCTTTATCTCAGTCCATTATTGTGTACTTTATATGTATCTTTACACACTATTAATTGGATCGTAAATTATTTTAGAGACATTAACTATGTGATTATTTTAGAGACATTCACTATCTGATTGTTAAACAAATATTTTATTTAAATTTATATCTGTTGTACAGATATTATATATAAATATACATATTACTTAAAGACTTTATATATCAATTGTTTTAAAGGACTTTATATTTTTGTTGCTCAAAAAGATAAATTATATTTTTATCTTGAGTCAGAATTTTTGTATACGTTGAAAATTTATTTATCAAGTCTTTTTGACTCTTTATTTAATAGAGCACTTTTTTCATACATCAAAATGTCTAACACTTTTTATATATCAGATTGGTTCTCTCTCTATTTTTTTGAACTAACATTTGTGCATGAAGCTATTTTAAGATATGTATAAGAGCTCTTTCCGGCTTACAATTTTGAGGATGCCATTTTCATGCTTCAATATCCATATTTTTATTGAGAAGCAAAATAAGATTTCAGAAGATCAAATATTCAGACTATCTTCATCTCAGCAAATCAGAAGCATTTAATGCTAAGAAATGTGTCTAACAGCTAATTTTTGGGATTGGTATTAATGCATTTCAAGTGCTCCATTGAAGACTATGAGACTAAGAGCAAGACACAAAAGAATTTATTGAAACTTGAATTTATTATTGAGCTACTACAATATTCAACAGAGCAATTAATTTTATATTCTGTTGAATCATTGAGAGAAGATCAGAGCCTACATCAATATCATTTATCGAAATCTCATTGAAGAAGAAAGTCATATTAAATTGGTATTTCAAGGAGTTTCACTACTCATCAGTGTACTACAAATTCAGATTTATTTTGAAGTTTTGTTGAAGCTTCGGTTGTGATGGTGCTCAGTCCTACCCGTAATTGGATCGCGTTGTAAACGGTGATTGGTTCCTACCCGCAAGTGGACCACGGAGTTTGAAGCTCGGAGTTAACTTACAAATGGTTGTAAGAGATGGTTTGATCCTAACCGAAAGTGGATCAGCTTTAGTAAAGCACAAAGGAGACGGGGGCTCGAGGCGCGTGGACATAGGCCGA
This sequence comes from Sambucus nigra, assembly GCA_949130495.1. Classification (NCBI taxonomy): domain Eukaryota; kingdom Viridiplantae; phylum Streptophyta; class Magnoliopsida; order Dipsacales; family Adoxaceae; genus Sambucus; species Sambucus nigra. The sequence goes on from OX422217.1 coordinate 110,605,472, forward strand.
AATTTGACCGAACCACATTAAATTTTGATGTCCTTATTTTTTGCACTTTATTTGCTTATTTATTTATACTCGCTTGAATTTATATTTTCAGCACTTATATTTGCAAATATATTAACTCCGAAATTTGACAAAATTATTTTAGATTAAAATAATTATTTTTGAATTAAATAATTAATTCCATAATATTAATTAATATAACATAGGAAAATTAATTAAATATTTATTCAGAGTTAAAATTTGCATTTTTATCTTGTTTAAATTAATTGGTAGTGTCTATTTGATACTCTTTGTTTTAATCATTTAAGATTTATTAATCTGAAATTTGGATTAAGTGTTTTAATTTAGATATTTTTTGAAATTTTAATTTAATCCAAAAGGTTTGCAAAATTCCAATGCACCCCCTCTTGGTATTTTTCTGGGCAACAGTTGTGAAGAAGAGTTTGATGTCCTATACTTCCTTATTTAGTTCTCTATATTTTTTCTGCAGTTGTTACATATATTGATTGTAGTGTTTGCAAGCTTTGAACGACTTGCATTAGGAATACAAGTCACGGGACACTTAGGTGAAACTCTCCCTTAATGAAAAGTATAGTTGATGATACGTAAATATTGCGTATTTCATCCCTCGAACCTACGAATTTTAGCCCCCTCGGGTATCTTATTCTCTATATTTATGCTCATTAACTAGACAACCTTGGATTTCTACGTTAACATGTTTTGCAGGTGTTAATTGAGCTTTTATAGGTATTTGGATGCTAAGTATGAAGTTCGGACGCATTCCGCTCGCTTTTATAGGTCTTTTCAAAAATTGGTCACCTGGACCAACATCTCACGAAATTTGTAGTCCTCCTCGCAAGCTTGGTGTGGACACAAACGGTGCGCGATTCCGATCCCGAATGAAGAAGTTACGGCGATTCTAGCGGAGAAGAAAACATGCCAAAACAGGAGGAAAGGAGGTTATGCCCTGCTTGATCGATCGATCGATCAGAAGGATCGATCGATCGATCGATCATTCATATTTTTTGCCACGATTTTAGCCATCAATCGATCGACCAAAGGGGTCGATCGATCGATCCCCTGCTTTTTTAAGATATTTTCCTTTTCTTTTCTTTCTTCTTTTCTTTTATCCCAACTTACTATATAAGGGATTTTTGTGTAAATATCACATATACTCAGTTTTAATTAGTTTAGCCTAGGGTTTGTGGGTTTGGAGAGCTTGGCTTCATTTCTCTTTGGGTTGATAACCATATGGTTTGTGTATGTTGAACTTTCCACATCCATCTCCATTTATATAAGTTGTTCTTGCTGATTTCTTGCTTTGTAGAATAATTTCCAAGCTTTCTTAATTAGTTTACTTGCTTTATTACTTGCTTTCCTAGTTTAATTACTTGTAATTTAGTTTAATCATCATGTGCCCCTAGATAAATAGTGTCGGGATGTCGTTCCTCCATTAACGGGCCCCGAGCTCCAAAAATTAGGTTTTGTGCAGAATTGTGTTTAATTGAACCCGCGCGTATTAAAGTCGGATTATTACGCGTTTAACTTTCTTTGTCATGCAACATTAGTGTTTATAGCGATAATTCGAGTTTAACCCGCGTGCGACTATTTTTCGTTAAATATTTATTCACGCAACTTTGGCTTAAATTCCTTATTGTGCGAAGTTTATGATTAATTGATAATGCTCGATTAAATTGCTCTCGAGCCGAAATTCTGACTAATAGTTGTTTCGAGCCGTATGGTTGGATGATATCTCAATCCTCGCTTTACTTTTATTTAGACTTAACTTATTCTTTTCTTTTATTTCCTAGCACACGTCACCTTTTTACACTTTTATTCCTGAATTAATAATCCGTTATGATCTATCGAACATTCTCTGTGGATTCGATACCCGACTTACCGCTATACTCACCCGTTGAGTGTAGTCATAACTTATGTTTCTTTTGTATTGAGGCGGTGAAACTAAAACAACGATTGTGCACTTACACGCGAACACTTTTCACCCTCGATCAAAATGGCGCCGTTGTCGGGGAGTGTTTTGTTATAGATTGTAATTGTCTTATTAGTTCGTAGTATTTTTTCTTTTGTATTTGTATTCTTTGTTTAAACCTTTTTTGCAGGACTGCTATATTTGAGCGCCTAGAAACGCTTGAATTTTTCCCGTCGCACATTGCTTTGTGGAATTAGCCCTCTCAAGTTTCTTTTTTAGGGTAAGCATGTCTTATTCTAATTTTTATAGTAATCCTAATGATAACTCTAAAAATTCCGGTAAACCATTGACTTTTTTTCAATACTAGCAATCCCAAAAGGTTGCAACATCTAAAATGACACTGGGTGAGTATTACAAAAGTTAAAGTTTGGATTACATCAATTTTGGGCGTGATCATTTCGATTCTGGGTCGCAAGAACCTTATGATAAGAATTTTGAAGCAAATTGTAATCATTTTCAAAATTCTTATGTTAATGATTTTGAGTGTAGTCCCGAGAACGATTTCCAAAACTCTCAATTCCAAGAATCCGCTCCTCGCCCCATGACATTCGTGTGACACCCCGCCTAATAAAATACCGGGCGATCACTCCTATATCAAATTAAAACAGGAGTCTCATATGGTTCATTCTTAGCATCACTGTCGAAAACCAATTTAATTACTAATATTCTATTAATCCGGCGTCAAATTTTTTTTTATTAACTAATCTTTTTAACCAAACCATTCAAATAAAACAATTACAACAGTTTATATGCAGCAACTGAAATGAAATAAAATAAAATAACCGAACACTCGGTACAATAATACAACCAAATCGAATGTCGTACTAAAATGCGATAAAAGAATAAATGACTGCAGTTGGAACATAAGCCTGAATGTTTCTACAATACCTCCTATCTAGATCTCAATGATAGAAGCGTCTAATATAAACCTGCTTGCATCCACAGCTGCTGCAGCAAACGTCTGACTCGAAAGAATCATCATCCAGGCGTCCCTGTGTCTGGACACCTATATATATATATAGATATAGCAAGAGGGGAAAATAGAGAAACGGGTCAGAGCCCGAGTTTTGAAAACATTTTAGCAAGTGCTTAAAATCCATATTTTAAAATATGATATTTCTCATATTTAAACTGGTATCGCTCTCACATAAGATACACCTCACCCCTCTTCTAACAGTGCACAACTATCGCATGCTCTTTTAAACACCCTAGTTAAGCTACCCTACCTAACTAATGTAATTACCCATCTTCTAATAATCCTCATCAATTTGAGTACTAAGGACTAAACTTCTACCCATTCCTAACATTACGTTACGTTCGTGTGTGGGGTGTCTCGTGAAGCGAAATTCAAACAAGGAACCCCCCCGATACACTACTACGTAACAATGTTGATCATCGGGATCCATTAAGCCTTCAGTACATACCATATTTATAGCATCCCGTATTTATTAATAGTTCTCATTAAACCCTAAGATTCATATTCATATAAATCCGGATATTCATTTACCGGAAGTAACATCACAATTTATTCATTCTTTTCACTTTATACAAGGTTAGGTTATATGATATCTCATCTCATATATATAAACAATATACTATACGCAACAAGTATACTAATCATCCACCGAACTATAATATAAGTGGCTTAGTCATTTTCATTTACTAAGCATTCGTGGATTATCTCAAGTACACCTATATGTTAATCACAATACATATATCCATATCCGGCACCCATAGGCTTAACAGCGGTGCACACATACTTTGTTATCAAATCCAAGTATATCTCGTACTAAAGGATCGCATGTTCCACATCGCTCAGGAACTGTATCAATACAAATCACACATATTGGAGGCGAACATAGTTCACGTACCTACGGGTCACGCACATACCTACGCTCCCATAGCCAGCAGACTTATCAACTCACAAATAAGCCTTTCATAGTCCTATGATCTTGAGGTACCCAATCTAAAATCCCCCCGAAGGCAACACAAGATAAGATTGTCCTCTTTCGAAACGCCAACCTCCCGTGATAGCAAGTATGGTAGGTATGTCATACACATAATAAACAATCATATAGGTACACATTCCCCTACATAAATATATCACCCATTAGGTATTCACACAACCATATTATAACGATAGGTATTTATCTCACCTGTACATAATTTCCCATAGGTAATTATTTAACCCATGTATAAAACTACATCAGGGCATACGCACCACCCATATAATAATACCCTACGCAGTATATTTATATCTCGACTATCCTACGCCTTTATCAATTTTTTAGGCTAATCCTCAATATTATATTTTCGAGCTTTTCTCGCCGCACAATGATAATGTCAACAACCCCGATATATTCATTCGTCTCATAATATATGTACTTTAACGACATCGTATATATATTATTTATATCTCTTCTCAATATACTATGGCTATAATTTCCAAACTCTTATAACAATAGACAATCACCTCAAATATTTCCATTCATAATAATATAAGCAGTGAGACCCTTAAAATATTACCCCCAATACGTACTCTCTTATTTATTATTCAAATCACACCTAAATGCCCCTTTAAGTATTATTCATCACGAACACCCCTATTTGGATAAATCTTGTATTTTACTTTCAACTAACCCAAAGTACTCGCCTTACTAAAAAAATATTTAAAAGTCCCCACACTATTTTTAGGAACCCCAAATATTTTTCTCCAAACAATTCTAGCCTTTATTTTTCCAATTTTTGGTTTGATTTCTGAGTTAATGATTAACCCTAGAACTGCTTCCTTAGAAAAATCATATCAAATCGAAAAAAAATCAGAAAAATACGGGTTGGCGCCCACGCGACCGTATCGAAAAGATCTACAACTTTCGTGTTTTGACCGAGAGCTGAATCGGCTGTCTTCCTAGCCGAAACAATCTGGAAGTGACGCTGGTCACTATTCACCTTTTTCTCCAAAAATCCAAACCTCCATTAAAATACCTCCATGCTTTTTATCTCCTCTCTCATCATCAACCAACCTCAAACAACCATAAATACACATATAGAAAGGGTTCTAATCATCATCCTAGAACCCATTTTCAACAATTAATTTCAATAAATTCCAAGTTTCTCAAATTGGGTATTAATCGAGTTATATCCGTTTTAATCTTCCAAAAACCCGTTTGATCCACGAAATTTCAACCCAAAAATCTTTAGTTTTGTACCAACTATAATATGAGAAATAAACACACTAAATCATAAAGCAAGTTAAACACTTGCCTCGTGGATTAAATCCGACGACCCCGAGTCGAATCCCGCGAATTTTGACCGGAAATCTCTACTTTTCTTCTTCTCTTCTCTTCTTCTTCTTCTTCTTCTTCTTCTTCTTCTTCTTCTTCTTCTTCTTCTTCTTCTTATCTTCCTTCTCTCTTCTCTCTCTCTCTCTCTCTCTTAGGGCAGATTTGGGGAAATAAAAGAGGGCTGCTTTCTTTTAAATTCGAAATTGGGTATATACTCAATTGTTAAATGACTCGTGTACTCATTTACGAGTCCCTACTAGTTCAAAAATGTTCGGAACCCAAATACTACCCCCGGATCCTCTATTTTGACTATCTCGGCCATTCCGAACCCAATGGCGCAGTTGAAATCTCCATCCGAATCACTTTACTAAAATTCACTATTTTGACCCAACATGTTCAATACGCGTGTTTTCCAATTTAAAATATTTTCCTTTGTCGCTTTACCCAACTGCGACATGTAATAAAAATAATCTACTCATATACTTAGCCTCGAAATATAATCCACGTAAATATTAATCTGCCACTCGAAAACTAATATTTACTATTCACTTTATAATATTGAATTTATCTAATTTCACTCATTTATCCCAGAATTACTATTCATAATAATTCCTCAAATTACCAAATTACATTGATAGTGTAATTTAAATACCTTTAAAAGTACGGGGTATTACATACTTCTCCCCTTACAACAGAATTTCATCCTCGAAATTCAGATATAGCATGTACCACTACTCTAGGATCGGTATATACATTACGTCCTAGCTTAACCTAATTTAGATATAGCTTAACACAATGGTCTCCCACTATATTCCACCCATCTCAAGGCGCATATATATATATATTCTCATCATCGCTATACATATATATACTAATCCTACACCCCCGGGTTAGCATCCATTAGTGCTCTTAATAATCATATCACATAATAGGGATACACACATCCTATCAAAATTTATAGGTATTCTCCCAACCTATTTGCATACTTACCATACGTATTTTTATTCTCATCGCTACGTATTGTATAAATATTCAGATTACTATCTCTCTCGTAATCTCCAAGGTACATTCCCTATACCGAATAATTAAAGTATTAACTCTCATATACTCTTCCGGAATTTGGTACTACATACACTCCTTCTTTCCTTGGAGTACCAAGCCACTTATCAACACTTGTTCAAGTAAGACTCCGCTCTACTTTCTCATAATAATTTGGTATCCTTTTCATCAAGAGGTACCTTTTAAATGACTTTCCACAGCCTTTCAACCCATCTCGGGTGTGCTCGCTCTCATTGCACATAAATGCTTGAATTATCATCATTCTCACACGACATTCAATTCGTCATACCATATTAACCTTGTTTATAGCTGCCCCTCGGGCATATATACTACACATTCATTTTTATGTCCTTCTATCTCGGATATTTTTTTTAAATTAACTAACCACGGTACTCATACCCCCTATCATTCGTGTATATATGCACAACCATTGTAAACGTTTTGATACATTACATTCACTCTAAATAATGGGCCTCATTTCATCGGCCTGGTACTAACACCTGGGTATCCCTTAACCCGAATAATTTGAATTTTAGTTCTCCCGATACCTAGAAATTCAATCTTTCTTAAGATTATCCCATCGATCTTCTTGTGGTTATCTCACGATAGACTTCTTATATCAGTGCCGATAGTCTTATTTCCCTTACTTCGTGGTAGTTCTAAGATCAAGGTGTTTCTAATACACGTAATATGAGTACTATTCTAATTATATCCCTAGTGCCCAAGACCTCTCTCGACTTTCGACATTTGCTCGGTTTCATGCGTGGGACGTCTCGCAAAGCGAAATCCAAACAAGGAACCCTCCCATCGCATCGTCGGTCATCGAGATAAAACGATCTAAGGGACACCAACGGGACGTTCTAAATCCTACCTCGTTAACCTATTAATGTACTTCTACCACTGTATCCTTCCATCTTGACCAAATGGAAAGTCCCAACTAATCAGGGCGCCTACTCTCAACAAAAGCATTACGAACCTCATACCCAAAAACGTATTTCCGCTGAATTTCTCTTATATTCAAAGCCTGGCTATAAGTCTCAAATTAATTTCCTTTATCTTACATCACCCACATACTTGCGATGAGAGGAAAATTTCAGTGCTTCTCCGTAGCACTTATATCTCTATATAATTATACAGTCATCAAATGGCTCTCACTCTATAGTGTTTCCTCTACACTAGGTGACTTATCGTCAAAACCAACATTCTTGCATTTTCTAACATATGTCCACTCCCGACGTCGTTAAGGTTCACATATGGAGTGTCTTGTTAGCTTTAAATATACAACCGGGATAATCCTATCCCATCTACCAACAAAATATGGTCAAAACTCTCAACTTTGTCAAGGAGCTATACCACAAGCGCTTGTACTATCACTAAGTCCTTCGCGCGAACACCAACAAGCTTAAACTCCCAGCTTAACTATAAATCCTGCATAACTTAAATTATATCCATAAGGTCCCCATGCACTCAAATCATGCTAATGAAACATCTCATCATCGAAGTTCCATCTAAACTTATAATCAAGGCGAACTCATCCAGAATTTATCTCGCATTCCATTCTTTAATATGTCTGTATATATATATGTTTCACATCTCATATGAAGATATATACAATATACTATACGCACCAACTATATCCATACTTATATATCACACACTATATAAGTATAATAACCATCCCTCAGAGCTATTACTCAATGGATGCAGTCTCTCAGTGCTATCATCTTCCAGGAAATTAATTACACATCATCCTGGGTACCAGTGGTCGGACTATCACACCGACTCGGTAAAAACCGTATCATATAAGTATACCAATCACACACATATATATTTATCATATCACATATATACGTCTGAATATGCCAGAATATATATATATACACACACACACAATATATATATAATATTATTCGGCTAATCGTGCATATTCTTCGCTCACTCATAAATTTTAAGTTACTCGACATTCGTACAGGCTTAACACTCATTTAAATAGGCCAACGAGAAGTTAAGAACAACAATTGGGCCTTAAGAGTCATTCTAGAATCTCGTTAGAAGACCCAGAATTATCGTTCGAACGACCTCGTTCGAACGACATTTCGTTCGAACGACATTTCCAACATCGAACGAACTACCTTCTGGAACCTCATTAGAATTCTCGTTAGAAGTCTCGTTCGAACGACCTGGGCAGACTTCTAACGAGATTTCTGCAGATGCACTGTTCATCTCCAAATTTGTTCTTCCCGTTTTTCCTTCTTCCAATTCAATCCAAAACTCATTCCAACCCAAATACAAGGTTCCCAAACCACTCTAAGTCACCCTAGAACACTTCTTAGCATAGTTTAGGGATTAAATCCTTTCAATCTTCAAGTCAATCCAACAAATTTATAAATTTTCCTATGAGTGATATTAACATAAGCCCAAATTTTTTTCTTCATCTATAAAAACTCCATTTTTATTTCGTGCTTAACATCTAATTCACCAAATTTCACATTCTTATTAAGGAAAAAAAATCCATTTGTAAGATTAATTTATGAGCAATACGTCATGCTCCCCCGGATATGGTGATTATCGTCCCCACCATATCAACATTGCTCTCACGAGTGAAAAAAAAAATTCCTCAAATTTTCACATAAGGGTAATTCCATACCCAACTCTAAGCAAGAGCTTCTGAGCCTTCTACTTGTTAATTCAAGTTTAGCACCATTCTCAAGTACAACGGTTCTTGATAATTTTAACTACTATATTTTAGTAGTCATTGCAGTAATCCGACAATGCCACAAGGAAAATGACCTTTACCGCGGTCCTCATTTCCAACATTAATTTACAGCTCTAATTAAGCCCCACCTCCTGCTACCCTCACAACGGCCTTCCATGATCGCCCTTCGTCGATCATCACACGAATCCCGAACGAGCGCGTAAAAGATTTACTATAATCTTACATAATGGCAGCAGAACAAAATCTCACAAGAGGATATCAATAATCCTAATGATAAGGCTCTATACCAAATCAAAAACAACGCTGAAAGCGTAGTACTTCCTCACAGATTTCTAAGGACACTAGAACCTGATGCTCTGATACCACCTGTGACACCTCGCCTAATAAAATACCGGACGATCACTCCTATATCAAATTAAAACAGGAGTCTCATATGGTTCATTCTTAGCATCACTGTCGAAAACCAATTTAATTACTAGTATACTCTTAGGCCGGCGTCAAATTTATTTTTTATTAACTAATCTATTTAACCAAACCATTCAAATAAAATAATTACAACAGTTTATATGCAGGAACTGAAATGAAATAAAATAAAATAACCGAACACTCAGTACAATAATACAACCAAATCGAATGTCGTACTAAAAGGCGATAAAAGAATAAATGAGTGCAGTTGGGTCATAAGCCTGAATGTTTCTACAATACCTCATATCTAGATCTCAATGATAGAAGCGTCTAATATAAACCTGCTTGCATCAACAGCTGTTGCAGCAAACGTCTGACTCGAAAGAATCATCATCCAAGCGTCCCTGTGTCTGGACACCTATAAATATATAGATATAGCAAGAGGGGAAAATAGAGAAACGGGTCAGAGCCCGAGTTTTGAAAATATTTTATCAAGTGCTTAAAATCCATAATTTAAAATATGATATTTCTCATATTTAAACTGGTATCGCTCTCACATGAGATACACCTCACCCCTCTTCTAACAGTGCACAACTATCGCATGCCCTTTTAAACACCCTAGTTAAGCTACCCCGCCTAACTAATGTAATTACCCATCTTCTAATAATCCTCATCAATTCGAGTACTAAGGACTAAACTTCTCCCCATTCCAACATTACGTTACGTTCGTGCGTGGGGTGTCTCGCGAAGCAAAATCCAAACAAGGAACCCCCCCGATACACTACTACGTGACAATGTTGATCATCGAGATCCATTAGGCCTTCAGTACATACCATATTTATACCATCCCGTATTTATTAATTGTTCTCATTAGAACCTAAGATACATATTCATATAAATCCGGATATTCATTTACCGGAAGTAACATCTTAATTTATTCATTCTTTTCACTTTATACAAGGTTAGGTTATATGATATCTCATCTCATATATATAAACAATATACTATACGCAACAAGTATATTAATCATCCACCGAACTATAATACAAGTGGCTTAGTCATTTTCATTTACTAAGCATTCGTGGATTATCTCAAGTACACATTTATGTTAATCACAATACATATATCCATATCCGGCACCCATAGGCTTAACAGCAGTGCACACATACTCTGTTATCCAATCCAAATACATCTTGTACTAAAGGATCGCATGTTCCACATCGCTCAGGAACTGTATCAATACAAATCACACATATTGGAGGCGAATATAGTTCACGTACCTACGGGTCACGCACATACCTACGCTCCCATAGCCAGCAGACTTATCAACTCACAAATAAGCCTTTCACAGTACTATGTTCTTGAGGTACCCAATCTAAAATCCCCCCGAAGGCAACACAGGATAAGATTGTCCTCTTTAGAACGCCAACCTCCCGTGATAGCAAGTATGGTAGGTATGTCATACACATAATAAATAATCTTATAGGTACACATTCCGCTACATAATTATATCATCAATTAGGTATTCACACAACCATATTATAACGATAGGTATTTATCTCACCTGTACATAATTTCCCATTGGTAATTATTTAACCCATATATATAATAACACCAGGGCATACGCACCACCCATATAATAATCCCCTACGGAGTATATTTATATCTCGACTATCCTATGCCTTTATCAATTTTTTTGACTAATCCCCAATATTTTATTTCCGAGCTTTTCTCGTCACACAATGATAATATCAACAACCCCGATATATTCATTCGTCTCATAATATATGTAATTTAACGACATCGTATATATATTATTTATATCTCTTCTCAATATACTATGGCTATAATTTCTAAACTCTTATAACGATAGCCAATCACCTCAAATATTTCCATTCATAATAATATAAGCAGTGAGATCCTTAAAATATTACCCCCAATACGTACTCTCTTATTTATTATTCAAATCACACCTAAATGCCCCTTTAAGTATTATTCCTCACGAACACCTCCATTTGGGTAAGTCTTGTATTTTACTTTCAACTAACCCAAAGTACACGCCTTACTAAAAAAAAATATTTAGTAGTCCCCACACTTATTTTAGGAACCCCAAATATTTATCTCCAAACATTCTAGCCTTTATTTTTCCAATTTTTGGTTTGATTTTCGAGTTAATGATTAACCCTGGAACTGTTTTCTTAGAAAAATCATATCAAATTGAAAAAAAATCAAAAAAATATGCGGTCGGTGCCCACACGACCCTATCGAAAAGATCTACAACTTTTATGTTTTGACTGAGAGTTGAATAGGTCGTCTTTCCTAGCCGAAATAGTCCGAAAGTGACAGTGGTCATTATTCACCTTCTTTTCCAAAAATCCAAACCTCCATTAAAACACCTCCAAGCTTTTTATCTCCTCTCACATCATCAACCAACCTCAAACAACCATAAATACACATATAGAAAGGGTTCTAATCATCCTAGAACCCATTTTCAACAATTAATTTTAATAAATTCTAAGTTTCTCAAATTGGGTATTAATCGAGTTATATCTGTTTTAATCTTTCGAAAACCCGTTTGATCCACGAAATTTCAACCCAAAAATCTTTAGTTTTATACCAACTATAATATGAGAAATAAACACACTAAATCATAAAGCAAGTTAAACACTTGCCTCATGGATTAAATCCGATGACCCCGAGTCGAATCCCGCAAATTTTGGCCGGAAATCTCTTATTTTCTTTTTCTCTTCTCTTCTTCTTCTTCTTCTTCTTCTTCTTCTTCTTCTTCTTCTTCTTCTTCTTCTTCTTCTTCTTCTCTTCCTTCTCTCTTTTCTCTCTCTCTCTCTTAGGGCAGATTTGGGGAAATAAAAGAGGGTTGCTTTCTCTTAAATTCGAAATTGGGTATATACTCAATTGTTAAATGACTCGTGTACTCATTTACGAGTCCCTACTAGTCCAAAAATATTCGGAACCCAAATACTACCCCCGGGTACTCTATTTTGACTATCTCGGCCATTCCGAACCCAATGGCGCAGTTGAAATCTCCATCCGAGTCACTTTACTAAAATTCACTATTTTGACCCAACATGTTCAATACGCGTGTTTTCCAATTTAAAATATTTTCCTTTGTCGCTTTACCCAACTGCGACATGTAATAAAAATAATCTACTCATATACTTAGCCTCGAAATATAATCCACGTAAATATTAATCTGCCACTCGAAAACTAATATTTACTATTCACTTAATTATATTGAATTTATTTAATTTCACTCATTAATCCAAGAATTACTATTCATAATAATTCCTCAAATTACCAAATTACATCCACAGTGTAATTTAAATACCTTTAAAAGTACGGGGTATTACATACTTCTCCCCTTACAACATAATTCCGTCCTCGAAATTCAGATATAGCCTGTACCACTACTCTAGGATCGGTATATACATTACGTCCTAGCTTAACCTAATTCAGATATAGCTTAGCACAATGGTCTCCCACTATATTCCACCCATCTCAAGGCGCTTGCTCATATATATATATATATATATATATATATATATATATATATATATATATATATATATATATATATATATATATATATATATATATATATATATATATATATATATATATATATATTTCTCATCATCGCTATTCATATATATACTAATCCTACACCCTCGGGTTAGCACCTATTAGTGCTCTTAATAATCATATCACATAATAGGGATACACACATCCTATCAAAATTTATAGGTATTCTCCCAACCTATTTGCATACTTACCATACGTATTTTTATTCTCATCGCTACGTATTGTATAAATATTCAGATTACTCTCTCTCGTAATCTCCAAGGTACATTCCCTACACCGAATAATTAAAGTATTAACTCTCATATATTCTTTCAAAATTTGGTACTATATACACTCCTTCTTTCCTTGGAGTAGCAAGCCACTTATCAACACTTGTTCGAGTAAGACTCCGCTCTACTTTCTCACAATAACTTGGTATCCTTTTCATCAAGAGTTACCTTTTAAATGACTTTCCACAGCCTTTTAACCCATCTCGGGTGTGCTAGCTCTCATTGCAAATAAATGCTTGAATTATCGTCATTCTCACACGACATTCAATTCGTCATACCATATTAACCTTGTTTATAGCTGCCCCTCGGGCATATATACTACACATTCATTTTTATGTCCTTCTATCTCGGATATTTTTTTTTTAAATTAACTAACCACGGTACTCATACCCCCTATCATTCGTGTATATATGCACAACCATTGTAAACGTTTTGATACATTACATTCACTCTAAATAATGGGCCTCATTTCATCGGCCTGGTACTAACACCTGGGTATCCCTTAACCCGAATAATTTGAATTTTAGTTCTCCCGATACCTAGAAATTCAATCTTTCTTAAGATTATCCCATCGATCTTCTTGTGGTTATCTCACGATAGACTTCTTATATCAGTGCCGATAGTCTTATTGCCCTTACTTCGTGGTAGTTCTAAGATCAAGGTGTAAATACACGTAATATGAGTACTATTCTAATTATATCCCTAGTGCCCAAGACCTCTCTCGACTTCCGACATTTGCTCGGTTTCATGCGTGAGACGTCTCACAAAGCAAAATCCAAACAAGAAACCCTCCCATCGCATCGTCGGTCATCGAGATAAAACGGTCTAAGGGACACCAACGGGACGTTCTAAATCCAACCTCGTTAACCTATTAATGTACTTCTACCACTATATCCTTCCATCTTGACCAAATGGAAAGCCCAACTAATCAGGGCGCCTACTCTCGACAAAAGCATTACGAACCTCATACCCAAAAACGTATTTCCTCTAAATTTTCCTTATATTCAAAGCCTGGCTATAAGTCTCAAATTAATTTCCTTTATCTTACATCACCCACATACTTGCGATGAGAGGAAAATTTCAGTGCTTCTCCGTAGCACTTATATCTCTATATAATTATACAGTCATCAAATGGCTCTCACTCTATAGTGTTTCCTTTACACTAGGTGACTTATCGTCAAAACCAACATTCTTGCATTTTCTAACATCTGTCCACTCCCGACGTCGTTAAGGTTCACATATGGAGTGTCTTGTTAGCTTTAAATATGCAACTAGGATAATCCTCTCCCATCTACCAACAAAATATGGTCAAAACTCTCAACTCTGTCAAGGAGCTATACCACAAGCGCTTGTACTAACACTAAGTCCTTCGCGTGAACACCAACAAGCTTAAACTTCCAGCTTAACTATAAATCCTGCATACCTTAAATTATATCCATAAGGTCCCCATGCACTCAAATCATGCTAATGAAACATCTCCTCGTCGAAGTTCCATCTAAACATATAATCAAGGCGAACTCATCCAGAATTTATCTCGCATTCCATTCTTTAATATTTCCGTATATATATATATATATATATATATATATATATGTTTTGCATCTTATATGAATATATATACAATATACTATACACACCAACTATATCCATACTTATATATCACACACTATATAAGTATAATAACCATCCCTCAGAGCTATAACTCAATGGATGCAGTCTCTCAATGCTATCATCTTCCAGGGAATTAATTACACATCATCTTGGGTACCAGTGGTCGGACTATCACACCGACTCGGTAAAAACCGTATCATATAAGTATACCAATCACACACATATATATTTAACATATCACATATGTACTTCTGAATATTTTATATATATATATATATATAATATAATATTCGGCTAATCGTGCATATTCTTCGCTCACTGATAAATTTTAAGTTACTCGACATTCGTACAGGCCTAACACTCATTTAAATAGGCCTACGAGAAGTTCGGAACAACAATCGGGCCTAAAGAGTCATTCTGGAATCTCGTTAGAAGACCCAGAATTCTCATTCGAACGACCTCGTTTGAACGGCATTTCGTGCGAACGACATTTCCAACATCGAACGAACTACCTATTGGAACCTCATTAAAATTCTCGTTAGAAGTCTCGTTTGAACGAAGTCTCGTTCGGACGACCTGGGCCTAACGAGATTTCTGCAGATGCACAGTTCATCTCCAAAATTTGTTCTTCCCATTTTTCCTTCTACCAATTCAATCCAAAACTCATTCCAACCCAAATACAAGGTTCCCAAACCACTCTAAGTCACCCTAGAACACTTCTTAGCATTGTTTAGGGATTAAATCCTTTCAATCTTCAAGTCAATCCAACAAATCCATAAATTTTCCCATGAGTTATATTAACATAAACCCAAATTTTTTTCTTCATCTATAAAAACTCCATTTTTATTTCGTGCTTAACATCTAATTCACCAAATTTCACATTCTTATTAAGGAAAAAAAAATCCATCTGTAAGATTAATTAATGAGCAATACGTCATGCTCCCCCGAATATGGTGATTATTGTCCCCACCATTTCAACATTGCTCTCACGAGTGAAAAAAAAAATTCCTCAAATTTTCACATAAGGGTAATTCCATACCCAACTCTAAGCAAGAGCTTCTGAGCCTTCTACTTGTTAATTCAAGTTTAGCACCATTCTCAAGTACAACGGTTCTTGTTAATTTTAACTACTATATTTTAGTAGTCGTTGCAGCAATCCGACAATGCCACAAGGAAAATGACCTTTACCGTGGTCCTCATTTCCAACATTAATTTACAGCTCTAATTAAGCCCCACCTCCTGCTACCCTCACAACGGCCTTCCATGATCGCCCTTCGTCGATCAGCACACGAATCCCGAACGAGTGCGTAAAAGATTTACTATAATCTTACATAATGGCAGCAGAACAAAATCGCACAAGAGGATATCAATAATCCTAATGATAAGTCTCTATACCAAATCAAAAACAACGCTGAAAGCGTAGTACTTCCTCACAGATTTCTAAGGACACTAGAACCTGATGCTCTGATACCACCTGTGATACCTCGCCTAATAAAATACCGGACGATCACTCCTATATCAAATTAAAACAGGAGTCTCATATGGTTCATTCTTAGCATCACTGTCGAAAACCAATTTAATTACTAGTATACTCTTAGGCCGGCGTCAAATTTATTTTTTATTAACTAATCTTTTTAACCAAACCATTCAAATAAAATAATTACAACAGTTTATATGCAGGAACTGAAATGAAATAGAATAAAATAACCGAACACTCGGTACAATAATACAACCAAATCGAATGCCGTACTAAAACGCGATAAAAGAATAAATGAGTGCAGTTGGGCCATGAGCCCGAATGTTTCTACAATACCTCCTATCTAGATCTCAATGATAGAAGCGTCTAATATAAACCTGCTTGCATCCACATCTACTGCAGCAAACGTCTGACTCGAAAGAATCATCATCCAGGCGTCCCTGTGTCTGGACACATATATATATAGATATATCAAGAGGGGAAAATAGAGAAACGGGTCAGAGCCCGAGTTTTGAAAACATTTTAGCGAGTGCTTAAAATCCATATTTTAAAATATGATATTTCTCATATTTAAACTGGTATCTCTCTCACATGAGATACACCTCACCCTTCTTCTAACAGTGCACAACTATCACATGCCCTTTTAAACACCCTAGTTAAGCTACCCTGCCTAACTAATGTAATTACCCATCTTCTAATAATCCTCATCAATTCGATTACTAAGAACTAAACTTCTCCCCATTCCCAACATTACGTTACGTTCACGCGTGGGGTATCTCACGAAGTGAAATCAAAACAAGGAACCCCCCCGATACACTACTACGTGGCAATGTTGATCATCGGGATCCATTCGGCCTTCAGTACATACCATATTTATACCATCCCGTATTTATTAATAGTTCTCATAAGAACCTAGTATTCATAATAATATAAATTCGGATATTCATTTACCGGAAGTAACATCACAATTTATTCATTCTTTTCACTTTATACAAGGTTAGGTTATATGATATCTCATCTCATATATATAAATAATATACTATACGCAACAAGTATATTAATCATCCACCGAACTATAATATAAGTGGCTTAGTCATTTTCATTTACTAAGCATTTGTGGATTATCTCAAGTACACATATATGTTAATCATAATACATATATCCATATCCGGCACCCATAGGCTTAACAGCGGTGCACACATACTCGGTTATCCAATCCAAGTACATCTCGTACTAAAGGATCGCATGTTCCACATCGCTCAGGAACTGTATCAATACAAATCGCACATATTGGAGGCGAACATAGTTCACGTACCTACAGGTCACGCACATACCTACGCTCCCATAGCCAGCAAACTTATCAAGTCACAAATAAGCCTTTCACAGTCCTATGTTCTTGAGGTACCCAATCTAAAATCCCCCCGAAGGCAACACATGATAAGATTGTCCTCTTTCGAACCCCAACCTCCCGTGATAGCAAGTATGGTAGGTATGTCATACACATAATAAACAATCATATAGGTACACATTCCCCTACATAAATATATCATCAATTAGGTATTCACACAACCATATTATAACGATAGGTATTTATCTCACCTGTACATAATTTTCCATAGGTAATTATTTAACCCATGTATATAATAACATCAGGGCATACGCACCACCCATATAATAATCCCCTACGTAGTATATTTATATCTCGACTAGTAGGCCTTTATCAATTTTTTTGACTAATCCCCAATATTATATTTTCAAGCTTTTCTCGCCGCACAATGATAATTTCAACAACCCCGATATATTCATTCGTCTCATAATATATGTACTTTAACGACATCGTATATATATTATTTATATCTCTTCTCAATATACTATGGCAATAATTTCCAAACTCTTATAACGATAGCCAATCACCTCAAATATTTTCATTAATAATAAAATAAGCAGTGAGAGCCGTAAAATATTACCCCCAATACGTACTCTCTTATTTATTATTCAAATCACACCTAAATGCCCCTTTAAGTATTATTCCTCACGAACACCCCTATTTGGGTAAATCTTGTATTTTACTTTCAACTAACCCAAAGTACACGCCTTACTAAAAAAAATATTTAGAAGTCCCCACACTATTTTTAGGAACCCCAAATATTTATCTCCAAACAATTCTAGCCTTTATTTTTCCAATTTTTGGTTTGATTTCCGAGTTAATGATTAACCCCGAAACTTCTTTCTTAGAAAAATCATATCAAATCGAAAAAAAATCAGAAAAATACGCGGTTAATGCCCCCGCGGCCGTATCGAAAAGATCTACAACTTTCGTGTTTTGATCGAGAGTTGAATCGGCTGTCTTCCTAGCCAAAACTATCTGGAAGTGACATTAGTCACTATTCACCTTCTTCTCCAAAAATCCAAACCTCCATTAAAACACCTCCAAGCTTTTTATCTCCTCTCTCATCATCAACCAACCTCAAACAACCATAAATAAACACATAGAAAGGGTTCTAATCATCCTAGAACCCATTTTCAATAATTAATTTCAATAAATTCCAAGTTTCTCAAATTGGGTATTAATCGAGTTATATCCGGTTTAGTCTTCCGAATACCCGTTTGATCCACAAAATTTCAACCCAAAAATCTTTAGTTTTATACCAACTATAATATGAGAAATAAACACAATAAATCATAAAGCAAGTTAAACACTTGCCTCGTGAATTAAATCCGACGACCCCGAGTCGAATTCCGCGATTTTTTGCCGGAAATCTCTTCTTTTCTTCTTCTCTTCTCTTCTCTTCTTCTTCTTCTTCTTCTTCTTCTTCTTCTTCTTCTTCTTCTTCTTCTCTTCCTTCTCTCTCTCTCTCTCTCTCTCTCTTAGGGCATATTTGGGGAAATAAAAGAGGGCTGCTTTCTCTTAAATCCGAAATTGGGTATATACTCAATTGTTAAATGACTCGTGTACTCATTTACGAGTCCCTACTAGTACAAAAATGTTCGGAACCCAAATACTACCCCGGGTACTCTATTTTGACTATCTCGGCCATTTCGAACCCAATGGCGCAGTTGAAATCTCCATCCGAGTCACTGTGACACCCCGCCTAATTAAATACCGGGCGATCACTCCTTTATTAAATTAAATTAAGGTAAACAGTTGGTTCATTCTCAGCATCACTGTCGATAAAATAAATTTTCCAATTTAACACCCTAAATAATTAAGCTAAGTGTCAAAACCATTTTCATACAAACTTTCCAAATTTTATTTAAAGAAAAACATTTATTTATTTATTAACAACATCAATAAATAAGAATCACACCACAATAACCTGGAACATAATCCAATAATTCAAAACATTCGTCAATCGAATGTCAACATGCGAAATATAAAGTAACACAACTACTGAATAAATCCCATAGTAACAGTACTGGAAATAACTGAAATACAAATGTCCCAATAACAATGAAATAATGGAAAGGGCGACACATGCCCGATAAATGAGAATGCTAGAAGTGGAGTCAATAAAGGAAGCCGTCTACGCAAGTGACCTGCAACTCCCACCTAAGCTGCAGCTCGTTCCTTTCAAGGGATCCTAAGCAAGAAAGACGCCCCTGTGGCTGGGCACCTGAAATATATACATATATATACAAGAGAGAGAGAGAAAAAGAAACGGGTCAGAGCCCGAAAGTGTGTTTGATTTAAAATACGTTTAGCAAGTATTTAAATTGATACAGGTCAATGCAACAACATATTAGAGCGACACTCTCTTGAGAAATTCTCACCTCTCTTCTAATGTGCACTCCTATCGTACTAACCTTCCCAACGGTTTATCTTATCATTTTATCATACTAACTTCCCCAATAATTTAGCTTATCTTAACTTACTCATAAGATTTCAAAACCGAACAATATAATTGTTTAAAAGAATACTTCCAATTAGCAGCACAACTCTCAATTTAGCTTTTATTAATTTATAAAGTTTTCCAGTGTCATATTATACTTTCACAAAACAAGTATTTACTATTTGAGTCATCAATCATGTCCTACTTATCAAATCACAGTAGGCAGTTTCAACTTTCCAAATCTCATATATATATTAACTACTCGTATAATATATATATAATTACAGCACCCCAAATAAAACTATGATGCGTGCATACTTCTACTATCCAAACCCCATACCACTCATATCAAGGGGAATACAAATTCGGAATCACTCTCGAACTGTATTAACACATACACAAACAATATCGAGGCGAAGCATAGATTCCAAGTCTCTAAGAGGATGGCACATACTCGCGTCTCTTAGGACCGTCTGAACTATCAATTCGATAACATGTACCAAGGATATCTATCTTCTAGGGTACAAGTCAATATCCCCCATAAAGGTCCCATCGAGATAAGACTGTCCCAGCGCGGTAACCTCAAGGATAGCAAGTAGCGCGGTATGTTTTTCACATGTATATAATATATGCACACACAATCATATAAATATACCACTTTTATCATATTAATATAGGTTCCTCTCGTCACCCATAATTACAACATTTATCCTTAATTTCACATTAATAGTATTACGTATAAGGTTTCATCTCTAACCTTAACTCGAAGGGTTTTCTCACTTATTTCGTGACACTCGTGGACTCTATTCTTCCAAGTAGAAAATTCAGTAGGTATATATCTATTCACTATCATAGCTATTTCGCCGTAATCTCTCACTTGAAATACGTAGTTTCATCGTTCATTATATAATTATCCCAAAAGCAAAATTCTCGTCTTATAATAAAGTTTCCACCACTTATTCAAATGTCCTACTGGTCTTTCCTATCTCCCAAAACATTTTATTAAGAATACCCAAGAATTATTTCACGATAAATTTAATTTAACTAATTAAACAAGGGAAATAGAAGTCTGCCAGGAGGGGTCGATCGATCGAGGTCTGGGGCTCGATCGATCGAACCTTCGATCGATCGAAGCTCTAGGCTCGATCGATCGATCAAGCAGGTCTGCGAAAATCTGCAGAATTGCAGTTACGGGTTTCATCTCCAAATTTACACCAAATCCATATTTTCAAGTTCCAATCGTCCCAGAATTCTACTAATAACATTATAACATTATACCAGATGTTTCTAACGTAAGGCATGTACATATTCATCATTTAAACATGGATTTTTAACCCAAAATTATATGTAATTATCAAGAACCCTAGAATTTTCTTAAACAGTTTTCTAACAAATCTTTCTCCAGAATTTCTTTCTTATAATCATCAAAATTTCGTGGATACATTCCTCTACATGGCAAGGTTTCCAGAATTTTCATATAAATCAATACTACATGGATTTTCCTATCACAAATTGGGTTTTCTTCCATAATTTTCATCCCTAATCATTCCTAAACTAATATGGAAATTGCACCAACGAAAATAGCAAGATAAACACTTGCCTGAGATTTTTGGTATTCTGATTTACGGCTGATTTTGGTATGGTTGTGTTCCTCGTCTCGCGATCTACGCGTTGGCGGCGACGGCGGTGCAAACGGTTGGCTTTTTGGCCTTGAATTGCCTTGAGAGCTCTCTCCTCTCTTCTCCAATGGCCGTCACTTGTGTTTTGAGTTTCTAACCCTAGGTGACCATCCAGATATCTGATATAACCCTTGGAATTTTCGTGGGTTTAATTACCCAAAAAGGTGAAATGACCAAAATGCCCTCCCGGGTTACTAATTAAGCCTAAAAACGCCCCGAGACCCAAACTACACCCCCGGGTACACTTTTCTGACTATCTCGACCCTTCCGGACGCGTTGGCGCACTCAAAACGACCATACGGGCAACTCATAAAATATTCACTTTTTAATTATCAAAATTTAGTCACGACGCGACACGGGCGCGTCCCGATTCAAATTTCCAAAACTGTCATTTTATTCACTCGTGACATTCAATATAATCAATATCATATATTACTTTGCTCATTAGTAATATTCAACAATTTCCCATAATTACTAACTCTCGTCACGTTAATAATTATAACATAAT
The DNA here is from genome assembly GCA_949130495.1 of Sambucus nigra. NCBI lineage: Eukaryota > Viridiplantae > Streptophyta > Magnoliopsida > Dipsacales > Adoxaceae > Sambucus > Sambucus nigra. The sequence goes on from OX422217.1 coordinate 110,627,897, forward strand.
TAATTTCTAGATTTTTTTATTAAATAATTCATTCACATTAAATTTAATAAATCCCCAAATTAATATAGCATAAAAATACGGGGTATTACAGTCACTTTACTAAAATTCACTATTTTGACCCAATATGTACAATACGCGTGTTTTCCAATTTAAAATATTTTCCTTTGTCGCTTTACCCAACTGCGACATGTAATAAAAATAATCTACTCATATACTTAGTCTCGAAATATAATTTATGTAAATATTAATCTGTCACCTGAAAACTAATATTTACTATTCACTTTATAATATTGAATTTATTTAATTTCACTCATTAATCCCAGAATTACTATTCATAATAATTCCTCAAATTACATCCACAGTGTAGTTTTAATACCTTTAAAAGTACGGGGTATTACATTTCGGTGAGGGATTGTGGATGCTTGAAAATGAGAGGATTGAAAACCGTTATCGGAAAGAAAATCGTTGTTGGGAACACGAGTTGAATTTACTATTTGAATCTGACGACGACTTTTCTTCGGAGACTTCCGAAGTCAAGGACCGTTTTGAACCAAATGAGAACTTCGTTCCAACTTTGGAACAAATCATCATTGACTTGACCCATAGTATAGTAGAGAATGAAAATGAGGATGAAACGGGCTTAGTATCCATTTGCAATGAATTCGTTTCTTCTTTGATTTTCAAAGAAGAAAGTTTCATTGTAAACGATCCTATTTCTTCCGAAATTCAATTTTCAAGAGACTCATCGCCTGAGATTGAATTTCTTTCATCCCCGTATTTATTCTATACTATCACACCAATTCTAGTACCTGATGAATCGGTTCAAAACTTTACAGTTCTAAACCTTTTCACCGACGAGACTCGCTCGAGCCGCCTTCCATGATAGCATATTTGCCCTCGTGTGCGCCGCCTCCCATTCCAACTTTAAAATACTTGGGAGATGATTCAATTTTTCTCGGCCCAAATGTGTATTTGTCGCCCGTCCTATCCAAATCCCCCATCCTCCCTCTCAAAGTTTCAATTGGGGATGGTTCACTTTTACCGCCTTACACATGCCTTCCGTCGTTTGAATGGAATTCCTATTTTCCGGGAGGCATGCATGTTCGGGAGGGTCCAAGTTATTTTCTGTCTCGCCGCGACTATACAAACAAACCTAAATTACTACTACACCTGCGAGGCAAGCACAGCAGTAAGCCGGGTATCGAAAATCCACAGGGACGAGATGCTAGAATTTACATGATTTAGTGTTCCGAAATAAAAGTGAAAAAGGTGAATTACAAACTAAAAAGTAAAAGATGCATAAAAGGGAAAATGGTTAATCTAGGCAAGGGTATTGAAACTAGATTAACAACGCGAGTAAAACTATAGGTTGCGTCGAATATCCCTCACCCGGGTTAATTTGTATAAAATGGTTACATGGGTCGACGAGTTATTACAAATGCGTCTCGTTTCGACAGTTAATTAAATCAAGGGTTGTCACGCCCCTAAATCCACATAAAAGCCTAATAAGATTTTGGCGTCAACAAATATCTCAGAAATTACGCGCGAAAGGTCGTAAGCACGGGACATACATGATATGCCCCGTCAAATCTCCTAGGCGTAATAACTAGGACAACGCACCCGAAATAGACCCATAAACACTATCACCAAAGCAAAGAAATGGGTTAACCCGAGTGAGTTCCATTCAAACACAACATAATTTAAATTGCCAAGAAATCATGTTAAAAACGCGGTAAATCGAAGGCTAATAAACGCGATAAAGTTACACAAGAAAGCGATTAAATCAAAGCATATAAACTAATTGACAAAGCATGTAAACCTAATTAACAAAGCAAGAAAGAAGGAAATACAAACTATATTAATGGAGAGGATGATGAATAGTGCAACATTCAACCCAAATGGGGTGTCAATCCAAGAACAATTGAAGAAGAACTCTCCAAATCACCCAAACCCTAAGCTATTCTAACCTAAAACTATCTAAAATCGTTCACCTCTGTTTATTACATCAAAAATGCTATTTATAGTAAGTGGAATAAAAGAAAAGAAGAAAGAAAAGAAAAGCAAAATATATCCTGAAAACAGGGCATCGATCGATCGACCAAAATCGTCGATCGATCGATGAAGTAGGTAACAGCCAGGGGCATGCTGTTTTTGCATGCTTGCATTTCCCGTCTGCTAGAATCGTCATAACTTCTTCGTTCTGAATCGAAATCGCGCACCGTTCACGGCCACGCGAAACTTACGATGAGGGATAAAAATTCCGTGAAGATGTTGGGCCAGGTGCCCAATTTGTGAAAAGACTAAAATGCCCTTGAACATTCGATCGCGTACGGAAATCGAGCGGAATGCGTTCGAACTTCATACTTAGCATCCAAATACCTATAAAAGCTCAATTAACCCCTGCAAAACATGTTAACGTAGAAATTCGAGGTTGTCTGGTTAACGAGCATAAATATAGGGAATAAAATACCCGAGGGGGCTAAAATGCGTAGGTTTGAGGGATGAAATACGCAATATTTGCGTATCATCACACCCCCTAACTTACACATTGCTAGTCCCTAGCAATGAAATAGGATGAAACAAGAACTATAAGCAAACCAAAAGCAGGATATTGGTACAAAAGTAAGTTATAAAAGCATAAGGCCACTTTTGCAGGCGATTCTATTGCATTTAGCGTATGCAATAAGCCGTTAAATCCCTAGGTCATCCTAGTGGACGAGTGTCGTCTCGGGAGGATTTCAGGGATGATACCCACAAACATCACATGGTGAAAAGATGCGTCACGTCAAATTGCTAATCGTTGAATTTGTCTCACCGCGTTAATACAAAAACCTAAAGTACGACTGCACTTGCGATACCAATATAGCGGTAAGTCGGGTATCAAATCCACAGGGAGTGTTCGACAGATTTTAATCGATTTATTATTTCAAGAATAAAAATGTAAAAGGTGATGGGTTGTTGTAAATAAAAGGACAAAAAATAAGAAGTTAAGTCTAAACAATATTAAATAAAACGAGGGTCGGGATCGCGTACCCGCCATGGGCTAAACACGCGAAATTAGAATTTCGGTTCGAAAACATTTAATTGAGCATTAATTAATCATAAACATCACACATGAAGGAATTTAAGCCAACGATGCGAGAATAATATTTAATATAAATGGTGACGCGCGTCTTAAAATTGGATTATCGCTTTAAATACTAACGTTGCGTGACAAAGAAAGTTAAACGCATAATAATCCTATTTTAATACGCGAGCTTTCAATTAAATGCGATTTTACACAAAAATTAATTATTGAAGCTCGACGCCCATCAATGTAAGTGCGCGTGTAAGTGCACAGACGTTGTTTTCTGTCTCGTCGCGACTATACAAAAAAACCTAAATTACTACTACACTTGCGAGGCAAGCACAACGGTAAGTCGGGTATCGAAAATCCACAGGGACGAGATGCTATAATTTATATGATTTAGTGTTCCGAAATAAAAGTGAAAAAGGTGAATTACAAACTAAACAGTAAAAGATGCATAAAACGGAAAATGGTTCATCTAGGCAAGGGTATTGAAACTAGACTAACAAAGCGAGTAAAACTATTGGTTGCGTCGAATATCCTTCACCCCGGTTATTTTGTATAAAATGGTTACATGGGTCGACGAGTTATTACAAATGCGTATCATTTCGACAGTTAATTAAATCAAGGGTTGTCACGCCCCTAAATCTGTATAAAAGCATAATAAGATTTTGGCGTCAACAAATATCTCAAAAATTAGGCGCAAAAGGTCGTAAGCACGGGATATACATGATATGCCCCGTCAAATCTCCTAGGCGTAATAACTAGGACAACGCACCCGAAATAGACCCGTAAACACTATCACCAAAGCAAAGAAATGGGTTAACCCGAGTGAGTTCCATTCAAACACAACCTAATTTAAATTACCAAGAAATCATGTTAAAACTTGGTAAATGGAAAGCTAGTAAACGCGATAAAGTTACACTAGAAAGCGATTCTATCAAAGCATATAAACTAATTAACAAAGCATATAAACCTAATTAACAAAGCAAATCACCCAAACTATATTAATTAACAAAGCATATAAACTAATATACAAACTATATTAATGGAGAGGATGATGAATAGTGCAACATTCAACCCAAATGGGGTGTCAATCCAAGAACAATTGAAGAAGAACTCTCCAAATCACCCAAACCCTAAGCTATTCTAACCTAAAACTATCTAAAATCGTTCACCTTTGTTTATTACATCAAAAATGCTATTTATAGTAAGTGGAATAAAAGAAAAGAAGAAAGAAAAGAAAAGCAAAATATCTCCTGAAAACAGGGCATTGATCGATCGACCAAAATCGTCGATCGATCGATGAAGCAAGTAACAGCCCCTGCATGCTGTTTTTGCATGCTTGCATTTCTCATCCGCTAGAATCGTCGTAACTTCTTCGTTCTGAATCGAAATCACGCACCGTTCACGGCCACGCGAAGCTTGCGAGGAGGGATACAACTTCCGTGCACATGTTGGGCCAGGTGCCCAATTTGTGAAAAGACTAAAATGCCCTTGAACATTCGATCGCGTACGGAAATCGAGCGGAATGCGTCTGAACTTCATACTTAGCATCCAAATACATATAAAAGCTCAATTAACCCCTGCAAAACATGTTAACGTAGAAATCCGAGGTTGTCTGGTTAATGACCATAAATATAGGGAATAAAATACCCGGGGGGGCTAAAATGCGTAGGGTTGAGGGATGAAATACGCAATATTTGCGTATCATCACACCCCCTAACTTACACATTGCAAGTCCCTAGCAATGAAATATGATGAAACAAGAACTACATGCAAACCAAAAGCAGGAGATTGGTACAAAAGAATGTTATAAAAGCATAAGGCCACTTTCGCGGGCGATTCGATTGCATTTAGCGTATGCAATAAGCGGTTAAATCCCTAGGTCACCCTAGTGGACGAGTGTCGTCTCGGGAGGGTTTTCAGGGATGATACCCACAAACATCACATGGTAAAAAGTAGCGTTGCGTCAAAACGCTAATCGTTGAATTTGTCTCACCGCGTTAATAAAAAAAAACCTAAAGTACGACTGCACTTGCGATACCCATATAGCGGTAAGTCGGGTATCAAATCCAGAGGGAGTGTTCGACAGATTTTAATCGATTTATTATTTCAAGTATAAAAATGTAAAAGGTGATGGGCGGTTCTAAATAAAAGGAAAAAAATAAGAAGTTAAGTCTAAACAATATTAAATAAAACGAGGGTCGGGATCGCGTACCCGCCATGGGCTAAATACGCGGAATTGGAATTTCGGTTCGAAAGCATTTAATCGAGCATTTTTAATTAATCATAAACATCACACATGAAGGAATTTAAGCTAACGATGCGAGAATAATATTTAATAGAAAATGGTGACACGCGTCTTAAAATTGGATTATCGCTTTAAATACTAACGTTGCGTGACAAAGAAAGTTAAACGCATAATAATTATATTTTAATACGCGAGCTTTCAATTAAATGCGATTTTACACAAAAATTAATTGTTGGAGCTCGACGCCCATCAATGTAAGTTAGCGTGTAAGTGCACAGTCGTTGTTTTCTGTCTCGTCGCGACTATACAAACAAACCTAAATTACTACTACACTTGCGAGGCAAGCACAACTGTAAGTCGGGTATCGAAAATCCACAGGGACGAGATGCTAGAATTTATATGATTTAGTGTTCCAAAATAAAAGTGAAAAAGGTGAATTACAAACTAAAAAGTAAAAGATGCATAAAACGGAAAATGGTTAATCTAGGCAAGGGTATTGAAACTAGACTAACAAAGTGAGTAAAACTATAGGTTGCGTCGAATATCCCTCACCCGGGTTAATTTGTATAAAATGGTTACATGGGTCGACGACTTATTACAAATGCGTCTCGTTTCGACAGTTAATTAAATCAAGGGTTGTCACGCCCCTAAATCCGTATAAAAGCCTAATAAGATTTTGGCGTCAACAAATATCCCGAAAATTACGTGTGAAAGGTCGTAAGCACGGGACATACATGATATGCCCCGTCAAATCTCCCAGGCTTAATAACTAGGACAACGCACCCGAATTAGACCCGTAAACACTATCACCAAAGCAAATCAACGGGTTAACCCGAGTGAGTTACATTCAAACACAATCTAATTTAAATTACCTATAAAGCATGTCAAAAACGCGGTAAATGGAAAGCTAATAAACGCGATAAAGTTACACGAGAAAGCGATTAAATCAAAGCATGTAAACTAATTAACAAAGCATGTAAACCTAATTAACAAAGCAAGAAAGAAGGAAATACAAACTATATTAATGGAGAGGATGATGAATAGTTCAACATTCAACCCAAATGGGGTGTCAATCCAAGAACAATTAATGATGAACTCTCTAAATCACCCAAACCCTAAGCTATTCTAACCTAAAACTATTTAAAATTGTTCACATATGTTTATTACATCAAAAATGCTATTTATAGTAAGTGGAATAAAAGAAAAGAAGAAAGAAAAGAAAAGCAAAATATCTCCTGAAAACAAGGCATCGATCGATCGATGTAGCAGGTAACAGCCCCCTGCATGCTGTTTTTGCATACTTGCATTTCCCGTCCGCTAGAATCGTCGTAACTTCTTCGTTCTGAATCGGAATCGCGCACCATTCGCGACCAAACGAAGCTTGCGAGGAGGGCTACAACTTCCGTAAAGATGTTGGGCCAGGTGCCCAATTTTTGAAAAGACTAAAATGCCCTTGAACATTCGATCGAGTACGAAAATCGAGCGGAATGCGTTCGAACTTCATACTTAGCATCCAAATACTTATAAAAGCTCAATTAACCACTGCAAAACATGTTAACGTAGAAATACGAGGTTGTCTGGTTAACGACCATAAATATAGGGAATAAGATACCCGAGGGGGCTAAAATGCGTAGGTTCGAGGGATGAAATACGCAATATTTGTGTATCATCACACCCCCTAACTTACACATTTCTAGTCCCTAGCAATGAAATAGGATGAAACAAGAACTACAAGCAAACCAAAAGCAGGATATTGGTACAAAAGTAAGTTATAAAAGCATAAGGCCACTTTCGCGGGTGATTCGATTGCATTTAGCGTATGCAATAAGCCGTTAAATCCCTAGGTCACCCTAGTGAACGAGTGTCGTCTCAGGAGGGTTTTCAGGGATGATACCCACAAACATCACATGGTGAAAAGTAGCGTAGCGTCAAAACGCTAATCGTTGAATTTGTCTCATCGCGTTAATACAAAAATCTAAAGTACGATTGCACTTGCGATACAAATATAGCGATAAGTCGGGTATCAAATCCACAGGGAGTGTTCGGCGGATTTTAATCGATTTATTATTTCAAGAATAAAAATGTAAAAGGTGATGGGTGGTTGTAAATAAAAGGAAAAAAATAAGAAGTTAAGTCTAAAAAATATTAAATAAAACGAGGGTCGGGATCGCGTACCCGCCATGGGTTAAACACGCGGAATTAGAATTTCGGTTCGAAAACATTTAATCGAGCATTTTTAATTAATCATAAACATCACACATGAAGGAATTTAAGCCAACGATGCGAGAATAATTATTTAATAAAAAATGGTGACACGCGTCTTAAAATTGGATTATCACTTTAAATACTAACGTTGCGTGACAAAGAAAGTTTAACGCATAATAATTCTATTTTAATACGCGAGCTTTCAATTAAATGCGATTTTACACAAAAATTAATTGTTGGAGCTCGACGCCCGTCAATGTAAGTGCGCGTGTAAGTGCACAGTCGTTGTTTTTTGTCTCGCCGCGACTATACAAACAAACCTAAATTACTACTACACTTGCGAGGCAAGCACAATGGTAAGTCGGGTATCGAAAATCCACAGGGACGAGATGCTAGAATTTATATGATTTAGTGTTCCGAAATAAAAGTGAAAAAGGTGAATTACAAACTAAAAAGTAAAAGATGCATAAAACGGAAAATGGTTAATCTAGGCAAGGGTATTGAAACTAGACTAAAAAAGCGAGTAAAACTATAGGTTGCGTCGAATATCCCTCACCCTGGGTTATTTTGTATAAAATGGTTACATGGGTCGACGAGTTATTACAAATGTGTCTCGTTTCGACAGTTAATTAAATCACGGGTTGTCACGCCCCTAAATCCGTATAAAAGCCTAATAAGATTTTGGCATCAACAAATATCCCAAAAATTACGTGTGAAAGGTCGTAAGCACGGGACATACATGATATGCCCCGTCAAATCTCTCAGGCGTAATAACTAGGACAATGCACCCGAATTAGACCCGTAAACACTATCACCAAAGCAAAGCAACGGGTTAACCCGAGTGAGCTCCATTCAAACACAACCTAATTTAAATTACCTAGAAAGCATGTTAAAAACACGGTAAATGGAAAGCGATAAATAAAAGCGATAAAGTTACACTAGAAAACGATTAAATCAAAGCATGTAAACTAATTAACAAAGCATGTAAACCTAATTAACAATGAAAGAAAGAAGGAAATACAAACTATATTAATGGAGAGGATGATGAATAGTGCAATATTCAACCCAAATGGGGTGTCAATCCAAGAACAATTGAAGAAGAACTCTCCAAATCACCCAAACCCTAAGCTATTCTAACCTAAAACTATCTAAAATCGTTCACCTCTATTTATTACATCAAAAATGCTATTTATAGTAAGTGGATTAAAAGAAAAGAAGAAAGAAAAGAAAAGCAAAATATCTCCTGAAAACAGGGCATCGATCGATCGACCGAAATCGTCGATCGATCGATGATGAACAAAATATCCCACTGTTGAGAAGGATCGATCGATCTACCAAAATCGTCGATCGATCGATGAAGCAGGTAACAACCCACTGCATGCTGTTTTTGCATGCTTGCATTTCACGTCCGCTAGAATCGTCGTAACTTCTTCGTTCTTAATCGAAATCGAGCACCGTTCGCGGCCACGCGAAGCTTGCGAGGAGGGCTACAACTTTCGTGAAGATGTTGGGCCAGGTGCCCAATTTGTGAAAAGACTAAAATGCCCTTGAACATGCGATCGCGTACGAAAATCTAGCAGAATGCGTCCGAACTTCGTACTTAGCATCCAAATACCTATAAAAGCTTAATTAACCCCTATAAAACATGTTAACGTAGAAATCTGAGGTTGTATGGTTAACGACCATAAATATAGGGAATAAGATACCCGAGGGGGCTAAAATGCGTAGGTTCGAGGGATGAAATACGTAATATTTCCGTATCATCGTACCCTCTAACTTACACATTGCTAGTCCCTAGCAATGAAATAGGATGCAACAAGAACTACAAGCAAACCAAAAGTAGGAGATTGGTACAAAAGAATTTTATAAAAGTATAAGGCCACTTTCGCGGGCGATTCGATTGCATTTAGCATATGCAATAAGCCGTTAAACCCTAGGTCACCCTAGTGGACGAGTGTCGTCTCGTGAGGGTTTTCAGGGATGATACCCATAAACATCACATGGTTTCCTCAAAATATGCCCAAAACAACATGCGACAAGCCCAACAACAATGAAAAGTATTTCATACGCATTATTAGCACATTGAACGGATTCAAACAAAAGTCCAAATCATTAACATTATAGAATGCACCTCATATGATTGAAACCTTAAAATGTGGGACGGGATCGAGCACATGCAAAGTATGATTTGGTGAAAAACTTATATAAACCGGATAAACATTAAAGCAAGCATATATTCGATCCTCACGGGCATTACACTCATCAAGTGAATTCACTCTAAACAGGGAGGTAACACACGGAACATGCGGGAAAAAGGAGTAAATGTAAATGAAAACTAGGCCGCACACATGAAGAACGCTATATATAAAATGAAAAATTGTAATCTCAATGAAAGATACCGCACATTAAAGGAGGTGAAATGCATTTTCACAGATTATCACAACTATTATGACTTTTAAATTACGTCAGCCTAAGATCACATAGGACTTTACTAGGGTTATAATGTAGGTTTGGCTAGGCTACGAAATGAAGGAATGTATGTACGGATTCAAAATGTTCGGAATGAAAACTCGGGATAATGGGATAATGCGGGCAATAACAAAATCGGAAAACAAGTTCCAAAACGGCATTAGATATATCATCGGGGAGAGTAATCAAAGCTTATTGAACTATATACAACATTTACAACTTTCTCTTTCTTTTCTTTTCTTCTTTTTCTCATGTTTCTTTTGTTTTCTTTTGCTTTTTCCTTTCTCTTTTTCTTCACTTTTTTCACTTCTCTTTTCTTTACTTTTCATACTCTCATATGCCTAAATTACAACCGACATCATAGCATCATCATTCAATCCCAAGTAACATTCCAAACAAAGGTATGAAAAGTGTATATATGGGCTAAAACTCCAATTTAGAGTTGATTATGGGAATGGGGTTATGAAACGAAAGGACTATATTTAGGCTCAAAGGGGTTAATGAGGGTAAACATATAAGGGTGATGTCAAGGCTAATATGGGTGATATAACAAAGAATGCCTATGATCATTTCACAAAAGTTTACGCAATTCTCGAATCAAAACAATATATGAAAATCATGCTCAAGTAACACATTTCAAGTATGAACTCAATTAATGAACGGTAAAATGAAAGAATACTGAGATTACCAACGAATTCAACGTTTTCAATGAGAAAAGAATAGTGTATACACTCACAAATGACGAAAGGTACAAAGCTTACTCGGTGTAAGTATATACAATACAATAAAAGATTACCGAGTTATAAAAATCTTAAACCAAATTAATAGAGCAATAAAAGTGCATGTGCTCATGGGATTAAACTTTAATTCATGAAGTGATTCATAATATCAATAAGTGAGACTAAAGTTTAATAACTTCTACAATCGAGAGCATGCATCATTAGGTTGTCTATTGGATCGGGCAATTATTGAAATTTATTATCGGAATCAAAGGCAAAAACGCCCAAAAAAGGAGAAAAAAGAAAGAAAATCTTTTTGAAAATTTTGATTTTTTTTAAGAAAAGCATACTAAGTAACTAACATGTGAGAAAAAACATGGACTAAATAATGAAATGGATAGAATATCCCACACCCCCTAACTTAAAACTTGACATTGTCCTCAATGTTAATTAAGAACTAAGTTAAGAGAGGAAAAGAGCGATATTACCCAAAATTGGAGTGATCCCCATAAGAACAAGTCCAAATAATCTACAAAATAAGTTAGTACCGAGCATAGCAAAAACAAATAAAAAAAAGTTAACTAATTACAAGAGACTAAAAATAAAAAGCAAGGAAAAAATAAAGAAAGAAAGAATTAAAAGCTAACTATATACAACCTACTATTTAGGCCTCACACTAACTGTACACTAGAAGTCTAAATAGTTGAGGGTCACCATAAGAACGATTTGACTTTGGAGGATAACTGGTGTACCCTCACATACAAGCATGCCCTCCAAAAAATATGAATTTCGTTTGAACAACGGAAGGCATGTGTAAGGCAGAAGAAAGGAACCATCGCCAATTAAAAGTTTTGGAGGGACGATGGGGGGTTTGGATTGAACGGGTGACAAAAACATGTGGGGACCGAGAAAAGCCGAATATCCTCCCAATGATTTTGAAATTGGAATGGGAGGCGGCGCACACAAAGGCAAAGATGCGATCGTGGAAGGTGACTCGAGCAAGTACTCCTCATCGGCGAAAAGGTTTAAAACATTAAAGTTTGAAATCGAATCATCGGGTACTTGTGACGGTGTGATAATAGAGAATGAAAATGGGGATGAAAGAAATTCAAACTCATGAGATGAATCATCATCGCATGAAGATTGAGTTTCGAAGGAAATAATATCATTTTCAATGAAATGTTCTTCTTTGGGAGCCAAAGAAGAGATCATTTCATTGCAAATAGATATTACATCATTTTCATCCTCACTTTCAATATCTATTACGCAATGGGCAAAGTCAAGAATGGTTTGTTCCAAAGTAGGTGAAAGTACCTCATTTGGTTCAAAACATTCTTCGACTTCAAAAGTCTCGGAAGCAAAATCGTCGTCGGACTCAAATAATAAATCCAATTCATGTTCCCAACAACGATTTTCTTCCCGATAACGATTTTCAATTTTCTCATTTTCATACATACGCAAACCCTCACCGAATGTCATGGGTCGAGGTGCGGATCCATGAAAATGGGAACTTTGAAAATTACCATCGGAGTTAAACGAAAACTCATTATTATAGAAATTTTGAAAACTATTCGAATTCGTTTCAAAATTCCTATTATAAGGAGGTAAAGGCCCAAAATCATTGTCATCATCATCATCATCAAAATTCCAATAACCTAAATTTTGACTTTCGTTATACTCGGCCAAAGTCATTTTTGAATTTGTTATACTTTGGGATTATAAGTATTCAACAAAAGTCATAGGCTTGCGAGAATTTTGAGAATTATAACAATGATTACCGAAAGAATTGGAATAAGATATGCTTACCCCAAAAATGGCGAATTCCACAAAGTAAGTGCACGCGAGAAAAATTCGAGCGTTTCTAAGTGCTCAAATGTCGAAGTCCTGCAAAAAGATTAGAAAATAATACAAATAGAAAGAAAATACTATGAAATACTAAATCAAATAAAGTCTAAACAAACAAATCCCCTGCAACGACGCAATTTTGATAGCGCGCGAGAAGTGTGCGCGTGTAAGTACACAGTCGTTGTTTTCTGTCTCACCGCGACTATACAAACAAACCTAAATTACTACTACACTTGTGAAGTAAGCACAGCGGTAAGCCGGGTATCAAAAATCCACAGGGACGAGATGCTAGAATTCATATGATTTAGTGTTCCGAAATAAAAATGAAAAAAGTGAATTACAAACTAAAAAGTAAAGATGCATAAAAGGGAAAATGGTTAATCTAGGCAAGGGTATTGAAACTAGACTAACAAAGCGAGTAAAACTATAGGTTGCGTCGAATATCCCTCTCCCGGGTTAATTTGTATAAAATGGTTACATGGATCGACAATTTATTACAAATGCGTCTCGTTTCGACAGTTAATTAAATCAAGGGTTGTCACGCCCCTAAATCCGCATAAAAGCCTAATAAGTTTTTGACATCAACAAATATCCCGAAAATTACGCGCGAAAGGTCGTAAGCACCATACATGATATCCCCGTCAAATCTCCTAGGCATAATAACTAGGACAACGCACCCGAAATAGACTCGTAAACACTATCACCAAAGCAAAGAAATGGGTTAACCCATAGTGAGTTCCATTCAAACACAATCTAATTTAAATTACCTATAAAGCATATTAAAAATGAGATAAATGGAAAGCAATAAATAAACGCGATAAAGTTACCCTAGAAAGAGATTAAATCAAAGCATGTAAACTAATTAACAAAGCATGTAAACCTAATTAACAAAGCAAGAAAGAAGGAAATACAAACTATATTAATGGAGAGGATGATGAATAGTGCAACATTCAACCCAAATGGGGTGTCAATCCAAGAACAATTAATGAAGAACTCTCTAAATCACCCAAACCCTAAGCTATTCTAACCTAAAACTATTTAAAATCGTTCACATATGTTTATTACATCAAAAATGCTATTTATAGTAAGTGGAATAAAAGAAAAGAAGAAAGAAAAGAAAAGCAAAAATATCTCCTGAAAACAGGGCATCGATCGATCGACCAAAATCGTCGATCGATCGATGGTGAATAAAATATCCCACTGTCGAGAAGGATCGATCGATCTACCAAAATCATCGATCGATCAATGAAGCAGGTAACAACCCCCTGCATGCTGTTTTTGCATGCTTGCATTTCCCGTTCGCTAGAATTGCCGTAACTTCTTCGTTCTGAATCAGAATTGCGCACGTTCGTGGTCACGTGAAGCTTGCGAGGAGGGCTACAACTTCCGTGAAGATGTTGGGCCAGGTGCCCAATTTGTGGAAAGACTAAAATGCCCTTGAACATGCAATCGCGTACGAAAATTAAGCGGAATGCGTCCGAACTTCATACTTAGCATCCAAATACTTATAAAAGCTCAATTAACCCCTGTAAAACATGTTAACGTAGAAATTCGAGGTTGTCTGGTTAACGAGCATAAATATAGGGAATAAGATACCCAAGGGGGCTAAAATGCGTAGGTTCGAGGGTTGAAATACGCAATATTTGCGTATCATCAACAATTGATTATAATTTATTTACGATATGTTAATTTCCCGATACCTTTAGAAAATGAGACAATTTTCAATCCTACGGCTCGAACCAAATGTGGCCTTATCGTCTTATTCTCTAAAACTAGAAAGGTAATGTGGCTAAATTTGAAACTGCAGTATTTTAGATTTTTATACTTGGGCATGAATCCGGTGAGAGAAATTAGATTTTTTTTTTGAAGTTATTGTGTATATTCTTGATAAACTGAATAGGTTGGTTTCATGTAAAAACAAAAGAGAATCTGCCGAAATTTTTTAAAATGTAAAGATTTAGGATATTTACTTTGTTGGGACATGCGTGATATTAACTTTTTTGTTGGTTTCATTTGATATTAACTTTTTTGTTTGTATATAATACAATATATGCATATTTAGACTATGCTTGGTCGTGCGGACTGGTGATTTGAAATTGTTGCTCATTTAAATTTTATACTTGGACATACATCAAGTGATTGAAATTTAAATTGTTGGTATGTTTTTAGACGTGTGTATAATCTTAATAAACTAAGAAAGTTGGTTTATTGTAAAAATAAAGGAGACTTTACCGAAATTTTCTAAAATGTAAAGAGTTACGATATTTACTTTGTTGGGTCATATGGGATGATTTTTTTTTATCAACTTCATTTTGTGTTTGCTTTGTTATTTGTATATGTAATGATGATGATGAGGTGGTTCACATATTATCATAGTTGTGTTGATTTGACTTATTTTACATAGTATCAATTGATTAATTATTGAATTTGTTGAATGCCATTAATTTGGATCGTCGACGTGGGTGTCTATCAAGAACTACATTTGTAGAATGTAATTCATTTGGATTGTTGAATGAAATTGTTTGTGTAGTACACTTCTTTTTTGTGTGAATAATGTTAAATAGTTAACATTTTTGTTATACATTACGAAGTAGTAATCATTAGTTATGGATATTGTCAATGGTAGTCGTGGTATGAATATTACTCCTTGGTCCTTATATCACCCTTATTATCAGAGTTTTTAGTGTATACCCCGTATTTTCCATGATATTTATTTTTGGGGATTAATTGAATTAAATGCTTATTAATTGGAAATTAATCCGGATTAAAAATATTAACGAGATGTGAGTTAGTATTTTATTATAATGTGTATACTTGGCATTATATGAATATTGATAATATTGAAATTGTCGTGAGATTCATATACGGAAATTTGGGAATTTTGTTTGACGCGTGTGACCGCCACGTCGTGGTATTTTATTAATAAATTAAAAAGTGAATTTTAGTTCCATTAACCGTATGGTCGTTTTGAGTGCACCAACGCGTCCGGAAGGGTCGAGATAGTCAGAAAACACTAGCCGGAAGTTTAGTTTGGGTCCCGGGGTATTTGTGGGCCATACCGGCATCAAAAAGGGTATTTTGGTAAATTGCATTTTTGGGAATTAAAAAGTGACGAAAATAGAGATTGCAATCTGACTATTTCCTCAACCCACTTAACCCACTAACCACACTATATGCCAATATGGGCTACGGGAGAAGTTGATATATCATTCCAACTTCCAAAAACCATTACACACCTCCATACTCCATTATCTTCAACCTTGGAAAAAGCTTGAGAGAGAGAGAGAAGGAAACCTTGGGAAGAGCTTGAGAGAGAGAGAGAAGGAAGAGAATTCTGCAGAAAATCAGAGGGAGAACAACCTAACTTCAAGATTCTACACCAAATTCTGAGATAAATTAAGGCAAGTGATTTAAACTCTTTTGATTCAAGATATGTTTCCATGTTTAGGAATTTTCGAAATTGATTTTTGGAGATAAATTAGACCCATGAATGGAAGTTAAAGGCCATGATTTATGTAGGAATTGCATGTAGTATATTCTGGACGAATTTATATGTTATAAACAGAACCTTGATGATCTAAAAGTAGAATTAGAAGAAGTTTGATGATGTTCTTGAATGGAAGAATTCTGGAAATTATTTGATGTAGTTTTGATCTAAACCAAGCCTTTAAATGATGAATTATGGGACTTAGAATGTAAATACTGTTGTAGGATGATAGTATAATGTTATAGTAACCTTGCCTTGGAGTTTCATGCTTAAAAATGGAGTTTTGGAACGAAACTGTAACTGCAAAACGAAGCAGTCCGTAACAGACCTGTGCAATCGATCGATCGACATTCATCAGTCGATCGATCGACCACCATCGATCGATCGAAGGTAAAGGTCGATCGATCAACCTTCCCAGAATGAATAAAGTTTTTCCTTAATTGAATTTTAATGGTGTTAACCCTTGATTAATATTATTGGAGACATTATGAATACCCTTAACCTTAAGGAAGACCAGTAGGCATGATTATGAGATTGGACCTTAATTGGAATTTAATTTGAGGATTATTCTAAATTAATGAAATTCGATAAGTGAAATAATATTTGGATTAATAGTACAAATTTGAATAATTTGATGAAATAAGGTTTGGGGCAGAAGTAAAGACCTTAGGTGTAAAGGCGTTATATGTGAGAATAATGGGAACTTAATAGTCTATTTGAGATAGGTTTTAAGTTTAAGAAATTACGACGTGAGACGTGTCGATTATTTAAATTATATATTATCGGGATACTTGAAATATACGAATTTGGATTAATGGTATAATGATGTAGAGTATACCCTTATTAATATTGAGATATCTAAGATGCGTGAATGCTTAGTATGTAATTTTTGTGTATAACATACCTACCATACTTGCTATCACGGGAGGTTTACGTTCGCTTAGGGCCTTCTTATCCTTGTGTTGCCCGGATTTAGATTGGTTACCTCGATGAACATAGGTCATAGAAGGACTTATTGTGATATTAATAAGTCTGCTGATCATGGGAGCGTAGGTATGTGCGTGACCCATGTGATGGTGACTGTGTTCGCCTCCACTATTTGTGATGTTGTTATCTGAACAATTCCTGAGAGATTCGGAATGTGTGATCCTTATGTACGTGATGTATCAGGATGGATAGCAGAGTATGTGTGCACCGCAGCTTAGCCTTTGGGTGCTTATATTGTATATTTATGATGTGAAAAAAATATACGGTTATATGAGAAGGAATTTATTATGTTAAATTGTGAGTATAATTATGGTAATGTTTTGAAAAGATAAAAAGGGAACTTTTATCAATAAATGGTTTTGTTAGTAATTGGGAATTTGGAAATTAATGTAGAACCCTCTATTTAATTGTTAATGATGGAACTTATAACGTGAACCGAGTAGAAGTGTTAGAAACTCTTTAGATAGTTATGAGATAACACATGAATGGGTACAGGAACGTTAGGAGTGCACAGTTAGACGAGAGGTGAGTATATCATGTGAGAGCACGTCCTAACATGTATTTTGCATATACTGTTTTAAATGTTTTTAAAGCACTTGCAGGTTTTTAAAATATCTCCACATTCGGGCTCTGACCCGTTTGCTTTCAAATCTATCTTTTTGTAAAACCATTTTAGGTGCCCAGCCACAAGGTCACCATGCATAGGATTCTCATTCTGATGACGAGCTGTAGCTGCTTGTGGAAGCTACAGGGATTTGATTTTAGACGCTTATATCATTTGGATTCCTTACTCAGTATTCCTCAGCTGTAGGGCATGTTGCCCAATTCTATTAGATACATTTCCATTTCAGTTTTTAGACTTTGGCATGTATTCATTCAGTATCCAGTATTTCATTATTTACTTCAGTTGTGGGATTGTGTTATGAGGAGTTTTTCCTCCAGATTTATTTATATCATGTGACGGTTATTCTATTTACTTCATTATGGTGAATGGTGTTATTACTCTTGCTTTAAATCAATTATTGCATGTTATTCAGACTTTAATTAAAATTTGGCAACTTACTTTTTAAATACTAGGTGGTTAGTAATAATAAAATGTTTTCGACAGTGATGCTATTAACTGAGCCAACTTGGCGTTTTGATTTAATTTAATAAAGGAGTAGCTACCCGGTATTTAATTAGTCGGGGTGTCACAGGTGGTATCAGAGCATCAGGTTCTAGTGTCCATTAGGATCTGAACGGCTTATTATGTTTCCGCTGAGCTTTCTTTGATATAGAGCCCTATATTTTAGGACTGTTGTATTCTTTTGTTTATGCTACGCTCTTCAGCTATTTTAAAGTTTATAACTGCGAACTTATAGACTTTATTCTTATTTCAGAATGCCTCCACGACGTGCACCACGAGTTCCCAGGAATGCGGCACCAGAACCACAGCCCGCACCGGTTCAGGGCATGATGAACGCCACTGAGGTTGCAGCTATTGTAGCCCAAGCGGTAAATGCCGCCATTGCCGTTGTTCAGCAGGCACCGCCTCAGGCACCGGTTGCCGCGCCAGTTCAGACAACTTCATTCCCGTCTGCTTGGGAACGTGTACGTGACGCTTTTCAGAAAGCGCATCCGCCAGAGTTTGCAGGTGGCTCAGATGTGGTAGTCTCGAGCCAATGGAGGAAGGATATACAGCGGCACTTAAGGATGTATGAGTGCACGGATGTTCAGAAGCAGGTGCTAGCTACTTTTAAGCTAGTTGGATCTGCATTGCAGTGGTGGGAGTCTATTACCACCGTAGAGGAGAGGGATACTCTCACTATACATGAGTTCTGGGTGCGGTTTTACCGTAAGTACTTTCCGTCAGCTGTTCATACGGAAATGAGGAGGAGATTGATGAGTCTGAGGCAGGAGGGCAAGACCGTGGCCGAGTATGAGGCCGAGTTCACTAATCTGTTGAATATCGTTCCTGATGAGATACCGATAGAGAAGAAGAAGATTGAGAAGTTTACCGACGGGTTGACATGGAGGATCCGTCAGCATCTGTTAGGGAACCTTTCGTTGGCCACTTATTCTGATGTGGTTAACGCTGCTTTATTACACTGCCAGGATCACCGCTTTCATATGGCCGAGGGCAAGCGATCGGGAGAGTCTAGCCATCAGGGCAGGACTGGGGGACATGGTGCCGGTGGGGCACAATCTTTTCAGGGGCAGAGACAGGTAGAGCAGGGTTCTCAGCAGGGGGATCATAAGAGGTTCCGTTCAGGGGGTTTTAGGAACGGTCAGGGAGGATTCCGAAATGGCCAGCAGGGTCATAACAGCCATCAGGGCCAGCAGGGTCATAATGGTCAACATCAACAGTTTCAGCAGGGCCAGCAGGGCCAAGGGAAGAACGGTAACGGCCACCAGGGCCGGGGACAGCAAGGGCAGAGAGGAGGGAACTTCCCAGGGAAGTGTTTCGTTTGTGGCAAGACTGGCCATAAACGCCAGGACTGTCCTGATAAGGGCAGGGCCCCGCAGCTGCAGCAGGGAGCTCGCCAGGAGCCACAGAGGCCTATGTTTCCCGCCGCTTTTCCCGCACCGCCACAGATGGCAGCTTTGCCACCCATTCCAGCAGTCCCAGTTCAGCAGGGGCAGCTACAGTATGGACGTGTCTATAACGTCCACCAGGCAGCAGTCCCACAGGCTCCGCCCGCGATTGAGGGTACGTTTTCTATCCATGGCACTATGGGTCGGGTACTGTTTGATACGGGGGCTACACATTGTTTTATAGCTACGCATTTCACGAAGGCTTTAGGGTTGTTAGCCACAGCGGAGAGCACTGTTATGTGTGTCGACTCACCTTTGGGGAGTGGGTCACTTATATTCTTTATATGTCGGGGAGTGGGGGTAGAGATTGGTGGTTTGGTATTACCTGCGGACATGTTGGTACTAGATATGCATGTTCACGATGTTATTATCAGTATGGACTGGCTCGCTGATTATAGAGCCATGATTGATTGCTTCGGTGGGAGCATTGTTTTTGCCATTCCGGGGCAAGAGATGTTTGTAGTGGCGATGCCTCGCCCAGAGGGAGGCTCGACCGCTCATTTATATTACATTGAGGAGGATACCTCTAAGGAGGTTGTGATTCCTTTAGATTCGATCCCAGTTGTCAGGGAGTATTCTGATGTGTTTCAGGAGATACCAGGCCTACCCCCCAGTCGAGAGATAGATTTCGTTATAGACTTGTTACCAGATACGAGACCTATAGCACGCGCACCGTACCGTATGGCTCCAGCTGAGATGAGGGAGTTACGGGATCAGATAGAGCAGTTGTTGGGTCAGGGGTTTATTCGGAGGAGTACTTCACCGTGGGGTGCCCCTGTGTTGTTCGTGAAGAAGAGAAATGGTTCACTGAGATTGTGTGTGGACTACCGGGAGTTAAACAAGGTCACGATACGGAACAAGTATCCGTTGCCTCAAATCGATGACCTATTCGACCAGTTGAGAGGAGCTTCTTACTTCTCAAAGATTGATTTACGATATGGTTACCATCAGTTCCGTATCAGGGAGGAGGACGTCTCGAAGACTGCGTTCTTATCGAGATATGGTTCCTACGAGTTTCGGGTTATGCCATTTGGTTTGACCAACGCTCCAGCAGCATTTATGGACTTGATGAATAGGGTGTTCAGGGATTTCCTAGACCAGTTTGTCATTGTCTTCATCGATGATATTTTGGTTTACTCCCAGACAGAGGAGGAGCATGCCGAGCACTTGAGACTAGTTTTGCAGACACTGCGCCAGAATGAGTTGTATGCAAAATATGAGAAGTGCGGGTTTTGGCTGAAGGAGGTTCAGTTTTTGGGACATATTATTTCCGACCGGGGAATATCGGTTGATCCGGGGAAGGTATCCGCGGTGAGGGAGTGGGGACAGCCCACGACACCGACAGAGATCCATAGTTTCTTGGGCCTAGCAGGATACTACAGGAGGTTTATTCGGGGTTTCTCCACGATAGCGGGTCCCATGACACATCTTACCCGAAAAGGTGTGCCGTTCATTTGGAGTGATGCCTGTCAGTTGGCATTTGATGAGTTGAAGGACAAGTTAACCTCAGCACCTGTGTTAGCATTGCCGAAACCGGGAGTTGAGTACCTTGTTTACACCGATGCGTCCTTACAAGGACTTGGAGGTGTACTACAGCAGGAGAGTCAGGCCATAGCTTATGCTTCCCGTAAGCTTAAGCCTCACGAGAAGAATTACCCTACCCATGACTTGGAGTTAGCGGCAGTGGTATTTGCCCTTCGTATTTGGAGACATTATCTGTTGGGAGAGAAGTTTCGATTGTTCACGGATCACAAGTCCCTACAGTACCTATTCACGCAGAAGGAGTTGAATATGCGGCAACGGAGGTGGCTTGAATTCGTGAAAGATTATCAGTTCGATATCCAGTATCACCCGGGGAAGGCTAACGTGGTGGCAGACGCGTTGAGCCGTAGACCGGTAGAGGAGGTGGCAGATGTGTGGAAGGCCAAGTGGAAGGAGTTGGGACACCAGGATGCAGTGGCCCGATCATTCATGTCTGTGATGACTGTTACACCGCAGATTGTCACGAAGGTGGTGAAGGCACAGGCAAATGACTCGTTCTGTCAGGAGCAGATAGTTCGATTATTGGCAGAGGGAGCCGAATCCTATACCGTTAGCTCGGACGGGGGATTACGCTTCAATGGGAGATTGGTGGTTCCGGAAGGGGAGGAATTGCGGCATGAGGTGATGGCAGAGTCGCACGGCTCACGGTTCGCGGTACATCCCGAAGGGGACAAAATGTACCAAGACATGAGACGTCAGTATTGGTGGAGCGGGATGAAGAGAGATATTGCCGAGTTTGTCTCAAAATGCGCCACTTGTCAGCTCGTAAAAGTGGATCATCAGAGACCGGCAGGACTGCTACAGCCATTAGAGGTCCCGATGTGGATGTGGGAGAGCATCTCTATGGACTTTATCACGGGTTTGCCTACGTCACAAAGAGGTCACGACTCCATTTGGGTGATTGTGGATAGGTTGTCAAAAGTCGCTCATTTTCTACCCGTAAGGACAGACTACACTGCGGGACAGTATGCCCAGCTCTTTATTGCAGAGATAGTGAGACTTCACGGTGTGCCCTTAAATATCGTGTCTGACCGAGACAAGATATTTGTTTCACGGTTTTGGGAGAGTTTTCAGCAGGCCATGGGCACGGAATTGCGGTTGAGTACGGCATACCACCCGCAGACCGATGGGCAGACTGAGCGCACAAATCAGATGTTGGAGGACATGCTACGTATGTGCACCATTGACTTTGAGGGTGGATGGGAGCAGTATCTTCCACTGGTGGAGTTTGCTTACAACAACTCCTATCAGTTCACCATTGGCATGGCTCCATTCGAGGCATTGTACGGTAGACCTTGTCGTTCCCCAGCATGTTGGTTGGAGGTGGGGGACAACAAACTACTTGGACCGGAAGTGATTCAGGATACTTCGGCAAGGATAGAATTGATTCGCAGTCGTATTCGGGTGGCTCAGGACAGACAGAAGAGTTATGCTGATGCGAAGAGATTCTTCAGAGAGTTCCAAGTGGGGGACCAGGTTTTGCTAAGAGTATCTCCTATGAAGGGGATTATGCGTTTCGGGAAGAAAGGGAAGTTGGCACCGAGATATGTGGGACCATTCCCTATTATTGAGCGGATCGGACCAGTTGCGTATAGACTTGGGTTACCGGAGCATTTGCATCGGATCCACGATGTGTTTCATATTTCCTCGCTTAGGAAATACCTTAGAGATAATTTGGCTCATTCTCTCATTGCTGTGGAGGACATTGATCTCCATCCAGATAGCTCCTACGAGGAGGGGTCGATTGCTATTCTAGACCGAAGTGAGAGGAAACTGCGGTCAAAGATAGTACCGTTAGTGCGTGTGCAGTGGCGACATCATAATGTCGAGGAGTCCACATGGGAGCGCGAAGACGAGATGCGCGAACGTTATCCAGAGTTATTCTTATCAGGTACTTTCTAGTTCCGAATTTCGGGACGAAATTCAGTTATTAGGAGGGAAGTATGTAATACCCCGTATTTTCCGTGATATTTATTTTTGGGGATTAATTGAATTAAATGCTTATTAATTGGAAATTAATCCGGATTAAAAATATTAACGAGATGTGAGTTAGTATTTTATTATAATGTGTATACTTGGCATTATATGAATATTGATAATATTGAAATTGTCGTGAGATTCATATACGGCAATTTGGGAATTTTGTTTGACGCGTGTGACCGCCACGTCATGGTATTTTATTAATAAATTAAAAAGTGAATTTTAGTTCCATTAATCGTATGGTCGTTTTGAGTGCGCCAACGCGTCCGGAAGGGTCGAGATAGTCAGAAAACACTAGCCGGAAGTTTAGTTTGGGTCCCGGGGTATTTGTGGGCCATACCGGCATCAAAAAGGGTATTTTGGTAAATTGCATTTTTGGGAATTAAAAAGTGACGAAAATAGAGATTACAATCTGACTATTTCCTCAACCCACTTAACCCACTAACCACACTATATGCCAATATGGGCTACGGGAGAAGTTGATATATCATTCCAACTTCCAAAAACCATTACACACCTCCATACTCCATTATCTTCAACCTTGGAAAAAGCTTGAGAGAGAGAGAGAAGGAAACCTTGGGAAGAGCTTGAGAGAGAGAGAGAAGGAAGAGAATTCTGCAGAAAATCAGAGGGAGAACAACCTAACTTCAAGATTCTACACCAAATTCTGAGATAAATTAAGGCAAGTGATTTAAACTCTTTTGATTCAAGATATGTTTCCATGTTTAGGAATTTTCGAAATTGATTTTTGGAGATAAATTAGACCCATGAATTGGAAGTTAAAGGCCATGATTTATGTAGGAATTGCATGTAGTATATTCTGGACGAATTTATATGTTATAAACAGAACCTTGATGATCTAAAAGTAGAATTAGAAGAAGTTTGATGATGTTCTTGAATGGAAGAATTCTGGAAATTATTTGATGTAGTTTTGATCTAAACCAAGCCTTTAAATGATGAATTATGGGACTTAGAATGTAAATACTGTTGTAGGATGATAGTATAATGTTATAGTAACCTTGCCTTGGAGTTTCATGCTTAAAAATGGAGTTTTGGAACGAAACTGTAACTGCAAAACGAAGCAGTCCGTAACAGACCTGTGCAATCGATCGATCGACATTCATCAGTCGATCGATCGACCACCATCGATCGATCGAAGGTAAAGGTCGATCGATCGACCTTCCCAGAATGAATAAAGTTTTTCCTTAATTGAATTTTAATGGTGTTAACCCTTGATTAATATTATTGGAGACATTATGAATACCCTTAACCTTAAGGAAGACCAGTAGGCATGATTATGAGATTGGACCTTAATTGGAATTTAATTTGAGGATTATTCTAAATTAATGAAATTCGATAAGTGAAATAATATTTGGATTAATAGTACAAATTTGAATAATTTGATGAAATAAGGTTTGGGGCAGAAGTAAAGACCTTAGGTGTAAAGGCGTTATATGTGAGAATAATGGGAACTTAATAGTCTATTTGAGATAGGTTTTAAGTTTAAGAAATTACGACGTGAGACGTGTCGATTATTTAAATTATATATTATCGGGATACTTGAAATATACGAATTTGGATTAATGGTATAATGATGTAGAGTATACCCTTATTAATATTGAGATATCTAAGATGCGTGAATGCTTAGTATGTAATTTTTGTGTATAACATACCTACCATACTTGCTATCACGGGAGGTTTACGTTCGCTTAGGGCCTTCTTATCCTTGTGTTGCCCGGATTTAGATTGGTTACCTCGATGAACATAGGTCATAGAAGGACTTATTGTGATATTAATAAGTCTGCTGATCATGGGAGCGTAGGTATGTGCGTGACCCATGTGATGGTGACTGTGTTCGCCTCCACTATTTGTGATGTTGTTATCTGAACAATTCCTGAGAGATTCGGAATGTGTGATCCTTATGTACGTGATGTATCGGGATGGATAGCAGAGTATGTGTGCACCGCAGCTTAGCCTTTGGGTGCTTATATTGTATATTTATGATGTGAAAAAAATATACGGTTATATGAGAAGGAATTTATTATGTTAAATTGTGAGTATAATTATGGTAATGTTTTGAAAAGATAAAAAGGGAACTTTTATCAATAAATGGTTTTGTTAGTAATTGGGAATTTGGAAATTAATGTAGAACCCTCTATTTAATTGTTAATGATGGAGCTTATAACGTGAACCGAGTAGAAGTGTTAGAAACTCTTTAGATAGTTATGAGATAACACATGAATGGGTACAGGAACGTTAGGAGTGCACAGTTAGATGAGAGGTGAGTATATCATGTGAGAGCACGTCCTAACATGTATTTTGCATATACTGTTTTAAATGTTTTTAAAGCACTTGCAGGTTTTTAAAATATCTCCACATTCGGGCTCTGACCCGTTTGCTTTCAAATCTATCTTTTTGTAAAACCATTTTAGGTGCCCAGCCACAAGGTCACCATGCATAGGATTCTCATTCTGATGACGAGCTGTAGCTGCTTGTGGAAGCTACAGGGATTTGATTTTAGACGCTTATATCATTTGGATTCCTTACTCAGTATTCCTCAGCTGTAGGGCATATTGCCCAATTCTATTAGATACATTTCCATTTCAGTTTTTAGACTTTGGCATGTATTCATTCAGTATCCAGTATTTCATTATTTACTTCAGTTGTGGGATTGTGTTATGAGGAGTTTTTCCTCCAGATTTATTTATATCATGTGACGGTTATTCTATTTACTTCATTATGGTGAATGGTGTTATTACTCTTGCTTTAAATCAATTATTGCATGTTATTCAGACTTTAATTAAAATTTGGCAACTTACTTTTTAAATACTAGGTGGTTAGTAATAATAAAATGTTTTCGACAGTGATGCTATTAACTGAGCCAACTTGGCGTTTTGATTTAATTTAATAAAGGAGTAGCTACCCGGTATTTAATTAGTCGGGGTGTCACAGGTGGTATCAGAGCATCAGGTTCTAGTGTCCATTAGGATCTGAACGGCTTATTATGTTTCCGCTGAGCTTTCTTTGATATAGAGCCCTATATTTTAGGACTGTTGTATTCTTTTGTTTATGCTACGCTCTTCAGCTATTTTAAAGTTTATAACTGCGAACTTATAGACTTTATTCTTATTTCAGAATGCCTCCACGACGTGCACCACGAGTTCCCAGGAATGCGGCACCAGAACCACAGCCCGCACCGGTTCAGGGCATGATGAACGCCGCTGAGGTTGCAGCTATTGTAGCCCAAGCGGTAAATGCCGCCATTGCCGTTGTTCAGCAGGCACCGCCTCAGGCGCCGGTTGCCGCGCCAGTTCAGACAACTTCATTCCCGTCTGCTTGGGAACGTGTACGTGACGCTTTTCAGAAAGCGCATCCGCCAGAGTTTGCAGGTAGCTCAGATGTGGTAGTCTCGAGCCAATGGAGGAAGGATATACAGCGACACTTAAGGATGTATGAGTGCACGGATGTTCAGAAGCAGGTGCTAGCTACTTTTAAGCTAGTTGGATCTGCATTGCAGTGGTGGGAGTCTATTACCACCGTAGAGGAGAGGGATACTCTCACTATACATGAGTTCTGGGTGCGGTTTTACCGTAAGTACTTTCCGTCAGCTGTTCATACGGAAATGAGGAGGAGATTGATGAGTCTGAGGCAGGAGGGCAAGACCGTGGCCGAGTATGAGGCCGAGTTCACTAATCTGTTGAATATCGTTCCTGATGAGATACCGACAGAGAAGAAGAAGATTGAGAAGTTTACCGACGGGTTGACATGGAGGATCCGTCAGCATCTGTTAGGGAACCTTTCGTTGGCCACTTATTCTGATGTGGTTAACGCTTCTTTATTACACTGCCAGGATCACCGCTTTCATATGGCCGAGGGCAAGCGATCGGGAGAGTCTAGCCATCAGGGCAGGACTGGGGGACATGGTGCCGGTGGGGCACAATCTTTTCAGGGGCAGAGACAGGTAGAGCAGGGTTCTCAGTAGGGGGATCATAAGAGGTTCCGTTCAGGGGGTTTTAGGAACGGTCAGGGAGGATTCCGAAATGGCCAGCAGGGTCATAACAGCCATCAGGGCCAGCAGGGTCATAATGGTCAACATCAACAGTTTCAGCAGGGCCAGCAGGGCCAAGGGAAGAACGGTAACGGCCACCAGGGCCGGGGACAGCAAGGGCAGAGAGGAGGGAACTTCCCAGGGAAGTGTTTCGTTTGTGGCAAGACTGGCCATAAACGCCAGGACTGTCCTGATAAGGGCAGGGGCCCGCAGCTGCAGCAGGGAGCTCGCCAGGAGCCACAGAGGCCTATGTTTCCCGCCGCTCTTCCCGCACCGCCACAGATGGCAGCTTTGCCACCCATTCCAGCAGTCCCAGTTCAGCAGGGGCAGCTACAGTATGGACGTGTCTATAACGTCCATCAGGCAGCAGTCCCACAGGCTCCGCCCGCGATTGAGGGTACGTTTTCTATCCATGGCACTATGGGTCGGGTACTGTTTGATACGGGGGCTACACATTGTTTTATAGCTACGCATTTCGCGAAGGCTTTAGGGTTGTTAGCCACAGCGGAGAGCACTGTTATGTGTGTCGACTCACCTTTGGGGAGTGGGTCACTTATATTCTTTATATGTCGGGGAGTGGGGGTAGAGATTGGTGGTTTGGTATTACCTGCGGACATGTTGGTACTAGATATGCATGTTCACGATGTTATTATCGGTATGGACTGGCTCGCTGATTATAGAGCCATGATTGATTGCTTCGGTGGGAGCATTGTTTTTGCCATTCCGGGGCAAGAGATGTTTGTAGTGGCGATGCCTCGCCCAGAGGGAGGCTCGACCGCTCATTTATATTACATTGAGGAGGATACCTCTAAGGAGGTTGTGATTCCTTTAGATTCGATCCCAGTTGTCAGGGAGTATTCTGATGTGTTTCAGGAGATACCAGGCCTACCCCCCAGTCGAGAGATAGATTTCGTTATAGACTTATTACCAGATACGAGACCTATAGCACGCGCACCGTACCGTATGGCTCCAGCTGAGATGAGGGAGTTACGGGATCAGATAGAGCAGTTGTTGGGTCAGGGGTTTATTCGGAGGAGTACTTCACCGTGGGGTGCCCCTGTGTTGTTCGTGAAGAAGAGAGATGGTTCACTGAGATTGTGTGTGGACTACCGGGAGTTAAACAAGGTCACGATACGGAACAAGTATCCGTTGCCTCAAATCGATGACCTATTCGACCAGTTGAGAGGAGCTTCTTACTTCTCAAAGATTGATTTACGATCTGGTTACCATCAGTTGCGTATCAGGGGGGAGGACGTCTCGAAGACTGCGTTCTTATTGAGATATGGTTCCTACGAGTTTCGGGTTATGCCATTTGGTTTGACCAACGCTCCAGCAGCATTTATGGACTTGATGAATAGGGTGTTCAGGGATTTCCGAGACCATTTTGTCATTGTCTTCATCGATGATATTTTCGTTTACTCCCAGACAGAGGAGGAGCATGCCGAGCACTTGAGACTAGTTTTGCAGACACTGCGCCAGAATGAGTTGTATGCAAAATATGAGAAGTGCGGGTTTTGGCTGAAGGAGGTTCAGTTTTTGGGACATATTATTTCCGACCGGGGAATATCGGTTGATCCGGGGAAGGTATCCGCGGTGAGGGAGTGGGGACAGCCCACGACACCGACAGAGATCCGTAGTTTCTTGGGCCTAGCAGGATACTACAGGAGGTTTATTCGGGGTTTCTCCACGATAGCGGGTCCCATGACACATCTTACCCGAAAAGGTGTGCCGTTCATTTGGAGTGATGCCTGTCAGTTGGCATTTGATGAGTTGAAGGACAAGTTAACCTCAGCACCTGTGTTAGCATTGCCGAGACCGGGAGTTGAGTACCTTGTTTACACCGATGCGTCCTTACAAGGACTTGGAGGTGTACTACAGCAGGAGAGTCAGGCCATAGCTTATGCTTCCCGTAAGCTTAAGCCTCACGAGAAGAATTACCCTACCCATGACTTGGAGTTAGCGGCAGTGGTATTTGCCCTTCGTATTTGGAGACATTATCTGTTGGGAGAGAAGTTTCGATTGTTCACGGATCACAAGTCCCTACAGTACCTATTCACGCAGAAGGAGTTGAATATGCGGCAACGGAGGTGGCTTGAATTCGTGAAAGATTATTAGTTCGATATCCAGTATCACCCGGGGAAGGCTAACGTGGTGGCAGACGCGTTGAGCCGTAGACCGGTAGAGGAGGTGGCAGATGTGTGGAAGGCCAAGTGGAAGGAGTTGGGACACCAGGATGCAGTGGCCCGATCATTCATGTCTGTGATGACTGTTACACCGCAGATTGTCACGAAGGTGGTGAAGGCACAGGCAAATGACTCGTTCTGTCAGGAGCAGATAGTTCGATTATTGGCAGAGGGAGCCGAATCCTATACCGTTAGCTCGGACGGGGGATTACGCTTCAATGGGAGATTGGTGGTTCCGGAAGGGGAGGAATTGCGGCATGAGGTGATGGCAGAGTCGCACGGCTCACGGTTCGCGGTACATCCCGGAGGGGACAAAATGTACCAAGACATGAGACGTCAGTATTGGTGGAGCGGGATGAAGAGAGATATTGCCGAGTTTGTCTCAAAATGCGCCACTTGTCAGCTCGTAAAAGTGGATCATCAGAGACCGGCAGGACTGCTACAGCCATTAGAGGTCCCGATGTGGATGTGGGAGAGCATCTCTATGGACTTTATCACGGGTTTGCCTACGTCACAAAGAGGTCACGACTCCATTTGGGTGATTGTGGATAGGTTGTCAAAAGTCGCTCATTTTCTACCCGTAAGGACAGACTACACTGCGGGACAGTATGCCCAGCTCTTTATTGCAGAGATAGTGAGACTTCATGGTGTGCCCTTAAATATCGTGTCTAACCGAGACAAGATATTTGTTTCACGGTTTTGGGAGAGTTTTCAGCAGGCCATGGGCACGGAATTGCGGTTGAGTACGGCATACCACCCGCAGACCGATGGGCAGACTGAGCGCACAAATCAGATGTTGGAGGACATGCTACGTATGTGCACCATTGACTTTGAGGGTGGATGGGAGCAGTATCTTCCACTGGTGGAGTTTGCTTACAACAACTCCTATCAGTTCACCATTGGCATGGCTCCATTCGAGGCATTGTACGGTAGACCTTGTCGTTCCCCAGCATGTTGGTTGGAGGTGGGGGACAACAAACTACTTGGACCGGAAGTGATTCAGGATACTTCGGCAAGGATAGAATTGATTCGCAGTCGCATTCGGGTGGCTCAGGACAGACAGAAGAGTTATGCTGATGCGAAGAGATTCTTCAGAGAGTTCCAAGTGGGGGACCAGGTTTTGCTAAGAGTATCTCCTATGAAGGGGATTATGCGTTTCGGGAAGAAAGGGAAGTTGGCACCGAGATATGTGGGACCATTCCCTATTATTGAGCGGATCGGACCAGTTGCGTATAGACTTGGGTTACCGGAGCATTTGCATCGGATCCACGATGTGTTTCATATTTCCTCGCTTAGGAAATACCTTAGAGATAATTTGGCTCATTCTCTCATTGCTGTGGAGGACATTGATCTCCAGCCAGATAGCTCCTACGAGGAGGGGCCGATTGCTATTCTAGACCGAAGTGAGAGGAAACTGCGGTCAAAGATAGTACCGTTAGTGCGTGTGCAGTGGCGACATCATAATGTCGAGGAGTCCACATGGGAGCGCGAAGACGAGATGCGCGAACGTTATCCAGAGTTATTCTTATCAGGTACTTTCTAGTTCCGAATTTCGGGACGAAATTCAGTTATTAGGAGGGAAGTATGTAATACCCCGTATTTTCCGTGATATTTATTTTTGGGGATTAATTGAATTAAATGCTTATTAATTGGAAATTAATCCGGATTAAAAATATTAACGAGATGTGAGTTAGTATTTTATTATAATGTGTATACTTGGCATTATATGAATATTGATAATATTGAAATTGTCGTGAGATTCATATACGGCAATTTGGGAATTTTGTTTGACGCGTGTGACCGCCACGTCATGGTATTTTATTAATAAATTAAAAAGTGAATTTTAGTTCCATTAATCGTATGGTCGTTTTGAGTGCGCCAACGCGTCCGGAAGGGTCGAGATAGTCAGAAAACACTAGCCGGAAGTTTAGTTTGGGTCCCGGGGTATTTGTGGGCCATACCGGCATCAAAAAGGGTATTTTGGTAAATTGCATTTTTGGGAATTAAAAAGTGACGAAAATAGAGATTGCAATCTGACTATTTCCTCAACCCACTTAACCCACTAACCACACTATATGCCAATATGGGCTACGGGAGAAGTTGATATATCATTCCAACTTCCAAAAACCATTACACACCTCCATACTCCATTATCTTCAACCTTGGAAAAAGCTTGAGAGAGAGAGAGAAGGAAACCTTGGGAAGAGCTTGAGAGAGAGAGAGAAGGAAGAGAATTCTGCAGAAAATCAGAGGGAGAACAACCTAACTTCAAGATTCTACACCAAATTCTGAGATAAATTAAGGCAAGTGATTTAAACTCTTTTGATTCAAGATATGTTTCCATGTTTAGGAATTTTCGAAATTGATTTTTGGAGATAAATTAGACCCATGAATTGGAAGTTAAAGGCCATGATTTATGTAGGAATTGCATGTAGTATATTCTGGACGAATTTATATGTTATAAACAGAACCTTGATGATCTAAAAGTAGAATTAGAAGAAGTTTGATGATGTTCTTGAATGGAAGAATTCTGGAAATTATTTGATGTAGTTTTGATCTAAACCAAGCCTTTAAATGATGAATTATGGGACTTAGAATGTAAATACTGTTGTAGGATGATAGTATAATGTTATAGTAACCTTGCCTTGGAGTTTCATGCTTAAAAATGGAGTTTTGGAACGAAACTGTAACTGCAAAACGAAGCAGTCCGTAACAGACCTGTGCAATCGATCGATCGACATTCATCAGTCGATCGATCGACCACCATCGATCGATCGAAGGTAAAGGTCGATCGATCGACCTTCCCAGAATGAATAAAGTTTTTCCTTAATTGAATTTTAATGGTGTTAACCCTTGATTAATATTATTGGAGACATTATGAATACCCTTAACCTTAAGGAAGACCAGTAGGCATGATTATGAGATTGGACCTTAATTGGAATTTAATTTGAGGATTATTCTAAATTAATGAAATTCGATAAGTGAAATAATATTTGGATTAATAGTACAAATTTTAATAATTTGATGAAATAAGGTTTCGGGCAGAAGTAAAGACCTTAGGTGTAAAGGCGTTATATGTGAGAATAATGGGAACTTAATAGTCTATTTGAGATAGGTTTTAAGTTTAAGAAATTACGACGTGAGACGTGTCGATTATTTAAATTATATATTATCGGGATACTTGAAATATACGAATTTGGATTAATGGTATAATGATGTAGAGTATACCCCTATTAATATTGAGATATCTAAGATGCGTGAATGCTTAGTATGTAATTTTTGTGTATAACATACCTACCATACTTGCTATCACGGGAGGTTTACGTTCGCTTAGGGCCTTCTTATCCTTGTGTTGCCCGGATTTAGATTGGTTACCTCGATGAACATAGGTCATAGAAGGACTTATTGTGATATTAATAAGTCTGCTGATCATGGGAGCGTAGGTATGTGCGTGACCCATGTGATGGTGACTGTGTTCGCCTCCACTATTTGTGATGTTGTTATCTGAACAATTCCTGAGAGATTCAGAATGTGTGATCCTTATGTACGTGATGTATCGGGATGGATAGCAGAGTATGTGTGCACCGCAGCTTAGCCTTTGGGTGCTTATATTGTATATTTATGATGTGAAAAAAATATACGGTTATATGAGAAGGAATTTATTATGTTAAATTGTGAGTATAATTATGGTAATGTTTTGAAAAGATAAAAAGGGAACTTTTATCAATAAATGGTTTTGTTAGTAATTGGGAATTTGGAAATTAATGTAGAACCCTCTATTTAATTGTTAATGATGGAACTTATAACGTGAACCGAGTAGAAGTGTTAGAAACTCTTTAGATAGTTATGAGATAACACATGAATGGGTACAGGAACGTTAGGAGTGCACAGTTAGACGAGAGGTGAGTATATCATGTGAGAGCACGTCCTAACATGTATTTTGCATATACTGTTTTAAATGTTTTTAAAGCACTTGCAGGTTTTTAAAATATCTCCACATTCGGGCTCTGACCCGTTTGCTTTCAAATCTATCTTTTTGTAAAACCATTTTAGGTGCCCAGCCACAAGGTCACCATGCATAGGATTCTCATTCTGATGACGAGCTGTAGCTGCTTGTGGAAGCTACAGGGATTTGATTTTAGACGCTTATATCATTTGGATTCCTTACTCAGTATTCCTCAGCTGTAGGGCATATTGCCCAATTCTATTAGATACATTTCCATTTCAGTTTTTAGACTTTGGCATGTATTCATTCAGTATCCAGTATTTCATTATTTACTTCAGTTGTGGGATTGTGTTATGAGGAGTTTTTCCTCCAGATTTATTTATATCATGTGACGGTTATTCTATTTACTTCATTATGGTGAATGGTGTTATTACTCTTGCTTTAAATCAATTATTGCATGTTATTCAGACTTTAATTAAAATTTGGCAACTTACTTTTTAAATACTAGGTGGTTAGTAATAATAAAATGTTTTCGACAATGATGCTATTAACTGAGCCAACTTGGCGTTTTGATTTAATTTAATAAAGGAGTAGCTACCCGGTATTTAATTAGTCGGGGTGTCACAGGTGGTATCAGAGCATCAGGTTCTAGTGTCCATTAGGATCTGAACGGCTTATTATGTTTCCGCTGAGCTTTCTTTGATATAGAGCCCTATATTTTAGGACTGTTGTATTCTTTTGTTTATGCTACGCTCTTCAGCTATTTTAAAGTTTATAACTGCGAACTTATAGACTTTATTCTTATTTCAGAATGCCTCCACGACGTGCACCACGAGTTCCCAGGAATGCGGCACCAAAACCACAGCCCGCACCGGTTCAGGGCATGATGAACGCCGCTGAGGTTGCAGCTATTGTAGCCCAAGCGGTAAATGCCGCCATTGCCGTTGTTCAGCAGGCACCGCCTCAGGCGCCGGTTGCCGCGCCAGTTCAGACAACTTCATTCCCGTCTGCTTGGGAACGTGTACGTGACGCTTTTCAGAAAGCGCATCCGCCAGAGTTTGCAGGTAGCTCAGATGTGGTAGTCTCGAGCCAATGGAGGAAGGATATACAGCGGCACTTAAGGATGTATGAGTGCACGGATGTTCAGAAGCAGGTGCTAGCTACTTTTAAGCTAGTTGGATCTGCATTGCAGTGGTGGGAGTCTATTACCACCGTAGAGGAGAGGGATACTCTCACTATACATGAATTCTGGGTGCGGTTTTACCGTAAGTACTTTCCGTCAGCTGTTCATACGGAAATGAGGAGGAGATTGATGAGTCTGAGGCAGGAGGGCAAGACCGTGGCCGAGTATGAGGCCGAGTTCACTAATCTGTTGAATATCGTTCCTGATGAGATACCGACAGAGAAGAAGAAGATTGAGAAGTTTACCGACGGGTTGACATGGAGGATCCGTCAGCATCTGTTAGGGAACCTTTCGTTGGCCACTTATTCTGATGTGGTTAACGCTTCTTTATTACACTGCCAGGATCACCGCTTTCATATGGCCGAGGGCAAGCGATCGGGAGAGTCTAGCCATCAGGGCAGGACTGAGGGACATGGTGCCGGTGGGGCACAATCTTTTCAGGGGCAGAGACAGGTAGAGCAGGGTTCTCAGCAGGGGGATCATAAGAGGTTCCGTTCAGGGGGTTTTAGGAACGGTCAGGGAGGATTCCGAAATGGCCAGCAGGGTCATAACAGCCATCAGGGCCAGCAGGGTCATAATGGTCAACATCAACAGTTTCAGCAGGGCCAGCAGGGCCAAGGGAAGAACGGTAACGGCCACCAGGGCCGGGGACAGCAAGGGCAGAGAGGAGGGAACTTCCCAGGGAAGTGTTTCGTTTGTGGCAAGACTGGCCATAAACGCCAGGACTGTCCTGATAAGGGCAGGGCCCCGCAGCTGCAGCAGGGAGCTCGCCAGGAGCCACAGAGGCCTATGTTTCCCGCCGCTCTTCCCGCACCGCCACAGATGGCAGCTTTGCCACCCATTCCAGCAGTCCCAGTTCAGCAGGGGCAGCTACAGTATGGACGTGTCTATAACGTCCACCAGGCAGCAGTCCCACAGGCTCCGCCCGCGATTGAGGGTACGTTTTCTATCCATGGCACTATGGGTCGGGTACTGTTTGATACGGGGGCTACACATTGTTTTATAGCTACGCATTTCGCGAAGGCTTTAGGGTTGTTAGCCACAGCGGAGAGCACTGTTATGTGTGTCGACTCACCTTTGGGGAGTGGGTCACTTATATTCTTTATATGTCGGGGAGTGGGGGTAGAGATTGGTGGTTTGGTATTACCTGCGGACATGTTGGTACTAGATATGCATGTTCACGATGTTATTATCAGTATGGACTGGCTCGCTGATTATAGAGCCATGATTGATTGCTTCGGTGGGAGCATTGTTTTTGCCATTCCGGGGCAAGAGATGTTTGTAGTGGCGATGCCTCGCCCAGAGGGAGGCTCGACCGCTCATTTATATTACATTGAGGAGGATACCTCTAAGGAGGTTGTGATTCCTTTAGATTCGATCCCAGTTGTCAGGGAGTATTCTGATGTGTTTCAGGAGATACCAGGCCTACCCCCCAGTCGAGAGATAGATTTCGTTATAGACTTGTTACCAGATACGAGACCTATAGCACGCGCACCGTACCGTATGGCTCCAGCTGAGATGAGGGAGTTACGGGATCAGATAGAGCAGTTGTTGGGTCAGGGGTTTATTCGGAGGAGTACTTCACCGTGGGGTGCCCCTGTGTTGTTCGTGAAGAAGAGAGATGGTTCACTGAGATTGTGTGTGGACTACCGGGAGTTAAACAAGGTCACGATACGGAACAAGTATCCGTTGCCTCAAATCGATGACCTATTCGACCAGTTGAGAGGAGCTTCTTACTTCTCAAAGATTGATTTACGATATGGTTACCATCAGTTCCGTATCAGGGAGGAGGACGTCTCGAAGACTGCGTTCTTATCGAGATATGGTTCCTACGAGTTTCGGGTTATGCCATTTGGTTTGACCAACTCTCCAGCAGCATTTATGGACTTGATGAATAGGGTGTTCAGGGATTTCCTAGACCAGTTTGTCATTGTCTTCATCGATGATATTTTGGTTTACTCCCAGACAGAGGAGGAGCATGCCGAGCACTTGAGACTAGTTTTGCAGACACTGCGCCAGAATGAGTTGTATGCAAAATATGAGAAGTGCGGGTTTTGGCTGAAGGAGGTTCAGTTTTTGGGACATATTATTTCCGACCGGGGAATATCGGTTGATCCGGGGAAGGTATCCGCGGTGAGGGAGTGGGGACAGCCCACGACACCGACAGAGATCCATAGTTTCTTGGGCCTAGCAGGATACTACAGGAGGTTTATTCGGGGTTTCTCCACGATAGCGGGTCCCATGACACATCTTACCCGAAAAGGTGTGCCGTTCATTTGGAGTGATGCCTGTCAGTTGGCATTTGATGAGTTGAAGGACAAGTTAACCTCAGCACCTGTGTTAGCATTGCCGAAACCGGGAGTTGAGTACCTTGTTTACACCGATGCGTCCTTACAAGGACTTGGAGGTGTACTACAGCAGGAGAGTCAGGCCATAGCTTATGCTTCCCGTAAGCTTAAGCCTCACGAGAAGAATTACCCTACCCATGACTTGGAGTTAGCGGCAGTGGTATTTGCCCTTCGTATTTGGAGACATTATCTGTTGGGAGAGAAGTTTCGATTGTTCACGGATCACAAGTCCCTACAGTACCTATTCACGCAGAAGGAGTTGAATATGCGGCAACGGAGGTGGCTTGAATTCGTGAAAGATTATCAGTTCGATATCCAGTATCACCCGGGGAAGGCTAACGTGGTGGCAGACGCGTTGAGCCGTAGACCGGTAGAGGAGGTGGCAGATGTGTGGAAGGCCAAGTGGAAGGAGTTGGGACACCAGGATGCAGTGGCCCGATCATTCATGTCTGTGATGACTGTTACACCGCAGATTGTCACGAAGGTGGTGAAGGCACAGGCAAATGACTCGTTCTGTCAGGAGCAGATAGTTCGATTATTGGCAGAGGGAGCCGAATCCTATACCGTTAGCTCGGACGGGGGATTACGCTTCAATGGGAGATTGGTGGTTCCGGAAGGGGAGGAATTGCGGCATGAGGTGATGGCAGAGTCGCACGGCTCACGGTTCGCGGTACATCCCGAAGGGGACAAAATGTACCAAGACATGAGACGTCAGTATTGGTGGAGCGGGATGAAGAGAGATATTGCCGAGTTTGTCTCAAAATGCGCCACTTGTCAGCTCGTAAAAGTGGATCATCAGAGACCGGCAGGACTGCTACAGCCATTAGAGGTCCCGATGTGGATGTGGGAGAGCATCTCTATGGACTTTATCACGGGTTTGCCTACGTCACAAAGAGGTCACGACTCCATTTGGGTGATTGTGGATAGGTTGTCAAAAGTCGCTCATTTTCTACCCGTAAGGACAGACTACACTGCGGGACAGTATGCCCAGCTCTTTATTGCAGAGATAGTGAGACTTCACGGTGTGCCCTTAAATATCGTGTCTGACCGAGACAAGATATTTGTTTCACGGTTTTGGGAGAGTTTTCAGCAGGCCATGGGCACGGAATTGCGGTTGAGTACGGCATACCACCCGCAGACCGATGGGCAGACTGAGCGCACAAATCAGATGTTGGAGGACATGCTACGTATGTGCACCATTGACTTTGAGGGTGGATGGGAGCAGTATCTTCCACTGGTGGAGTTTGCTTACAACAACTCCTATCAGTTCACCATTGGCATGGCTCCATTCGAGGCATTGTACGGTAGACCTTGTCGTTCCCCAGCATGTTGGTTGGAGGTGGGGGACAACAAACTACTTGGACCGGAAGTGATTCAGGATACTTCGGCAAGGATAGAATTGATTCGCAGTCGCATTCGGGTGGCTCAGGACAGACAGAAGAGTTATGCTGATGCGAAGAGATTCTTCAGAGAGTTCCAAGTGGGGGACCAGGTTTTGCTAAGAGTATCTCCTATGAAGGGGATTATGCGTTTCGGGAAGAAAGGGAAGTTGGCACCGAGATATGTGGGACCATTCCCTATTATTGAGCGGATCGGACCAGTTGCGTATAGACTTGGGTTACCGGAGCATTTGCATCGGATCCACGATGTGTTTCATATTTCCTCGCTTAGGAAATACCTTAGAGATAATTTGGCTCATTCTCTCATTGCTGTGGAGGACATTGATCTCCAGCCAGATAGCTCCTACGAGGAGGGGCCGATTGCTATTCTAGACCGAAGTGAGAGGAAACTGCGGTCAAAGATAGTACCGTTAGTGCGTGTGCAGTGGCGACATCATAATGTCGAGGAGTCCACATGGGAGCGCGAAGACGAGATGCGCGAACGTTATCCAGAGTTATTCTTATCAGGTACTTTCTAGTTCCGAATTTCGGGACGAAATTCAGTTATTAGGAGGGAAGTATGTAATACCCCGTATTTTCCGTGATATTTATTTTTGGGGATTAATTGAATTAAATGCTTATTAATTGGAAATTAATCCGGATTAAAAATATTAACGAGATGTGAGTTAGTATTTTATTATAATGTGTATACTTGGCATTATATGAATATTGATAATATTGAAATTGTCGTGAGATTCATATACGGCAATTTGGGAATTTTGTTTGACGCGTGTGACCGCCACGTCATGGTATTTTATTAATAAATTAAAAAGTGAATTTTAGTTCCATTAATCGTATGGTCGTTTTGAGTGCGCCAACGCGTCCGGAAGGGTCGAGATAGTCAGAAAACACTAGCCGGAAGTTTAGTTTGGGTCCCGGGGTATTTGTGGGCCATACCGGCATCAAAAAGGGTATTTTGGTAAATTGCATTTTTGGGAATTAAAAAGTGACGAAAATAGAGATTGCAATCTGACTATTTCCTCAACCCACTTAACCCACTAACCACACTATATGCCAATATGGGCTACGGGAGAAGTTGATATATCATTCCAACTTCCAAAAACCATTACACACCTCCATACTCCATTATCTTCAACCTTGGAAAAAGCTTGAGAGAGAGAGAGAAGGAAACCTTGGGAAGAGCTTGAGAGAGAGAGAG
Organism: Sambucus nigra; assembly: GCA_949130495.1. Lineage (NCBI taxonomy): Eukaryota > Viridiplantae > Streptophyta > Magnoliopsida > Dipsacales > Adoxaceae > Sambucus > Sambucus nigra. The sequence goes on from OX422217.1 coordinate 110,667,332, forward strand.
AAGGAAGAGAATTCTGCAGAAAATCAGAGGGAGAACAACCTAACTTCAAGATTCTACACCAAATTCTGAGATAAATTAAGGCAAGTGATTTAAACTCTTTTGATTCAAGATATGTTTCCATGTTTAGGAATTTTCGAAATTGATTTTTGGAGATAAATTAGACCCATGAATTGGAAGTTAAAGGCCATGATTTATGTAGGAATTGCATGTAGTATATTCTGGACGAATTTATATGTTATAAACAGAACCTTGATGATCTAAAAGTAGAATTAGAAGAAGTTTGATGATGTTCTTGAATGGAAGAATTCTGGAAATTATTTGATGTAGTTTTGATCTAAACCAAGCCTTTAAATGATGAATTATGGGACTTAGAATGTAAATACTGTTGTAGGATGATAGTATAATGTTATAGTAACCTTGCCTTGGAGTTTCATGCTTAAAAATGGAGTTTTGGAACGAAACTGTAACTGCAAAACGAAGCAGTCCGTAACAGACCTGTGCAATCGATCGATCGACATTCATCAGTCGATCGATCGACCACCATCGATCGATCGAAGGTAAAGGTCGATCGATCGACCTTCCCAGAATGAATAAAGTTTTTCCTTAATTGAATTTTAATGGTGTTAACCCTTGATTAATATTATTGGAGACATTATGAATACCCTTAACCTTAAGGAAGACCAGTAGGCATGATTATGAGATTGGACCTTAATTGGAATTTAATTTGAGGATTATTCTAAATTAATGAAATTCGATAAGTGAAATAATATTTGGATTAATAGTACAAATTTGAATAATTTGATGAAATAAGGTTTGGGGCAGAAGTAAAGACCTTAGGTGTAAAGGCGTTATATGTGAGAATAATGGGAACTTAATAGTCTATTTGAGATAGGTTTTAAGTTTAAGAAATTACGACGTGAGACGTGTCGATTATTTAAATTATATATTATCGGGATACTTGAAATATACGAATTTGGATTAATGGTATAATGATGTAGAGTATACCCCTATTAATATTGAGATATCTAAGATGCGTGAATGCTTAGTATGTAATTTTTGTGTATAACATACCTACCATACTTGCTATCACGGGAGGTTTACGTTCGCTTAGGGCCTTCTTATCCTTGTGTTGCCCGGATTTAGATTGGTTACCTCGATGAACATAGGTCATAGAAGGACTTATTGTGATATTAATAAGTCTGCTGATCATGGGAGCGTAGGTATGTGCGTGACCCATGTGATGGTGACTGTGTTCGCCTCCACTATTTGTGATGTTGTTATCTGAACAATTCCTGAGAGATTCGGAATGTGTGATCCTTATGTACGTGATGTATCGGGATGGATAGCAGAGTATGTGTGCACCGCAGCTTAGCCTTTGGGTGCTTATATTGTATATTTATGATGTGAAAAAAATATACGGTTATATGAGAAGGAATTTATTATGTTAAATTGTGAGTATAATTATGGTAATGTTTTGAAAAGATAAAAAGGGAACTTTTATCAATAAATGGTTTTGTTAGTAATTGGGAATTTGGAAATTAATGTAGAACCCTCTATTTAATTGTTAATGATGGAACTTATAACGTGAACCGAGTAGAAGTGTTAGAAACTCTTTAGATAGTTATGAGATAACACATGAATGGGTACAGGAACGTTAGGAGTGCACAGTTAGACGAGAGGTGAGTATATCATGTGAGAGCACGTCCTAACATGTATTTTGCATATACTATTTTAAATGTTTTTAAAGCACTTGCAGGTTTTTAAAATATCTCCACATTCGGGCTCTGACCCGTTTGCTTTCAAATCTATCTTTTTGTAAAACCATTTTAGGTGCCCAGCCACAAGGTCACCATGCATAGGATTCTCATTCTGATGACGAGCTGTAGCTGCTTGTGGAAGCTACAGGGATTTGATTTTAGACGCTTATATCATTTGGATTCCTTACTCAGTATTCCTCAGCTGTAGGGCATATTGCCCAATTCTATTAGATACATTTCCATTTCAGTTTTTAGACTTTGGCATGTATTCATTCAGTATCCAGTATTTCATTATTTACTTCAGTTGTGGGATTGTGTTATGAGGAGTTTTTCCTCCAGATTTATTTATATCATGTGACGGTTATTCTATTTACTTCATTATGGTGAATGGTGTTATTACTCTTGCTTTAAATCAATTATTCCATGTTATTCAGACTTTAATTAAAATTTGGCAACTTACTTTTTAAATACTAGGTGGTTAGTAATAATAAAATGTTTTCGACAATGATGCTATTAACTGAGCCAACTTGGCGTTTTGATTTAATTTAATAAAGGAGTAGCTACCCGGTATTTAATTAGTCGGGGTGTCACAGGTGGTATCAGAGCATCAGGTTCTAGTGTCCATTAGGATCTGAACGGCTTATTATGTTTCCGCTGAGCTTTCTTTGATATAGAGCCCTATATTTTAGGACTGTTGTATTCTTTTGTTTATGCTACGCTCTTCAGCTATTTTAAAGTTTATAACTGCGAACTTATAGACTTTATTCTTATTTCAGAATGCCTCCACGACGTGCACCACGAGTTCCCAGGAATGCGGCACCAAAACCACAGCCCGCACCGGTTCAGGGCATGATGAACGCCGCTGAGGTTGCAGCTATTGTAGCCCAAGCGGTAAATGCCGCCATTGCCGTTGTTCAGCAGGCACCGCCTCAGGCGCCGGTTGCCGCGCCAGTTCAGACAACTTCATTCCCGTCTGCTTGGGAACGTGTACGTGACGCTTTTCAGAAAGCGCATCCGCCAGAGTTTGCAGGTAGCTCAGATGTGGTAGTCTCGAGCCAATGGAGGAAGGATATACAGCGGCACTTAAGGATGTATGAGTGCACGGATGTTCAGAAGCAGGTGCTAGCTACTTTTAAGCTAGTTGGATCTGCATTGCAGTGGTGGGAGTCTATTACCACCGTAGAGGAGAGGGATACTCTCACTATACATGAATTCTGGGTGCGGTTTTACCGTAAGTACTTTCCGTCAGCTGTTCATACGGAAATGAGGAGGAGATTGATGAGTCTGAGGCAGGAGGGCAAGACCGTGGCCGAGTATGAGGCCGAGTTCACTAATCTGTTGAATATCGTTCCTGATGAGATACCGACAGAGAAGAAGAAGATTGAGAAGTTTACCAACGGGTTGACATGGAGGATCCGTCAGCATCTGTTAGGGAACCTTTCGTTGGCCACTTATTCTGATGTGGTTAACGCTTCTTTATTACACTGCCAGGATCACCGCTTTCATATGGCCGAGGGCAAGCGATCGGGAGAGTCTAGCCATCAGGGCAGGACTGAGGGACATGGTGCCGGTGGGGCACAATCTTTTCAGGGGCAGAGACAGGTAGAGCAGGGTTCTCAGCAGGGGGATCATAAGAGGTTCCGTTCAGGGGGTTTTAGGAACGGTCAGGGAGGATTCCGAAATGGCCAGCAGGGTCATAACAGCCATCAGGGCCAGCAGGGTCATAATGGTCAACATCAACAGTTTCAGCAGGGCCAGCAGGGCCAAGGGAAGAACGGTAACGGCCACCAGGGCCGGGGACAGCAAGGGCAGAGAGGAGGGAACTTCCCAGGGAAGTGTTTCGTTTGTGGCAAGACTGGCCATAAACGCCAGGACTGTCCTGATAAGGGCAGGGCCCCGCAGCTGCAGCAGGGAGCTCGCCAGGAGCCACAGAGGCCTATGTTTCCCGCCGCTCTTCCCGCACCGCCACAGATGGCAGCTTTGCCACCCATTCCAGCAGTCCCAGTTCAGCAGGGGCAGCTACAGTATGGACGTGTCTATAACGTCCACCAGGCAGCAGTCCCACAGGCTCCGCCCGCGATTGAGGGTACGTTTTCTATCCATGGCACTATGGGTCGGGTACTGTTTGATACGGGGGCTACACATTGTTTTATAGCTACGCATTTCGCGAAGGCTTTAGGGTTGTTAGCCACAGCGGAGAGCACTGTTATGTGTGTCGACTCACCTTTGGGGAGTGGGTCACTTATATTCTTTATATGTCGGGGAGTGGGGGTAGAGATTGGTGGTTTGGTATTACCTGCGGACATGTTGGTACTAGATATGCATGTTCACGATGTTATTATCGGTATGGACTGGCTCGCTGATTATAGAGCCATGATTGATTGCTTCGGTGGGAGCATTGTTTTTGCCATTCCGGGGCAAGAGATGTTTGTAGTGGCGATGCCTCGCCCAGAGGGAGGCTCGACCGCTCATTTATATTACATTGAGGAGGATACCTCTAAGGAGGTTGTGATTCCTTTAGATTCGATCCCAGTTGTCAGGGAGTATTCTGATGTGTTTCAGGAGATACCAGGCCTACCCCCCAGTCGAGAGATAGATTTCGTTATAGACTTGTTACCAGATACGAGACCTATAGCACGCGCACCGTACCGTATGGCTCCAGCTGAGATGAGGGAGTTACGGGATCAGATAGAGCAGTTGTTGGGTCAGGGGTTTATTCGGAGGAGTACTTCACCGTGGGGTGCCCCTGTGTTGTTCGTGAAGAAGAGAGATGGTTCACTGAGATTGTGTGTGGACTACCGGGAGTTAAACAAGGTCACGATACGGAACAAGTATCCGTTGCCTCAAATCGATGACTTATTCGACCAGTTGAGAGGAGCTTCTTACTTCTCAAAGATTGATTTACGATCTGGTTACCATCAGTTGCGTATCAGGGGGGAGGACGTCTCGAAGACTGCGTTCTTATCGAGATATGGTTCCTACGAGTTTCGGGTTATGCCATTTGGTTTGACCAACGCTCCAGCAGCATTTATGGACTTGATGAATAGGGTGTTCAGGGATTTCCTAGACCAGTTTGTCATTGTCTTCATCGATGATATTTTGGTTTACTCCCAGACAGAGGAGGAGCATGCCGAGCACTTGAGACTAGTTTTGCAGACACTGCGCCAGAATGAGTTGTATGCAAAATATGAGAAGTGCGGGTTTTGGCTGAAGGAGGTTCAGTTTTTGGGACATATTATTTCCGACCGGGGAATATCGGTTGATCCGGGGAAGGTATCCGCGGTGAGGGAGTGGGGACAGCCCACGACACCGACAGAGATCCGTAGTTTCTTGGGCCTAGCAGGATACTACAGGAGGTTTATTCGGGGTTTCTCCACGATAGCGGGTCCCATGACACATCTTACCCGAAAAGGTGTGCCGTTCATTTGGAGTGATGCCTGTCAGTTGGCATTTGATGAGTTGAAGGACAAGTTAACCTCAGCACCTGTGTTAGCATTGCCGAGACCGGGAGTTGAGTACCTTGTTTACACCGATGCGTCCTTACAAGGACTTGGAGGTGTACTACAGCAGGAGAGTCAGGCCATAGCTTATGCTTCCCGTAAGCTTAAGCCTCACGAGAAGAATTACCCTACCCATGACTTGGAGTTAGCGGCAGTGGTATTTGCCCTTCGTATTTGGAGACATTATCTGTTGGGAGAGAAGTTTCGATTGTTCACGGATCACAAGTCCCTACAGTACCTATTCACGCAGAAGGAGTTGAATATGCGGCAACGGAGGTGGCTTGAATTCGTGAAAGATTATCAGTTCGATATCCAGTATCACCCGGGGAAGGCTAACGTGGTGGCAGACGCGTTGAGCCGTAGACCGGTAGAGGAGGTGGCAGATGTGTGGAAGGCCAAGTGGAAGGAGTTGGGACACCAGGATGCAGTGGCCCGATCATTCATGTCTGTGATGACTGTTACACCGCAGATTGTCACGAAGGTGGTGAAGGCACAGGCAAATGACTCGTTCTGTCAGGAGCAGATAGTTCGATTATTGGCAGAGGGAGCCGAATCCTATACCGTTAGCTCGGACGGGGGATTACGCTTCAATGGGAGATTGGTGGTTCCGGAAGGGGAGGAATTGCGGCATGAGGTGATGGCAGAGTCGCACGGCTCACGGTTCGCGGTACATCCCGGAGGGGACAAAATGTACCAAGACATGAGATGTCAGTATTGGTGGAGCGGGGTGAAGAGAGATATTGCCGAGTTTGTCTCAAAATACGCCACTTGTCAGCTCGTAAAAGTGGATCATCAGAGACCGGCAGGACTGCTACAGCCATTAGAGGTCCCGATGTGGATGTGGGAGAGCATCTCTATGGACTTTATCACGGGTTTGCCTACGTCACAAAGAGGTCACGACTCCATTTGGGTGATTGTGGATAGGTTGTCAAAAGTCGCTCATTTTCTACCCGTAAGGACAGACTATACTGCGGGACAGTATGCCCAGCTCTTTATTGCAGAGATAGTGAGACTTCACGGCATGCCCTTAAATATCGTGTCTGACCGAGACAAGATATTTGTTTCACGGTTTTGGGAGAGTTTTCAGCAGGGCATGGGCACGGAATTGCGGTTGAGTACGGCATACCACCCGCAGACCGATGGGCAGACTGAGCGCACAAATCAGATGTTGGAGGAAATGCTACGTATGTGCACCATTGACTTTGAGGGTGGATGGGAGCAGTATCTTCCACTGGTGGAGTTTGCTTACAACAACTCCTATCAGTTCACCATTGGCATGGCTCCATTCGAGGCATTGTACGGTAGACCTTGTCGTTCCCCAGCATGTTGGTTGGAGGTGGGGGACAACAAACTACTTGGACCGGAAGTGATTCAGGATACTTCGGCAAGGATAGAATTGATTCGCAGTCGCATTCGGGTGGCTCAGGACAGACAGAAGAGTTATGCTGATGCGAAGAGATTCTTCAGAGAGTTCCAAGTGGGGGACCAGGTTTTGCTAAGAGTATCTCCTATGAAGGGGATTATGCGTTTCGGGAAGAAAGGGAAGTTGGCACCGAGATATGTGGGACCATTCCCTATTATTGAGCGGATCGGACCAGTTGCGTATAGACTTGGGTTACCGGAGCATTTGCATCGGATCCACGATGTGTTTCATATTTCCTCGCTTAGGAAATACCTTAGAGATAATTTGGCTCATTCTCTCATTGCTGTGGAGGACATTGATCTCCAGCCAGATAGCTCCTACGAGGAGGGGCCGATTGCTATTCTAGACCGAAGTGAGAGGAAACTGCGGTCAAAGATAGTACCGTTAGTGCGTGTGCAGTGGCGACATCATAATGTCGAGGAGTCCACATGGGAGCGCGAAGACGAGATGCGCGAACGTTATCCAGAGTTATTCTTATCAGGTACTTTCTAGTTCCGAATTTCGGGACGAAATTCAGTTATTAGGAGGGAAGTATGTAATACCCCGTATTTTCCGTGATATTTATTTTTGGGGATTAATTGAATTAAATGCTTATTAATTGGAAATTAATCCGGATTAAAAATATTAACGAGATGTGAGTTAGTATTTTATTATAATGTGTATACTTGGCATTATATGAATATTGATAATATTGAAATTGTCGTGAGATTCATATACGGCAATTTGGGAATTTTGTTTGACGCGTGTGACCGCCACGTCATGGTATTTTATTAATAAATTAAAAAGTGAATTTTAGTTCCATTAATCGTATGGTCGTTTTGAGTGCGCCAACGCGTCCGGAAGGGTCGATATAGTCAGAAAACACTAGCCGGAAGTTTAGTTTGGGTCCCGGGGTATTTGTGGGCCATACCGGCATTAAAAAGGGTATTTTGGTTAATTGCATTTTTGGGAATTAAAAAGTGACGAAAATAGAGATTACAATCTGACTATTTCCTCAACCCACTTAACCCACTAACCACACTATATGCCAATATGGGCTACGGGAGAAGTTGATATATCATTCCAACTTCCAAAAACCATTACACACCTCCATACTCCATTATCTTCAACCTTGGAAAAAGCTTGAGAGAGAGAGAGAAGGAAACCTTGGGAAGAGCTTAAGAGAGAGAGAGAAGGAAGAGAATTCTGCAGAAAATCAGAGGGAGAACAACCTAACTTCAAGATTCTACACCAAATTCTGAGATAAATTAAGGCAAGTGATTTAAACTCTTTTGATTCAAGATATGTTTCCATGTTTAGGAATTTTCGAAATTGATTTTTGGAGATAAATTAGACCCATGAATTGGAAGTTAAAGGCCATGATTTATGTAGGAATTGCATGTAGTATATTCTGGACGAATTTATATGTTATAAACAGAACCTTGATGATCTAAAAGTAGAATTAGAAGAAGTTTGATGATGTTCTTGAATGGAAGAATTCTGGAAATTATTTGATGTAGTTTTGATCTAAACCAAGCCTTTAAATGATGAATTATGGGACTTAGAATGTAAATACTGTTGTAGGATGATAGTATAATGTTATAGTAACCTTGTCTTGGAGTTTCATGCTTAAAAATGGAGTTTTGGAACGAAACTGTAACTGCAAAACGAAGCAGTCCGTAACAGACCTGTGCAATCGATCGATCGACATTCATCAGTCGATCGATCGACATTCATCAGTCGATCGATCGACCACCATCGATCGATCGAAGGTAAAGGTCGATCGATCGACCTTCCCAGAATGAATAAAGTTTTTCCTTAATTGAATTTTAATGGTGTTAACCCTTGATTAATATTATTGGAGACATTATGAATACCCTTAACCTTAAGGAAGACCAGTAGGCATGATTATGAGATTGGACCTTAATTGGAATTTAATTTGAGGATTATTCTAAATTAATGAAATTCGATAAGTGAAATAATATTTGGATTAATAGTACAAATTTGAATAATTTGATGAAATAAGGTTTGGGGCAGAAGTAAAGACCTTAGGTGTAAAGGCGTTATATGTGAGAATAATGGGAACTTAATAGTCTATTTGAGATAGGTTTTAAGTTTAAGAAATTACGACGTGAGACGTGTCGATTATTTAAATTATATATTATCGGGATACTTGAAATATACGAATTTGGATTAATGGTATAATGATGTAGAGTATACCCTTATTAATATTGAGATATCTAAGATGCGTGAATGCTTAGTATGTAATTTTTGTGTATAACATACCTACCATACTTGCTATCACGGGAGGTTTACGTTCGCTTAGGGCCTTCTTATCCTTGTGTTGCCCGGATTTAGATTGGTTACCTCGATGAACATAGGTCATAGAAGGACTTATTGTGATATTAATAAGTCTGCTGATCATGGGAGCGTAGGTATGTGCGTGACCCATGTGATGGTGACTGTGTTCGCCTCCACTATTTGTGATGTTGTTATCTGAACAATTCCTGAGAGATTCGGAATGTGTGATCCTTATGTACGTGATGTATCGGGATGGATAGCAGAGTATGTGTGCACCGCAGCTTAGCCTTTGGGTGCTTATATTGTATATTTATGATGTGAAAAAAATATACGGTTATATGAGAAGGAATTTATTATGTTAAATTGTGAGTATAATTATGGTAATGTTTTGAAAAGATAAAAAGGGAACTTTTATCAATAAATGGTTTTGTTAGTAATTGGGAATTTGGAAATTAATGTAGAACCCTCTATTTAATTGTTAATGATGGAACTTATAACGTGAACCGAGTAGAAGTGTTAGAAACTCTTTAGATAGTTATGAGATAACACATGAATGGGTACAGGAACGTTAGGAGTGCACAGTTAGACGAGAGGTGAGTATATCATGTGAGAGCACGTCCTAACATGTATTTTGCATATACTGTTTTAAATGTTTTTAAAGCACTTGCAGGTTTTTAAAATATCTCCACATTCGGGCTCTGACCCGTTTGCTTTCAAATCTATCTTTTTGTAAAACCATTTTAGGTGCCCAGCCACAAGGCCACCATGCATAGGATTCTCATTCTGATGACGAGCTGTAGCTGCTTGTGGAAGCTACAGGGATTTGATTTTAGACGCTTATATCATTTGGATTCCTTACTCAGTATTCCTCAGCTGTAGGGCATATTGCCCAATTCTATTAGATACATTTCCATTTCAGTTTTTAGACTTTGGCATGTATTCATTCAGTATCCAGTATTTCCTTATTTACTTCAGTTGTGGGATTGTGTTATGAGGAGTTTTTCCTCCAGATTTATTTATATCATGTGACGGTTATTCTATTTACTTCATTATGGTGAATGGTGTTATTACTCTTGCTTTAAATCAATTATTGCATGTTATTCAGACTTTAATTAAAATTTGGCAACTTACTTTTTAAATACTAGGTGGTTAGTAATAATAAAATGTTTTCGACAGTGATGCTATTAACTGAGCCAACTTGGCGTTTTGATTTAATTTAATAAAGGAGTAGCTACCCGATATTTAATTAGTCGGGGTGTCACAGGTGGTATCAGAGCATCAGGTTCTAGTGTCCATTAGGATCTGAACGGCTTATTATGTTTCCGCTGAGCTTTCTTTGATATAGAGCCCTATATTTTAGGACTGTTGTATTCTTTTGTTTATGCTACGCTCTTCAGCTATTTTAAAGTTTATAACTGCGAACTTATAGACTTTATTCTTATTTCAGAATGCCTCCACGACGTGCACCACGAGTTCCCAGGAATGCGGCACCAAAACCACAGCCCGCACCGGTTCAGGGCATGATGAACGCCGCTGAGGTTGCAGCTATTGTAGCCCAAGCGGTAAATGCCGCCATTGCCGTTGTTCAGCAGGCACCGCCTCAGGCGCCGGTTGCCGCGCCAGTTCAGACAACTTCATTCCCGTCTGCTTGGGAACGTGTACGTGACGCTTTTCAGAAAGCGCATCCGCCAGAGTTTGCAGGTAGCTCAGATGTGGTAGTCTCGAGCCAATGGAGGAAGGATATACAGCGGCACTTAAGGATGTATGAGTGCACGGATTTTCAGAAAGTGTATTCCAACCATTATTCAAGATAGACCTGGCAACGGGTCGTGTTGGGTCGTGTTCGTGTCGTAATTTAACGTTTTCGTATAAAATCATCCTAACCCGAACACGACCCGTTAGCTTAACGGGTACATAAATTTAAAACCGAACACGACCCAATAATTTTAACGGGTGACACGACCCGAACCGTTAACACCCGTTAGTTAATGGGTGAATTTGGGTCGTGTTTTACTTAACCCGTTAACACCCATTATTTAAACCATTTAATTGTCAATACCCATTACCTGATAACATCCATTACCGTTAACACCCGTTAACCGTTAATACTCATTATTTAATTATCAATAGTTTTGAACTTCCAAGTTCTACCATTAGCAGCAACATTCAACACTAAAGTTTTATCATTAGTAATATCCATTCATTACAAAAGTATGAGAATTCAACACTAATTACAAGACAACTTCAACACTAATTACAAAAGTAACAAGATTCAAAAACTAGTTGAAAGACAAATTCAACACTAATTACAAAAGTAACAACATTCAACATTAATTACAAAAGTTCCATCATTAGTAATATCCATTCATTAAACACTAAAGTTGAAAACTGTTAACAACAACTTCAAAACTGTTGGCAGAAACTCCTTCTTTTTTCAACATATTCTTCCTACAAATAGCAAAATTACAATGAGTTATCTAACATACTTAATACTATATGAATTAATAAATAAATATTAATGAAAATTTTCTCACCAGTAATCAAAATATATGTAACAGCGAATTTCACGAAATGACCAAAATGCGCACATCTCCTTATAGTAACAGCAACATTTTTCACAGCATTTTTCAGCCATGTGAAACTGTTTAAAAGTGGACAACAATGGATCATTTATTTCAAATATATATATTACACTAGGTGGTAAAATGAAATGGTAAAATATATGGAAATTACTCACCAAAAAAGTGGATTACTTGGAAGAACGCTTGCAATTCAAAAACGCCATAATTGCATATATCTTGGATGAAACCTAGAAAGTAGAAAATTAGAAAATTTATATACACCAAAAATTTAAAGAAAAAGAAAATTTATGTCAAAATTAAATATCAACCTTGTTACTCGTCGATAGAAATAGTGTTAGAACATTGGGCTGAACTAAATTTTTGGCTTATGTGCAAATTAAAGATATCCTCCGTCAACTCATCCACATCAGCAACTTCTTCTTTACCTATAGCTGAGGAAATAAAAATTTAATATATTATAAAAGATAAGGCGGGAAAATGAAAATTAATAGTTGAATATGGCAACTTTACCAATTTTATCAAAAAGCCAATCCCTAGTGCAAAGCAATGCTTGGACAGTTTCAGGCAGAAGAGAACTACGATATTGGTCAAGAACTCTACCTCCAATACTAAATGCAGACTCAGAAGCAACAGTTGAGATTGTAATGGATAATATATCCCGAGCCATACAAGAAAGTATGGGGTAGCGAAATTGTTCCCCCTTCCACCAAGTAAGAATATCTAGATCTTGCTTTCTTCCCAACTTTTCCTCATCAAAATATTTATGCAACTCATTTTTTTATCAGAAGCACCCTCTTTATAGTAATTATCAAAGTCCTATATTATTTATTTTATGAGTTAGATAAAAGGAATATGAAGTATGAAAATGCATTAAATGGAAATATGTACCTGAAATATACAATCCCCGGAGGCGTTATGGGAAGGATGATGAGTATCAAAATCAGAGTTACTTGAACTTACAAGATGCGAGTACTATAGACATCAAAAAGATCAAATAAAGTGTCGCGTACACAGCTAAACTCGTGAGAATCGGTACCATGTAACCTCGTATATGCGAACTCCACAAATTGAATTTTGAACCGCGGGTCCAACGTGACAGCAATAGTAAGAATAACACTATATTCAACCCAATATTTCTCAAATTTTAAGTTCATCTACACTCCCATTCTACGTAAAAAACTATCCGTCCCTTCCACTGCTTCTTTAAGCTTAAGTTGAATGATAAAAACTTGAGGGAAGAATAAGTGGGCAGTTGGATATTTAGTTCCAGAAAATAAGCGTGTTACTTCATAAAATAAACTCAAAAAGTTGGAAAGTTTTTCGATTCTATCCCATTCTTCTGGAGAAGGACAATGTTTATAGTTGGAATCACTCAACTGTAAATGAATGAAAGCACAATGATAAAAAATCTCACTATCAAGCATTAGATATGTTGAGTTCCATCTAGTCGGAACATCTTGTCGCAATCCCCTGCTACACTGCAATGACACTTGAGAAACACAAGCATAGAATTTATATTTTCTTTGGGGTGAACCTTTAATGTATTTCACACTCTCCCTAACTTTAATCACAACCTCATCAATTTCTTTCAATCCATCTTGGACTATAAGGTTCAAAATGTGTGCACAACAACGAATGTGAAAGAACTCACCATTCATTACAAGGGCACCCTTTAGATTCATTTGACTTCTTAAAATATCGATAAAAGCAGTGTTACTTGAAGCATTATCTAATGTGATGGAGAACAGTTTCTTTTCAATCTCCCACTCACTTAACAATGTATAAATTTTTTCAGACAAAGCAACACCCGTGTGTGGAGGAGGCATGAGACAAAAATTCAGTATTCGTTTGTTTAACTTCCAATTGCTATCAACAAAGTGAGCTGTAAGGGTTAGGTACCCGTCCGTGGCTACGGATGTCCATAGATCAAAAGTCAAACAAATTCGCCCAGACACTGAATTTAGTTGAGCTTGAAGTTTAATTTTCTCTCTTTTAAACATTTTCAACACTCCTGCCTTAGCTGTATTTCTAGAGGGCAACTTGATATCCTCATAAATGTATTTAAAAAGATCCCTAAGACCCTCATACTGGACCAAATTAAAAGGCAGGTTATGCTTGATAATTGCCTCAATTAGTAGGTTATGAAACACCTCGATGTCAAATGTGGAAGATTTCAATGACATAGATACTTTAGTTTGGGACAAAATAAGTTGGCCAATGTCAGTAGCTTCATTTTTAATACAATTATTCATATGAGCCAACATATTACCAATGCCATACTGACTATCACACAAATAAATTATGCCACATTTATGGCATTTAGCTTTCCTTTTGTTATCCTCACCTACCGGTAATTCTTGAAATAAAGTCCAGCAACGAGATCTTTTTTTACGAGTTGAGGGAATACCGAATTTTTTCTTCACCTTTTTAGCAACTTGTTGAGTAGCCTCTTGTTGTTGTTGAGTAGCCTCTTGTTCATTTATCTCCAATTCAATAGCTTCACCAACATTATCTTAAAAGAGAACCATATCCAAAGAATTTCCAATATCCATTTCCATAGAACCTGAAAAAATATAAAAATCTGTCACATAAAAATAAAAATCAGTCATATAAAAAATGTAAAAATCAGTCATATAAAAATAAATCATTTGTAATAAATCAGTCATATATAAAAAAAATGTTTGTAATAAATCAGTCATATTTAAAAAAAAAATGACTTAGACACAAGTCAAATGAAAAATACCACCGTTCATATATAAAAAAATGACTTAGACAAACATATATAAAAAAATCGTTTGGAAGTTGAAACCCTAATCGTTTGAAAAAAATCATTTGGATCTTGAAAAAATCATACAGGTCTTGAAAAAGTCATACAGGTCTTGAAAAAAAATCGTTTGGATCTTGAAAAAAATCGTTTGGATCTTGAAAAAAAATCGCATGATAAAGAGATTAGAAGAAGAAAATGTAAAGAGATTAAAAGAGATTAGAAGAAAAAAAAGGGAGAAAACATACCCCGGAGCCGCTGCCGACCTGCGATTAGGTTAAGGTTTTCTCTTAGGCTCTCTTCTCTCTCTCTCTAAATGTGCGGCTAGTGGGGAGTTGAAATGAAAGATGTATTGGTCTTGTGTTGTGTGCGAGGATAAGATAAGAGAAAGAGTAAGTGGGGTAGTATATATATATATATATATATATAAAATTTTTATTTGTTTATCCACTAACGGGTTATAATGGGTGTAATATTGGTTCGGGTCACACGACCCAATAAAAACCCGAAAACGCTAACGGGTAATAATGGGTATAATTGGGTAAGAGTGCAAACCCAAACCCAACCCGTTATGATAACGGATCTACCGTGTTAACCCGTTAATGACCCAAACCCGATAAGACTAAACCCATTAACTTATAATTTCGTGTCGTGCCATGTCATATTATCGTGTCGTGCCTCATTTTGCCAGGTATAATTCAAGATCACGACCACCAAAAATAAGATTTAATTCATCAAGTTGATAGTTTAAACCTAGTTCATATTACATGCAAAAAGCCCAATTACTCTACAATTTCAGTTTCAATATACAAATTAACATGGGACTTTTACTTAATATTAGAATTGAACCCTAAAACATGAGTTCTATTCGATATTTACACATCTACAACATTTAATTTTATATCCATTCCATAAAAGTACAAGTCCTCAATGCATATGCAATTAATTAAACTCCTAATTAACCCATATACACAAACATGATTAAGATTATTTCAATAAGGCCGCAAGCATGCATTTTAATCTCAGATTAACATAAACAAACATGTATTACAAATAAGTTACAAATTTAAAAGTGTATTGCAAGAGATTTGTTACCTTAAAACGACGAACAGTAAGTTCTCCTCACTTTGATTTCTTGTTCTTCCTCCTCGATGTTCCTCCGAAGTTCTTCCAATCCTCTAGGACTACTAGGGTTTGCTCTTATGATAATAAATGAGTAAATAACAAGGCTTAATTATATCAAATAACTCTAATTTCTGCACCTATACATACGACCTATTTTTGGGCCCCCAAATGGACCTAAAATAGCCCCAAACCATGCCTATCTCTCGCGCCAAACTTAAGACAAGAAAAACACTTAACCGGGTCTCCGTATCACTCTTGAATACATTCCAACTGGTTATACCTCAGATTTCACTGTAAAACCTCACCACGTAAAATAAAACAACTAATTAATTATTTCACACGTAACCGCATATAGTCCAACATAATTAATTACATTCATTAATTAAAAATAACATGCGACACAAATAAATTACTTAATATGCAATTTTAATTATCATCTAAATATGCATTTGTTATTACCAATTATTTCAAGTAATAATTACTTCTCATTTATTAATTTATTCTCACAATTAATAAATAATAAATGTCAGAAAATACGGGATATTACATTATGATTTTTTTTATAGAATATTACATTTTTCTTTATTTTCCCCAACTTTATGATTTTTTTAATTACGCCTTTTAGTTTTCAACAATATTAGGACTTTTTATATTGCAAATATGACGTCTTTTTAAAATTGATTTATATTGTACAATTAATCGTAACATGAATTTCATTTCAACACAAACACGATATGATACGAGTTATAATTTCAACAAGGCATGACATAAAATCATGACAATTTTTTTTAAGGGGTTTTTGGGAAAAAGGTTCTTATAATGCTCAAAGTGTATAAAAATAGGACACTCCATATAATTTTATAAATTTAGTCCCTGTAATAAAAGTACCATGCAAAATGGTGAAAAATAGTGCCGCTGTCGCGAACCAAAAAAATAAATGCTATTGTATCACAGGGATTAAATTTATAAATGCTATTGTACCACAAGGATTATATTTATAAACTTGAAAAGCATTGTCCTAAAAATTCAAATATAAGAAGGAAAATTCTCTATTTTTTTAATATAAAATATATAGATATAGATAATATATATATTCCTTTATTTTGAAAGTAATAATCCTTGCTTTATTTTTGGGTGATCTGAATCACCCCAAAAAAATTGTTTTTAGTTATTAAAAATGGAAGAAAAATATTAGAATAGTACTACAGCACGCGGGAAGCATTGGGAGAGGGAGGGGGAGCATTTAAGCAATTATAGTAAGAGAAACGAAAGCAGTGGGAGTGGGAAGTGGAAGATGTACAAGTGTAGGCTTCAAGAGGTTTGCCAGGAGAAGGGGTGGGCATTGCCCCAGTATTGGTGCATGAAAGATGGAGCAGACCATAACCCACATTTCTCTGCTTCTGTTTCTGTCAACCGCCTTACTTTTAATTCTCCCCTTCTCTCCAAATCCTCTAAACAAGCTCACAACCAAGCTGCCATGCTCGCCTACCTCCACTTCACTTCTTCTGGTACATCAACATCGCTCTCCAATTCTAACTCTCTTCTTTATTGCTCTTTCTTTCTTTCTTCCTATTATTATTATTATTATTATTATTATTATTATTATTATTATTATTATTATTATTATTATTATTATCCTTCGACCCATCCATCAATGATCAACATCACAATTATGATGACCCTAGCTCGACCTTTGGAAGCCCATGCTTTGCAAGAGGACACGAGTGATTACATTCACCGCTCAAAACTTACTTCCACTCCACACTTCCCCTCCAATCACGCGCTTCGCCTCGCAAATTTCTCGTTGACCAACAAGTGTCTCTCAACTCAAAATGACCCAACGATGCATCTGTTGTACCATTTGTGGGCTTCACCGGACAACCCATTATGCTATTGAGGAAATGGACTCCTCCTGCCATGCGGATAGCTCCATACTATTAAGGTTGTTTCTTCAACCTACCGCACCAAAAACCCAGTGAAGGGAGAGTTTGCGGGTCGCAGATGAAACCCGCCTTTTGTTTTTTTTTCATGTGAAAACTCGCGACCAAGGAAGGCCATGCAGCGAATGGACGTCAAATTTGTGCGAAAATGGGTTTAAAGGAGGGTTATTTTGGGTCTTCCTCACATGTTTGCTGCCTTGTATAATTAGAACATTTTAGGTTTTTAAACCTAAGTTAATAGTAGCTTTTATCATCTCATTTATTGCTTGCATACACATGGAGAGGATTAGTGAGCTTGAGGGAGTTGTAACCCTTGTTGATTGAATACAAAAAGGAAGCCATCATCGGTGGACATAGCCATGTTGGTGAACCACGTATATCTTGTCTTGTGCTTATTGGTGTGTGTTTTCTCTTTTACATTCTCATTAATTTGCTTTTAAATTGTATTATTATTATTATTATTATCTCTTGGGTTGTTTCTCATCTTGGATCTTGGGCGTGCATGAGTCACTTTATTGAGTGAGTATCCACATAACAAATTATTATAAGAGCTTTAGCTTGTAGGGTTTTTGCTTTGTGTGCATCCAAGGTGTTTGATAAAATTCTGAAATGGGATTTTAGTCTTGGCCCGGTTGTTTCTTGTTGAAGACTCGTTTTAGAGATTAGAGAAAAGTTACATTTAAGGTTGCAAAGTGTCAACGGCGAAGTTTGACTTGGAGAAGTTTGATGGTAAATCTATTAATTTTGGCATGTGGAAATGTCAAATGAGAGCTGTGTTAATCTAACAAGGTTTACATAAGGCGTTGAGAGGTATTTTGGCGTAACTCTATGATATATCAGAGGATGATTGGAAGGAATACAACTTGTAAGCGTGTAGCACTATTCAGTTAATTCCCACACAAAATGTGGTATACTATGTGATGAAGTAGGAATCGACGAAGTCAATATGGAAGAAATTGAAAGGCTATGACAAAGAGTATAGAGAATCGTCTATATCTCAAGAAGAAATTGTTCTGATTTGATTATATTGAAGGTATGTCGATATCCGAACATCTTGATGAGTTTGATAAAATTCTCTTCAATTTATGAAGCTTAGATGTTGATTTGATGATAAAGATAAAGCTTTATTACTTCCAAATTAAATTCTGGATTCATATGAGCACTTGAGCACCACATTGCTATATTGGAAAAAGGAAGTGAAATTTGACGATTTCTCTTCGGCATTGTTGGGAAATGAGAAGTGTGATTCTTAGTCCGGTGTGTTGATTGCGTGGGGTAGGATTGATGAGAGAAGGCAAGGTGGAAGAGGAAGCTCAAGGTTCAAGTCTAAGACCACGGGCTTGGTGAATGTTATGTGTTACAAATGCAAGAAGAAGGGGCATTTCAAGAAGGATTGTCCTGAGCTAAAGGCAAAAAACGATAAGAAACCGGTGGCGGAGTCTGCAAGCTTTATTACTTCAGGGGACGATGAATTTAGGAGTACGTTGATAGTTTCTTCATGGGAAAGCTCTTCAAACGAATGGATTCTTGACTCGAGTTGCTTTTACCACATGTACCCGGATAAAGATCTATTCAATACCTCTAAGGAGGTGGATGAAAGGAAAGTCTATATGGGTAATGACCATATTTATAGGTCGAAGGGTATTGACACAATCAAATTAAAGATGCATGATAGTGATTAGGACTTTCATGAATGTTCGGTATATTCCGGAGCTGAAGAAAATTTGATTATTTGGGGGATTAGATACCAACGGATGCAAGATTGTACTCGTAGGCGGAATGCTAAAGGTTGTCTTGGGTGCCGTGGTGATGAGAGGAAAGAAGGAAACCTTTATTTTCTTCTAGCATATTATGCCTCGATCGTTGATAAGGAAGAAGAGGTAAAGCCGGATTCCACTAGGCTTTGGCATATGCGTTTGGGACATGCTAGGGAGAAGGCTTTGACAATGTTGTGCAAGCAAGGGTTGCTAAAGGGTGCGAAGAGTTGCAAGTTGGGATTTTGTGAGCATTACGTGCTTGGGAAGCAAACAAGGGTCAAATTTAGCATGATGATTCATTGCACGAAGGGCATACTTAATTACGTTCACACGGATGTTTGGGGTCCTTCTAAAACAACATATTTGGGAGGTAGTCACTACTTTGTGACGTCCATTGATGACAATTATCGACAGACTTGGGTATATACCATGAAACACAAGGACGAGGTGTTTCTTAAATAAAAGAAGACGGTGGAGAATCAAACTGACAGGATGGTCAAGGTGCTTTAATCGGATAATGACGGTGAGTACCGGTAGGGTCTATACTTGAAGTGTTGTCAAGATGAGGGTATTGTTCGATATTTGTTGGTCAGAAAAATACCACAACAAAATGGAGTAGCGGAGAGGATGAATCGAACCTTACTTGAAAATGTGAGGTGTATGTTGTCCAATGCGGGTCTACCGAAGCGTTTTTGAGCGGAGGCTTTATCATATGCTCGCTTCATTGTTAATCTTTTGCCATATATCGCAATTGACTATAAGACTCCTATGGGGGCTTGGTCAGGTTCACATCCTACTTATGAGACGGTGTATGTATTTGGGTGCTCGAGTTATTTTCATATTAATGAGGGCAAAATTGATCCGAGAGCTAGAAGGACAATTTTCATGGA
The DNA here is from genome assembly GCA_949130495.1 of Sambucus nigra. NCBI lineage: Eukaryota > Viridiplantae > Streptophyta > Magnoliopsida > Dipsacales > Adoxaceae > Sambucus > Sambucus nigra. The sequence goes on from OX422217.1 coordinate 110,687,350, forward strand.
TTTAAGTAATGGTGTCAAGGGATACAAGTTATGGTTTTCGAAAGATAACAAGATGGCCGTGAGTAGGGATGTGACTTTTGATGAGGCTTATATGCTCAATATGCCTAAAGTAGAGAAATAATATTTTTCAGTGAAGAATGAGAGAGAAAATGTGCAAGTGGGGGTGACTACTCCGATTGACTCTTTGAGTGAAGAGGAGGTGGAGGTTCTGGAAGAGGGATTTAGTCAACAACGGAAAGAACAACCATCTTTGGCTAGCGGAAGAGAACCTAGGGTTCGAAAACCTATAAGGAGATATGGCTTCAATGATGACACGGTGTCTCATGCATTGTTGATTTATGGTGATGAACCGTCTAGTATCGTGAGGCGTTGAGTGACACTCATTATAACGTGTGGAAGGTTGCCGTGGGTGAGGAGATTAATTATCTTCACAAGAACCAAATTTGGGAGTTTGTGAAGTTGCCTAAGAGGAAGAAGTTTATCGGTTGCGAGTGGGTGTATGTTAAGAATGATGGGGCTCTAGATTCCGACGTTTGTTACAATGCAATATTGGTAGCCAAGGGTTTTGCACAAAGGAAGGTGTAAATTACACTGAAGTTTTCTCTTTGATGGTGAAACACACTTCCATTCGGATGCTATTGGCTATAGTGACGCATTTTGACTTAGAGCTTGAACAACTCGATGTCAAAACGACATTCTTGCATAGGGATCCAGAGGAGGAGATTTATGTATTAGCCGGAGGGATTCAAAGTTTTGTAAATTGAGATCATGTGTGAAAATTATGGAATTCTTTGTATTGGTTGAAGCAATCGCCTTGACACGATTATAGTGGGCCAAAAATTCTCACAGAGTGATTTTGATCAGTGTGTCTATTTCAAGTGGCTCAAGAAAGGTAGTTTAATTTATTTACTCTTTTATGTTGATAACATGCTCATTGCTTGTTTGAGCGTGGAAAAAATTGACAAGGTAAAGGTTCAATTGAGCCAAAAGTTTGAGATGAAAGATTTGGGTAAAGCCAAGAAAATTCGCAGCATGGAGATTAGTAGAGAGAGGAAGAAGGGAAGGTTGAGCCTCACATAAAGGTAATGCCCAGAGAGGTTGTGGCATGTTTCAGGCAGGAAGCAAAGCCTGTAGAGTGGATTTTACGGTATCTATTGGGGATCACATAATGTGGGACTTCTGTACCAATAGGTGGAGAAGTCACATGTGTGTGGGTATATTGATCCGGACTATGCAGGTGATTTGGATAAGTGTGGGTCGACTAAGGGGTATGTTTTTACATTTGCTAGTAGCCCGGTGAGCTAGAGGTCCATATTGCCGGCCACAGTTGCATTGTCTACTACGGAGATGGATTATGTGGCAACGACGGAAGTCATTAAAGAGGCCCTATGGCTTCAGGGTCTTATTGGTGATTTGGGGATTAAACAAGATTGTGTGGAGGTGCATTGTGATAGCCAAAGTGCTATCCACTTAGCCAAGAACCAAGTTCATCATGAGAGGACTAAGCATATCGAAGTCAGGTTTTATTTCATTGTTGTCTTGAAGAAAATTGACACCAAAGATAATCTGGCCGACATGTTGATGAAGGTGGTACCGGTGGTCAAGTTTGAGCATTGTTCAAACTTATCAATGTTACATTGTTGAGGCCCTTCAGGGCTGTTTGATGGGTGTATTCCTAGATAATTGAGTTGATGTATGAGGGTTGTAGGATTCGTTCACCATGGTGGAGATTTGTGAAGTTTTTTGACTTAGACCTGTTGCACAAGGTTTCCGCTATTTGGCGCGACTAGCGAAGGCCAGGTTTCGCTGCTGCGAAGGGAGAGTTCGCGGACCAGCGTTCTTGGGGTTTTCGTGTGGAAACTCACGATCAACCAAGGTCAATGTTCGTTGCAGCAAACGAGTGTCAGATTTGTACTACCATGGGTTTTAAGGAGGCTTATTTTGGGCATTCCTTACATGCTTTCTCCCTTTTATAAATGTAACATTTTAGTTTTTTTAAACCTAAGTTAGTAGCAACTTTTATCATCTCATTTATTGCTTGTATACACATTGAGAGGATTAGTGAGCTTGAGGGAGTTGTAACCCTTGTTGATTGAATCAAAGAAAGGAAGCCATCATTCGTGGACGTAGCCATATTGGTGAACCCCGTATATCTTATCTTGTGCTTGTTGGTGTGTGTTTTATTTTTTACATTCCCATTACTTTGCATTTAGATTGTATTCTATTGTTATCTCTTGGGTTGTTCCTCATCTTGGATTTTGGGCGTGCATCACTCTATTGAGTGAGTATCCGCACAACAACAGATGTTACAGGGGAGACTAGGCTGCGATTCATCAACACTTCATCGTAGCAATCTGCCCGAAACAATAGAAGGAGAAAGAAACTTTAGTGGAGGAGGTAACTTGATACCGACCAATAGAAATTATAGTAGGTTCAGCATCTTATGACACGAGGGTGACCAACCAAAATGGTGATAGAGAGCCTCAAGACATACCGTATGTCTGGACCTTGAGCATCAAGAGATGGAATTTTTTTAATTGAAGTAGTTATTCAGGCATGATGCCAAGTTAATTTTCTTTTTAAAGTACAATAAAGATGTTTTCGCCCGGAAGCAGTGTGACATGCTAGGAATAAATCCAAATGTGATTTAGCACAAGTTTCACGTTGATTCGACTTATCCCCGAGTATCGTAAAAAGCTCGTTGCACTACCTCGAAAAAAGTGTAGGGCAATATAAGAAGTTGAGATACTTTTAGAGGCAATTCCATAGAGAAAACTCAATTTTCAAAATATATGTCAAATCCTGTAGTAGTCTGAGTTTGCATCGACTTCAGGCATCTGAAAAGAGCTTGTCCCAAGGGAAACTTTCCTTTATCGAAGAATGATTAGCTACCATCAAAAGCCTTTTTTTTGTCCACATCAAAGAAAACCCCCTTTTCTCACTACCATGGGGTTGAAATACTTAGGAGAGTCCTATTAGTGACCAAGATGTTTAAACAGAGGTTGGGAAGAGCATGGAGGTTTATATTAATGATATGCTGGTTAAGAACAAGAATGAAAACCATCTATAGAACCTATGGAAGACTTTAAACATTCTGCACCACTACAAGATGAAGTTGAAATGCCTTGAAATTTGTCGGTTCCGACAGTTTTTGGGGGTACTTAGTTACCTAACATGGGATCGAGGCCAATCCTAGTCCGAGGTTCCAAGGAAGGTTCAAGATCCAACCACTATCCGCGAAGTGCAAAAGTTTACTAGCATGTTAGTTTCCTTAAATTGCTTCGTCTTTAGGTTGTCAAATAAATGTTAGCCATTTTTTCATAATCTAAAAAAAGAAAGAAAGGAGGTGTGGATGGGGAGTGTACATGATCACAATGATACTTGGGGTCTTCACCCATTTTGATGGTTCCAAGAAAGAGATGCCATTTATCTTTATCTTTTCTGTCTGCATCCATGCAATAAGTTCAGTTTTGGTTAGGGGGAAGGTCGAGAACAAGCACCAGTGTATGTGCCAACAAAATTTACAGAATGCGGAAAAGAGGTACTTGCCTTTGAAGAAGTGGCCTTTGCTTTGGTAGTTGCATCGCATTAATTATAATAGTATTTTAAAGCTCACACTAGTATCATTATGATGTCATCTCTTAAGGGGATTCTCCGAAAGGCCAACTTCCCTGGAAGTTTGATATATTGTATGATCCATGAACATAAATCAAGGGGGAAGCGCTCAATCTAATCCCAGCCTCACCACCTCATGATGAGGACACGGTTGGACCTAACAGCGCCACACCCTTGCGTTTGATGGGACACATGGACAACGACGCGTTTTTGGACTGGTTGGATTCCATTGAAAAAGAGTTCGAGTTCAAAGGCATCCGTTGGGTCAAGTGTTCATTTGATGCCAATCAATGTGGAATGATCTGACAGCGCAAGCAGAAGGAGCTTTGAGAGAAAGTAACCAATTCAGACATTAAGAAATATAAGAAATTACCTGCGGCTTGATTCCATTATGAAGAACTATGAGCATAATTTGTTTTCTCGGGTTCAGTCCATGAGGCAAGGATGTCAGTGTCTCATTACACTGTGCAGTTTCATTTGTTGTGTACTCATGCAACCTCGTACGGGACTGAGTAGTGTATTAGCACGTATATCATCGGGTTGCAGGCTAGCATTTGAGCTGAGCTGAGTTTAAGAGAGATCCCTCATCTCGAGAAGGCTATGAAGCACCGATTCTTCAAAAACAGCCTCGAGTCCGAATCCGATTCTTCTGAAGCGCGCGTGCGGCCCCGATTCGCACCCAAGAAGAATCGGTGGGGAGAAAATATTTTTTTTTCCAATTCGTTTTGAATTCTTTTCTGGATTCGTTTTTTCATAAAAAGTAAGTTGTGTAAAAGTTTTGAGCCTGCTTTCAAAAGAAATAAAAAACTTAAGTTGAGTTATATGGCCATTGAAATGGTGTTAAAGGATGGGGGGTAATTTTTGTTCTTGTAAAACTATCTTTTTGTTATGATTCACCTAAGAAGTTGACGATGCAGATATGGTGTTTTGATTTGTAAATCCTTCTGCTAAACAATTGGTACATGAATCATATGATGTTTTTCTTCTGGTACTCAGTTGATGCTCCTGCTAGTTTACTTTTCAATTATAATTCAATTATTGTTCATATTTAGTTGTTGATTCTATTATGGTGCATGTTTTCTAACTCTAAAACTTGATATATATATATATATATATATATATATATATAATAAAGAAGGGGTGAACCCGGGGGCAACGGTAAGGTTGCCCCCGCTGTGACCTGAGGTCACGGGTTCGATTCACGGAAACAGCCTCTCTGCGCAAGCAGGGGTAAGGCTGCGTACATCCAGCCCCCCCAGTACCCCGCAGTGGCGGGAGCCTCGTGCACTGGGTTTGCCCTTTTATATATATAATAAAGAATAATAATTTATATATTATATTAATTTATTTTTCTGGCCGCACCCGCACCCTATTTTTTCAAAAAATTTCGAATCGCCGCACCCGCACTCAATCGCACCCGCACCCCGCACCCGCATCCGTGCTTCATAGCGAGGAGGCCATGGAGGACAAGTTAAAAGTGCAAAACCAGACTAGGGAAGACAGGTTCAGTCACAAACACCCAAGGGCTTGCAAGAGCTTTAGAGATTACACCAGCAACCTTCAAGTTCTATGACCGCGGAGCAGAAAAGTGTCCAAGATGAAGCACCAACTAGTTCTGATCAACAACGGCAGGTAAAGCAGAGGTTCCAGAGGAGGTTCTCTATTAGGTAATACTTGCACTGGCCGTTTAGGTTCCCCAAGTTCAGATGACATCTGAGCTCATGGTCGGGCTTTCCTAAAAGGGGAGAGTGATGAGTATAGAGGTTGTTATTTTGGGTTGAAATTGTTCAATTTTAGTAGAGGCTACTTTTACTAGCAAAAACTTGTGCTTCCTAATTAAACTACTGTAAGCCATTCGGGATTCAATTGAATTAAAATGGGGTTGATTTAAAAATATACACCATTCAAGCGAGTCATTTCATCTTTTCCAGGAGCATGATTCGCATGATTTTAACATTTTGACCTTGTGTTATTGGAAGCAGGTAGTTTGTAGTTTGTGCAACAAGATATAATGCGAGACTACCCCTTGTTTTTCCTTACTGTAGGGGACAACTTTCGTTTCTTCCCTGTAGCGGTTTTTGCCGCCTTCCTTAACAAGCCATCGAGCCTCCTTTGCGATTTTCTGAAGAATTGCGGTTATGTTTCTCCACATTTTGTCTACTATCAACGTCAGAAATATGTAGGCAAAGAATTTTTTAGTTATAATATTGCATTTCATTTCCTAAATGATTTCACTGAATATAAATTGAACCTCGTTCTTTCATAGTCATTCTTGTAAGTACTTTCACAAATCGTCCATAAATGATGTTTTACGGATACTTCTTGTGGTTGATTATCTTTTGCAATCCTACATAAATTTTTGGCTGAAGAATTCTAAGAGGTTTGGATGAAGAATTTCTAAATGGTCAGAGGATTTTGGAATAAAAAAGAAATACTTTCATTTATAGATCCACCTTTTGGACGAGTATATTACAGCAAACTTCTATGAATTTTTATTGTAACGGTGAGATATTTAGTAATAATAATAATGGTAGAAGATAATGGCCAGATGAAAATGATGGTAATGGTATATATGGTTGTGGTATATTTGGTAGTGTGGTGGTTGTGGAAATGGTGGTGATCGTGACGCTAATATGGTGGCGGTGAATTGTGGGTGGTATAGTGGGGAGGTAGGCGTTGGCGATGGTAAAATCATGTCAACAAAGTTAATGAAGTTCCAAGTGTTTTTAAGAATAAATATATCTGAGACATGAGTTAAATAAGTTATATTCCTGTCTCAGTCATATAGCTTCACTTTCCTTTTGTGGATGTCCTAAAATTACGCTTCTTTTTGAAATTTAATGTCTAAATTATCTAAACTAAAAGAACTGAACATTTAAAGGGGACTCTTCATAAAGGATGGAGGGAGTATGGTTTTGCTTTCTTTCTTTTTTCTTTTCTTTCTTTATTTTATTTTTGGCCATGAAAAAGAAATGATTACAATGATACAAAAGCAAGATGGCCTGCAGCAGAAGCTTTATGCATTGTTCACCAAAGTTATGCAATAGATTTAAGTTTTTTTTTTTTTTTTTAATATCTTTCATCCTGTGGAAAACTGTAGAAGCCTTGATTATAATATAGAGTTTGGGTATGTGCATAACAGGGCTTAAAGAAGTGTATTTGCCATAAAAAGTTTCCTAGTTATTGAATATTTCTCAAGAATGATATTAGGTTTAGACTCATCATCTCCGTGTACTACGATCAGCATACCACATGATGTGTCACCCTGAGAAGGGTGAAAAATATTTTCCTCTCACATTATTTGTTCTTATTTATCATGATTCTTCGGCCCCACATATGCAGCACTTCAATTGTGGTACACAGAGATGCCAATCAGTAGAATTGATTTCTCAAACAATTCATGTTAGTTGATTGTAGATGACTATCAAGTTGCTGGAGGACCAAAGATTGAAGAAACAGCTAAGACGGCTGATACTCATTCTGATGCTTCAGGTGCTATAGTCTGTAATTTGAATCACACATGCATTGTTATTTGGCCACATTTTCTTTCCTTGTCTTCATTCTATTCTTCTTTTTTATTTTCCCCTCCATGATTTAAACACTCGCAAAATATCGATTAACAAAGCAATCTTAATAAATACTCGTCTTTCACTAATAACTGAAGTGATTAATCACAAAGGGGAGGCTTTTCTTTATAGGTTCTTAAAAGAGTCTTAGATAAACACCAACACTAATTAATAGTTTAAAATAAAATTAGTACCTATATATAATACTGAAATAACAAGTAAAAATGAATTAGAAGAAGACCAAAATTAGTCATATTTCCCCTCCCTTATCCCCTCTATTATTGCGCCACATCACTTCAATATCACGTAACATACACGATAGAATTTCACAGATAATTTATCATCTCTTTCTCTCTTCAGTATAGTCTTGATTCTTTCCACAAGTAATTATCAGACGTTAAAGTCGTCTCATGCTCGCAGATTCACATTATCAGTACAAGATGATGCTGAACAATTATGCTCAAAGAAAGAACCTGGAATTACCCTTATACTCTACTAAAAAGGGGGACTCGCCTCATGCTCATGGCTTCAAGTCTACCGTTACTATTGATGGACGTTTCTTTGAAAGTCTGAGGTTCTATCAGACCTTAAAGGAAGCAGAGCAAGCTGCAGCACAGGTTGCTTTGATGTCATTTTCACTAGATCTCTCTCAAGAGGCATGTTCTCCTCATTTAAATCATCTCTCTCTCTCTCTCTCTCTCTCATAGTGTAAGTAACCAAAAGTACACTGTGTTTAAACCTCAGACGCATATAAAACTCGGAAATAAGAGGGTGATTTTGCATTTGACCACCATTTGGTTGTTCGTATTTTACTCTGGGTGCCAAATTTTTCAACAATATACCTTTAACCTCCCCAAAGTGTCATAAATAGTTTGCAAGGTCATAAAAGATCCTGAAAAAGGTATCATATTAAAGTATCTATGATACCTGAATTATTGAAAACTTTGGCACGCAAAGTGAAATACGAACAATCAAATGGGGGCCAAAGTCTAATCATCCACGCTATCATCGAGACACCCACTATTGCTGGGATTTTTTACAAGAATTTTTATTTTATTTTATTTTATTAATCATGACCAAACGCTGATTATCTTGATTCGTTGCTTGTTTATTTCTAGAATGACTCCCACTATTGCAAGAATCTTTTACAAGAAATGGCTCAGAGTGAAGGTTTTATCTTGCCAACATATAAAACTATAAAGTCTGGGGAATCACACAATGCGACATTCTTTTCTACTGTGGAAGTTGAAGGAGAGATTTTTCATGGGAAAGCAGCAAAGTCCAAGAAACGAGCAGAGCTCAATGCTGCAAAGTCTGCTTACACCGCTATAATGGAACGTAAGTTGGTCCCACATCCACACTTATCTATGTCATTGATTTTACGATGCACAGGAAAGATTCTTCTGGTTAAATGCACGATCCGTGAGCCCAAATTACAGTCTTATGGTGATACGGACAAGGGTGCCACGTTGTGCGTGGATGGAGCCAGGAATAAGAGAAAATTTATTGTATTTAACTTTATTATTTAGGCTAAAACAGGGAATATTTCTTTGGGATATTCATTAATTAGTTAATTAGTAAATTATTATTAGTAATTATCTTTTATGTATTTGTTTCCTATCAGGTTTAGGTTTCATTATATTTAGTTTTCTTGTCAATTATGGATAGGGCTTATGGTTATGATAACAATAAGTAAGAGCTAGGGATCCTCTTTGTAGTCACCTAGTTTTGAAGAGATTATTAATGAAAACGGATTGAGAGGTTAAACCCTCATTTTCTTGTAGTGAAAGCTTCCACTTGTTACATCATAGGAAAATGATATAAGTACCGAAAATTCGGTACCGAATTAATTTCTAAAGCTTCTATTGTCTTGTACCATTGTGGGCCCCACTACTAGTGTATAATACCTTCCATGCATTTTGGGGATCTTCGAGACAGAGAAGTTTCCAGACGTGTAGAATTGTTCTACATCATAAGGCGTGATGATTATTAGGTTAATAATAAACAACGATTTTGACAAGAAAGATAACTGAATCAAATCATTTATACTTGTTTCATAACTTAAATTCTGAATACATCCAATTCTAGCCTTTCTACATCGTTAGGCAGTAGCCCCCTCATATGAATAATTTCAGTCACCCTACCCACAGTGAAAAATTCTTCATCTATAAGTCCATACCTCTAAAACTAATAAAAGACACAAGACTAAAATACCCATTGCCGTAACTAATACCCACTCTTTATACATTTTCTCTCCACCTTAAACCCAACTCCTCTCACACTGCGACAACAAACCCATCAAAACTTTAATCTCGTCAATGCTATCGAAATGAAACCACCGTCCATAATTTGACAAGACACCACAACTGCGAACTCGATGAAACCATCGCCGACAACCACAATCAACATAGACCTTTGGGAAAATCTCTGTATATATGTGCTAAACTAAGTAAGAACGGACCGATCTTTGTTATGTATTGGAAAATGCTAGGACACATGAGAAAAGTGGCCATGAGACCAATGCATTTTTCTTACTGAGATGTTATTGGCACTGATCCTTTGAACCTTCATCTGGACTAGAAGGTAAAATCGACAAAGCTGGGGCTGCAACAAATTTGCCAAAATAAAGAGCGGAAAGTGACTTAAATTTATCAACATTTGTCGAAAATTCACAGTACGAAATTTGACAATGTAAAATGTGAATCGTGCTGTGAAATTTATAACCTTATTGTAGTTACCCCTAAATTCACATCGACTATGGTCTCTTTTGACACATATCGACATAATATCTCCATATATACAAGTTTCATAGAGATTAGATGTGCATACCAACATATAACGTGTGCTAAAACATGTGATTTCACAATGAGAAATTCCACATTGGAGCCTACCTTGATAAATTTAAAATTTATAGAGAATTAAGGTAATGGTCATGTTCCTTCCTATATTTGGATTTTTAGGACAATGATTTTCAAGTTTATAAATCTAGTCCCTGTGGTACAATAGCATTTTTAAATCTAGTCCCTGTTTTTTTGGTCCGCTTTTTTTGGTCCGCTTTTTGGTCCGTGCCAGCGGAACCATTTTTCACCATTTTTCATGATGTTTTTAGTACAGGGACTAAATTTATAAAATTATATGAAGTGTCCAATTTTTATACACTTTAAGCATTATAAGGACCTTTTCCCAAAACCCCCTAAAATTTAAGCTGATTTTCCTCAGATATCACATTGACAATATTCCCATTGGACGCCAATGAAATTATCAAAATATACACGTTTTTATAAAAATTGGACGTGTATACGAACAAATATTGTGTTATAAAATTGCTATTTAAGAATGCGTAATTGCACATTCAACTTTTTTCAGAATTTCGCAATGCGAAATTTCACATTCCAATATTTTTTTGGGCAATTTACAATTAGGTCCCTTGGTAACAATTTTTAAACATTTAAGGACAATTTACTATTAGGTCCACTTGTTATGCTACTAGCATGGACTTCTACAAGAAGAGAATTAGTGGACCTAAATGTTTAAAATTTGTCAAAATTCCTTTAGTGTTTAAAATTTGTTTGTGAGGGACATATGAGTACTTTCCCCTATTTTTTTTCTAAAATAACCTATCTCTCGCGGATCTCATATAATAGATTTCGTAGAGAGCTTTCGAAATATTAATTTTCACAACAGTAAAGATATTTGATTCTAAAGTGTACGCAAAAAACTTTGGGGGTGAATGTGAAATTTTAATATTTTCAATAATTATCATATAGATTTCCTTTGGTAGATTCTCATCGAGAACTTTGCAAATATATAAATTTTGTGTGAAATGAATTTCTATTATGAAAGATATTTAATTTTAAAGTTTATACACAAAACTATGAAATAAAATGTAATGTAAAATATGTGCGCATATATTCACGGTGTTTTTCCAAAAAAAGCCACTAATTTATTTTGCAACTAAAGCATTCACTGATTATCAAACATGTATACTATTCTTTGTTTTTATTATAACTGTATGCATAGACAAGTGTATTCCCATGCGCTGCTTGTACTGGCATACTTCGTTTCCTCTAATCTATGCATAAAAGTTTGCTTGCAATTTTTTTTCTATTTTAGAGATTGTTGTCGGGATTCAAATCTTGTAGTCAAGTAAATAATTATTATCTTTGTAAAAACTTCATATGAGCGACAATGTTAACTCATTTTTCAGGTCTAGTTACAATACTACGGGGATTTGCATTTAGAGCGATAGTTTAGGGGAATTCATGCATTTATCTTCTCTTTTTATTGAAAACAACCCATGATGATCACACACAATTGTTTTGAAATAAGAATGATGCTGAACTATTTCAGCTGAGGGACAATAAGGAAAGAACTGTTAAAGTGGATTGTTGAGTTTCATATGCGCTGATGAGATTAGTTTCTTTTACATTCAGGTCAATCAAATCGGACCAGTGATTTAAAATCACCTGCTTTCTTTGAAAATGAAGCTCTCAAATTCACTCCTGGATCAGAATTGCTCTCTACTGTTGATCCCAAAGGGAAAGCCAAATCTGGTGCTACACCACTTTCAACTCCAACTACACAATTCGATGAGCAATCTAACGAAAGTGAAGGTAACATATATATGAACTCCCACACGAGAGAAATGATGCACTTTCTCTTCTTTTCTCTGCATTTTAAAACTCCCAAACAAGCTGCAAGAGATTCTTGCCAGTCATCATTTGTGAATATTATCATATGTTTATATGATTATGCTATGTATAGGGTTATGTTAACCATCACTCTCGTTACCCTCTTGCAAAAGAATATCACAAAGCACAACCAACGCCAAACATTTTGGGTGCACCTTCGAAGCACTAGGGGCAACTTCGATATTACAAACATCACACTGGAAGATACAAACACAAATGTACAAGGCACGCACAACCTATTACAAAAACACACATATGTATGAACTTTAATAACTCAAAGGGATAGACTCTAACACCCCATGTTATCCTAGGCTAGGCAGGACAAGTAGGGCCTAGGTCTCACCCCCTTTCAGAAACTTCTAGTGAATGTGGATTGGAGGATAGAGATTATGGGCTTCGTCATAATTGTCGAGTCGTGAATCGAATAGTAAATCGGAAACCCTATGAATCGTGAATCTAGTCGTAAGAATCGGTATAAAATGTTGAAAATGTAGTAAAATATATATAAATGCATAGATAACACATTAGAATATGTAATAATACATATTATGATATAAAACCAATTTTAGGACTTGATTCCATTGAAATATGACAAACAAAACGAATTTCTGTTATCATAACTAAGATGCAGGGTCGTCTTTTAATGTTCCCAATTCCAAAAGATCGTCCACACAATAAAATATATCCAAAAAAGAGACCATAGTATTTTTGTCTATGTTCATGTCACTAGATGGCATACAACTATGCAAGTATGGTCTATTCATCTTCACAATATTATTAATACAAATATATCCAAAAAAAGGCCATCAATCTTCATTCATCATTCATCATTCATCATCATCATCGAGGTTGTAAGGACACATTTCCAAGTGTGTCAATTTGTATGTAATTGACTCAATTTCGGACAAAACTTGAGTCATAGATAGATTTTTACTTGTCACGATCCCACATAGTCTATGACGTGCTGTTTTGAAGTCGTAGCGGCCAAGCTTCAAAGATAAATCATGCCGTATTTATTGGTGCACATTTCACGTCTTCATATCATATTGCATTCTGAATATCTCGTAGGTATGAAAGCATAATATTTATGGGACTTGATAAATATGTTTTAAGGATGTTATTTTCATTAAAAATGATTTTAAAATGGTTTAACTTCGTTTATTTTTAAATAAATACGTTTTAGAGTCATATGGATCACTCCCTTTTGTGTTTTGGAGGATCAAACGACATTTAATGTCGTTTAAACGACATCAGCAAGTCGTTCTAACGACATGCTTATCTCGTTCAAATGAGATCTATAGGTTCGTTCTAACGACATGGTGATATCGTTCAAACGACTTGCCGACTTAATGTTTTTTATTTAAGGCTTTTTTTGCTCAGAATTTCGAGGTGTGCATAACCAAAATTACAGAACATAACAGTTTCGTTTTTCTGCACTTGTTTACAAAGGATTTCAAAGCAAAAACCATCCTTATAGTTTACAAGATCCGAGCTTTCATACACATATGCTATAGAGATCTTGTTTGCACCATTGGAATTTGTTCATCTCTGTTGAACAATTGTTTTGTCGAGTTTTACGGTGAAGAAGCGGTGGACTCCGTGTTCTGAATCGTAGACGGTTGCCATAGCAGTATCAGTGGATACCCAGGAGCACGTGGACTCGTGTGTTGTGGACCTGGCGTGGAAGAATTTATGCGTTGCACTGTGGAGGAGCGGTTGAAGCATAGAAGAGCATCAAGACTTGCGGGGGATCGAGTCGTTGAGTAAGTCTACTATTTGTACTTTGTAAAACCGTTTGATATTGATTGTCTGGCTTGGGCTGTCCGAGGTTTTTTCCCTTACTGGTTTCCTTGTACATCGGCGTTGTGTGTTTTTGTGGGCTTGATTTACTTTATCCTGCTTAATTTCACCTAGATGCATGTTTAGGATTAAGAAGAAAAAATTGGTTTAATTAAAAGTGGTCACAAAATCGGTGAATATTAAAATTGGAAGAGTTGGATAAAAAAAAGAAAAATGCTCTCCCTTCTCTCTAAACACTCTCCCTCCCTTATCATTTACTACCCCCCACCTAAACACCTTCCCCACCTCCTCCCCCAGCCTCTAATTCCTCCATGTCCCGCCTCTCCCCGTCTAGGAAGGACCTTCCTTTCCATAAAACCATGACTTATACCTCCAATATCATGGCTGCACTGACTGCACCATTTGATATGGTGGCTCTTCCCAAGCCTGTTGGTAGTGCCTTGGTCACTACTCCTACTCTTCAACCAATGGTTATAACGGATGCTATAACCCTTCCCCTCCCTCTGGTACAAACGGAAGATACTCCTATCATCACTAAGGATGTTATGTCACCTTCTGATGATTTGGAAGAAGGGCAAGTCTTTGCCTCAGCTGGGAATTGTAGTATAGCCAACTACAACGTTAGTAGGTTGAAGGAGTTGAATGAGGAGAAGGATATCTACGGCAAATTCCTTCAAAGCAAAGGTTTCACCCATGATGATATCAACCACTTTCGGCGTCCCAATGGTGGTGCTAATGGTGATCTATGAAGCACCGACACTCTCCCGGAAGCCACGAGTCGGTTTTGACAAGAGTCCGACACGCGACACGCCGTGACACGCTCCGACACGTTGGAACATATTTGGACACGCTACCGACACGTTGCTGACACGCTGGGACACGTTCCCGATACGTTGGGACACGTAAAAAGGACACTTTTTTTTTTCTTATGCGATTATGATTCTGCCTTATTTATGATTTTTAATGTTAAAGTGCGTTTGAATTTTGTTTTATATGGTCCATTTTCTTAATTTCATGTTAAGAATGCTCTAATAATGTATTTTATGGAAAAAAAATCTATTTTATTTCATTAATATATATATTTAAATATATATTATATATTTTAACATATATTATATATTATACGTATCCTAGCGTGTCGTATCCTAGTTTTTGAAAAAATCACGTGTCGCGTGTCGAAACACGTATTACGTGTCGAGTCCGTGCTTCATAGATGGTGATGCAAAAACTCCGTCGAAAAACCATTTGGTGCACAGAGGTGTACAATCTTTTGTCACTTCTGGAAAGCATGGTATGTGCACGAATTTGCAGGGGGCTGACCTGACAAATAATGCTAGTATACCATACCCTAGTAGTACCAAGTCTGACAAGGTTGTTACCCCTTCTCAGAACTTCCCACAGGCAACCCTCCCACTTGCTGACCATGTGGGTCCCAACAAATCTTGGAAATCAATTGTGGCTGACAAGAAAGAGCCCAAGTTCAAATTGTCCTACCACCTGCCAACCTTCGTGGATGACAAAGTGCAAGTGAAACCCCCAACTGAGGTGGCCAAACTCGGCTACTCGCAGTGGGACAGCACTGCTGTGGGTATTTTTCTCGGAAGGAAGCTGCCATTTACCTTGGTTAATAGTATGGCACACAGGCTATGGGATAAGTGTGGCCTCTCTAAGGTCGTCTCAAATGATGGGGGATTCTTTCTCTTCAAATTTGAATAATTTAATGCTAGAGATGAGACTGTTGAAAATGGTCCTTGGCACGTTGTGGAGAATGCCATTATTTTGCAAAAATGGAAGCCTGACAGCAACTTCTCCAACAACTCCATTGACAAAGTGCCTATATGGGTGATGTTTCATAATATCCCCATACAATACTGGACTGCTGAAGGTCTTAGCTATGTGGCTAGTGCTATTGGGGTTCCCTCTATGCTGACACCTTTATTGAAGATATGAGGATAATCAACTATGCTAGAGTATGTGTGGAAATGCAGGCTCAAGCTAAATACCCTAGATCTATTGAACTAATTGTGGAGGATGGAACAAATGTTAATGTTAGAGTAGAATACCAAGCTATGCCCCCCTCTTGTAGCCACTGTGTTTGCTTTGCTCACTTTTCTACCAAATGCAATAAAAACAAACCTATAGAGGAGATTGGTACCCTTGTGATCACTCCTATAGAATCTGGTCCTAAGAATGTGGAGTGGGCGCCGGACAACAGCAAATCTAAGCCTCACACTCACCCCCCCCCCCCCCCCCCCCCCCGCCTCTCCCAAGGCCATAATACATACAGCTACTTCCTTGAACATGGCCATTATTGTAGATCTCCCTACCATTTGAACCCCCAACCAATTTGATCTTTTGGAATGTGAAAGTGATTCCACTCCTGCTCCATCGGGTATAGGCCTCTGAGTTAAAGTTGTTGATGAATTGATGGTCAAGCAATTGCATCCAATCAAGTCTACCCCTAGCAATGGGAAGGGCAAGAAGAAGTCATGAGTTAAAAGAAAATCTAGATGAACCCCATTGCTACATGGAATATTAGGGGGCTCAACTCCCCCCATAAACAAGTTGAGATTTGGAAGTTAATTTTAGATAATAATCTTGCTCTCATATGTATCCTTGAATCCAAAGTTCGAATCAATCATATGGCAGCTATCACCTCCAACTGCTTCTGGAATTAGGAGTCCATTCATAGCAATGGGGGAGTGGCCAGAGTCCTCATTGGTTGGGATCCCTAATATCTTCATAGTTGAGGAAATAGAAAAACATCCTCAGGTCATCTTCTATTGCATCAAGGCTGTGGGTTCTACCATATCCTTACTTGCAACCTTCATTTATGGCCACAACTTACCTGCTGATAGGATTCCCCTTTGAAATTTTTTGAGATCCAACCACACCCGGAACAAAGTCTTCGGTGTTTTCCGCACACCAAGTGTTTGGTAAAATTCCGAAGTGAGTTTTATGGTCTTGGTTGCTTAACATATGACTGTTTTAGCGCAATAGGTCCAACATATCCTCCAACTGTGGAATGAGAAATATGTATCTAACTGTGATGTTAATGATCGCACCGCTGTCAAAATACATTCTCCAACTGCCATCCTTCGTCGGTGTGAGAAGTGAAGGAACGACACTCGAGGACATGCTCTTCTTCAACAAGCTTCGGGCACAGAGGGTCGCTGCAACTCCTCATGCTCAGGTAGTGACATACGGTAATGTGGAAGATTGGGAGCCCCTGGTTTAAAATAAATCGTGTGATGGATGTTCCACAATGGTAACACTCCACCTTCGATGGTGTACATATGTCCTTAAAAGCCTCTAGGCAACTCTTATCGCAGGTGGAATATTTGCCTCGGGGGTGCTTAGCGTATTCACCAAGGTAGGCGCCGTAACTAGGGTCACAGTTGGTGGAAAAATGCCAGGAGATCGTGTTAGAAGAAACTTTACTCGAACGCCGTCATCCTTAAAGAGAATGTGTTCAGTCGGCCATCGTGCACGGTACCTCGATCATGTTGGAGATTTTTAAATAAGTGAGTAAGAGCTTTGGGAGTAAAAACTAAGCTTAAAAGCTTGTCCCACATTGGAAGTGTGTGGAGAAAGGTGGGAAGCTAACCCAATATAAAAGGGAGAGTGTCCCACATTGGAAAATGAGTAAAGCTAAGTGATACCCACTAAGCTATAAAAGGGTGGGCAACCTTTGAGTCCCACATTGGAAAAATATTAAGAAAGTGTGCACTTAATAAGTAGAAATGGAAGATGAAGAATTACTTCATCTAGCATTTAAGAGGCTATTCAAGAGACCACTTGCACGCACACGCGCGCGTGCGCGCGCGTGCGTGTGCGGGGCAGTGGGCTGTAGAGGCGCACTTTGCACTTCGCATGCCGCGTGGTTGCCGGGATTCGTCCAGGTCGGATCGCGGTAGCTCGGGCGCGGTCACTTTTTGGTTGGCCTGTGTAAAAACAGTACAAGTTTACTTACACCTGTTCGGAAATGGTTCATGGTTGTTAGTATTTAACAGTCACACCATTTCGGAAATGGCTCAAGACTGTTAAATTCAACAGTCATGACTCTTGAGACACAGCCTTTCATTTCTTATAAATAAAGGCTGCCAATTACGAAATTGCACACTATTAATTAATCCAGTGTTCAGATTGTCCAACCCCTGCAATTACTCACTTACAATTTTCAGGGGATACAAAATTATCTTATTCTATTTCGTGCACAAAAACAGAATAAGAACTTGATTGTCTGTTCTTCGCTGCTGCATCCGAGGGCTATCTTCAAACATACAATTTGCAGACAGTACATTTGCTTCATTGTATCTTGAGCACAGATTTGCAGTTTCCCGTTTGTATACTGAATTATCGTGTGGGGCAAATACAGTATTTAGGAAAGTGACATCACGCCTTGAAGTTTCAGAATTTATTTGAAGATTCAACAAAGTTGTATTAAGAAGTTTATTCGATTGTATTGAAGTTGACATTACTGTTATAATATAAGAGTTTCATTTCTGCCTTTGCATATTATTTTCCAACAATCTAAATACAGTATTTAGAAATGGCAAACTCTTCCAAATCACTTCGGCAAATAACAGAAGGCTTTGTCAAGTTGGACCATTTTGATATGGTGGTAATTTTCTGCGTTGGCAGAAAAAGGTTCACTTTCTTCTAAAACATTGAAGATTGTGTACGTCTTGTCACAATCGAAACCAAATGAAGAAGAAGATGAAACCGTGGAACAGACTTGGCAACGCATAAAATGGGAGACCGATGATTACTTGTGTCGTGGTCACATTCTCAATGCACTTGCTGACAATTTGTTTGACTTGTACCAAAATGTTGGGACTGCAAAAACTTTGTGGGAAACATTGGAGACCAAATATCTTACGGAAGATGCTACAAGTAAGAAGTTCCTTATCGGTCAGTTTTTAAACTTTAAAATGCATGATAATAGGCCTGTGCTAGAACAATTTCATGACATCCAACGCATATTAAATCACTGCAAACTGAAAAATTTAAATATGGATGATAATGTAATTGTTTCTGCCATAATTGAAAAACTTCCTCCTTCTTGGAAAGATTATAAGAAAGAACTCAAACACAAAAAGGCTGATCTTTCACTTGAAGAATTAGAGACTCATTTAAGAATTGAACAAGAGTCTCGAATTCTAGATGGTAAAGAGGAACTGGAAAATTCTGTTTCTAAGGTCCATGTGGTGGAGGAAGGAAAGGAGCAAAAATTTGGCAATCATGGAAAGAATAACAAGCGGAAGAATTTTTCAAACAATTCTAAAGCAAACAAAAAGAAGAAAGGAAATTGTTTTCATTGCAATAAACCAGGTCATTTCAAGAAGGATTGTCGTGAGTTCAAGAAACTAAAAGAAAAAGGAGGATCATCAGACACAAAGCAAAAATTTGATGCTATGATATTCGAGGCTAATATGCTTGGAGAAGATAACTCTTGGTGGATTGATTCTGGTGCCACAAGGCATATATGTAAGGACAAGAGCCTATTCTCTGCCGCCTATGAAATTGTGGAAGGAGATGTTCTCTATATGGGAAATTCTTCAACTGCTGCGGTTAAAGGCAAAGGGACAGTGGATCTCGAATTCACTTCCGGAAAATCCTTAGTCTCACCAATGTTTTTCATGTTCCTGATGTTAGGAAAAATTTAGTTTCTGGAAGTCTTCTTAACAAATTTGGCTTTAAGCTTGTATTTGAGTTAGACAAATTTATTCTGACTAAGAGTGGTACCTTTGTAGGCAAAGGCTATTTGTATGAGGGTATGTTTAAGCTCAATATCAATGAAAAAGATTCTTCTGCTTATATCGTTAATTGTCTTTCATTATGGCATAGTCGTTTAGGACATGTTAATACAAAGAAAATGCATTTCATGGTTAATTTAAATTTAATTCCTAAATATGAGAATGATATGAACGAAAAGTGTAAAATATGCATGCAAACAAAAATAACAAGATTGCCTTTTCCAAAAATAGAAAAAACTACATCTTTGTTGCAATTAGTACATAATGATGTTTGTGATTTGCATGGAACACCTACTAGAGGTGGTAGTAAATATTTTGCTACTTTTATCGACGACTTTTCAAAATATTGTTACGTATATCTTTTAAACTCTAAGGATGATGTGCTTAATAGATTTAAGACATATAAAAATGAAGTTGAAAATCAGTGTGATACTAAAATAAAATGTCTTAGATCTGATAGAGGTGGTGAATATTACTTTCCTCAATTTTGTGAAGATATGAGAATTACACATGAAGTTACTGCACCTTATACACCACAACAAAATGGAGTAGCAGAAAGAAAAAATAGGACACTAACTGAAATGGTTAACGTTATCCTTTCTTATTCTGGTTTAAGTAAAGGGTTTTGGGGAGAAGCACTTTTAACTGCGTGTCATATTCTGAATAGGATAGTTGTTAAAGATAATAAGAAAACTCCTTACGAATTATGGAAGAACTGAAAACCTAATATAGGTTATCTTAAAAGTTTGGGGTTGTAGAGCTATTGTAAGACTACCTGAAACTAAGAGAAAGAAATTAGGAAGCAAAGGCGTTAAGTGTATTTTCATAGGTTATGCACAACATAGTAAAGCCTATAGATTTTTGGTTAGTGAACCTAATGATTCTGTTGAGGTAAATACTATAATTGAATTTAGAGATGCAATTTTTTATGAACAAAGGTTTTCTTCTATTCCTAAAATAAATAATGAAAAAGAAGTAAACACTCCTTCACAATTACCTGATACTCCATCGGTAGAACAAGAAGTGATTAGAAAAAGTAAAAGACCTAGAAAAGAAAAAAGCTTTGGTCCCGACTTTGTAGTCTATCTTGTTGAAGGAACTAGAGACACACCTTGTAATCAATTTGCTTTGACTCTTAGTGTTGAAACAGACCCACAAACTTATAGTGAGGCAACTAAGTCTGTAGATTCAGCATTTTGGAAAGAAGCTATAAATGATGAAATGGATTCAATCATGGGAAATAAAACTTGAAAGTTAGTAGACTTACCTCCAGGATCTAAACCCATCAAGTGTAGATGGATTTTTAAAAAGAAAATGAAAATATATGGAACAATTGATAAATTCAAGGCTAGATTGGTTGCTAAAGGTTTTACACAAAAAGAAGGAATTGATTATTTTGATACCTATGCACCAGTTGCTAGAACTTCTACTATTAGAATTTTGATTGCCTTAGCATCTATATATAATTTTAAAATTCATCAAATGGATGTGAAAACCGCCTTTTTAAATGGTGACTTAGAAGAAGAAATTTACATGGAACAACCTGAAGGGTTTGTTATGCCTGGACAAGAACATAAAGTATGTAAATTAATTAAGTCCTTATATGGCCTAAAACAAGCACCTAAACAGTGGCATGAAAAATTTGATAAAGTCATTATTTCTTATGGTTTTAAAATTCATGAATCTGATAAGTTTGTTTATAGTAAATTTGCTAATGGTAAAGGTGTGATCATTTGTTTATATGTAGATGACATGTTAATACTTGGTACTGATTTAGAAAGCATTATTAATACAAAGATTTTTCTGTCTTCTAAATTTGATATGAAAGATATGTGTGTAGCTGATGTCATATTAGGAATGAGAATAATAAGGAAAGATAAAAATATAATTCTCACTCAATCTCATTATGTTGAGAAAATTTTAAAGAAATTTAATCAGTTTGATTGCACACCTGTTAGTACACCTTTTGAGCCACAACCACAGCTAAAGATGATCCCTAATACTAATAGAGCTATTTCACAATTGGAATATGCACGAGTAATTGGTAGTTTAATGTCTGCCATGACATGTACTCGACCTGATATTGCATATGCTGTTGGTAAATTAAGTAAATATACTCGTAATCCAAGTTTATTGCATTGGCATGCTGTCAATAGAATATTAAAATATTTAAAAGGAACTATGGACTATGGTATATACTATAGTGGATATCCTTCAGTATTAGAAGGTTTCTGTGATGCCAGTTGGATAACTGAGCGGGAAGATCAGTCCTCAACAAGTGGATGGATTTTCACTCTTGGTGGAGGAGTTGTTTCTTGGGGATCAAAGAAACAAACTTGTATAGCTGATTCTACTATGGCAGCTGAGTTTGTAGCATTAGCTGCAACTAGTAAAGAGGTAGAATGGTTAAGGAATTTATTAATTGGAATTCCAGTTTAGCCAAAACCAACTCAACTCAACTCAACAAAGCCTTTTTCCAATTATTTGGGGTCGGCTACATGAATCCTATTTTTCCATTCCATTCTGTCCAGTGCAATATCTTCGGTTAAACCACATGACATCATGTCCTTTTTTATAATATCCCACTAAGTCAATTTAGGCCTACCTCTACCCCTTGTATTACCATCAATACTAATTAAATCACTCTTCCTTACAGGAGCATCCATTGGTCTACGCTTGACGTGTCCAAACCATCTAAGTCGATTTTCTCTCAATTTATCTTCTATAGGAGCTACTTTTACCGTTTCACGAATTTGTTCATTTTTAATTTTATCCTTTCGAGTTTTACCACAAATCCATCTTAGCATTCGCATCTCCGCCACACTCATTTTCTGCACATTTTGTTTCTTGGTTGCCCAACACTCTGTCCCATATAACATGGCGGGTCTAATATTTATCTTTTAACTTCAAAGGTATACGCCTATCACACAAAACGCCGGTAGCACTTCTCCACTTAACCCAGCCTGCTCTAATCCTATGAGTAACATCATCACTAATATCTCCATCTTTTTGGATAATTGATCCTAAATAACGAAAATGATCGTTTCTAGGTATCTCTTGACCCTCCAATTTCACACCTCCTATTACTACTAAAATTGCACTCCACATATTCTGTTTTAGTTCTGCTTATTTTAAATCCTCTTGTTTCTAAAGTTTCTCTCCACAATTCCAACCTAGCATTAATCCCTGTCTTAGTCTCATCCACTAAAACAATATTATCTGCAAATAGCATACACCATGGCACCTCATCTTGTATTTGTCCAGTTAACTCATCCATAACAAGTGCAAAGAGATAAGGATTTAATGCTGAAACTTGGTGTAGACCTACCGTAATTGAAAGTTCACTACTTTCTCCGGCTGATGTTCTTACTGTAGTCATCGCACCATCATACATATCCTTGATCACATCAATATATCTGAGAGTCACTCCTTTTTTATGTAGAACCCACCATATTATATCTCTGGGTATCCTATCATACGCCTTCTCCAAATCTATAAAAATCATATGAAGATCCTTCTTTTTCTCCCTACCTCTCCATTAATCTCCTCAATAAATAGATTGCTTCCATTGTTGACCTCCCAGGCATAAACCCAAATTGATTCTCAGATACTGTTGTCTTTAATTTCAATCTATATTCAATCACTCTCTCCCAAAGTTTCATTGTATGACTCATTAACTTAATACCACGATAATTTGAACAACTTTGTATGTCCCCTTTATTTTTATAAATAGGTACTAAAATACTTTTTCTCCATTCATCGGGCATCCTATTAGTCATTAAAATTCTATTGAATAATTTTGTAAGCCATGATACTCCATCCTCCCCATAGCACTTCCATACCTCAATAGGGATACCATCTGGTCCTAAAGCCTTCCATGTTTTCATCTTTTTTAGAGCAATCCTGACCTCTATTGTCCTAATTCTGCAGAAAAATATATTTTCTCGAGTCTCCCTAAGTTCCTCTATATCTAACCTACTCCCATTATCTCCCAATGCCTCCAATATTTATACATTGTGATAGTGAGTCTACACTTCCAGAGCTTATAGTAAAGTGTACAATGGAAAATCTAAACATATTGGCCTGAGACATAGTTATGTCAGACAAATGATTACAGATAGTGTAATCACAGTGGATTATGTAAAATCAAGTCAAAATTTAGCTGATCCTTTTACAAAAGGTCTTGCAAGAGGACTGGTGTCTAAGACATCATTAGGGATGGGACTAAAGCCCATTAACAATAATCACTCTCGATGGAAACTCAACTTGAAACTTGATATATTCAAGTCTCAAGTTCAATGATTAAAGTACATCATACGACGTGATTGTAAGCACTACAAAATCAAACATCCCAAGGATAAGTGCTTAGAACATGTAATGAATAATGAAAGATGATGAGTTTAATCTTAATAGATTTATGGTGTTTTAGTTATATGGACACCTATGATAGTCTACCTATATGAGTGTGGAAGTGGTGCTGCTTCCTATGAGAACTGGGCTTGACTCTAAAGCACTCACAAAATCAAGGTACAGACACAAGGTCTAATACATGTGTCGGCTTATATGGATAATCAGTGACTAAAATATACGTGTGTAGACAAATCCGGCTGATCAATATGGATTGATAGTTCAAAGACAAGTCTACTATACTTTCATGGTTAGCCTTGACGAATCTTCACAGGGTATTGGTTCAAGTCGTGAGACACCAATACTTATACACAGTCTTACAGACAATCAAAGATTTACAAAACTTATTTGAAAATGGTGGAGGAATGTTGGAGATTTTTAAATAAGTGAGTAAGAGCTTTGGGAGTAAAAGCTAAGCTTAAAAGCTTGTCCCACATTGAAAGTGTGTGGAGAAAGGTGGGTAGCTAACCCAATATAAAAGGGAGAGTGTCCCACATTGAAAAATGAGTAAAGCTAAGTGATACCCACTAACCTATAAAAGAGTGGGCAACCTTTGAGTCCCACATTGGAAAAATATTAAGAAAGTGTGCACTTAATAAGTAGAAATAGAAGATGAAGAGTTACTTCATCTAGCATTTAAGAGGCTATTCAAGAGACCTCCAATACGGTGCGAAGCACCGTACGCACACGCACGCGCGCGTGTACGCGTGCGGGGCAGCGGGCTGTAGAGGCTTAGTGGCGCACTTTGCACTTTGCATGCAGCGTGTCCGCAGTGGTAGCGGGTTGCCGGGATTCATCCGGGTCGGATCGCGGTAGCTCGGACGCGATCACTTTTTGGTTGGCCCGTGTAAAAACAGTACAAGTTTACTTGCACCTGTTCGGAAATGGTTCATGGCTGTTAGTATTTAACAGTCACACCATTTCGGAAATGGCTCAAGAATGTTAAATTCAACAGTCATGACTCTTGAGACACAGCCTTTCATTTCCTATAAATAAAGGTTGTCAATTACGAAATTGAACACTATTAATTAATTCAGTTTTCAGATTACCCAACCCCTGCAATTACTCACTTACAATTTTCAGGAGATACAAAATTATCTTATTCTGTTTCGTGCACAAAAACAGAATAAGAACTTGATTGTCTGTTCTTCGCTGCTGCATCCGAGGGCTGCCTTCAAACATACAATTTGCAGACAGTACATTTGCTTCATTGTATCTTGAGTACAAATTTGCAGATTCCCGTTTGTATACCGAATTATCGTGTGAGGCAAATACTGTATTTAGGAAAGTGACATCACGCCTTGAAGTTTCAGAATTTATTTGAAGATTCAACAAAGTTGTATTCAGAAGTTTATTCGATTGTATTGAAGTTGACATTATTGTTATAATAGAAGAGTTTCATTTCTGCCTTTGCATACTATTTTCCAACAGATCACACTGTCAGGGACAATCCCTGAATGAAAAATTCCGTTGGCTCCTCCCTGCAACCCCAACCCAAAGTAACACTGGCAAAAGTCACAAGGTCGGGTCTTGGTAGGGGTCACCTCCTTCCTTTCATTCCAAAATAGCCTTAGGCACAAATCCTTTGAACCTTAATCTACCGAATAGGAGGTGGCAAATGGTCATGTGCACCACAGTGCAAAGAACAACACCAGAATCCAATCCAATCGAGAATGGGACATGGCACTGCTCGGTGGGACGAAGGTGTTTTCATAACTAAGCCACACCCAATACGACACGGGACTTGTAGTCTGGCTTCACTGGTACACAGAGCTTAGTTACCATCTCTGTCGAAGCAAGGTTCTCGCAGGAAGCTCCATCACCAAGACATACATTGCGTAATCGTCACCAAGACATACATTGTGAGTAAAATATACCGTGTTGAGATCTATCAGTGTCATCCTCGGATGGGGATGGGACTAAAAGAGTGCGGTAGTATATTAAATTAAAGTGGTGACTACTCAAGGTGAGGGTGTTTGGGAATGGGTTGAATTTAGGGTTTCGGTTTGGGGTTGAGAGGCTAGGCTCATAAGGTATCGAATCTGAATGTGGGAGTGGGTAGTCCGACGGCGGAGGAGAATGGAAGTGGAAAGTGAATGCAAGGTGTCAATGGGAACGGGTTCCAACCCAAGGTAGATGCTGGAAAAGTTTCAATAAAGGGGTGGGTTTTGGTGTTTTGGGGATTTCATTTCGGGTTGAAACCCTAGGTTGAAGGTTGGAAATGGGGAAAGAACATCAGGCAGGGGGGTTGGTGTAAAGGCTGATTAGGCAGAATCGGGCCTCCACTGGCCTGTCAGAGGTGGGGTGGGACGGGGAAATCAGCAGGGGTTTTGACGCAGTGACTGGTGGCCCTAGGTGGTGTGCTTGGAGCTGTCGCACCCCCCAAGAGGGTAGCTAGGCCCTCACCACCATTGTGGGACTTTTGGCTGAAGAAGGGTGGCCCACTAGGTGCTGTTCCAGTAGCTGCTGGTGCCGATTGGTGTAGGTGAGGGGGTAAGGTCAGATCTAGGTTGGGTCTCTAGGGTTGACCCAATCCTTGTCCCAATCCCTCCAACTCTACTCCATATTCAAACCCTAGAATGAAGAGAAGAGATGGTTCAAGAACGAATCATACTCTGAAACCAATTTGATGTAAAACAACGGAAGCAAATCACAACAACAACATAGAAATTAGGGTTGAAACTCTCTACCTTTCAGTCATACTCTCCAAAATGTAATAATGAAATCCAATGCTAAGAGCCCTTTACATACTAGGGGAGAATAAACACAAGTACAATAATACCCCTCACTAATAGAAATAACATAAAAGACGATAATGCCCCTGCATCACGTTAGTAACAGTCCCATCGTTTTGGGCAAGAAAGAAGTTCAGATGATCATTGAGTAAAAAAAACGGGGTAATTCTAAAATCCTCCTTGGTACAAGTTCTTCAGGACAAGTTCTTCTTCAGGACGAGTAACATCTAGGCACTTGAGGAGTGCTCCTCTCGAAGAACCACTGATTCACTACCCATCCTACACTGTGTATGTATTTGTATAGGCATGCTCTGCTTATTGACTAATGGACTGAAGTACTTTGCTTCAGCTGCTTAGTTGGGCTTGTACACTAATGCTTTTGAAGAATTTGAGACCATATCAATAATTTTCATGACTAGATGAATTATATAATTATTTTTTTATACTCATCTTAAAAATCTACAATAAGAAACTGTGTATACTGATATAAAATATTGCAAATACAATAATAAGTTACATAACCGTCCATGCCTTATTTTAAATGATGGAAAGATTCTGGTGCAAAAAATGTCCCAATTCATTCATATAAATTTGACAGGTAATACAAACACCATATCAGATGCATATGTGTTCGTCACTGAGGATGTGGAAGTCTGCCGATGTTCACTGCCAGCATATCAATTAGCATGATTTCTTAGTTTCTTTTAGCCATAAAATGAGAAAAAAAGGGGTCCATTCCAATTTCCAAGTTTGTAGCTTTGAAATTCCCTGAATTGGGGTTGACCAGCTGGAAATCTTTCCTTAGCATTGTAAAACAGGACATGGGTGTGCAAAGATCTTGAACCTTGGTATCCCGAGGATTGATAACATTGATTCACTATATAAAGTTAAACCATGACTATTTATTCGAAAAATATTTTTTTTTGGTCTTCCGTCCATATTATATCCAGCCTGAATATAAAGTTTTTCTTCCGAGTTTTTTCTTCTGATTTTATACGTTGTGTAGGATTGAAAATCTTGTAGTTCAGTAAATTATTACTATTATTTTTAACACTTTTTGTTTTGGAAATGGCCTTCTGTGATCACCGCAGTGCATACTGAATTGTAGATACTGCTGAACTAATTCTGCGAAAGGGCAGAGGAAAAAAAATGAAAATTGGATTGTTAATTTCCTTCCATGCAATCACCCCTCCCCGAAACAGTGGCATGTGTGTTTAGTAGGTGCATGCTCTTTGAGATAATTGTAAAATATTTTCTCTTAGGTGAAAAGTAAAATGCCGAAAAGTACTTTCTTCTCTATTTGATTCAAAATCATATAATCATAGGGTGTACACTTATTTAAAATATTTTACAAACAAAATTCTTTTCAACAATTTACCTTTCATCCAAATAAAAAATATTTCACCCCAAACCAAATGTGTATTTACAGTGTATACACAGTGATGATATTACTTTCCTTTCTGTTTAGGCAAATCAATTCAGACCACTGAAGATCTCAAATTTGCACCTGGCTCAGACTTGCTCACCACTGCGTATCCCAAAGGGATTGCAAAATCTGGTGGTGCATTGGTTTCAACTCCAACCACTATATATGAGGAGCCATCTAAAGAAAGTGAAGGTATCGTCTCCAATTTCTACATAATTTACATACCTTGTACCCATTTTACCATTTAGTTGTTAAACATTGGAGCATCCAATCCAAAAAAAATTGGCATTGTGTGGAGAGGCCCGATTTAATCTTCCCATGTGGAACTTTATATTCTCAGCATGCCCCTCACGTGTGGCGTGACTTGAGCCTAAGACGTGAATTTAGATTGGGTGACGTGGATCAATCGGGCCGTTGGGCCATGTATAGCCTAATGCCATGTATATTGGCGCATCCAACCCAAAACCAATTGGCATTGGGGTAGAGGGCCCCAGGATCTTATATATAGTGGTGCAAGACTTTAATCATCCCATGCGTGACTTTATATTCCCAACGCTAATGACTTCCAAATATGTTTCAAACAGACTTATAATTGCATCAATATTGAATATGTAAGAGTTTTTAGTGTCCTAAATTTGAATATGAAGAAGTATTTTCCACTGAAGGTTTATCAGCCATTGCTAAAATTAAGTGAACAGAAGTTCATTGAATATCTGGCATTGTCGGGGATTCTAATTCTGAAATGACCAACTTTTTCATCCAAGGCCTCGTTTTGTTCAAGGTGAAATATTTTTTAATAATTGAAAGAAAATCCCTTGAACTTTGTATATTTTTGCGATAACCCCCCTGAAACTACTTTTAATGCAAAAAAAAACCTGAACTACATATTTTGCTGAAAAGACCCCCCCTCTTGGACTTCAGTGACAACAAATCATGTCTTTTAGTTACACAGAAATTTTGCAACAATATGCATAGTTGAAGGAGTTTTTTGCCTCAAAAATAGTTCAGGGATTTCTTTACAAACATGAAAATTTGATTTTTTTTTTGCACTTTATCTTAATTTTTCAACTTGTTCTGGTGGAAAAATATATCACCAAGACCCAAACGGGACCTGCAAATCATCTCCGACAGCACCTCCTGACTTCTTCGTTCTGATTTTCAGATTCAAAGATGAGCAAGAACATGGCAAGTTACTTGCTGTGTAACAGGGTGAGAGTGTACAGCAGAATTCCAGATATGGAATTCCCCAAGGGCACTGTTCTTCTACCCATTCGCGAGGACAAGTGGGTTTTTGTGAGTTTGGAATTCCCCATCAAAATAGATACATAATCTTCTGTATCTGTTAGTATTTTTCTCATCTTTAGTCAGTTATATAACTGCAAACTTTCAGAGTCCCATTGAACCAAGATATTTACCATACTCAGTTTGTCATATGGGTAGTTTGAAGCTTTTATCTGATATAAGAAATAAGAAATAAAGTTTAGTTAATATGCAAAGGATTTGAAATTGACTTCTCCCTTTAATTTTCAAGTATTTTCTTCAATTTTTGCCTTTATAAAGCATTGCTGCTTTGGATGACTTCTAAGGAATAAATATGATCTTAATATGCATTAACACCACGAGCTTGACCCTATTACTTCTTCACAGTTATAACTTGTGACCATATTATATTAGACATCTGCCCCCGTCATCTGGCTTCCTGTGAAGATTATAAGTTTGTTATACTATTAATTTGTTGATTTATCCATCATCAATTCAACACTTCCATTTATTTATTCCCATATCATTAAATGCCTCTAATTTGATTGGTGAGTGAAGACCATTTGACATGTAGAGGAGCTTTATTACAGTTAAATATTGTATGCAACTTCCTTCAATTCTTACTAATCTATTCTCAGCGTTAAGAATTATGTCCGTAGCTAACATTTTTTTTTCCAAACCTGTTTCTGGATATGCCCAAAACTCTAAACCATATCCATTTTATTTTAGGGCAATTTACAATTAGGTCCCTTGGTAACAATTTTTAAACATTTATGGATAATTTACAATTAGGTCCACTTGTTATGTCACTAGCGTGGACTTCTACAAGAAGAGAATTTGTGGATCTAAGTGTTTAAAATTTGTCAAAATTCCTTTAGTATTTAAAATTTGTTTGTGAGGAATCTAAGAGTACTTTCCTCTTTATTTAATGGCCATAAGTTTATAAAGGGATCTTTTTCCTTTTTCATTTTGGAAGATTATCATATCAGTGCTGGAATGTGATATCAATATTCCTTTTTTAGTTAGCAAAGTTAGAGCTCAAATGTTAAGATTTTCTTTATTTCCAACATTTTCTTTCTTTGACAAAACTAAAGAAATGCTGCTTGCATTCAGTTATGGCTTATTTTGACTTTCCCTGCTATTATTAGTATGATATAAGACATCCTACCAAGCTAATCATGTGACTTGCTCCGTATTTTTTAACACCATTTCTATTTCCTTCCTTTTCAACGCACCTACACGCAATAAAAAAAACCTAAATTACCATAACCATACATTTATTGGAGGCCTTTGAATCCACGAATTCCTTTATTCATGTTTTATGCATGTCAAGATGACAATGTTCATTTTATCAAGTTACAATTCTCAGTTTTCAGATTTCTTCCGAGACGTAATCAAAATTTTAAAATACATGCTGACCACAAGAACCATCGAAACGCCCAAAACCAAGTTCATCACTTGCCTTGGCATCTTCAGCTTTGACGCCACCCCAGCGCTCGCCTGCCAATAATTTTTGGCACTATTGACATGATCAAGTGTGCGTTTTTCACTAGTATTTCTTGGCCTCTTTCCATCTTCATCTGCTCCATCACTGTTCTTCTCTTCGGAGACACTGTTTTTATGAGCCTTCTCTCTATTCGCGGACTTCTTCTCTAGGATATTTTGGTAATCTGTGTACTCAATACTCTTTCCTTTTGTGTTTTCGGGTTTATCCTTATCAGGATCATTTATAGAACTTGCAGATGCATTAGTCTTCTCATTTATGTGATCAGCTGGACCAGTTGTTGAACTAGTTTGTTCTTGAGGCTTTGGAGGTTCAGTAATGGTTGGCTTTCCTTCATCTTGTTCCTCTGCCGGAATGATGAGTTTTGGTTGAATAATGTAAAGCGTGCCGGCATCAAATCTTGCGGTTATTTTGTTTTGGTCGCAGCTTGTCGAAACAGGAAATTCCTTTCGAAAGCGGCTCCATATATTATCTTCAATTTGGCGTTCTCCACTGATAATCAGGTTTCTCGTATTTAGTTGAACCCTAAGTTGCTCCTTTCTAAATCCTGTAAAAGTTAGTTAAGATTGTCATTTATTTATGTGTGTTTATATATATGTAATATTGACAACAATAATCATATGAAGCAGTTGATTGATAAGTATTTTACAACCTTAAGCACAGTTCAGACTAATATACATACACCGGAATTCTATGTGCGGACTCACAAAAACGGATTTGGGGACATACTGGATTTGTCTCGGTCAATAACATTTGTCATGGCTTTTGACTGAGACAAATCCTGTCCGTTTTTCAGTCCGCTTTTCCCAGTCCGTTTTAGAGGATTCATATATATATATATATATATTCATGAAGAATTTATGAAACTTATTGAAGTCCCTGTGTTCTACATTTCAAAGATGAAGGAGAGCCCCTTATAATCGAAAAAGTATAAAGGGGTCTATTGCAATTTCCTCCTTTATGCATTTTTTGGATTCCGAGTAAGATCAGGATAGTATGGAACCATTTTTTTCTAACTTAATAATGATGTGATTGGCTATATGAAGTATAAAGTAACTGTTTTATACATTACTTAATTTAATCCTAGCTCTTAAATTGAAATCAGTAGCATTTTCAAGGACGTACAAGTGCCGGATTATAATAGGAAAAAATAATATCTCATATAAAGCATGAGAGGAGAACATATTTCATGTGTGATCCACATAAGGTATGGATCTCGTTGTTGCATAGCTTAGGTCAGAGCGAGGTGCCATTGGGCGTTCAATAGGCAATCTCACGATCTGGCATTATGGCAGTCCACTCTCATTGAAGATAGAATGAGGCCATACCCCGAGCTATCGGACACGAAAACTCATTTTTGCTCCTGCATAGCTACTATCGGGGCGGGGGTCCACTTTTCGAGTCGTTCTTAAGAGCGGAGGCAACAAAGAGAGGGGTAGGTGTCACCTAGGCTCGAGACATGACACCTATCATGCTTTCCTCCCTCCCCCACTCAAGAATTCAAAGGTGACTTCTCTCCTAACTAGCTTGCTAGTCAAGAAGCTGCTCTGACCTCCTTGCATGTAACTCCCGAGCTGGCGATTAATCAACAATTCAAAGTGTTTTTCTTACTCCTTCTTGATAAATCAACGTTTATATATAGATGCAAGATGATTTATTGGTGGAGTAAGAAGCCCCTTTATATCTCTTCATCGACAAATAATTCTCGATGTGAATACAAAGAGACAAATGGCTTATCTTTGAATAGGAAAAAGAATGGATCTGAAGGGTCCCAAATGAATTGACTTGTTCGAAAATGGCATTATTCTTTGAAATATCTATCTCGTGTTTAGTACTGCATGGTCATGGTTCCACACTGCAAGAAAGACCATTATACTCGATAGTAGGCTCAATACAAATAATTTATGAAGCTTCAACATCTCCTGACCAACATTATTTAAAAAAAAAGAATAGCCTATTCCTCTATATCTCATATGGGTTTCATACTTATAGGAATTGGTTCTATAAGTGATACGTCAATGGAGCACTTTTACAAATATTCTTTTATGATATTGGTGTTGCAATTTTCTTTCTTGGCAAGAACGAGTTATAATAGAATACGACTTGTTTATCTCGACAAAATGGACATAATAGCTATCCCAATGTAAAAAATATTCACTATGAAAGGATAATTTGTATTCATCAGTACCTTTATTCTTGGCTCTTAATCGTTAAAATCTATATCTATAACTATTGAACCAACCGCTCATTTGTCAGGGAAAAAAAGACAATCTAGAGGTGAGGACAAAGTATTTTATGAATTTTCTGTCACTAAGAGTAACACCTCGAACATATATATGCTTAATTTAAGCAAATATAAAGAAAAATATGGAAGAATTGAAGGAAAAAATGGTACAAGTAACTATACTTTTTTCGTATATTTTTAAAGCTTGACAAATATGTTGTATTTACATATAACATTTCCTAATAGGTTCTATCAAAACATTTTTTTTTCTATTTATATATGTAGAGAATATTCACTACATGTTTACAAATAAAAGTTACTGGAATTTTTTTTATGTGACCTGATGGACCAATAAAAAATCATAGGACCTATTGAATTGTATGGTGAACGGGATTAATTGGTAAAAAACTCTATTTTTTTTAACTTGAGCTCAAATTATTTGTGATGAATTCCGAGCAAAGCGTAAATTATCTTGACGGGTATGTAATTACTAATAATAATCAAATGTTAAACTAACAACCAACACTGAGGAAAATATTAAGGGGTTCACCAGGTAGATAGAGGAGAAGAGTGTCGCAATCTTGCTCCGGCACCCATTCAAATGCTGGTTCGATTTCTTTGTACACACGAGTGGGTGCAGCTCTCAGCTTTGCATCCATCTTAGATATTTCCCACCCCCTACTTTTGTAGTTTAGTTTTAATTAACTGTGCTGAATGAGATAAAAAGGCTAGGTCCTAGTTGAATTTATATACATATTTATGGGTGAATTACGAGAATTGCAAGGTCCCGAAAACTTGCGTGTTTTCTTCCAGATTAGATATACCTTTTTTCGGTTTTTCTTTGTGTTTGGCCCTTTCGGTTTCTTTGGGCCTTCAAATATGCTTTTTCCTTCTTGTTAATTTTCATTTCCCTTTGGGAGAATGATCAAAGGCTTTGCTGTTTGAGTTGGTCACTTCCTGCAATGTCAAAGTGGAAGGTTCTTTGTTTATATTCTACTCTTTCTCCTATTTGTCTTTCCTTATCTACTCGAGTTATTACCAAGCTAGCTCGCCATCAGTAAATGATTTTCAAGAAGACTAGTTCTAGGTCCGTCTTCCATTTGGGACAAAAACATAATTTGATGACTCAGTGCTGAGGTTGTTCACTTTCATGGGTTGGCCATTTAAGTGGTCAGCGCATCACATCAACCCCATGCAGGGGTGTTAATTATTTCCGATCCAAATTTTTTCGGACTTTGACATCATTTTAAGTTTTTCTGTCCGAATTTTTTTATGATTTTCGATTTTTTCAAAAAAAATTGGAATAAAATAGGAAATCAAATATAAATCCTGAATTTTGTAAGGACATATTTTTATAAGTCCGTTATCAATTTGTTATGTCATATATGCTATACTGCCGAAGAGCAATCTACATCAAGACGGCTCCGAATTAATCAAGTTCTTCATCAAAAAGACTCCGCGAAGTTTACTTTGGTAAGGTTTTGTTTTAAATACCTTAACTTTTCACTTAGAGCTTTTGGGATATTTTTACAAAATTTTTTCTAAGTGTTGGAGCGGACTTTTTCGTCAAATTTGAGAATGTGTAAGTTTTTCTAAGTGTTGGAGCGTACCTCGATTTTGACGCCCAGGTCGTTCAAACGAGATAGCCATCTCGTTCGAGCCATACGGATGTCGCAAGATGTTGTTTGAACGACATCTGTAAGTCGTTCGCATGAGAGTGTTATCTCGTTCGAACGAGCACATTTTTCAAGGCAGCGCAATTTTATATAAATACTCATTAAATGGTTTCGTTTTCATTAAGAAGTCCCAGCGTTTTATAGAACAAAAAAACTACGAAAGCAGAATTCTTTTGGCTTCTTTCTTTTAGGGTTTAATCCCTTTTTGTTTACAATTCACAAAAATCCCAATATGCTTTAGTGAGTTGTTTTGGTGTTCAAGAACACGCCATTGTTGTTGTTCAACTTTGTGGGGAGAACTCTACAACTGGAGAGCTACGTGCTATTGTGGAAAGAGTCCTTATAAAGTTCACACTTGTGGAGAAGCCGTTTTCTTCTTCATTGCTGACCATCTAGAGTTCTTGCGAGAGATTCCAGCTGATGTTATTTCTAGCCGTTGCTTTGGAGGTTTGACGAAGACACCGTGCTTATCAGGTTGTATGTAAGTCAATGGTTTTGTGAATTCTTCAAAGTTCTAGAAATAAAAAGGTTTTGCCCTTCGGGGATTTTTCCTTAATATTTGTGTCACATGCTTTATCTATTTATGGGTTGACACACGCACACACATAGATGCATGTTTAGGGGCTGAATTAATTTGATTTATATAGAGTCCAATTAAATAAGGTTTAATTGAAAACTTGCGAATTAATTCAAATCGATATCACACACCGCGTTTACATGGTTTTACAAATTTTCAGAATAATAATATTTTTATTTATTTTAATATTTTTTTACTTGTCATTTTTACTACCCTTGTTTATATATAAAGTTTATTCGTTAGTTTCAAGACACTCCATGTAAAACAATCCTAACCATTAAGGTATAATATTACTAACAAACAATAACTTTTTACCTTGATCCAAACGCTAATTAATAATATGTGACCGAGAGCATTCTTGCAATTGAGCTTTTACTGGCTAGTGTATAACTCAAACATAAAATACTTAAATCCACGTAAACCTTTAGAACAACTATTTATTTAAAGCCCATTGCAGAAGCTAACTTTGTACACGTATGTAAATTGTCCACACTTAGTTATATAAATGCTTTATGCAAGATTGGTAGTTTGTTGGATTATAACCTACTCGAATCATCCCGGTTTAAAACTTCTGCCACACTTTAATTATTGAAATTTTTTGTATCACTAAGGTCAAACTGCGGTTCATACACAAAGACTCGGTGCCATTTCAAACTAAGATGATCTCTAAATAACTCAAAATAAACAATATAATGTTGGAAATTTAATAGCCTCGGAAAATATTTTTTCGAATTTTTGGAATTATGAATTCGAATTTTTCGAAAATTTTTCGAATAATAAAATTTTCAAATATTTCGAATCAAACGAATTGGGAAAAAAAGGTTTTTCAATTTTTTACTGATTTGGAAAAGATTTCAAAGTTTTGAAAATTTTGATTTTTTTTTAGAACACCCCTATTCCGATCCAATCTGGTCGAAACACACCCCTAACCCCATGTCAACCGAGTTTCATTTTTGCGTCTTAAATAGGAGTTGGCTCGGGATGATTGTTTCAAGAAGATTAATTCTAGACCGACGCATTGGTTGGTATTTGTGTCACGACCCCAACCCAATAGTAGTAGGGAATGAGTGTCTTGACATGCCATCAAGGCATTCAATGTTATGGACTTAAAATATTTCTTAAAATAAATGCAACGGAAATACATTCACATGGTCATGAATCGTAAACTATTGAAAAAATGGAATTACGTCATCAGAGCTTTCTAAAAGGGAACTTCGTATATATTAAAGTATGAACGGATTACAACTTATGCCAAAATTAAAAACTTATTACTAAAGAGCCAAACATGCTCTATCTCCTAAAAACAAACGTTATATTTAAAAGTATAACAAAAGAGCTCTTTAAGCTAGATCTTCAACATAGTCCTTTTGCACTCCATCCTCTAGTCTAATTATTTCCTGAAAAATTGTTATTTATACAACATAAGATTTAATCTCCCGACATTCCAAGGTTTTCAGAATATAGATACCTATTCAAGTCAAAAGAGAAGGCATATACATATATGGATAGGAACTTGCAGTATATAGATATATATTTTGAAATGATAGTATATATATCACAATTGGATAGCTCAGAATAAGAAGAATGCAACAATTCAAATGTGATATCTTTTTCTTTCAATCATATCATTTTAATGGCCAAGTACACTCTAATACCGTATTCTTCTACCGTATTATACCCCGGTAGTTGAGGGTCAATCGAACTAGTTCGTCACAACGCCTTATTTAGGGCACACCAACGACAACCCAGCTGGGAAGGTCAGTCAGTAAAGAGGTCCCTTAGGCCGAATCTTATTTTCAATATTCAATCTCATTTTCAATACTCATTTCAATCAGTATGTCTATATGGAGAGATATAAACATATCACAAATGAATCTATCATCGGTATCAGATGCATTTTGAGAATAAAAGCATTTCACAAAATACATAGTTTGCATAATATCATATAATTTAAATGTGCAAGAAATGACATAGAGTACTCACCTAAAATAGAGGCTCGAAAATATAGATATTGAGTCTTGGATCACACGTTAATCTAATAAATACAATAAAGGTTTAATTATGTATTCTAAATAAAGTCCAATTCTAAATATTGTGTTTTAATCCTAAAATATCTTGCAGAAAAAGGTTACTAAAACCATTTTCTCAATTTTTAATATTCATTCATCGCATTTAAAGAATTTCAATTCATAGTTCTTCCTAATTAGTCGGTTCCCAGTAGAGATGGAGGGTCACAGGGGCACCACTTAAATACCATCTCATCTAGACAGAACATTTCCGGATTTATTCCAGTAGAGATGGAGGGTCCCAGGGGCACCACTTAAATACCATCTCAACTAGACAGAATTTCACCGGGACTGACTTTGGAATTACTTAAATGAGATTCCATAATACGAGCAATTGCTTACAAAAATTATTTTAAAAAGCGTATATATATATTTTTCAAACAAGTTGACATATTTTGAAAATAAAATCAATTTAGATTGTTTCCAAATTTTAAGTTTTGATTAGTAAAGTCTTTAGTGTATTTTACCAGCATAACTACTAAGTAAAGCTATAAAATACGAAATTAAAACTACAAAAATGAATTATAACATTTAAATAAAATCATACCTACGAAATGAATTCTTTCTTCGAAATTATAGAACTCCTTCTTAAGATATTTCCCAAGCTTTCTATCACTCTTTCTTACTATAATTCTTAAGGAATTGGTGTGAGTTTCAAATGAACCCTAAGGCCCTATTTATAGGTTTCCAAAAGTATTATGGCGTTGACATGTGTCTAGATGACCAAGCATTACGGTGGCAAGTCATCGTTTGGGTGTCGCATTCCGGGGTAGTCTTGCAGTCTTAACATCACCAAATGATGGCAAGTGTTTTAGCTTTCTCTCTGAAGACGACACTTGTAAGGTGGAGGTGACCAGCACGTGGTGGAAAGGTGATAAGGGTATAAGCGTCATTTCACACATGAAGGGTATTTTGGTAATTTCACACTATATATTTTCAATATTTCTTAGAGGTCCTTGAAAATATTTTATTTACAAAATGGCCCTTTTTATATTTTTATTTTAGTCCCTAAAGTTTCATAAAATTATATTTTCTACCCTAAAACTTATTATATACCTTAAGATATGTCATAAGACATTGATTTCATCATATTTACGATTGATTCTTCATATT
Organism: Sambucus nigra; assembly: GCA_949130495.1. NCBI lineage: Eukaryota > Viridiplantae > Streptophyta > Magnoliopsida > Dipsacales > Adoxaceae > Sambucus > Sambucus nigra. The sequence continues at coordinate 110,725,769 of OX422217.1, forward strand.
TAAAAATGGGGTTTGTTATATTGATAGCTAATAACATCACATATCTAATAATACAATATTTATAAGATAGTAAGTAACACATGAGTGTAAAAAAAACAAACTATATACGTATGAGTACATAAAAGTGGGGTCATTACATCCTACCCTCCTTATAAAAAGTTTGGTCCCCAAACTTGACTCATATTAATTTACAAACAAGTATGGATATCTCTCCTTTATTTCATCTTCCCGCTCCCACGTTGCTTCTTCAACTGAATGATTTCGCCATAATACTTTGACTAGTGGAATTATTTTGGTCCGTAATATTTGATCTTTATGGTCCAAAATTTCTACCGGATGCTCAATGTATGACAAGTCTTCTCTAACTTGAAGAGGTTCGTGACTTAAGATATGTGTTGGATCTGGGACATATTTCTTTACCATTGATACGTGAAACACATTATGTACACTAGAGAGTTCAGGTGGTAAGGCTATTCTATACGCAACAGCTCCTATCTTTTCAAGGATTTCAAAAGGTCCTATGTATCTTGGGCTCAACTTCCCTTTCTTCTCGAATCGTATTACTCCCTTTGAAGGCGATACTCGTAAGAACACATAATCTCCTTTTTGAAATTCTAATTGTCGGTGTCGATTGTCAAAATAACTCTTTTGACGGCTTTGAGCAATTCGAAGTCGGTCTTGTATCAATTTCACTTTCTCTGTTGTGATCTGAATCACTTTTGGTCCCAACAATTTTCTTTCTCCAACTTCTACCCAACATGCGGGAGAACGATACCTTCTACCGTATAGTGCTTCATATAGAGCCATTTGAATAGTTGCTTGATGACTATTATTATAGGCAAACTCCACTAATGGTAAATGATCATCCCAATTCCCCTTCAAATCAAGTACACAGGCCCTAAGCATATCCTCTAATGTTTGAATGGTTCTCTCAGATTGTCCATCTGTTTGAGGATGAAAAGCGGTGCTGAAATTCAATTTTGTTCCCATGGCTGCTTGTAGGCTTTTCCAAAAGCGAGAAACGAATCTAGGGTCACGATCAGAAATAATTAAAATTGGGGTTCCATGAAGCCTAATAATTTCCCGCATATACAACTTGGCTAACTTTTCTAATGAATGGGTAATTTTAATGGCAAGAAAATGAGCAGATTTAGTTAACCTATTAATAATTACCCAAATCATTACCATTTGAACTCCTTGGTAAACCTGTCACAAAATCCATGGTAATATGTTCCCATTTCCATTCAGGGATAGGTAGAGGTTGTAATAATCCTGATGGTTTCTGATGTTCAGCTTTTACTTGTTGACAAACCAAACAGTGAGATACAAATTTCGCTATCTCCCTTTTCATATTATTCCACCAAAACACTTCTCGAAGATCTCTATACATCTTGGTATTTTCAGGATGAAATGTAAATCTCGAGCAATGAGTTTCCTCCAAAATTTGCCTCTTTAGTTGGGCATCACGTGGAACACACACTCTATTTCCAAACCTCAATATATCATCCCGTATCGCAAATTCAAATCTCTTCCCTTCAATAATCTCTTCTCTGATCTTCTTCAGTTGTGGGTCATTTACTTGTGCAATTTTGATCCTTTCCATCAACGTGGGTTATACTTGTAAGGTTGCGATTATTCCTCCTTTTCTATAAATACGTACATCTATTTCCATACTTCTCAAATCCGCTAACAAAGGTTCCTGATTTGTAATGAGACATGCTAAATTTGTTGTAGACTTCCTACTTAAAGCATCTGCTACTACATTTGCTTTCCCTGGGTGATAATGAATATTTAAATCATAATCCTTCATCAATTCTAACCACCTCCTTTGTCTCATGTTCAATTCTTTCTGAGTAAATATATATTTCAAACTCTTATGATCGGTATAAATCTCACAAGTCTCACCATATAAGTAGTGTCTCCAAATCTTAAGAGCAAAAGTTATAGCAGCTAATTCTAAGTCATGGGTTGGATAATTCTGTTCATGTGGTTTTAATTGTCTCGAGGCATAAGCTACTACTTTTCCATTTTGCATTAGCACACATCCCAAACCATTTTTCGAAGCATCACTGTAAATCACCAATCCTCCTGTCCCTGAAGGAATAGTTAAAATTGGGGAAGTTACTAATCGATTCTTAAGTTCTTGAAAACTATTCTCAACTTCCTCAGACCATTCATATTTTACCTTCTTTTGTGTTAACCTGGATAGTGGTTTGACAATGCTAGAAAATCCTTCAACAAATCTTCGATAATAACCTGTTAATCCAAGGAAACTACGGAGCTCTGTTACATTAGTTGGTCTAGGCCAATCTAGTATAGCCTCGATCTTTTGAGGGTCAACCGACAGTCCCTCTTTGGAAATGACATGTCCTAGAAAAGAAACGCTAGGCAACCAAAACTCACACTTCTTTAATTTTGCATATAATTTCTCCTTCCTAAGGATTTGTAATACTATCTCTAAATGCTTTTCGTGTTCTTCAATACTCTTGGAATAAATAAGGATGTCATCAATGAAAACAACCACACATTGATCCAAATATTTCCTAAACACTCTATTCATCATATCCATAAAAACGGCTGGTGCATTAGTAAGTCCAAATGGCATCACAAGAAATTCATAGTGACCATATCTAGTACGAAAAGCTGATTTCGAAATATCATCTTCCTTAATCTTCAATTGGTGATATCCTGACCTAAGGTCAATGTTAGAAAATACTTGCGCACCTTGTAGTTGGTCAAACAAATCATCTATGCGAGGTAAGGGGTATTTATTCTTAATGGTTACCTTGTTCAGTTCACGATAATCTATACATAACCTCATCGTCCCATCCTTCTTTTTAACAAATAACACCAGAGCACCCCAAGGGGATATACTTGGTCTAATAAAACCCTTGTCTAACAGATCTTGTAATTGAACTTTTAATTCCCTTAATTCTAAAGGTGCCATGCGATAAGGTGATTTTGAGATTGGTATGGATCCAGGAAGAAGGTCAATCGTAAACTCTATTTCTCTACTAGGAGGTAAACTGGGTAAATCATCCGGAAAAACATATGGAAAATGTTTTGCTATAGGGATCTCTTCTAAACTAGGATCCTTCATTTTCAAATCAATAACACTTGCAAGAAATCCTTGACATCCTTTCTTAAGAAAACTATAGGCTTGCATTGCAGAGACAATACACATGGGAGATAGGACGCCAGTTCCTTCAAAACTGAATTTTGGTTGGTTAGGAATTTGGAAAGTAACTCTCTTCTCAAAACAATCTACATTAGCATGATATGATGCTAACCAATCCATCCCCAAAATGACTTCGAAATCTCTTATGTCTAAAACTATCAAATCGATAAATAGTTTATGACTACTGACATCTATAGGGCAAGATTTATATACTAATGTATCCGTCAATAAATCACCAGAAGGAGTAGAAACGTGTATGCTATGATTCAAGGGTTCGTGAATATTAGGAAATCGATTAACGAAACGTAAAGACACAAAGGAATGGGTAGAACCAGGATCTATTAAAACTTGAAAAGGCTGTGCACATATAGAAAGTATACCTGACACTACTGCATTAGAAGCCTTTGCATCAGAAAGATTAGAAATTCTACCTTGTCTGCCATGATCTTTATTGTCATTGAAAGTCTTCGTTGGCACCTTCCCTTTGTTAGGGCAATCTCTCATTTTATGTCCCTTTTGGCCACACCCAAAGCAATTTCATGTTTCCAGGTAACATGGTTGCCCTTTATGAATATTACCACATCGTTGGCATCTATCAACATTAAAGGGTTTATTCACAAAAGGTCGCCCTGTATTGGGTATAGTCCTAAAGGGTTTATTATTGGGGTTCCTTCCTCTTTGTTCCCCAAACTTCCTCTTCCCTTCTCTAATCTGATTATATTCTTCACTGTCCTTCTCAGCTATCGTTGCTCTAGTCACCACGTCAGTATATGATGTCAACTTCAAGATGGAAATTCGACTACGAATGTTCAACCTTAACCCACGTTCAAACTTCTTGGCCTTTAAAGTATCGGTTATCACAACATGAGGTGCAAAACGGGATAACTCGGTAAACTTCGCCTCGTATTGACTAACCATCATATTTCCTTGAACTAAACTCATGAAGTCGACTGCTTTTTGGTCTTGTACCGTTTCAGGAAAGTATTTCTCGTAGAATATCACTAGGAAATCATTCCAACCTATGGTATTATTCCTTTCCTCGTATATTCTCTTAGTCATTCTCCACCAATGTTCAGCTTCATCTTCTAACATGTTTCATCAGTACACTTAAGAACATCGAGTATCTTTTCTATTTGCATCACCCAACTTTCTGCTTCAGTGGGGTTAGGAGTACCTTTAAAAGATGGAGGAATCAACTTCTTGAACTGTTCAATAGTACATTTACTTCGTTCAGGATTCCTTGGTACTCCATTATTTACCTGATGCTCCACAATCTTTGCTAGACTTTCGATCGCCTTGTATGCACCTTCCAGTCCTTCAATACTCGAATCACTAGTTCCCATAGATGATCTTCTCTTGGTCATTTTCTACAGTCATGGCAAAATGTAAGATCTACTATACTATATCAAGATTGAAAATTAAAATACCAGTTATAAATAATATAACACATAGGGAGGGTTAACACATAAATCAGATATTTAATACTATCTCCTAAGGATTGAAACACGAAATCTATAACGTTCAAAACCTATGTTCAGTAGTCTACGGGTTCATAACCTATGCTCTGATACCACCTCTGTCACGACCCCAACCCAATAGTAGTAGGGAATGAGTGTCTTGACATGCCATCAAGGCATTCAATGTTATGGACTTAAAATATTTCTTAAAATAAATGCAACGGAAATACATTCACATGGTCATGAATCGTAAACTATTAAAAAAATGGAATTACGTCATCAGAGCTTTCTAAAAGGGAACTTCGTATATATTAAAGTATGAACGGATTACAACTTATGCCAAAATTAAAAACTTATTACTAAAGAGCCAAACATGCTCTATCTCCTAAAAACAAACGTTATATTTAAAAGTATAACAAAAGAGCTCTTTAAGCTAGATATTCAACATAGTCCTTCTACACTCCATCCTCCAGTCTAATTATTTCCTGAAAAATCGTTATTTATACAACGTCAGCTAAAAGCTGAATAAGATTTAATCTCCCGACATTCCAAGGTTTTCAGAATATAGATACCTATTCAAGTCAAAAGAGAAGGCATATACATATATGGATAGGAACTTGCAGTATCTATATATATTTTGAAATGATAGTATATATATCACAATTGGATAGCTCAGAATAAGAAGAATGCAACAATTCAAATGTGATATCTTTTTCTTTCAATCATATCATTTTAATGGCCAAGTACACTCTAATACCGTATTCTTCTACCGTATTATACCCCGGTAGTTGAGGGTCAATCGTACTAGTTCGTCACAACGCCTTATTTAGGGCACACCAGCGATAACCCAGCTGGGAAGGTCAGTCAGTAAAGAGGTTCCTTAGGCCGAATCTTATTTTCAATATTCAATCTCATTTTCAATACTCATTTCAATCAGTATGTCTATATGGAGAGATATAAGCATATCACAAATGAATCTATCATCGGTATCAGATGCATTTTGAGAATAAAAGCATTTCACAAAATACATAGTTTGCATAATATCATATAATTTAAATGTGCAAGAAATGACATAGAGTACTCACATAAAATAGAGGCTCGAAAATATAGATATTGAGTCTTGGATCACACGTTAATCTAATAAATACAATAAAGGTTTAATTATGTATTCTAAATAAAGCCCAATTCTAAATATTGTGTTTTAATCCAAAATATCTTGTTGAAAAAGGTTACTAAAACCATTTTCTCAATTTTTAATATTCATTCATCGCATTTAAAGAATTTCAATTCATAGTTCTTCCTAATCATTCGGTTCCCAGTAGAGATGGAGGGTCACAGGGGCACCACTTAAATACCATCTCATCTAGACAGAACATTTTCGGATTTATTCCCAGTAGAGATGGAGGGTCACAGGGGCACCACTTAAATACCATCTCAACTAGACAGAATTTCACCGGGACTGGCTTTGGAATTACTTAAATGAGATTCCATAATACGAGCAATTGCTTACAAAAATTATTTTAAAAAGCGTAAATATATATATTTTTCAAACAAGTTGACATATTTTGAAAATAAAATCAATTTAGATTGTTTCCAAATTTTAAGTTTTGATTAGTAAAGTCTTTAGTGTATTTTACCAGCATAACTACTAAGTAAAGCTATAAAATACGAAATTAAAACTCTCAAAATGAATTTTAACATTTAAATAAAATCATACCTACGAAATGAATTCTTTCTTCGAAATTATAGAACTCATTCTTAAGATATTTCCCAAGCTTTCTATCACTCTTTCTTACTATAATTCTCAAGGAATTGGTGTGAGATTCAAATGAACCCTAAGGCCCTATTTCTAGGTTTCCAAAAGTATTACGGTGTTGACATGTGTCTAGATGACCAAGCATTACGGTGGCAAGTCATCGTTTGGGTGTCGCATTCCGGGGTGATCTTGCAGTCTTAACATCACCAAATGATGACAAGTGTTTTAGCTTTCTCTCTGAAGACGACACGTGTAAGGTGGAGGTGACCAGCATGTGGTGGAAAGGTGATAAGGGTATAAGGGTCATTTCACACATGAAGGGTATTTTGGTAATTTCACACTATATATTTTCAATATTTCTTAGAGGTCCTTGAAAATATTTTATTTACAAAATGACCCTTTTTATATTTTTATTTTAGTCCCTAAAGTTTCATAAAATTATATTTTCTACCCCAAAACTTATTATATACCTTAAGATATGTCATAAGACTTCGATTTCATCCTATTTACGATTGATTCTTCATATTTAAAAATGGGGTTTGTTATATTGATTGCCAATAACAGCACATATCTAATAATACAGTATTTATGAGATAGTAAGTAACACATGAGCGTAAAAAAAACAAACTATATACATATGAGCACATAAAAGTGGGGTCATTACAATTTGACTCTACTCATTATTATTCAAATCACTAACTAATGACATTATAAGCACACGTGTTTATTAAAATATGTATGAATCATGTATCGATCTAGAATTACCTTTTCAAGACTGGTTATCTCCACTCATGTTATTCGCCCAATGGTTGAAAATGTAAAATCTGAAACTGTATCACACCCTCTCCTCTTTTAAGAATACACTTAATCAATAGTCATGAGGAAGACTTGTTCACTACCATAAAAATTAGTTGGTTGTAAGTACAAAAATTGGATTATTAATTTGGTACCAATGAACTATGTTTTATAAGCCAAATGATAGAGGTATATTGAATTATATCAGTTTTAAAAGTTTAATTTGATGCAAGACAAAAAAGACTATTGGAAAATTTTCAAAATAAATCAGTTTTGATCTTAAACTAGATTTTGTGAAAATTTATATAGCTTTTCAAGTGGTGATTTATGGCGAAAACTGGAAAGCATGTCCGGTATGAAAAGATGCAAAGCTTTTTAAACTCTAGACGACAAAAATATCCATCTAGAGCTCTATTTTATTAGGAAAAAAAATAAAAGAATTTAGCCTTAACCACTTTTAAATCAACTCCAAATGGTCTAAACGAGCCTTGGACCATCTCTGAGCCATGGAACAAAATAACATCATAACGTTATTTTTCTCCATTTATTATATTGGGCTCCAGAGGATTGTGCAAACTTTTAAAGTTGTTCCAAATAGACAAAATCAGGAGCACTCGTTTCGGACAAACACATATATGTTTGGTATGGCAATCGCAGCGGGAAAGGCACGCACGACAGTTGAAATACCGCGGGAAGCCAACCATTTTTTTTTCTATTTTTTTTCAAGTTCAATTAAATTCTAGTTTTTTTTATTAAATTCAGGTAAATTCTGAAAATGAAACAAAGAAATAATAGTAAATGAAACATACACATATGCATCAAAATCAAAATATTTACAAGAAAACATATAAAACAATTATCCGGACACAGCTTTTAAAGGAAAAATGATAAAAACAAACTAGGGTGGCTACCATGGCGTGGTCAACGCCGTCTTAACATGGACTCCGACTCCGACTCATCGTGGATGTCTTCCTTCGCATTGAACATCTATTCGAAGATGTCACGCTCCATTTGGATCGCATAATGATCGATATGCATGACAAAAGATTTTACATAATCTGCCTTAGCGAGCCTTACGCCTGCCGTAGATGGTGGTGTCGATCTTGCGTTAGGATGTACAATGCATCTCTCAAGCTATAATTTACTAAGATATATTCACAGTCTCCTCTAAAATTCATCCTACATTAACAAAATACGTTGATAAATATCAACATAGTATTATATTAGAAATGTAATTTGATACCTAGGGTAACCTCTAGGGGATATTGGGTCAATGACAATTAATTGTTTCTCATATGCATGCTCACAACACGTGCCCTCCATGGACGAGGGTTAGAATGACATGGATCTGGTACGGTTGAAGGGTTACCCTCCCAAGGCATGGTGAAGCTCCCAAACATACGAGATTTGTAGCTTTGGCCTTATGGCATTAGTACAGATGACATCGACACACATTTCATCGACATTAGTCGTTCTGTACACCAACGATACCAACAACCTTCGCATGTACTCCCTCCACCATGTGTTGTAGTCCAACTACATATCCGTAAAAGAGGACAGTAGGCCATATGTTGGGGGCTCGATGGTATATAATATGTTTTGGTTGCACGTGTTAGCATGCCACGTCGCTCGATGGGGAGAACAGGAATGCTATAAATCCAACGTGCTTTCGTTGACAACGATCCCCTAAACACTAGACGTGGATACCATCCCCAACAGATAAAATAGCTCTCTGGAATGTAATGATTTGAAATTGAACAACATCGTCGCTCTTTAAATGTTGGATCCCGAACCATGGTCTCCTCACCACTGCTATGGATCCCCACACCTCTAGTTTGTTATGAGCTATAAGGAGGTTATGATGAACCTCACATGTAGTTGGAAGCCTATTCTTTAACTATATCAAAGAATATGAGGGAATACATCGTCATTTGCATGCCCCTCACGCGACAAAGGATGCATGTTGTAATACCCAATATTTTTAAGAGAATTTATAATTAATTAATTGAGAATAACTTTAATCAATTAAATACCAACTGGGACTAATCATATATTTGAAATTTAGAATTTAAAATATGCAGCAAGAAAGACTGCATATGGATGAAATGGTGTAATATCTTTAAGATGAAAAAAGGGAGTATTTGGACCCTAGATATACTAGCTGATTGTTCTTGGAGTTGGAGGAAGATGATGCAACTCGGAGATCGTATTAGACCTTTCATCAAATGCAAAGTGGGCAATGGTATGGATTCTTTCTTTTGGCATGACAATTGGCACCCTTTAGGTCCCTTGCACCCCCGCTATGGTGATAGAGTCATTTACGATGCAGCAAGCAACCACAAGGCTATGATTGCTAACTTCATCCATGAGAATAGATGGATATGGCCGGCTATTATCACGCGGGAGCTATTAGAATTAAGAAATGTTGTTTTGCCAAACATTAGGCAAGACATGAATGATGAAGTTACGTGGATCCCCAACCAGGGTGGATTCACTATTAGTTCGGCGTACAATGAGATTAACCCTACTCACACCCCTGTGGTGTGGCACAAGTTGGTGTGGGACAAGGTCAATATTCCGAAGTGTGCCTTTATCCTTGCCTGATATGTAGGGATGCCATTCCTACTAAGGACAAGCTTTCTAACTGGGGCATTGTGGAAGATAACTTATGCTGCAGTTGCAATAATGGGGTTGAGTCCATGTGTTCAATGAATGCCACGTTGCTAAGGAGGTGTGGAAGGAGGTGAGATTCAGAAATTTGGAGTACTTCATTGCCATGGGATGATGAGGTGCATTTTGATACTACTAATTATGGGGGTTCAAATTTTTAAAATCAGATTAGGAAAATATAGTTCTCCATTACCGTTTATTTCCTTTGGTTGGAAAGAAACGACAAACACTTCAGGGGCACATCCAAGAGTACCAATGTCATGGTCAAGGAGATTGAGGTTATGATCAAAGCTAGAGTCCTGATTTGGAAGAAAGGGAGAAGGAGTTACAACAACTGGATGGGTTGTTTGAATTGGGGTATCCCGGAGAGCGCCATCCAGTAGGTGTTTAGCATTGGGCCTGGGGGGGGGGGTATGCCCCTAAGGGTCTCTTACCTGTAATTATTTTGTTGTTTTAATATACATAACTTTTCCCACAAAAAAATCTTCAATCCAAGTTTATTAAACCCTAAACAATCATCTATGTGAATAAATCAAACATGCAATCACAGATCAAGGGACAATCAAATCCAAGAAAAATCCCCAAAGGGAAAAACCTCTATTTCACTATTAAATGTAAATCGTAACTTGCAATTACATAGAGAAATCTACAATGAATTTCCCACAGAAAATCTACATAGATCGCAGCCTAGAACCAGTAAAGATTCCCTTAAGAACCTCAAGAACCGTAGCTCCTCCTTCAACAGTGAATACCCTCAAGTATCCCCAATGATCGCAGTCGTCAACAATAGCTCCTGCAAGAAATACCAATCCAGTAGTAGATAAACCTTATCTACAAGAGAAACTTCGGCAAAGATTTGTTTTGGGTTCCAAAATGATTCACAAATGTATATGGGATTTAAGGCACAACAAGATACTCAAAATCTTCCTTTATTTCATTTTTGGGAAAAATAACGTCGAGAACCTCGTCAAAGTAGGCCTCGATTACATTGTGGTCAAAACAAGGAGGAACAACAAAAGAAGAAAAAATGGGATGAACATCTGGGTTGGGTTTCATTTCAGCAAGTGGAACTGGCACAACATTCCAATTGAGGAGAGATGCATCAGTAGTCTTGATCAGGATTGATAGATCCAATGATGTAGCATCTGAATGAATCATGCAGAGTGTCAGACCCAGTGTTTTCAAATTAAATAAATCCTCGGAGTCACTTCCCTTGGAATCTTCATCTTAATAAGAGGTTGCACATGATGCTGAGAACTTTCGGCCCATAAATAGTTGTTTGGAAGAAGATCTCCAATCTTGGCTTCATCTTCTTGTCCACATGATCATACTACGGTTCGAGAAAGCCACAAAAGGGGAAATATTCACCCTCTTTGACAAATCTTTCGTTCAAATAATCCGTTGAGACAATCTTGGTACTTTCTAGCCTCCTCTTTAACTAAGGTTGGCAGAGCATTCTAAGTTCCTCTGATGAGGGTTGATAACCTAGTATTCCCTGTTGTCATCTTCCCAACCCTAGTTCGGGCATGAAGTGCATATTCTTGAACATCTGTATCACATTGACATTGCCGTAAGGGTTGTGTTTTGGACAGACTCTATCTCTGAAATCATCCCCTGCTGAAAGCGGAAGTGGTTCGACTCGAAAGCGTAACTAGAGCATATCATTTTCCCTATGTTGAATCTCTAATACCGAATTACTGGTGCTTGCATTCTCTGTGTTATCATTGTTTCCCAAGATGGTGATGATCTACCCATTCGCGCAGAACTTCAGTTTTTGATGGAGAGAGTAAGATACCCCCTCGATACTGTGGAGCCATGGTCATTCGAGCAATAGGTTGAAACAAGCCAATATGTCGATGACTTGGAATTCAGTAAAGGTATTTATAGGGCCAGCCCCTATTGTAAGCTTTATGGATCCCTTCACTTCCCGAAGAGTATTGTCATAAGCGCGCACCTCAGCAAAAGTTGGAGCAAGGTGGCTTACTTTCAATCCCAAGCAGTTGTTCTTAATGGGAAAACATTAAGTGTTGATCCATTGTCGATAAGCGAAAGTGGGACGGTCTGTCCCATGACCTCGCCAGAGATATTGGGAGCATATTTGTGATTTGGACCAAACTTGGGGATTTCTTCCTTGGAGAAGGAGAGCATCCTAGTAAAGGTTAGAGATCCAACTAGATTCATTGCTTCTTCTGGCGTGATGGAAGGAGGGACTGTGGGCCCGGTAAGCAGTTTAATCAAGGCATTTCGGTGCATTTGGGAAGACATAAAGAGTCCCCACAGAGTGATGTTAGCCAGAGTTTTCTTCAACTGATCGAGGATCTTGCTTTCCTTGAGGGTCAATTCCAGCATAATGAGTTTCTCAACACCTTTTTCGTTATCCATCGTTGCTGATTGAGGGTTCAAAATCTGGTAATGCCTCCCAGATCTAGTCATATGGTTCAGAGAAGAGGGGAAAAATAGAAACCCTATTTTTTCATCTATCTCAAGTTATCGGTCACACTGTTGATCTCTCCTAGCATATCCTCAAACGATATCATTCCACATATACCACATGTCCTCAAACGATATCATTCCACTACTGGACTAGTCTTTTTTAGGCTTTTCTCTTCATCTGAACTATCGAATTCATCCCCCCATTTGGTGGAAATGACGTCATCCTTCCACGAGAAGTCAGTGCATTCTAAAACCTCAATGACCTATTTGTATAGATCCTGCCACTTAATGGGGAGATGTATAAGTGAAGGGACCAAATGCCCTTGTAGTCTCAAAGCATTAAGTAGCTCAGATATACTGCATATTTTATCGGTTTGTCGGAATAAGTCTGCCATAATTTGGTTGGCATCATCTAAGCATACATCACCGGCAGGTACCACCCAAATATCTGACACTCGAGCCCACTTTTGGGTTCCATGAATAGTGCACTAAACTTTTAGTAGTCAATGGTCATTTCTGAGGGCAATTTCAGCCCAAATTCTAGGAGCTGGTTCAGTACCGTTGGTAATTCCATATCTTTTCCTCCGGAATGAGTATGAATGGTAATACATGATTTCGGAAAAATAGGTAGGATGTAAGAGAAAGTACGGGCAAACTTTGAGGGGTTTACGCGAATATACGGGTATGATGGGTGATTTACTGTGTACAATCTAGGTAAATGGGTCAAATTTTGGGTCTTGTTCTAGGATGATAGCATTTGCATGATTTCGGAGTGGATTGTGAGTAGTGTTCAACTTAGGATTGGCTGGTGGGGTGATGGTACCCTGGTCAATCAAACCTTGGATTATATTCCGAAAATGGTAGCATTGATTTGTGGTATGGTTGGCATTATGGTGAAAATCGCAATGGGCATCGGGTTTAAAATTTTTGGGAAGTGGGTTTAGTAATGGACGAGGGTCCTAATGTAATTCAAGGAGGTGAATACATGGAAGATGAATGTGAGGCAGATCATACACATGGGAGTGGAGTTAAATTTTCACAAGACCCTTTGTCACTTTCTAGTGGTCCAATTACAAGACTTAGAGCCAAACATTATAAGGAAGCACTTGTTGGGCTAATCCAAGAGAATTGGAGTGAATCTGAAAAGATGAAGACCAAGATGGGCCCAAATGATAATCAAGACTTAGTCCATGTCAATATAGCAATTTTGGGATCTAATTAGCATGCAAAAACGTAACCATCATGTTCACACCATAAATGATCATGAATTTATCTATTTTTAAGGTTAATAAATGGGGGGATGAATCTAGTCATGGCTGGTTATCTTTAAATACACTGAACTTTGTCATTTAGTCATATTTTGTTATTTTCCAAATCCAAGTGGCCTAAAAAGTGTGGGAGCTTGTTTACTTTGACAATTGTGTTGTTTAAATGCTATATTTATTTCATTTCCTATTCTTGGAGGGTTATTCCAAGTATAAATCATGGGAGCTATGAATTTTGTAAGCATTTTTTGACATAAACTAATATTATTGTGAGGTATTTTGTTCCTCTTGGTTCTTTAGAAAACTTTTTGAACTTATCAAGTTAATCTTGTGGCGTCTTATTACCTTGATTCGTAAGAGATTCTTGGGTTTCTTGTTGTGGCGTTTTAATTCTTCGTAGTCTTGGTTCTTATCTTGCTAGGTAACGGGTCAAGGCTCAACAAACATTGTTTATACAATCTTAGGGTTCTTTAACCATCATTGTTATTGGGTTTCATCACAATTATTGGTGGGGTTAATATCAGGTCCAATGGTTTAATAAGATTTCGGCTCAAAATGGCTTAGTAGACTTCGAAGAAGGGAGAGTGAAGCTTGGTGTATTCCTTTCTAACTGCGTTAGGGCGACTTTCTTGGTGACCACAAAGTGGCAGGCTGAGAAATGTTATTGATGCTCGAAATTGTGGTATTGCCAGGCTTCTCATACTTTCTGGGAGTGAAAGGTCCGGATACTTTCCTTGGCTCAACTTTTGTCTTGGCAATACTTTCTTCAATCTCCACTCGTGCTTTCTAGAGGGTTAAAAAATGGGGGTAATACTGTCCTCCCGTTGTCGCTCGGACATGGGGTAAGAAGTTCTTTTTCACAATACCGCTAATAGGCCCAAGCCTTTCAATTTCTATAACTTCTGGATGGGCCATGCTGATTTCCAGGACGTTCTGGCTGAGTCTTGGCATGGGGATGATGTGGGTAACCCCATGGTGAGATTGAGTAAGAAGATGCGTAGACTGAAGATTAACCTCAAAGATTTTAATAAGAAGTTTTATAGCTAGATTTCTAGGAGGGTGGAGGAGGCTAAGAGGTTGTTGATGATGTGCAAACCAGACTGGACAATGATGGGAGCAACTTAAGCTTTCAATTGGAGGAGAGAGATAAGTTGACGGCTTACCTTGAGCTCAGGAGCGTTGAAGAGTCTTACTACAAGCAGCGTTCTAGAGCCAAATTGCTCCAGTTGGGTGATGGGAATAACTCCTTTTTCCATAAGAGGGCTAATCAAGCTACAGCCAGGAGGAAGATTATTAGCATTGAGGATGAGAATGGGGCACGGGTCCGCTCTCAGGGGGTGGCTACTACGGCAGTGGGTTTCTTTCGCAACCTTCTGGGCAATAGTAGCACATGTGCAGACCAGCTCCCATCTTGGATGTGAACGTGGTGAAAAGAGTTAGTGATGTGGCCGCAGTGACTATGTGTGCTCCCATTGATGATGATGAGATAAAGGGGGCAATGTTCACTATTGGGTAAGAGAAAGCCCCTGGTCCTGACGGGTTCAATACGTTCTTTTTCAAGCAGAACTGGGAGGTAGTGGGGAGCGACGTCACTGAGGCGATTAAGTTCTTCTTCAGGTGTAGCTATCTGCCTAAACAGTGGAATTGTACTGCCATGGCTCTTATCCCTAAGGTTACCACCCCTATCGGTATCAATGATTTTAGACCCATCTCTTGTTGCAATACCATTTATAAGTGCATCTCGAAGATTCTTGCTAACAAGATTAAACCTATTCTCCCCCACGTGATCAGCCCGAGTCAGCCCGCTTTTGTTGAAGGGAGGTCTATTTCTGATAACATCCTGCTTCTCTAGGAGGTTATGAGGAATTACCACAGGGGGCTTAGCCCGCCTAGATGCACTTTGAAGATTGATTTGCTGAAAGCTTATGACATGGTGGATTGGGGTTTTCTTTTCACCTTGTTGACTCATCTGGGCTTCCCTGCCATTTTCATTGGGTGGATTAGAGAATGTTCACTAACACCAGGTTCTCTATCAGTCTGAATGGGCACCTGCATCGCTTCTTCGAGGGAAGGAGAGGGTTGAGGCAATGTGACCCCCTTTCTCCCTATCTTTTCCTCCTAGTGATGGGTTCTTTCTCGTGCATCTTGGACAAAGCTTGCTCCGACCCCATGTTTACTTTTCACCCTAGATACAAGGAAGTGGGGCTTAACCACTTATGTTTTGCGGACGATGTGATTATTCTGTGTGTGGGGGACATTCCCTCCTGTACCATTGTGAAGAAGGCGGTTGATGATTTCTGTAGCATTGCGGTCCTCACGCCCAACCTGAGGAAGAGTTTCCTCTACTACACAGGCTTGGAGGAGGATCGAATCGTGCAGATCGGGGATATTCTTGGTTTTGGTCACATGAACCCCCCTTTCTTGTACCTCGGGGTTCCTCTCATCACCACTAGACTGAGGAAGGAGGATTGTAGTAGGCTGATCGATAGGATTACTGGGAGGATTAAATGCTGGACCAACAAGCTTCTTAGCTACGCCGGTAGATTACATCTTATTAAGTCTGTTTTGTTCAGGATCCAGGGATATTAGTCTAGTCTGTTCATTTTGCCCAAGGGTGTTATTCTTAAGATTGAGCAGCTGGTGAGGGATTTCCTTTGGACGGGTTCCGATCTTAAACATTCGGGGGCTAAGGTGGCATGGAATGGTCTTTGTATTAGCCGTGAGAGCGGCGACCTGGGTATCAAAAGCATTGAGAGGTGGAATGTGGCTACGATCATGAAAATGCTTTGGAATCATAGTAGCAAGAAGGACTGCTTGTATAAGTTGAAGAGAAGAAGTTTGTGTGCTATTAATTTAGCCAGTGACTCATCATGGAGCTGGAGGAAGATGATGCAGTTGAGACATCGGATTAGGCCTCTCATCAGATGGATTATCTGTAATGGCCGGGATACCTTTTTCTGGTACGATAATTGGCATCCACTTGGGCCTCTTCACCCTTTGTTTGGGGATCGAGTTATCTATGACGCTGCTAGTAACCATAAGGCTATGGTTGCTGAATACATTGTTGAGAATAGGTGGAGATGGCCACCGGTGGTTACTTGGGAGCTCTTGGATATTAGGAATGCGGATTCCCCCGGCATTAGTCATGACACTGTTGATGAGGTGGTCTGGATTCCCAACCAGATGGGTTTTTCTTTCAGATCAGCCTATGAGGAGATGACGCCCACCCGGCCACCTATTCCCTGGTATAAAATTGTGTGGAACAAGGTTAATATTCCTAAATGTGCTTTTGTCCTTTGGATGATATGTAGGGATTCTATTCACACTAAGGACAAACTCTTTAGCTGGGGCATCTCAGAGGACAATTTGTGATGTAGCTTCTCCAATGGGGTCGAGTCCATCTCACACGTTTTCAATGAGTGTCCAGTTGCGAAGTAGGTGTGGGAGGAGGTTAGGACCAGGAATACAGAGAGGCTTTGGATTGGGATGGAGAGATGGCTCATGCTATTTCATGATTTAGTGGAACTAGCTTGTATAATCGTATTAGGAATATTTCGTTCTCTTCTATTGTGTATTGCCTTTGGATGGAGCGTAACGCTAGACATTTTAAGCGGGTGGCCAAGAGCAAGGATGTCATTGTCAGAGATATCGAAGTTATGATTAGAGCGAGAGTCGCGAAGTGGATAGGGGGATGAGGAGATTTGAGAATTGGATGGCTTGCATGAATTGGGGTATCCCGGAGAGTGCTAATGATTAGGGGACTGCGGGGTTTGGGGCTTCTTACCCATGTTTCGGTTGGTTTTTTATTTTGCTCCCCTTTGGGGTATACCCCTAGGGTAGGTTCGGGGTTTCATCCCTATGTGTACTTGTTGTAGTTTCAGTTGTTGATATATACATAATTTTTCCCCAAAAAAAAAAGTTATGAAAACCCAATTCTTACTTTAAACCAATTTTATCTTGATTAATCCTAAACATGCATCTAGTGATTAAAGCAAGTAAAGTAAAGAATACTCACAACGCCAGATGTACGAGGAAAAAACCCAAAACGGGAAAACAACCTCGGACGGCCCAAGCCATACAATCACTATGAACAAAGGTTTTACAAAGACAGATTAGCCTTACTCAATGACTCGATCCCCATGGGTCTTGACACTCCTTCTGATCTTTTACCGTTCTTCAATAGTGCCCACGCAAAAATTCCATCTTCCACGATACCTATCCACAACACACGCATCCACGTATGTCTCGATGTCCACCGAATGGCTTTCATTCGTTTACGATGTCGAACAAGAAGTCCTTCTCTTTTCTTCACCGCAAAACCCTTATGTTCAATGGTAGAACAAACCTTCTTGGTGCAGCAAGATTACATAAACATATAAGAATGATAACTCGTATCTTTACAAACTTTAAGGATGTGTTTAAGCTTTGTAAACCTTAGAAAACATGTGCAAAACTCGTACTGGATGGTACACTATTTTTCCAGAATGCACACCTACGAAACTCTGATGAAAATACGCTTTAAATAAAATTTCAACGCCACCTCGAAAATCATGTCGTTCGAACGACAAGTCCACGTCGTTCGCGTGACATACCCATCTCGTTTGAACGAGACTGGTTGTCGTTTGAATGAGCCCGCGTGTCAGTTTGACTTTTTGATTAAAACGACTCTTCCAAAAGAGATCCAAATAAGTCAAACTCCTTTTCGAGCTTATCAGAATAAAACGTAGTGTAAACCATTTAAAACACTATAAAACATTTTAAAACATTTTTCTTTATAAAAATTACATCCTAATCTTTTATAAAAATAATTTCGAGCACCATTAATTATACGCATTCATGCCTGGGTGATCTCGGAATGCAATTAACTTGAAGACGAATAAACTTGCACCAATTAAACTTCGGCATGATTATTTCTTTGAAGCTTTGCCGCAACGTCTTCAATTTCTTTAATACATCATAGACCAAGTGGGAACATTACAAAATAAAAATCTCCCTATGACATATTACAAACACAGTTTTGTTCACGAAATTAAGTCAAAACAATACAGGGACTCAATTGGAAATTGATGTCCTTACAAATCTCCCCCTTTGACTATTTCGGGACAAAACTAAACCAGTGAAATTCCTAAGTCGGGCCATCAAGACTTATGACGCCTAAATCCCATCCCATAAACCCAAAAGAAAAAATTACAGGACACGGACTAGTATATGTAGCACCGACAAGCATGAAATGTCTGAATGTGATGTATACTTGAAATCTCGAATCGCTGAAGCATACCTCCGCACATGAAACAGACAAAAAAATTCCAAGGGAAGTATGGAGGAACAAATGAAACCAATATATATATATCCAAATGATACCAAACAACAATAGATACCAATATTAATAAACTCTGAAAAATGATTTGTTAAACAATTTGAGCAACAAAATGTTACGAATGTGTACTACCAATTTGAAAAATATGCAATCAAAAACCTGCTCAAATCTCCCCCTACATCACATACATCTTTCCCCCTTTTTGTCTCGAATAGACAATCCGGTGAAAAGACAAACCAATGAAAGTATCTAGCATGAGATTATACCAATTTGAAATCAATTTAAAATCGATACATAATCATGAAACAACCACCTAAATATGATCAATAGATGACAAATCAGTAGCTAGTAAACCAAGAAATCACACAAAAAATATAGCAAACTAATCAGGTGTGATAAACGGACTATATGCAAAAATCCAATTTAGAACCAATAAAACCTGCATATAAACCAATCAGTCCAGAAAAACTTCCAACAATACCAAAAAATATACCAATTTTAACCAGAGGACTGCAAACCAATCAGAAGCCAAAATTAAGGCTGTCGTTCGAACGAGCCAGGGATGTCGCTCGAACGAAATACAAATGTCGTTCGCGTGACATGAGATGTCGTTTGAACGACTTCTCGTGACTTGCCAAAATTTCACATTTTCCCAGAAATATGTTATATTTTCGCCCAGTGAAAAAATTTCTAGAAAAAAACCAGTGAAAGGCCCTGACAGCCGCAAAAACAATGTTAAGACAGTAAGCTTTTAACATAAAATGCAAAAACTCATAAAACCTAACAATGCGAGTTACATGCAAACATATTATCGATGTGCTCCAATATGGACATGGAAGGAATAGGCGTGAAACTACAACAAATGAGTCACAATTCCAACACATCGAAAAGATCAAGAAGCTCTAATTGATAGCGATAAATCATCAAACTTTATCATGGCCATATGACATTTAAAATATGAGCTTAATGAACTAAACATACTACATGCACACAAATCCAGAATTTTGACGTTTCTACAGACAATAGTGTCAAATTACAATGTTTCAACATTAGGATTAGTTTTGCAAACCCGTTTAAAATTTTTAATCCGTCCAAACTCCCTCAATAATATCATATTTTTTTTTGTAATAAACTAAACTAATTTGACCCTTTGCTAATCATATTGAATTTTCTTTTGGGCTCTTTTAAACGGTGGCTTTCACGACGAGCTAATTTTGAACTCTCGCAACCCTTTCTTGTGAATCACTCATTATTTTTAAATTCAAATCCTCACGGCAAACGGTTCTTACATGCACACTTCTCCTTAAGTCTACTTATGCATAGATGACAAGATTGAGATAAGAATGCCTCACCAAATTCAAATATGCAAAAGAAATCAAACATCCATATAAACTCGTGCATGTGTGCAATGTTGACATATATACAAAGTCGAATCAAAATGCATATCAACTTCGAAACAACCCCATATAAACAATGGTTAAGATCATTCTAAGCATCGATAATAATGACCAAATGTCCTAGCCACATGGATAATGAAACAATGGGGGGGGGGGGGGGGGGACCAAGCACACCAATATGCCACATCAAACATGTAAACTCAAAAACAAAAATCGAAAATCTTTTTGGCTTTTCATATTTTGACTCAAATAAAAGCAAAATCTTTTTGGTTTTTGAAAAGTTTTCTAAAAAAAAAACAAAATCTTTTTGTATTTTTTAGTAGGACTCAAACAAATGAAAACTATAATACAAAATGATACATATGTCATAATACTAGCAATGAATATATCATGAAGCAAACTAGTATATGGCAAACATGGCAACACTATCATTCTTTAGATTTAGCATGGGAAGAATCAAGTGCACCCAAACGAAAATCATGAAGTTTTATTCCTAAAGCCACTAAATCCGATTTCCTAACCCAAGTAGGTGTAAAACGACGCATGGGGGTTTTGGGAACCGGGGCAACTTTATTCCTAAACTTCCTAGGAGCTTGTCTAAGGTCATAACAATAACGCCTAAGGTTTTCCTACCACAAAACGAGCAAGTGCAGCGGTGGTGGGAATGATTACCTATATGTGGACCTTTTCTAACCTTCCTAGTGTTTCTCACACGTGCGGGGGGAATGGGAACAACTCTCTCATCAAAACATATACCTCCCCTATCTCCCTTAATTTGGATGGTGCCTAAGATCTTATCTAACTTCTCCGACCTAGCCTCCAAATCAAACTTGACTCTAGACGAGTCTCTCAATCTCTCCTCCAACTCATGAATCCTAGACTCAAGCAAATGCCTAGACTCCTCAAACTCTAAAATCTCCTTTTTCAAGGACTCCATCAAAACACAAAGATTATCTCTCTCTTTCTCCACAAACTCTAGTTTCTTCCTAAACTTCTTCTCTCATGCCCTAAGGTCCTCAATCAAACTATCATTATTTTCTATGGCACGCTCATTCAACTTCGCTTTCAATTTTGAGTTAGCCTTTTTCACCTTCACCGTTTCGGCATACAACTCATTAAACACATTTTGCAATTATTTCACATCTACCTCCTCCTCGTCACTCTCGTCACCCTCACTAACATGGGTTTAACTCAAAACCTCCTCGGAAGTGTCATGTACATAAGAATCATCATCGCTCACATGACATGCCATAAACGCAATGAAGTTACGATCAATGGGGGGACTCTTTCCCTCTTTCGGATCACTATCACTTAAGGTGGCAGTATAGACAATGGGTTGCTTGCCCTCTTTCTTAAGTGTAGTGGGACACTCCTTAACTTTGTGATCGTATCCCTCACAACCAAAACACTTATCTGACTCTTCTCTCTTAGGCTTCTCAAACTTATCCTTAGAGGTGGGATCAACTCTTTTGTTCTTGAATTTTTCAAATTTCTTGGCATCTTTCGATTGCTTTTGAAACTTAATAAATTTTTTAAATTTCTTTGCCAAAAAAGCTACATCCTCAAAATCGGAATCGGAATCAGAATCCGAAACTTTGATTTCCTCCTTCCGGGTTTTCAAAGAAATACCCTTTTCTTTCTTAGGCACTTGCTTGGATGTAATCATGTCGATTTCATAGGTTTGTAAGTCACCTACAATCTCTTCTAGTTTCATCAATTCTAACTTTCCCAAGGAGTTTAAAATAGTCAGTTTCGCATCAAACCTACTAGGCAATGACCTAAGTATTTTCTTAATGACATGGGAATCTTCTCACCTAGGTTAAACGACGAGTTGCCAATATTGGAGAACGTAGCATAAAACTCATCAAAAGTGTCACTCTTTAACATCCTAAAGGTCTTAAACTGCGTAGTGAGATTTTGAAGTTTTGACGCCCTAACCGTGCTAGTGCCCTCGTGAGTGAGCTCCAAAATATCCCAAGCCACTTTTGATGTTTCACAAGTCATAATTCTATTATATTCTTCCTGTGTGACATGTGAAGAAATAACGGGCAGACCCTTAGATATATATTGTGCAAGTCTTTGTTCAGTTTCGGTCCATGACTCTCAAGAGGCAAACTAGTGACCTCACCTGCAATAGTGACGGGGGTGTCCAACCTTTCTCAACTGCTAGCCACACACGCTCATCAATAGATTTTAATGAACATCTCATTCTAATCTTTCGATAAGTGTAATTAGTGCCATAAAAAACTGGAGTTCCAGAAAATTCGTTATATCCAAAATTCATCTTTGAAAACACACGGGATCGCAAACAAATAAAATATGTTTTCTAGCTCTGATACCAATTTGAAAAACCTGAGTGGTCCCTTATGTGCGTGTGTTTCAAATCAAACCAATTTATTACCAAAAATTATTCAACTTTTAATTTGCACCAAACTTAAGTTGTGAAAACCCAATTCTTACTTTAAATCAATTTTATCTTGATTAATCATAAACATGCATCTAGTGATTAAAGCAAGTAAAGTAAAGTAAAGAATACTCACAACGACGGATGTACGAGGAAAAGACCAAAAACGGGAAAACAACCTCGGACGGCCCAAGCCAGACAATCACTGTGAACAAAGGTTTTACAAAGACAGATTAGCCTTACTCAATGACTCGATCCCCACGGGTCTTGACGCTCCTTCTGATCTTCTACCGTTCTTCAATAGTGCCCACGCAGAAATTCCGTCTTCCACGATACCTATCCACAACACACGTGTCCACGTATGTCTCGGTGTCCACCGAATGACTTTGATTCGTCTACGATATCGAGCAAGAAATCCTTATCTTTTCTTCACAGAAAAACCCTTATGTTCAATGATAGAACAAACCTTCTTGGTGCAGCAAGATCACATAAACATATAAGAATGATAACTTGTATCTTTGCAAACTCTAAGGATGTGTTTAAGCTTTGTAAACCTTAGAAAACATGTGCAAAACTCGTACTGGATGGCAAACTGTTTTTTCAGAATGCACACCTACGAAACTCTGATGAAAACAAGCTTTAAATAAGATTTAAATGCTGCCTCGAAAATTGTGTCGGTCGAACGACAAGTTCACATCATTCGCGCTACATAACCATCTTGTTTGAATGAGACTGGTTATCGTTTGAACGAGCCCGCGTGTTAGTTTAACTTTTTGACTTTTTGATTAAAACGACTCTTCCAAAAGAGATCCAAATAAGTCAAACTCCTTTTCGAGCTTAACAGAATAAAACGTAGTGTAAACCATTTAAAACACTATAAAATATTTTAAAACATTTTTCTTTATAAACATTACATCCTAATCTTTTATAAAAACATTTCTGAGCACCATTAATTATATGCATTCATACCTCGGTGATCTCGGAATGCAATTAACTTGAAGACGAATAAACTTGCACCAATTAAACTTCGGCATGATTATTTCTTTGAAGCTTTGTCGCAACGTCTTCAATTTCTTCAATACATCATAGACCAAGTGGGATCGTGACAAAATAAAAATCTTCCTATGACATATTACAAACACAATTTTGTTCACGGAATTAAGTCAAAACAATACAGGGACTCAATTGGAAATTTATGTCCTTACAGATCCGAACATGGTCAAACTTCTTGGTCAATAGCTTAAGGTCCTCCTTGGCCTGGTTCAACTCTTCTTCCTTCGGATCAATAGATACTGGTAGGTTAGCCCCTGACTGGGCAAGATTCGGCATTGGGAGCTAAGTTGGCACTGGCCCATTAGCAGGAGGGGCACGTGGAGCGCGTTGATATTCTTTTGGGACTCAAATAGGCTGCGGGCAGACCTATAGCACGAAGGAAGAGGACCTCGGGCTCTTAGGCAATAGGGACCTGGTTTCGTTGCATCTCATGAACCTCGATTTGAAGGTTGTCAATCTTGGCGGTAAGTTGGATTAGGACCGTCATTAAATCAGGATGCACATTCGGTATTGGATCTGCGTTCTCCTTGGAAATTGGGTGAGGGTGGATTCCGAACTCGGAGGAAGTAGCAGCCAAAACCCACACTTCTCGTACTTTGAATATAACTCATTCTGACGCAGCGTCTGCAAAACCTGTCTCAAGTGTTCGGCATGTTCCTCCTCTGTCTGGGAGTAAACCAGAATGTCATCAATGAAGACGATGACGAACTGGTCTAGGAACTCTCTGAACACCCTATTCATCAAGTCCATAAACACGACTGGGGCATTGGTTAGGCCAAAAGGCATAACCCGGAACTCGTAGGAACCATATCTTGTCAAGAAGGCAGTCTTCGAGACGTCCTGTTCCCTGATACGCAACTGATGGCATCCCAATCTCAAATCAATCTTTGAGAAGAAGGTCGCTCCTCTTAACTGGTCAAATAAATCATCGATTCGGGGAAACGAATACTTGTTCCGTATCGTGACTTTATTCAACTCCCTGTAATCTACACACAACCTCAAAGATCCATCCCTTTTCTTCACGAACAGCACAGGGGCACCCCATGGCGAAGTACTCCTACGTATAAACCCCTGACCCAACAGCTGCTCTATCTGATCTCGTAGCTCTCTCATCTCAGCTGGAGCCATACGGTAAAGTGCGCGGGCTATAAGCCGAGTGCCCGACGTCAAATCAATAACAAAGTCTATCTCTCTACTAGGAGGTAATCCTGGAATATCCTGGAATACATCAGCGAACTCTCTAACAACTGGAATCGAATCGAGTGGTATTACCACTTCCTTTGAGGTCTCCTCCTCTATATAGTACAAGTGAGTGGATGATCCTCCCTCAGGACGAGGCATCGCCACTAGGAAAATCTCCTGCCCGGGTATGGCAAAAATAATACTCCTACTGAAACAATCAATCATGGCTTGATACGCAACTAGCCAATCCATACCAACGATCGCATCGTACTCAGTCATATCTAACACTAACATATCAGTAGGTAAAGTAAACCTCCCGATCTCTATACCCACACCTCTACATATAAGGGAAATCACAGAATCCCTACTCAACGGTGAATCTACGCAAGTAATCGTGCTCTCCGCGGTACCTAACAATCCCATAGTGCGTGCAAATCTCGTGGCAATGAAATAGTGTGCGTGTCAAATAAAATATGCCCCATAGTCCCCTGAATAGAAAATATACCCTCAATAAGCGGGTGGATCCTGTGGGACTGCGGCCTGCTCGAGCTGATAAACTCTCCCGTACTGAAGCTGTCCCTGCTGGACTGGGACTGCTGGGATGGGTGGTAAAGCTGGCATCTGCGGTGGTGCTGGGAGGGCGGCGGGAAACATAGGTCTCTGGGGCTCGTGTCGAGCACCCTGCTGCTGCTGCTGTGGGACCCTCTCCCTTTCAGGACACTCCTGGCGTTTGGGGCCAATCTTGCCACAAATAAAACATTTCCCTGTAAGTTTCCCCCTCTCTGACCCTGCTGCCCACGACCCTGATGACTGTTACCATTCCTCCCCTGACCATGCTGGCCCTGCTGAAACTGCTACTGTTGGCCGTGCTGGCTGTGCTGACCCTGCTGGCCATGCCGAAAACCTCCCTGACCATTTCTAAAAACTCCAGATCTAAATCTCTTAGAATCCCCCTACTGGGAACTCTGATCACCTTGCATGTGCTAACCCTGAGCTGATTGTGTCCCGCTGGCACCATTACCCCCTATCCAGGCCCTGATGGCTGGACTCTCCTGCTCGCTTACCCTCTGACAAGTGAAAGCGATGGTCTTGGCAGTGAAGTAATGATGTGTTAACCACATCAGAATAAGTGGCTAACGAGAGATTTCCTAACAAGTGCTGACGGATCCTCCAAGTCAACCCATCCATGAATTTCTGTATCTTCTTCTTTCCAGTCGAAATCTCATCGGGAACGATGTTCAGAAGACTGGTGAACTCGGCCTCATATTCTGCTAATGTCTTCCCCTTCTGCTTGAGGCTCATCCACTTCCTCCTCATCTCGGTATGAACTGCTGAGGGGAAATACTTGCGGTCAAACCGCACCCAGAACTCCTGAATGGTAAGAACATCTCTCTCCTCCGCGGTGGTAATGGACTCCCACCACTGCAATGCTGCTCCTACCAGCTAAAAGTATCCAGTATCTGCCTCTGTACATCCGTACACTCGTACATCCTCAAGTGTCTTTGGATGTCCTTCTTCCACTAACTGAACACAACGACGTCGGAGCTACCTGCAAACTCTGGAGGGTGTGCCTTCTGAAAGGCATCATGAACCCGTTCCCAAGCAGACGGGAATGCATGAGCCTAAACCAGAGCTACCACCGGTGCCTATGGTGGTGCCTACTGCACAACTGCTAAAGCGGCATTTACCGCTTGGGCTACAATGGCAGCAACATCTGCGACGTTCATAGAACCCTGAATTGGTGCAGGTTGTGGCTCGGGCTGGGCATCCCTGGGAACTTTCTGTGCATGTCGTGGAGGCATCTGAAATGAGAGAGAAGTCTTATAAGTTCACAGTTATTATCTCAAAATAGATGAAGAGCATAAGATACACAAAAGAGTACAACAATCCTAAAATATAGGGTCTATATCAAAGGACGCTAAGCGGAAACATAACAAGCCGTACAGATCCTATGGACACTAGAACCTGATGCTCTGATACCACATGTGACAGACCCGACTAATTAAATACTGGGTAACTACTTCCTTTATTCAAATTAATACAAAATGTCAAGTTGGTTCAGTTCATAGCATCACTGTCGAAAACATTTATTTAAATAATTACTAGCCACCAAATATTTAAAAAGTGAGTTGTCAAATTTTATTAAATTAAATTAACATGCAACCAATCAAAATTATTAGCTAAAATATACTACCATCACATCACAATCACATCAAGATAATAATAAGGGAATAATAAAATGAGTCTGGAGTAATGATCTCACGATAATTTTGCGAAAAAATCATTTTGCAAAAAAATGATCTCACGATAATTTGGTGAAACCTGACTCTGATTTGGAAAAGCGTGTTATCAATTATTTATGGAATTTGCAAATTTCCATTTGAGTAAAACTTATTTAATTAGAGTCAATCTTCAATCCAATTAAAAAAAAGTTCAATAGGGGATCAAATGGCATGTTAAGAATCAAACAAAAAAAAATAAAGTTATGCTCTCCCTTCTCTCTAAACCCCTACCCCTTACCACCTCCTTCCACCACCAAATCTCCATCTCATCCTGTCTCCACAACCTCTAGATTCCTATGGCCACAAAGCTTCTGCCCACTGGTGTGGACAGACTGTCATCAAAGGCTCTCCCTACTACCTTTTGTGGTGGTAATGAAGCCCCCATTTACCCTTTCGCTTTGGTTAGAGCCACGGAGGCAACTGCAGTCCTGGGAAGCTCCCACAACATGGACTCAGTGGCCACTTCTATACTTGTTAACCATGATCCTCCTGTTCATGTGGTTAACGCAGAAGGTCAAGTCACTGACAAACAGAGTTTATCTAGGATGCCTACTGATATCCTCCCCGCCATGAATCTGCCATGTTCTGTTAGAGCTGAGGATCGCAAGGAAGGCCAAGTTGAGGTTTCTGGAACTAACGTCTAGGAGTTCCTCAAAAGCAAAGACTTTAATCATCACGACATGGAAAAGTTTTCCAAAACTGCTTCTAGTGGTAATGGTGGAGTGCGTTAATCAACAGGTTTGGAGATGCCTCTTGAGGCAGACCCATCTGATGGAGCTGTTAACATAGTTGGACAAGGTACTCACGGTTACAAGGTTTCAGATGATCTTGTAAAGGTGTCAGAGGATATTTCAAAAGTTATGGCTCCCTAGTCCCAATCTAATATAAGCATGGATTCCAAAGATAAGACTTGTAAGTCTGTTGCTGCAGAAAAGAGGAAATCGAAACTCAGACTAACTTTTCGCCAACCCTCTGTGGTTGACAATGTTATCACTGCCAAGTCGTCAGCTGAGGTCACTAGAGGGGGACATGGAAGATGGGAAAATAACATGGTGGGTTATTTTCTCGGGAAAAAAACTCCCTTTCTCCTTCGTCAACAATCTTACTACTTCGTGTAGCGTTGTGAAGGTTTCTTTGAAGGGAAGAGGGGGTTGAGACAAGGTGACCCTATCTCTCCTTTCTTATTCCTGCTTGTTATGGATACTTTCTCTTGTATTATGGACAAGGCTTGCCTCAATCCGGAGTTCAGCTTTCATCCTAAGTGCAAGGAAGTGGGCCTTAATCATCTTTGCTTTGCGAACGATTTGATCATTTTGTGTGGTGGCGATCCTGCTTCGTGTAGCATTGTGAAGAGAGCTATTGAGGCCTTCTCTTCGATCTCTGGTCTTCACCCCAATACTAACAAATCTAGTTTCTATTGCTCTGGGGTCGATGTTGATGGGGTAAGCAGGTTGAAAGAGGTTTTTTGTCACGACCCCGACCCAAAAATCGTAGGGAACGAGTGTCTTGACATGCCACCAAGGCATCCAATATTCTGGCATTAAAATTTTTCTTTTAAAATATATGTAGCGGAAGTATAATCACATGGTTATGAATCGTAATATACTAAAGGTGAAGGAATTACATCATCAGAGCTTTCTAAAGGAAACTTCATTTATTTTAAAATATCCATGAGTTACAACTTGACATAAATTTTAAAGCCTTTTAATTAAAGAGCCAAACATCCTTTATCTAATAAAATAAAATTCTACTTAATGTAACAAAAGAGCTCTAAAAGCTAAATCTTCAACATAGTCCCCTTCATCCTCTTGCCTAATTATTTCCTGAAAAATGGTTAATTATAAAACATCAGCTAAAAGCCGAATGAGATTCGATCTCCAAATAGTCCAAGGTTTTCAGAAAATAGATATCTATTCAATTTAGAACAGAAGGTATATACATAGAGATAGGAATTTCATGTAATATATATATAAAGTAATTGACAATATATATATTCAGAATAAACAGTTCAGAACAGAGCAGATAAAATAATTGAGCATATGCCAATTATTCAGTTTTAGTGGCCATGTACGCTCTAATACCCAGACAGATAGTGTTACCAAATGTTTCCACCCGGTAACATCACAGACAGATAATCATGATTTCTGGAACAACGCCTTGTTTAGGGCACACCAGCGATAAACCAGCTGGGAAGGTACCACCCAAATATTTCCACCCGGTAGTCAAGGCCAACATAGTAAGAGAGTTTCCATAGGCCGAATCAATAATTTTAGAATTCAAATCAGCTGTTTATATGGAGAGATATAAACATATAACAAATGACGAAATCATCGGTATCAGATGCATTTTGAGAATAAAAGAATTTCACAAAATATATATAGTTTGCATAATATAATCAAATCAAAATGCGCAACAAATTGCATAGAGTACTCACCTAAAATAGAGGTCGAAATTATAGATAATGAGTCTTCGATCGCACGTTAATCTAACAAACATGATAAAGGTTTAAGTATACGTTCTAAACAAGATCCAGTCTACATATTGTATTTTAATAATAACTTGTTTCAAAGGATTTCTAATACCCATTTTCTTAACTTTTAAAACTCATTGATCGTAATCAAAGGATTCAATTCATAGTTCTTCCTAATCAGTCGGTTCCCAGTAGAGATGGAGGGTCACCGCTTAAATACCATCTCCTATAGACAGAACATTTTCGGATTCATTCCCAGTAGAGATGGAGGGTCACAGGGGCACCACTTAAATACCATCTCGTCTAGACAGAATTTCACTGGGCCTGACTTTGGAATTACTTAAATGGGATTCCATAATACGAGCAATTACTTTTAAAAAATCATTTTTAAAAGCGTATATACAATTTCAATCAAGTTTAGATGAAAATAAAATCAACTTGGATTTCTTCTAAATTTTAAGTTTTGATTAGTGAAGTCCTTAGTGTATTTTACCAGCATAACTACTAAGTAAAGCTATAAAACATAAAATTAAAACTATAAAAATACAGTATAACATTTAAATAAAATCATACCTACGAAATGAATTCTTTCTTCGAAATTATAGAACTCCTTCTTAGGATCCCAAGCTTTCTATCACTCTTTCTTACTATAATTCTCAAGGAATTGGTGTGAGTTTCAAATGAACCCTAAGGCCCTATTTATAGGTTTCCAAAAGTATTACGGTGTTGACACGTGTCTAATGACAAGGCTTTTTGGATTGGTGATTCAACACCGAGGTGTCGTGATCCAGAGTGGTCTTGCAGTGTTAATATCACCAAATGATGACAAGTGTTTTAGCTCTCTCTCTACATATGACACGTGGAAGGTGGAAGTGACCAACACGTGGTGGAAAGGTGATAAGGGTATAAGGGTCATTTCACACATGAAGGGTATTTTGGTAATTTCACACTATATATTTTGAATATTTTTAGAGGTCCTTAAAAATATTTTATTTACAAAATGGCCCATTTTATATTTTTATTTTAGTCCTTAAAGTTTCATAAAATTATATTTTCTACCCCAAAACTTATTATTTGCCTTAAGATAAAAATGGCCCTTTTTATATGTCATAAGACTTCGATTTGATCCAATTTACAGTTGATTCTTCGTAATTAAAAATGGGGTTTGTTATATTGATAGCCAATAATACTACATATCTAATAATACAACATTTATAAGATAATAAGTAACACAAGAGTGTAAAAATAAACTATATAAAAGTGGGGTCATTACATCCTACCCTCCTTATAAAAAGTTTGGTCCCCAAACTTTACTTACATTAATTTTCAAAAAGGTATGGATATCGCTCCTTTATCTCATCTTACCGTTCCCACGTTGCTTCTTCAACATAATGATTCCACCATAATACTTTAACTAGTGGAATAACCTTGGTTTGTAATATTTGATCTTTATGGTCCGAAATTTCCACTGGATGCTCAATGTATGACAAATCTTCTCTAACTTGAAGAGTCTCATGACTTAAGATATGTTTTGGATCTGGGACATATTTCTTTATCATTGATACGTGAAATACATTATGTACACTAGAGAGTTCCGGTGGTAAGGCTATTTTATACGCAACAATTCCTATCCTTTCAAGGATTTCAAAAGGTCCTATGTATCTTGGGCTCAACTTCCCTTTCTTCCCAAATCGTATTACTCCCTTTGCAGGTGATACTCGCAAGAACACATAATCTCCTCTTTGGAAATCTAACTGTTGGTGTCGATTGTCAACATAACGTTTTTGACGGCTTTGAGCAGTTCGAAGTCGGTCTTGTATTAATTTCACCTTCTCTGTTGTGATCTGAATCAATTCTGGTCCCAACAATTTTCTTTCCCCAACTTCTACCCAACACGTAGGGGAACGACACCTTCTACCATAGAGTGCCTCATACGGAGCCATTTGAATACTTGCTTCATAGCTATTATTATATGCGAATTCCACTAACGGTAAATGATCATCCCAATTCCCTTTTAAATCAAGTGCACATGCCCTAAGCATATCCTCTAAGGTTTGAATAGTTCTCTCTGATTGTCCATCCGTTTGAGGATGAAAAGCAGTGCTAAAATTCAATTTTGTTTCCATGGCTAGGCTTTTCCAGAAGCGAGACACAAATCTAGGGTCACGGTCAGAAACAATTAAAATTGGGGTTCCATGAAGCCTAATAACTTCCCGCACATACAACTTAGCTAACTTCTCTAAAGAATGGGTAATCTTAATGGAAAGAAAATGAGCAGATTTAGTTAACCTATCAATAATTACCCAAATAGAGTCATTACCATTTGAACTCCTCGGTAAACCTGTCACGAAATCCATAGTAATATGTTCCCATTTCCACTCAGGGATAGGTAGGGGTTGCAGTAATCCTGATGGTTTTTGATGTTCTGCCTTTACTTATTGACAAACCAAACACTGAGATATAAATTCTGCTATCTCCCTCTTCATGTTATTCCACCAAATACTTCTCGAAGATCCCTATACATTTCTGTACATCCGGGATGAAATGTGAATCTTGAGTAATGACTTTCCTCCAAAATTTGCCTTTTTAGTTGGGCATCACATGGCACACACACTCTATTTCCAAACCTCAATATATCATCTCGCATCGCAAATTCAGTTCTCTTACCCTCGATGACTTCTTCTCTAATCTTCTTCAGTTGTGGGTCATTTACTTGTGCAATTTTGATCGTCTCCATCAACATGGGTTGTACTTGTAAGTTTGCAATTATTCCTCCTTTGCTATAGATACGTACATCTATTTCCATACTTCTCAAATCCCTTAACGGTGCTTCCTGGCTTGTAATAAGACATGCTAAATTTGGTGTAGACTTCCTACTTAAAGCATCGGCTACTATATTAGCTTTCCTCGGGTGATAGTGAATATTTACATCATAATCCTGCATCAATTCTAACCACCTCCTTTGTCTCATATTCAACTCTTTCTGAGTAAATATATACTTCAAACTCTTATGATCGGTATAAATCTCACAAGTTTCACCATACAAATAGTGCCTCCAAATCTTAAGAGCAAAAATTACAACTGCTAATTCTAGGTCATGGGTTGGATAATTCTGCTCATGGGTTTTCAACTGTCTCGAGGCGTAAGCCACTACTTTGGGTTGGATAATTCTGCTCATGGGTTGGATAATTCTGCTCATGGGTTTTCAACTGTCTCGAGGCGTAAGCTACTACTTTTCCATTTTGCATTAGCACACATCCCAAACCATTTTTAGAAGCATCACTATAAATCACAAATCCCCCTGTCCCGGAAGGAATAGTCAAAATTGGGGCAGTTACTAATCGATTCTTAAGTTCTTGAAAACTTTGCTCGGCTTCCTCAGACCATTCATATTTTACCTTCTTTTGTGTTAACCTAGATAGAGGTTTGGCAATGCTAGAAAATCCTTAAACAAATCTTCGGTAATAACCTGCTAATCCAAGGAAACTACGAATCTCACTCACATTAGTTGGTCTGGGCCAATCTAGTATAGCCTCAATCTTTTGAGGGTTAACTGACACTCCCTTTTTGGATATGACATGTCCTAGAAAAGAAACACTAGGCATCCAAAACTCACACTTCTTTAATTTTGCATATAATTTCTCTTTCCTAAGGATTTGTAATACCGTCTCTAAATGCTTTTCATGTTCTTCAATACTTTTGGAATAAATAAGGATGTCATAAATGAAAACAACCACACACTGATCCAAATATTTCCTAAACACCCTATTCATCATATCCATAAAAGCGGTTGGTGCATTAGTTAGTCCAAATGGCATTACAAGAAATTTATAGTGACCATATCTAGTACGAAAAGCTGATTTTGAAATATCATCATCCTTAATCTTCAATTGATGATTGCCTGACCTAAGGTCAATCTTAGAGAATACTTGTGCACCTTTTAATTGATCAAACAAGTCATCCATACGAGGTAAGGGGTATTTATTCTTAATGGTTACCTTATTCAGTTCACGATAATTTATACATAGTCTCATTGCCCCATCCTTCTTTTTCACAAATAACACTAGAGCACCCCAAGGCGATATACTTGGTCTGATAAAACCCTTGTCTAAAAGGTCTTCTAATTGAACTTTTAACTCTCTTAATTCTAAAGGTGCCATGCGATATGGTGGTTTTGAGATTGGTATAGTTCCAGGAATAAGGCCAATGGTAAATTCTTTTTTTTGGTAACTAAATATATTGAAAAGAAAGAAAGATATACAAGGTGTAGAAACACCAAGCCCAAAGGCTAGTAACCAGAAGGTGGGGCATACCCCCCCCCCCCCCCCCCACCCCAACAAACATCAACAAAGGAAATCAACATAAATCAAATCAACCCCAAAACATCAACAAAGGAAATCAAAAGAAAATAACATTGTACAACATGGATTCAGGAAGCCCCCATTGGTTGCAGACCATCCAATTGATGTAGCTTCTGTTAGTGTTCTTCCAAGTACTAATCTTGATCTTCATCATATTATTAATCTCATTCATGAGCTGACCAGGAGATCTAACCCCTCTGCTGTGAAGCCTGCCATTCCTTTCCATCCAAATACAATAGATGGTAGTAGTGAAAGATAGAGTTCTGACTTTGTTGATGAGTTTGTTGTTGTTAGCATACTCCACAGCCCTCTCCAGCTCCCTCTCCCAAGTCCCTATATTCCTGTAGCATTGGTTTCTGCAAAGAACTTCCATCCACACCTCCTTAGCGTATGGGCAGTCAGCAAGTATGTCCGATAAAGTTTCAGTCCCATTAGTGCATAAAAGACATTTATTGTTGTCCACTATCCCCCACTCCATCAGTTTATCTTTGGTAATAAGACTTCTTCTGCAGGCCATCCAGGAGATGAAAGAGCATTTAGGTATGTTGGCACGGTTCCATACCAACCTATTCCATTCCACTTCAGTGTTGTGACTGCAAATAGCCTTATAGGCAGACTGAATGGAGAATATCCCATTGGTAGAAGGTACCCAAGTTACCACATCCTCCTGATGAGAAATAACTGGAAGAGTGGTTGTCTAGATGTCATTAAACTCCCACGTAACTGTGGAAGGCCACCTCCAATTCGTACCACTAATGAAATCAGCCACCTTGGCATAGGAGTTGCTAGCTGCATCATAAATGGTCCTATCCCCCAAAAAAGGTTGAAGAGGCCCAAGAGGGTGCCAGTTATCATGCCAAATAAAAGTGTTGTTACCATTATCAATGATAGACTTAATGAGAGGTCTGCTCTCCCTCCTCATTTTCAGAATTTTCCTCCATGTCCATGAGCAATCACTAGGAATAGCAATTGCCCAGAAGCTCCTTCGCTTGATTTTATACATGTGACACCATTTCACCCAAAGACTCTGTTTATTATTGCATATATTCCATAAATGTTTCATCATAGCAGCCTTATTCCATTCTTCAATGCATTTAATCCCCAAACCTCCCTCGGATTTAGGTTTACATACCTTACTCCAAGCCACTTTGGCCCCACTATGCTTCAGGTCAGAACCATGCCAGATGAAGTCTCTAATCAGTTGATCAATATCTTTAATGACTCCTTTGGGCATGATGAATAGACTGGCCCAATACACCTGTATACTGAAAAGGATAGAGAGTGCAAGCTGAAGTCTGCCAGCATAGCTGAGCATCTTGTTGGTCCAACTTTTAATCCTCTTAGTAAGTCTATTGATGAGATCCAAGCAGTCCTCATTCCTAATTCTCGTAGAGATCAAAGGTACACCAAGGTATTTGAAAGGAGGCTTCATTAATTGGAACCCAATTTTGTCAGCCAAAGCCTGAGCTTGAAGAACATCCATTCCCTCGCAGTATATGTTGCTTTTGTCCATATTGGGACAAAGCCCAGAAAGAAGAGCAAACTCCTCAATAGTATGATTGATGCAGTCAATTGTCTGCTCATCCCCCCCATAAAAGATCATTAGGTCATCAGCAAAGCATAGGTGGTTAAGACCAATTTCCTTACATTTAGGGTGGTATTTGAAGTTCATGTTGTTGCAGTGCTAGTCCAGAAGACAGGAAAAACTCTCCATAGCCAGAAGAAAAAGATAAGGGGATAGACGGTCACCTTGTCTAAGGCCTCTAGAGCTTTTAAAGAACCCATGGAACTCCCCATTGAGGCTAATGGAGTACCAAGCAGTGGTCACACACTCCTTAATCCACCTAATCATGATATGAGGAAATCTGACATGTTTTAAGACATCAAAAAGGAACTCCCAGCTCACAGTGTTGTAAGCCTTCAGAATGTCCACCTTAATAACACATCGAGCCACACCATTGCCTCTATGATAGTTCCTCATGATCTCTTGAAGTAAAAGGATATTATCAGCAATGGATCTCCCTCTAACAAAGTATAATAACCAGACATGTCAGTAATGTGGAAAGATGCATGGAGGACGACCTTGTTATAAGGATTCAGGAACTTATTTTAGATGTGGACAGAAAGGATATTAGATAAAAGACTGCCCAACCCCAACAAGGGTTCCGATAAAGCCTTCAA
Organism: Sambucus nigra; assembly: GCA_949130495.1. Taxonomy (NCBI): domain Eukaryota; kingdom Viridiplantae; phylum Streptophyta; class Magnoliopsida; order Dipsacales; family Adoxaceae; genus Sambucus; species Sambucus nigra. Next base: position 110,761,970 of record OX422217.1, read on the forward strand.
GTGCAAAGAAGGATCAAGACAGACAGGGTAGAGTTTTCGCACTTTCTGATACCCAAGCTTCTAATGCGGTAGTGTCAGGTACACTTTCTATATGTGCACAACCTTTTAAAGCTTTGATAGATCCTGGTTCTACCCATTCGTTCATATCTATACATGTATTAAATCTCTTTCATAAATTGCCTGAACCCTTGAATCATAACATACATGTTTCTACTCCTTCGGGTGAGTTATTGATGGGTAAATTAGTATACAAGGCTTGCCCCATAGATATTGATAGTCATAAACTATTTGTTGATTTGATAGTTTTAGACATTAAAGATTTTGAAATCATTTTGGGGATGGATTGGTTAGCATCACATCATGCTAAGGTAGACTGTTTTGATAAGAGTGTTACTTTCCAAATTCCTCACCAACCAAAATTTAGTTTTGAAGGAACTGGCATCATATCTCCGATGTGAATTATTTCTGCAATGCAAGCCTATAGTTTTCTTAAGAAGGGGTGTCAAGGATTTCTTGCAACTGTTACTAGTTTGGAGATGATAGAGCCTTAGAAGATATCCCTATTGCAAAGAAATTTATGGATGTTTTTCCTGATAATTTACCTGGTCTACCTCCTAATAGAGAAATAGAATTTACCATTGACAGTGTAACAACTCTTTCCATAAAAAATGCTCCTCCTTCTCTCTAAAAATCCATAGCCCTAATCAAACACAAACTCCACAACTCCACCAGGCCATGGCTCCGATGACCAAACCAAACCTACTCCTTTTAACCTACCTTCAGTAATACGTGGGAAAGCTATTTCTCAAACCCCATCTTCTTTGATGGCTGAATCGGGCGTATTGTCTTCTGAAAGGAATACTGCCCTTATCCAAACTACTATCCCAGTTGATGGCATGAGTTTGAACAAGATTGACGAAACAGAAGAAGGGCAAATCTTAACGTTCGACAATAGCTTTGATAGAGCAAATGAGCAACTCGCAAGGATACAAGAGCCAAACACAGAAACTAACATCGTTATGGACTTCCTCTTGAGCAAAGGCTACTCCCATGAAGATGTGAAGATATTCAGAACCTCCAATGACTGGAATGAGAACTTTTCTCCGACTGTGAAGGCAACGGAGTTAGAGGTGGGTTTCATCCCTGAGAATAGTGCAGGCAGAAACGGTGGGCTCAAGGGTACGGTAGATGGTACAGAAGTTGATATAAAGTTGACAGATATTGAAAAGGTCTCGGCTGGGGTAGCTAGTACGTCTACTACCCTATCTGGCACTATACCTGCTAGTGAGAGAAAGCTGGAAAATGAGAAAGGAAACCTGGGAGTCCCTCTATCCCAGACCAACAACATGGTACGCACTGACAGGATGTGGAGTTCTGTTATCGTAGAAAAGAAGAAACCGAAGCTCAAACTAACTTTTCACCAACCATCTGTTGTGGAGTCCACCATCACTGTCAACCCACCGCTCGATGTTGCCAGGAATGGATATGGACGATGGGAGAATAGCATGGTTGGTTATTTCTTAGGGAAAAAGCTTCCTTTTTCCTTTGTTAACAACGCTGCTACTAGACTATGGGGGAAATATGGTATGAATAAGGTCATAGCGCATGATAATGGGTTTTTCATTTTCATGTTTGACAAACAAAACCAGCGTGATGAGGTGCTGGACAATAGGTCGTGGAATTTTGCAGGTATGACAATCATCCTTAACAAATGGCAAGCACATTTCAAATTCTCTAAAGATACATTGAAGAAAATTCTTGTTTGGGTAAAATTCTACGACATTCCTGTTCAACTTTGGACGGAAGAAGGGCTTAGTTACATTGCCAGTTCAGTGGGTATTCCCCTTTACACTGATGCGATGACTGAAGAAATGAATAGAATAACCTATGCTCGTATTTTCATTGACGTTGAGGCCATGGCAACTTACCCTAGCAGCATCAATGTTACGATGGAGGATGGTACTACCACACCAGTTAGGGTTGAGTTTCAAGCAAAACCGCCTTCATTCCCTAACGACCTTGTCTTTAGTCATAACCTAAATGCTTGTCCACATCACAAAATGGAAGAAAAAGCCTCACCCAAGGCTGGCGCTACCCCAATGAAGGAACCACTAACGGATGAATGGAAGCAGATTACCACAGCTAGAGCTACTACGAAATATAAGGCTAGTAACAAGGGTGAACGCAATCATGATAAGGAAGACTTCCCAAATGTAGCCCACACTAACACTAATCAGAATAGCTTTGCCATCCTTGCTCTGGATGAGGAGATGGACACACCAGATAATGATAATAATGATATGCCAGAGATTGAAGAGATACCACAAGAAGAGAGTACCCCAGCTCCACAAGGCATTGTGCTAAAAGTTAAAGCCATTGATGAAATGGCTAGAAATCTGGAGTACACTGGCCTTAATAACAAAGCATCTTCCAAAAAGAAGAAGAAGAAGAAGAAGAAGAAGAAGGGAAACGACAGTTGGTTGATCCCACAAATAGAGCTGAAGAGGGGTGGAGATAAGCCTAAACCAAGATGATCAAGATAGCTTCATGGAACATTAGGGGTTTAAACTCCCCTCACAAGCAGGATGAAATCAAGAAAACTATTAGAGACAATGGTATTTCTCTCATTGGATTGATGGAGACTAAAGTAAGGCTTAACCATATGAATGTTATTAAGAATAATTGTTTTTTTAATTGGAATATGTGTCGTAACTGCTCGGGTAATGGTGGTGTGGTCATTGTCGCTTGGAACCCTAATGTTTTTGATGTGGAAGCATGTGACCTCCACCATCAAGCTATTTTATGCAAAGTCAAAGTTGTGGGATCCTACAAGATGTTCTTTGCCACGTTTGTCTATGGACATAATTTACCCGGGAATAGGAATACTTTATGGGATTTGATCAAGTCCAATTTCATTACCACTACCAATCAGCCTTGGATCATTCTGGGGGATTTTAATTTTGTGAGGAGCCAGGAGGAGAAGAAGAGCCACAATGGAATTGATTTTAAAGTTGTGGATGATTTCAACAACTGCATTGAGGATATTGAAGTTGAGGATATGAATTCCACTGGTGTGTGGTTTTCTTGGTCTAATAAAAGTGAGGGGTTTGCGTGTGTTCAATCGAGGATTGATAGAGTCCTCCATAACTCTTGTTGGAGTACCTCCTTCCCTGATAGCCAGGCTAATTTTCTCTGTCATGGTATCTCTGACCACAGCCCCATCATTATTACCTTCTTGCCATCTTTGAACACTAAACCTAAACCTTTCAAGTTCTACAATTTCTGGATGAAGCATGATACCTTCATGGATACCCTCATGGATTCTTGGCATGAGGATTGTAGTGGGAACCCCATGTTTAAACTCTCTACCAAACTTAGAAGATTGAAGACCCCTCTCCGGAGCCTGAACAAGAAGTTTTACTCTAATATTTCTGCTAGAGTTGATGAGGTTGACTCTCCTTAATCAGGTGCAGGCTAATCTGGACAATGATGGTAGTAATCATGAGCTAAGGATGGAGGAGACTGAGCTTTCTAACTACTATAACCATTGGAGGAACAATGAGGAGTCTTTCTTCAAGCAAAAAGCAAGAATTAATTGGCTCCAATTGGGGGATTTGAACACCTCCTTCTTTCATAAAAAAGTTAACAGCAACTGTGCTAGGAAGAAAATCCTAATGATTCAGAACTCTAATGGGCTAATCATAGGGTGTAGCTAATGAAGCTATTAACTATTTCCATAACTTATTCTCTGCTGATGATGTGAACTTATTCAGACCCTTCAATATTGAGAACCTGATGGTTAGGAAGCTTAATCAAAATCAGTGTGATGGCATCACCTCCATCCCATCAAATGAAGAAATTAAAAAGGCTATGTTCTCTATTGGTTCTAATAAAGCTCCCGGACCTGATGGTTTCAATGCTACCTTCTTCAAGCTGAATTGGGATGTTGTTGAGAATGATGTGACTAAGGTTGTTAAGCACTTCTTTATCAACTGTAAAATGCCTAGGCAATGGAATTGCGCCATCCTTGCCCTCATACCTAAGACCTCTAACCCCTCTTCCATGAGAGACTTTAGACCTATTGCGTGCTGCAATACTATATATAAATGCATCTCTAAAATCATTGCTTCCAGGATTATGCCCCTCATGAACCACCTCATAAGTGATAGTCAAGCAGCCTTTGTTAGAGGGAGATCCATTGCTGATAATATCCTTTTACTTCAAGAGATCATGAGGAACTATCATAGAGGCAATGGTGTTCTGTCTTGATCCTTCTTTGCACTTGAAGGCTTTATCGGAACCCTTGTTGGGGTTGGGCAGTCTTTTATCTGATATCCTTTCTGTCCACATCTAAAATAAGTTCCTGAATCCTTATAACAAGGTCGTCCTCCATGCATCTTTCCACATTACTGACATGTCTGGTTATTATACTGTTTGTTATCACTAGATCCCCCAACATTGGATGTGTTCCTAAAGAAATTTCTATTATTCGGGTTCTTTCCTTTTTGTTCCCCAAACTTCCTCTTTCCATCTCTAACTCGATTGTACTCCTCACCATCCCTCTCAGCTATTGTAGCCCTAGTCACGACATCAATATATGATGTTAATTTCAGGATGGAAATTCGACTACGAATATTCAAGCTTAACCCACGTTCAAACTTCTTCGCTCTTAAAACATCAGTTGCTACAACATGACGTGCAAAACGGGATAACTCAGTAAACTTTGCCTCATATTGACTAACCGTCATATTCCCTTGCACCAGACTCATGAAGTCAGCTGCCATTTCGTCTTTCACCGTTTCCGAAAAATATTTCTCATAAAATATTACTAAGAAATCATTCCAACCTATGTAAGTATTCCTTTCCCCGTGTATTCTCTTAGTCATTCTCCACCAATGTTCGGCCTCCCCTTCTAACATAAATGTTGCAAATGACACCCTTTGTTCATCGGTACACTTAAGAACATCGAGTATCTTTTCCATCTGCATCACCCAACTTTCTGCTTCGGTGGGGTTAGGAGTACCTTTAAAAGATGGAGGATTCAACTTCTTGAACTGTTCAATAGTACATCTACTTAGTTCAAGATTCTTTGGTACTCCATTGTTCACCTGCTGCTCCACAATCTTTGCCAGACTTTCAATTGCCTTGTATGCACCTTCCAATCCTTCTATACTCGAATCACTAGTTCCCATTGATGATCTTCTCTTGGTCATTTTCTACAGTCATGGCCAAACGTAAGATCTACTATACTATATCAATATTGAAAACTAAAAGACCAATTATAAATAATATAACACATAGGGAGGGTTGTCACATAAATTATATTTTTAATACTATCTCCTAAGGATGGAAACATAGAATCTATAACATTTGAAACCTATGCTCAGTAGTCTACGGGTTCATAACCTATGCTCTGATACCACCTCTGTCACGACCCCGACCCAAAAATCGTAGGGAACGAGTGTCTTGACATGCCACCAAGGCATCCAATATTCTGGCATTAAAAATTTTCTTTTAAAATATATGTAGCGGAAGTATAATCACATGGTTATGAATTGTAAAATACTGAAGGTGAAGGAATTACATCATCAGAGCTTTCTAAAGGAAACTTCATTTATTTTAAAATATCCATGAGTTACAACTTGACAGAAATTTTAAAGCCTTTTAATTAAAGAGCCAAACATCCTTTATCTAATAAAACAAAATTCTACTTAATGTAACAAAAGAGCTCTAAAAGCTAAATCTTCAACATAGTCCCCTTATGTTCCATCCTCTTGCCTAATTATTTCCTGAAAAATGGTTAATTATAAAACATTAGCTAAAAGCCGAATGAGATTCAATCTCCAAATATTCCAAGGTTTTCAGAAAATAGATACCTATTCAATTTAGAACAGAAGGTATATACATAGAGATAGGAATTTCATGTAATATATATATAAAGTAATTGACAATATATATATTCAGAATAAATAGTTCAGAACAGAGCAGATAAAATAATTGAGCATATGTCAATTATTCAGTTTTAGTGGCCATGTACGCTCTAATACCCAGACAGATAGTGTTACCAAATGTTTTCACCCGGTAACATCACAGACAGGTAATCATGATTTCTGGAACAATGCCTTGTTTAGGGCACACCAGCGATAAACCAGTTGGGAAGGTACCACCCAAATATTTCCACCCGGTAGTCAAGGCCAACATAGTAAGAGAGTTTCCATAGGCCGAATCAATAATTTTAGAATTCAAGTCAGATGTTTATATGGAGAGATATAAACATATAACAAATGACGAAATCATCGGTATCAGATGCATTTTGAGAATAAAAGAATTTCACAAAATATATATAGTTTGCATAATATAATCAAATCAAAATGCGCAACAAATTGCATAGAATACTCACCTAAAATAGAGGTCGAAATTATAGATAATGAGTCTTCGATCGCACGTTAATCTAACAAATACAATAAAGGTTTAAGTATACGTCCTAAAGAAGATCCAGTCTACATATTGAATTTTAGTAATAACTTGTTTCAAAGGATTTCTAATACCCATTTTCTTAACTTTTAAAACTCATTGATCGTAATTAAAGGATTCAATTCATAGTTCTTCCTAATCAGTCGGTTCCCAGTAGAGATGGAGGGTCACAGGGGCACCGATTAAATACCATCTCCTCTAGACAAAACATTTTCGGATTCATTCCCAGTAGAGATGGAGGGTCACAGGGGCACCACTTAAATACCATCTCGTCTAGACAGAATTTCACCGGACCTGACTTTGGAATTACTTAAATGGGATTCCATAATAATGAGCAATTACTTTTAAAAAATCATTTTTAAAAGCGTATATACAATTTCAATCAAGTTTAGATGAAAATAAAATCAACTTGGATTTCTTCTAAACTTTAAGTTTTGATTAGTGAAGTCCTTAGTGTATTTTACCAGCATAACTACTAAGTAAAGCTATAAAACACAAAATTAAAACTATAATAATACATTATAACATTTAAATAAAATCATACCTACAAAATGAATTCTTTCTTCGAAATTATAGAACTCCTTCTTAAGATATTTCCCAAGCTTTCTATCACTCTTTCTTACTATAATTCTCAAGGAATTGGTGTGAGTTTCAAATGAACCCTAAGGCCCTATTTATAGGTTTCCAAAAGTATTACGGTGTTGACACGTGTCTAATGAGAAGGCTTTTTGGATTGGTGATTCAACACCGAGGTGTCGTGATCCGGAATGGTCTTTGTAATACCCCGTATTTTTATGCTATATTAATTTGGGGATTTATTTAAATTTAATGTGAATGTTTATTTAATAAAACTCTGAAAATTAATTATGTTTTAATTATTAACGTGACGAGAGTTAGTAATTATGGGAAACTTGTTGAATATTATTAATGAGCATAGTAATATATTATATTGGCTGGATTGAATGTCATAACTGAAGTAAGTGACTATTTCGGAAATTTAAGTAAGGACGTGCCCGTGTCACGTCGGGACTTATTTTGTTAAATAAAAAGTGAATATTTTATAAGCTGTCCGTATGGTCGTTTTGAGTGCGCCAACGCGTCCGGAAGGGTCAAGATAGTCAGAAAAGTATACCCGGGGGGTTAGTTTGGGCCTCGGGGCATTTTTAGGCCTAATTAGTGACCCGGGAGGGCATTTTGGTCTTTTTCCAAAATAGGGTAATTAAACCCACGAATTTCAGCCAACCTATATCAGCCATTAGGTCAGCCTCTTAGGGTTAGAACATTCACAAATCAAATGACGGCCATTGGAGAAGAGAGGAGAGAGCTCCAAGGCAATCCAAGGCCAAAAGGCCACCGATTTGCACCGCCACCACCACCACCGCGTAGATCACGAGACGAGGAACGCAGCCATACCAAAATCAGCCGTGAACCTGCATACCAAAATCCCAGGCAAGTGTTTAAACTTGCTATTTTCGTTGATGCAATATTTATGTTAGCTTAGGATTGAATTGTGACGACAACTATGGAAGAAAACACCATTTTTGATAGGAGAACCCATGTAGTATTGATGTTTATGTAAATTCTGGAAACCCTTGCCATGTAGAGGTAATAATCCACGAAATCTGGTGATTATACAAAAGAAATTTTGGAAAAAGATTCATTAGAAATCTGTTTAAGAATAATTGTAGGGTTCTTGATAATTGGACATGATTTTAGGTTATAAATCCATGTTTAATGATAGTTACACGCATGCTATACGTTATAAACACCTGGTATAATGTTATAATAATGATAGTAGGATTTTTGGGGCGATTAGAATGGAAGAACATCGTTTTAGATGAAGAAATTGGTTAAAACCCGTCACTGCATTCTGCAGAATTTTGCCCAGACCTGCTTGATCGATCGATCGAGCCTAGAGCTTCGATCGATCGAAGGTTCGATCGATCGAGCCCCAAGCTTCGATCGATCGACCCCTCCTGGCAGACTCCTATTTCCCTTGTTAAATTAGTTAACTTAAGTTTATTGTGAAATAATCTTTGGGCATCTTAAATAAAATGATTTGGGAGACATTGAGGATCAGTAGGGTATATGGATAAATGTTAGAACCTTTAATCTTCAACGAGAATGGTATTTACGGGATATTGACTTTAGGTTGGTAGATTTATGAATTTTTAAAAGGGGAGGTGCGTAAGAGAGTTACGTTGGAATCTAATAAAGGCACTTACTGAATTTCAGAATTTGGAAGATATAATCCATGAGTGTTAGGTAATAAGTGAGTAAACCCTTCGAGTTGAGGTTAGGAATGAAACCTTATGCGTTATTCTATAAATGTAAAATTAAGGATAAACGGTATATGTACGGGTGATGAGAAGAACCTATATTAATATGACAAAGTGGTATATTTATATGATTGTGTGTACATATATTATATGCATGTGAAAAACATACCGCGCTACTTGCTATCCTTAAGGTTACCGCGCTGGGACAGTCTTATCTCGATGGGACCTTTATGGGGGATATTGACTTGTACCCTAGAAGATAGATATCCTTGGTACAGGCTATCGAATTGATAGTTCAGACGGTCCTAAGAGACGCGAGTATGTGCCATCCTCTTAGAGACTTGGAATCTATGCTTCGCCTCGATATTGTTTGTGTATGTGTTAATACAATTCGAGAGTGATTCCGAATTTGTAATCCCCTTGATTTGAGTGGTATGGGGTTTGGATAGTGGAAGTATGCACGCACCATAGTTTTATTCGGGGTGCTGTTATATACATATATTATACGAGTAGTTAATATATATATGAGATTATGATATTTGAAACTGCCTACTGAGATTTGATAAGTAGGACATGGTTGTTGACTCAAATTGTAAATAGTTATTTTGAGAAAGTATAATATGTCACTGTAAAACTTTATTGTTTTTATAAAGTTAGAAATAGAGAAATTTGGTTACATATTGGAACATCTCTTTTAAATGAAATCGTGAATTGCAAATCTTTCGGGTAAGTTATGTTAAGTCAAATATTTTAGAAAGACTAGTGCGTTAGATGATAAAACAAACCAATGGGAAGGATAGTGCGATAGGGGTGCACATTAGAAGAGAGGTGAGTATTTCTCAAGAGAGCGACGCTCTAATATGTTATTGCATTGGCCTGTATCAATTTAAATACTTGCTAAACGTATTTTAATATCAAACACACTTTCGGGCTCTGACCCGTTTCTTCTTCTCTCTCTCTCTTGTATATCTATGTATATTTTCAGGTGCCCAGCCACAGGGGCGTCTTGCTTAGGATCCCTTCAGAAGAACGAGCTGCAGCTTAGGTGGGAGTTGCAGGTCACTTGAGTAGACGACTTCTGTTATTGACTCCACTCCTAGTACTCTCATTTATTGGGCACGTGTCGCCCCTTTTCATCATTTCATTTGTTGTTGGGAGATTTATATTTCAGTCATTTCCAGTATTGTTTCTTTGGGATTTATTCAGTACGGACTTGTGTTTTAGTTTTAATATGTTGACATTCGATTGACGAATGTATTATATTATTTGGCTTACTGTAGTGTGATTCTTAATTGTAAGTATGTTGTTTTTAATTAAATAAATCTTTTTCTTTAAATTAAAATTTGGAAAGTATGTATGAAAATGGTTTTGACACTTAGCTTAATTATTTAGGGTGTTAAATTGGAAAATATATTTTTATCGACAGTGATGCTGAGAATGAACCAACTGTATACCTTCATTTAATTTAATAAAGGAGTGATCGCCCGGTATTTAATTAGGCGGGGTGTCACAGGTGGTATCAGAGCATCAGGTTCTAGTGTCCTTAGGATCTGTACGGCTTACTATGCTTCCAGCGTTGCTTTGTTTGTTATAGAGCCCTATGTTTAGGATTGTCAATTTCGTTGACGAGGTTTCGTTCCCCTGCTATAAAGTGTATACTCTAGTGAATTCTAATTTCGTTCGGATGTGTGCGTGAGCCGAGCGATGACGGTTTCGAAAGAGGACCGTTAAGCGTGCATCAGGAGGCAGGGCTCAGTTGAGAATTATGAAATATATCCGAGGATGATGACCGCAGTCGAGGTCACCTCCATTATGGCACGAGAAGCCACGACTAGAAAGGCGACTAAGGTACAGCAAGGATTTTCAAATGCTGTTATAGCCAAATGAGGTGCGAGGGTAAACTTACCCAACGTATTACGAAAACGTGTAGAGACTGTCAGTGGAAATTTTAGAAACGCGAAAATTGAATATGTTTACCAAATGAGGTAAAGTATTCATATGCTTAAATATAGGACGGAGTATGGCAAACCGAAAGTGAAAATTTAGAGAAAATTTTCTTGGCTTTCGGGACGAAATTATAATGGTTGGAGTCAACCACCAATTTTAGAGGTGGAATGCTATGCCTATGGGAGGACCTTAGGTACAATGTTGACCGTATGTCCTTTCCTCAACTGTTCAAGATGAGGCAAATGTGGTTCTGAGCTCATCGAGGAAGGGCATGTCAAGGGTCCATCCGTGAATATGAATCTTAACCGTCAACGAATTTTGTATCGAAGGATGTAGATACAAGTGGGGGAAACGACTCCAAGTGGGAGGCCAACTTGTAATAATATTTGAAAATACTCGAGGAGGAAATTCTGATGGACGACCGATTCAGAGGTTGACCATGTCATATTTTGTCAAAATAGATGATAACACTTCTTTGTGGGGAAGTTAAAGGAATCGAAGAATTTAGTCGAGAATAAGACTGAATACAACAGTGGTGGTGTAGCACCACAATAGAATGTGGATACACATCGGGAAAACCATTTAAATGCTGCAGATAGTTAAATTCTTACCAAGTGATGGTAAATTCAGTACGTGCTATTATAGATAGTAACATGATCTTTATGGCCTAAAAAGTTAAAGGAACAATCGGAATGGTTAACAGGAATCGAGTTTACTAAGTCCGAGAGGAGGACAAATCCTAACCTGGTTAGTAGGACAAATATACGGTGCCTAGTAAAGGGCAACGATTAAAATAATTTTGTTATGGTTTGGGTAGACGTGTTACGTCCGAAAACCATTTGTGCAGTCAAGACGATTGACAAGGTAGAAGTGTAAGTTGTATCCTCAGAGGATGAGGCGTGTTTATATGACACGAGAGAGTCACTATATTTTGTTCATTGCTAGATTAGCATGTGAAGCGAGCTTAATGCATATAATTATAAATGTTACCATTATGTGAATATTTTTTCCCTAGTGTAGCGGGATTTTTCTTTAGTGCTATCCGCGGAGGATGAATGAGTATATTAGCAGTGTTTTATACTTTATAGAGATTACTCGTTGTAGAGATGCGATACACGAGTATAATATTATTTTTGATAAAATGTTATATAAAATGGGTAGTATGATAGTGTACATTGATTGAGAGGCTATCGGAGTAGTTGCATTGGTGCAACATGTTTTATGTTTGTTTTGGGCGAAGCCTCACCTGTAAGAAGGTTGGACTTGCACTTATATTTTCTATCCTAGATACTTCGGAAGAGATAGCAGGCTCAAGATATTCGATGCCATAGTATGCGTAGACCTTGTCAGTATAATTCCGTATGTATCGAGATTTACCCTTGAGCGAAAAGATTTGACTCAGTATTATGTTTAGCACTCCGGACTTAGTGATAGGAAAAGTGCGATGTTATATTTATCCTTTAAAGATGTGGGAGTTATTAGTTATACCCCTATTATTAGGGAAGGGAATTTCGAGGATTTCGATCGTATGTATCCGAGGTTAATAGAATGAAATTTCCATCAACCAATACGATAGTAAAATTGGGAAACGATATTCGTTAAGCATAATTACAGTAGAAATTACAACTTTTCTGTCAAGGGACAGAATAAAGGGGTACACGCTATGGACGGAGGACCTAACGGATCCCGATAACCGACAATGCTAGGTAGTAGTGTATCGGGGGGGTTCCTTGTTTGGATTTCGCTTTGCGAGATATCCCACGCATGAAACTTAGCGTAAGGTTGGAAATAGGGAGACGTTTGGTCACTATTCCATAAGTACGGTACTCTGGTCGAAATAGGATCAAGTAATTATGTATGTAAGTTGGAAGTTGAATTCTGTTTTAAGGTCATTGAAGCCGGATTTTTATGGCAGGAAAGCATTGAAAGTTATCCCCACGAGTTGAGGAGTGGAACGATGGTAAGGAGAATTTAAGAATTTTGATTTTCTAGGGTGATTGGAGGTACCCCAAATGTCATAACCGCGTACAGAACACAAGGTGAATAAAGAGTTAAAATGATTTTTAGCATGGAGTATCTGAAAAGAACTTCATATCATACAAGAGATGACCTGTAATTATTTTGATGAATAAAGCATTAGTGATTTATTTTGGTTGTTGTACCTATTTGGGAAAAATTGTTGTGCTTATCTTAGGAAGGTTGAGAATTATTATTCCTCTTTTGTTGTCATGGAATTTGAATGCCTTATTCCTTCTATTCCGTTGAATTTAGTTAGTCCTACAGATGAGTAGCACACCGTTCGGAATGTTGTAAAAATGTGGGTATCTTGGTTAACCACAGTTAAAATAGTCCAAGTCGAAGGGACGTGGTAATAGACGTGTGAAATATAAGTTTGTGGGACTAGTATAACGAAGTGGAAGTGATAGAGTGGATTAAACGTCACATGAGGGGCGATAATCCATACATAAGTGTGCAATTAGAATAGCACGCCCTAACTTGATTGGAAGGCTGTAGGAAGCCATTCAAGAAATGGTATTCCTGGAATAGGGTAGAACTTAATTGTTATGAAGCACACCCGGAGCGGAGTGGTCATTAGTCAAGTGTGAGAGAGACTTGCGCACACAACGAGTAATGATGTTAGGATGACATAAGAGATCCAGAAGTGCGCTTCGTGGAGAGGAAAGCACGGGTCGGAACTCTCGGAATGCTCCAAGGAAGGAAGGGGAGTATTACGTGTCACTTAATGTGAGACATTCCAAGGGAAGAATCGATGTTTAACGAGATGTAGTGAGTAGTCTCTGCATGCACTGCCCATAGGTAAGGTTCGGTTGAAAAAGGAGAATCAACCAAAGAATTTTGTGATTATCGAAAATTACTGAAATTTGAAGAGGTCGGAAAAGTCGGTTAAGTTCTTGAATGAGTTCCATCCTCAAAGCAAGATCAAGGATTTATCCTGAGCTTGTGAAATAAGTCTCTGAGGAGGAAGTGATTGATATTCCTTTTGGGCTGGCTTACAATACTAACTAGTATACCTCAGACTTCCTTTGAAAGGAAGGATCACGCCGGTGAATGGTCCGGCGCAGTATAAATTTCTGGGTCAGGATGCGATTGGTAAATCCCGCCTTTGGTATGGGATTTCAGGAACCAGCAGTGATAAGATTTCGTTTCAAGTAGGATGTATCACCCTTAGCTATGGAATAAGCGCATGGTGATTAAAGATTTGCGGAGCCACGTGAAGGAGATTTTGAAATCTGGGTACGATGATTTCAAGAATGATCTGTAGGAGCACTCGTACCTGTTTGTCGCGTACGAGGTACTTGTTAAGGTTTTGTTATGGAAGAACCTCGACTATTCTCCTTCCGTATGTGTAGAGGAGAGTAGATAATCAGAATTTTGGATCGGTCGGGAAAATATCCGATAACTATGGTAGAATTCCAAGACTGTTTTTAGCAGTCAAGATTGGCCAAATGTTCGTATGATCTTCTCAAAATGGGAATTTAGTGTGAATAAATCCGAGTAGTCGTCAGATAGTGAGGTGCGACCTCCTAATGATAGTGAGATAATGGAATTTATAACGGATAGGCGTGACCTATGCGAATATTTTCGGATGGGATCACAATGTGAAGTATCGCTAATGAGAATGTAAAACAGTGTTGCTGTGAGGAAAAAGGCTATAGTGATTGAGCGCCGCACTATGTAGTTAGTTTGCGTACTATCGAGAGATATCCAGAGTTATTTTTACCAGGTATGCCTTATTTTCTGAATTTCGGGACGAAATTCCGTTATTAGGGGGGAAGTATGTAATACCCCGTATTTTTATGCTATATTAATTTGGGGATTTATTTAAATTTAATGTGAATGTTTATTTAATAAAACTCCGAAAATTAATTATGTTTTAATTATTAACGTGACGAGAGTTAGTAATTATGGGAAACTTGTTGAATATTATTAATGAGCATAGTAATATATTATATTGGTTGGATTGAATGTCATAACTGAAGTAAGTGACTATTTCGGAAATTTAAGTAAGGACGTGCCCGTGTCACGTCGGGACTTATTTTGTTAAATAAAAAGTGAATATTTTATAAGTTGTCCGTATGGTCGTTTTGAGTGCGCCAACGCATCCGGAAGGGTCAAGATAGTCAGAAAAGTATACCCGGGGGGTTAGTTTGGGCCTCGGGGCATTTTTAGGCCTAATTAGTGACCCGGGAGGGCATTTTGGTCTTTTTCCAAAATAGGGTAATTAAACCCACGAATTTCAGCCAACCTATATCAGCCATTAGGTCAGCCTCTTAGGGTTAGAACATTCACAAATCAAATGACGGCCATTGGAGAAGAGAGGAGAGAGCTCCAAGGCAATCCAAGGCCAAAAGGCCACCGGTTTGCACCGCCACCACCACCACCGCGTAGATCACGAGACGAGGAACGCAGCCATACCAAAATCAGCCGTGAACCTGCATACCAAAATCCCAGGCAAGTGTTTAAACTTGCTATTTTCGTTGATGCAATATTCATGTTAGCTTAGGATTGAATTGTGACGAAAACTATGGAAGAAAACACCATTTTTGATAGGAGAACCCATGTAGTATTGATGTTTATGTAAATTCTGGAAACCCTTGCCATGTAGAGGTAATAATCCACGAAATCTGGTGATTATACAAAAGAAATTTTGGAAAAAGATTCATTAGAAATCTGTTTAAGAATAATTGTAGGGTTCTTGATAATTGGACATGATTTTAGGTTATAAATCCATGTTTAATGATAGTTACACGCATGCTATACGTTATAAACACCTGGTATAATGTTATAATAATGATAGTAGGATTTTTGGGGCGATTAGAATGGAAGAACATCGTTTTAGATGAAGAAATTGGTTAAAACCCGTCACTGCATTCTGCAGAATTTTGCCCAGACCTGCTTGATCGATCGATCGAGCCTAGAGCTTCGATCGATCGAAGGTTCGATCGATCGAGCCCCAAGCTTCGATCGATCGACCCCTCCTGGCAGACTCCTATTTCCCTTGTTAAATTAGTTAACTTAAGTTTATTGTGAAATAATCTTTGGGCATCTTAAATAAAATGATTTGGGAGACATTGAGGATCAGTAGGGTATATGGATAAATGTTAGAACCTTTAATCTTCAACGAGAATGGTATTTACGGGATATTGACTTTAGGTTGGTAGATTTATGAATTTTTAAAGGGGGAGGTGCGTAAGAGAGTTACGTTGGAATCTAATAAAGGCACTTACTGAATTTTAGAATTTGGAAGATATAATCCATGAGTGTTAGGTAATAAGTGAGTAAACCCTTCGAGTTGAGGTTAGGAATGAAACCTTATGCGTTATTCTATAAATGTAAAATTAAGGATAAACGGTATATGTACGGGTGATGAGAAGAACCTATATTAATATGATAAAGTGGTATATTTATATGATTGTGTGTACATATATTATATGCATGTGAAAAACATACCGCGCTACTTGCTATCCTTAAGGTTACCGCGCTGGGACAGTCTTATCTCGATGGGACCTTTATGGGGGATATTGACTTGTACCCTAGAAGATAGATATCCTTGGTACAGGCTATCGAATTGATAGTTCAGACGGTCCTAAGAGACGCGAGTATGTGCCATCCTCTTAGAGACTTGGAATCTATGCTTCGCCTCGATATTGTTTGTGTATGTGTTAATACAATTCGAGAGTGATTCCGAATTTGTATTCCCCTTGATTTGAGTGGTATGGGGTTTGGATAGTGGAAGTATGCACGCACCATAGTTTTATTCGGGGTGCTGTTATATACATATATTATACGAGTAGTTAATATATATATGAGATTATGATATTTGAAACTGCCTACTGAGATTTGATAAGTAGGACATGGTTGTTGACTCAAATTGTAAATAGTTATTTTGAGAAAGTATAATATGTCACTGTAAAACTTTATTGTTTTTATAAAGTTAGAAATAGAGAAATTTGGTTACATATTGGAACATCTCTTTTAAATGAAATCGTGAATTGCAAATCTTTCGGGTAAGTTATGTTAAGTCAAATATTTTAGAAAGACTAGTGCGTTAGATGATAAAACAAACCAATGGGAAGGATAGTGCGATAGGGGTGCACATTAGAAGAGAGGTGAGTATTTCTCAAGAGAGCGACGCTCTAATATGTTATTGCATTGGCCTGTATCAATTTAAATACTTGCTAAACGTATTTTAATATCAAACACACTTTCGGGCTCTGACCCGTTTCTTCTTCTCTCTCTCTCTTGTATATCTATGTATATTTTCAGGTGCCCAGCCACAGGGGCGTCTTGCTTAGGATCCCTTCAGAAGAACGAGCTGCAGCTTAGGTGGGAGTTGCAGGTCACTTGAGTAGACGGCTTCTGTTATTGACTCCACTCCTAGTACTCTCATTTATTGGGCACGTGTCGCCCCTTTTCATCATTTCATTTGTTGTTGGGAGATTTATATTTCAGTCATTTCCAGTATTGTTTCTTTGGGATTTATTCAGTACGGACTTGTGTTTTAGTTTTAATATGTTGACATTCGATTGACGAATGTATTATATTATTTGGCTTACTGTAGTGTGATTCTTAATTGTAAGTATGTTGTTTTTAATTAAATAAATCTTTTTCTTTAAATTAAAATTTGGAAAGTATGTATGAAAATGGTTTTGACACTTAGCTTAATTATTTAGGGTGTTAAATTGGAAAATATATTTTTATCGACAGTGATGCTGTGAATGAACCAACTGTATACCTTGATTTAATTTAATAAAGGAGTGATCGCCCGGTATTTAATTAGGCGGGGTGTCACAGTTTTGCAGTGTTAATATCACCAAATGATGACAAGTGTTTTAGCTCTCTCTCTACAGATGACATGTGGAATGTGGAAGTGACCAGCACGTGGTGGAAAGGTGATAAGGGTATAAGGGTCATTTCACACATGAAGGGTATTTTGGTAATTTCACACTATATATTTTGAATATTTTTAGAGGTCCTCAAAAATATTTTATTTACAAAATGGCCCATTTTATATTTTTATTTTCGTCCTTAAAGTTTCATAAAATTATATTTTCTATCCCAAAACTTATTATTTGCCTTAAGATATGTCATAAGACTTCGATTTGATCCAATTTACAGTTGATTCTTCGTAATTAAAAATGGGGTTTGTTATATTGATAGCCAATAATACCACATATCTAATAATACAACATTTATAAGATAATAAGTAACACAAGAGTGTAAAAACAAAATATATAACAGTGGGGTCATTACATTTTTGGTTTCTCCCACTGTCCCCCCCCCCCCCCCCCCCCCTTCTTGTATCTTGGGGTACCTCTTATCACTACTAGGCTTAAGTTTGAGGATTGCGAGAAGCTGATTGATAAGATTACGGGGAGGATTAAGTGTTGGACTTACAGATTCCTCAGTTTTGCTGGGAGACTTCAACTCATCAACTCGGTCTTGTTTGGTATTCAGGTCTATTGGTCTTGCCTGTTCATTCTGCCTAAAGGGGTTATTAGAAGAGTTGACCAACTTATGAAAGACTTCTTGTGGACGGGTTCTGATTCCAAACATACTGGGCGAAGGTTTCTTGGGATGATCTGACGTGCAGTCATGAGGAAGGGGGTTAGGCATTAAGAATGTGGAATTATGGAACAAAGCTACTATTCTCAAGCTTCTTTGGAACCTCTGTAGTAAGAAGGATTGCCTATGGGTCAAATGGTGTAATGTGTATAAGATCAAGAATAGAAGTATTTGGGCCAATAATATTCCAAATGACTCTTCTTGGTGTTGGAGAAAGCTCCTGCAGTTGAGGGAGGTGGCCAAGCCTCTTACCATGTCCAACATAGGCAATGGCGAAGACACCTTTGTGTGGCATGACAACTGGCAGCCGTTAGGTCCTTTATTTGATCGCTATGGGGGAAGACTTATTTATGATGCGGCTATCAATCATAAAGCTAGAGTGGCCGATTTTATACATGGCAAGAGGTGGAGGTGTCCTTCTTTTGTTACTTGGGAGTTGTTGGAGATTAGGAATGCTGAGTTGCCTGTTATTCGCCAAGGTGTTAGTGATGAGGTGGTGTGGAATTCCAGCCGGGGTGGCTTCTCCATTGAATCGAATTTTACGACTCTTACTACTGCTCGTCCTTTGTTCAATTGTCACAAGTTGATTTGGAACGTCAATAATATACCAAAATGTGCTTTTAGTTTCTGGATCATATGTAGGGATGCTCTTCATACGAGAGATAAACTGTTTAGCTGGGGTATTTCCAACAATAACTTGTGTTGTACTTGTGGCGAGGAGGTGGAGAACCGAGAACACTTGTTTATTGAGTGTAATATTGCTAAAGAGATCTGGCGCGAGGTCAGATTTAAGAAACAGGAGGTCCGAGAGGCTTTTAATTGGGAGGGTGAATTGGGGTTTGCTAATTCCGAATATGTGGGCAAGAGCTTCTATAATAGACTTAGGTGTCTATCCTTTTCCACCACTATCTACTGTCTTTGTATTGAGAGGAATGCGAGAATTTTCAAAGGTAAGGCCAAGAGTAGCGATATGATTGTCAGAGATATTGTTGCTATGGTCTGTGCTAGGGCCTCAAAGTGGAAAAACAACAGAAGGAGCTTCACCAATTGGATGGCATGCATGAACTGGGACATCCCAGAATCGGTGTTATCTTAGTTGGTTTGTTTTGTGTTTGGTTATTTGTGTCCTTTGGGGTATGCCCCTAGGATTGTGGTTCTCCCTTGGAGATTGTTTGTAAGTAGTTCTTCTTTGTTCTAATATATATAATTTTCCCCCAAAAAAAACAATCTTACTTCTAGGTTGTGGAGTAAGTTTAGTCTATCAAAGGTTTTGGATCATGATAATTGATTTTTCTTTTTCATTTTTGACAACCCTAGCCAAAGAGACGAGGTTTTGGATAATGGTCCATGTCATTTTGTCGGCATGACCATCATGTTGAAGAAGTGGCAACCCAACTTCATCTTTAGCAAAGAAAGTGCTAAGAAAATACCCATATGGGTGAAGTTGCATGATAGGGTCCAACTTTGGACGGAAGAAAAGTCAGTTATGTTGCAAGTTCGGTTGCTCTTCCTCTTAATGCTGATGCAATTACAGAAGAGATGAACAGAATATCGTTTGCACGCATTTCTGTGAGGTTGAAGCAAATGAGTCTTATGCCAACAGTATCAATGTAGTCTTGGAGGACGGAGCTATTGCTTCGGTGTGAATTGAATATCAAGATAAGCCGCCTTCTTGCCCAAACTGCCTCGTGTTTGGGCACACACTCAGTAGATGAACTAAGCAGAAGACACTTGCAGCTTTACAGACCAACCCTTATAGAGCTTCATTGACATCTAAGTCTTGTGAAGCTACGATGGAGAAGACCACTGCTAACTCTGAATCGACTTTGGTCTCTAAGAAGAGCACGAATAAAGATTGTGTAGCCTATGAGACCGGGGAACCTTCTGGTTTTAAAGATTGTAGTGTTGGGAAGGAATCCAAAGATACTCAAGCATATAAGACGAGTTTACAGGTTGATGCTCCCCTTCCATTATTTTACTCGTTTGAAGTTGTGGCCCTTGAAAATGAAGGTGAGGTAACTCCTGATCCCACTGCCCTCGTCGAGAAAGTCATGTTGGTTGATGAGCTGGCCAATAAGCAATAAAATTATGGGTTTAAAGACGTCAAATCTTGAGGCAAGAATAAAGGGAGGGGGAAAACAATAGTACTTGATGTTTAAGTGCGGATGATGGAACATTAGGGGTCTCAATTCCCCTCATAAACAGCAGGAAGTGTGTAAGTTAATCAGAGACCAACAGCTGGACTTAGTGTGCTTGCTTGAAAACAAAGTTAGAAGATCTAACTTAAGTAATGTTAAAAATAATTGTTTTTTCACTGGGAGTTTCTTCATAACTTCCCAAATGATGGGGGCATGGCAAGGGTTATTGTGGGGTGGAACCCTAATAATGTTGATGTGACGTTTGTTGATTTCACCCTCAAGCTTTGTTGTGCAAAGTGGAGGTGAGCGGGAGAAACTTAAGTTTTTTTGATTCATTTATATATGGGGAAAACTTGCCCAATAATAGAATCTCTTTATGGGAGTTTTTGAGACGAAGCAATGGGAGAGTCTAAGGGCAACCTTGGGGTTTTGATTGGCGACTTCAACGTGGTGAGAGATCAGGAGGAGAAAAGAGGTTGGCATGGCATTGACGTGGATGCAACTGAAGCCTTTAGCTTTGTATCAACGACATCCAGGCTGATGAGATTAGAACTTTCGAGTTATGGTTTACGTGGAACAAGAAGCAGGAGGGTGATGATAATGTCCAGTCTAGGCTGGATAGAGTCCTGCATAATGACTCATGGGACACTGCTTTCCCAGACTCTCAAGCGACGGTGCTCCCCAATGGTGCGTCTGATCACTGCCCCATAATTACCTTGTTGTCACCCCTAAGCCAAGGAGACCCAAGCCATTCAAATTCCATAATTTTTGGATGGCTCACGCTGAGTTCCAAGATGTGCTCGGGAATGATATGGGTAATCCCATGGTTATACTTAGCAAGAAGTTAAAGAGACTTAAGGGCAGTCTGATTGGGTTCGATAAGAAGTTCTTTAACCACCTTGCTATGAGGAAGCCAAATCCCTTTTGGACGAGGCTCAAAGAAGTCTGGATTCCGATGGGTGCAACATTAGTCTCCAATAGGATGAAAAGGATAAGCTGGCCAGGTACTTGGAGCTTAGAAATGCCAAAGAATCCTACTACAAACAACAATGTAGAGTCAAGTGGCTTTAGCTTGGAGATGGGAACAACACTTTATTCCACAAGAAGGCTAACCAAGCAATGTCTAGGAAGAAGATTATCAGTATTGAGGACGCGCATGGGTGTAGAGTGGAGGGCACGCGTGAGGTGGCCAACATTATTGTGGGGCATTTCACCCAACTCCTGGGTTCCAATCCCGTTTGTGAGGATCCTAATTCTTTTCTCAGGGCCAATATGAGCAAGAGGATTAGTGAAAATGATAGCAGGGCCTTGAGTGCCCCCATTACTGAGGTTGAGGTAAAGAAGGCCATGTTCGCTATCGGTTCAAATAAAGCACCTGGGCCTGATGGGTTTAATGCGTTCTTTTTTAAAGAAAATTGAGAGGTGATGGGAAAAGATGTGGTGGAAGCTGTCCAACATTTCTTCAGGTGCGATTATTTACCTAGACAATGGAACTGCACCGCCTTGACGCCTATGGCAACACAATCTACAAATGTATCTCGAAAGTTATTGCTAATAGGCTGAAGCACGTTCTCCCCCTATCATTAACTAGAGCCAGGCTGCGTTTGTGTAGGGGAAGGCCGTCTCTGATAATATCCTCTTACTCCAAGAGCTTATGAGAAACTATCATAGGGAGCTGTGGCCCCCAGGTGCATTATGAAGATTGACGTGCTCAAGGCTTATGACAGAGTGAAATGGGAGTTCCTTCACAAACTCTTGGTACATCTGGGATTTCCCACTATCTTTGTTGGCTGGTTGCAAGAGTGTTTCACTAATACCAGGTGTTTTGTTAGTCTGAATGGGCAACTGCATGGATTTTTTGAGGGGAAGAGAGGCTTGAGACAAGGCGACCCCCTTTCTCCATACCTTTTCCTTTTGGTGATGGATACGTTTTCCTGCCTCATGGATAGAGCCAACTTGGACCCCGCATTCACCTTCCACCCCAGATGCAAGCAGGCCGGTCTAAATCATTTATGTTTTGCGGATGACGTTATCATTCTCTGTGTGTGTGGGGGGGGGGGGATGTTTCTTCTTGTGCCATTGCTAAGAAGACTTTGGACGATTTTTGCAGTTTCTCTGGTCTTCGTCCAAATCTCAACAAGTGCAGGTTCTACAGTTCTGGCATCGGGGAGAAGGGGATTAATCAAATCAGAGATATCTTTGGCTTTTCCCCAAGTAACCCACCCTTTATATACCTGGGCCTTCCTCTCATATCCACGAGGCTTAAGGTACAAGAGTGCCAAAGACTGATTGATAAGATTACTGGAAGGATCAAGTGCTGGACCACCAACTTTCTTAGTTACGCGGGGAGACTTCAGCTCATTAAGGCTGTCCTTTTTGGGATCCAGGTGTATTGGTCCAGTCTCTTCATAATACCTAAGGGAGTCATCAAGAAAATCGAGCAGTTGATGAAGGATTTTTTATGGACCCCCAAAAGCATATGGGGTCGAAGGTTGCCTGGAAGGATTTGTGCTATAGCTACACTGGGGGGGATTGGTGTCAAAAGCATGGAGAGGTGGAATGTCGCAGCCCTTATGAAAACTATATGGAATTTATGCAGCAAGAAAGACTGCATATGGGTGAAATGGTGTAATATCTTTAAGCTGAAAAGAAGGAGTATTTGGACCCTAGATATACTAGCTGATTATTCTTGGAGTTGGAGGAAGATGATGCAACTCGGAGATCGTATTATACCTTTCATCAAATGCAAAGTGGGCAATGGTATGGATTCTTTCTTTTGGCATGAGAACTGGCACCCTTTAGGTCCCTTGCACCCCCGCTATGGCGATAGAGTCATTTACGATACAGCAAGCAACCACAAGGCTATGATTGCTAACTTCATCCATGAGAATAGATGGATATGGCCGGCTACTATCACGCGGGAGCTATTAGAATTAAGAAATGTTGTTTTACCAAACATTAGGTAAGACATGAATGATGAAGTTACGTGGATCCCCAACCAGGATGGATCACTATTAGTTCGGCGTACAATGAGATTACCCCTACTCACACCCCTGTGGTGTGGCACAACTTGGTGTGGGACAAGGTCAATATTCCGAAGTGTGCCTTTATCCTTGCCTGATATGTAGGGATGCCATTCCTACTAAGGACAAGCTTTCTAACTGGGGCATTGTGGAAGATAACTTATGCTGCAGTTGCAATAATGGGGTTGAGTCCATGTGTTCAATGAATGCCACGTTGCTAAGGAGGTGTGGAAGGAGGTGAGATTCAGAAATTTGGAGTACTTCCTTGCCATGGGATGATGAGGTACATTTTGATACTACTAATTATGGGGATTCAAATTTTTATAATCAGATTAGGAAAATATCGTTCTCCATTACTGTTTATTTCCTTTGGTTGGAAAGAAACGACAAACACTTCAGGGGTCAAGGAGATTGAGGTTATGATCAAAGCTAGAGTCCTGATTTGGAAGAAAGGGAGAAGGAGTTACAACAACTGAATGGCTTGTCTGAATTGGGGTATCCCGGAGAGCGACATCCAGTAGGTGTTTAGCATTGGGCCTGGGGCGTTTGGTCTTTTGTTTTGTTTGTTTTGCTTCCCCCATGGGGTATGCCCCTAAGGGTCTTGCCTGTAATTGTTTTGTTGTTTTAATATAATAACTTTTCCCACAAAAAAATCTTCAATCCAAGTTTATTAAACCCTAAACAAGCATCTATGTGAATAAATCAAACATGCAATCACAGATCAAGGGACAATCAAATCCAAGAAAAATCCCCAAAGAGAAAAACCTTTATTTCACTATTACATGTAAATCGCAACTTACAATTACATAGAGAAATCTACAATGAATTTCCCACAGAAAATCTACATAGATCGCAGCCTAGAACCAGTAAAGATTCCCTTAAGAACCTCAAGAACCGCAGCTCCTCCTTCAACAGTGAATACCCTCAAGTATCCCCAATGATCTCAGTCGTCAGCAATAGCTCCTGCAAGAAATACCAATCCAGCAGTAGAGAATCCTTCTCTATAAGAGAAACTTCGGCAAAGGTTTGTTTTGGGTTCCAAAATGATTCACAAATGTATATGGGATTTAAGGCACAACAAGATACTCACAATCTTCCTTTATTTCATTTTTGGGAAAAATAACGTCGAGAACCTTGTCAAAGTAGGCCTCGATTACATTGTAATCAAAACAAGGAGGAACAACAAAAGAAGAAGAAATGGGATGAACATTTGGGTTGGGTTTCATTTCAGCAAGTGGAACTGGCACAACATTCCAATTGAGGAGAGATGCATCAGTAGTCTTGATCAGGATGGATAGATCCAATGATGTAGCATCTGAATGAATCATACAGAGTGTCAGACCCAGTGTTTTCAAATTTAATAAATCCTCGGAATCACTTCCCTTGGAATCTATGGTAACAACTGTAGTCATCTTAATAAGAGGTTGGACATGATGCTGAGAACTTTCGGCCCATAAATAGTTGTTTGGAAGAAGATCTCCAATCTTGGCTTCATCTTCTTGTCCACATGATCATACTACGGTTCAGGAAAGCCACAAAAGGGGAAATATTCACCCTCTTTGACAAATCTTTCGTTCAAATAATCCGTTGAGACAATCTTGGTACTTTCTAGCCTCCTCTTTAACTAAGGTTGGCAGAGCATTCTAAGTTCCTCTGATGAGGGTTGATAACCTAGTATTCCCTGTTGTCATCTTCCCAACCCTAGTTCGGGCATGAAGTGCATATTCTTGAACATCTGTATCACATTGACATTGCCGTGAGGGTTGTGTTTTGGACAGACTCTATCTCTGAAATCATCCCCTGCTGAAAGCGGAAGTGGTTTGACTCGAAAGCGTAACTAGAGCATATCATTTGCCCTATGTTGTATCTCTAATACCGAATTACTGGTGCTTGCATTCTCTGTGTTATCATCGTCTCCCAAGATGGTGATGATCTACCCATTCGCGCAGAACTTTAGTTTTTGATGGAGAGATTAAGATACCCCCTCGATACTGTGGAGCCATGATAATTCGAGCAATAGGTTGAAACAAGCCAATATGTCGATGACTTGGAATTTAGTAAAGGTATTTATAGGGCCAGCCCCTATTGTAAGCTTTATGGATCCCTTCACTTCCCGAAGAGTATTGTCATAAGCACGCACCTCAGCAAAAGTTGGAGCAAGGTGGCTTACTTTCAATCCCAAGCAGTTGTTCTTAATGGGAAAACATTAAGTGTTGATCCATTGTCGATAAGCGAAGGTGGGACGGTCTGTCCCATGACCTCGCCAGAGATATTGGGAGCATATTTGTGATTTGGACCAAACTTGGGGGTTTCTTCCTTGGAGAAGGAGAGCATCATAGTAAAGGTTAGAGATCCAACTAGATTCCTTGCTTCTTCTGGCGTGATGGAAGGAGGGACTGTGGGCCCGGTAAGCAGTTTAATCAAGGCATTTCGGTGCATTTGGGAAGACATAAAGAGTCCCCACAGAGTGATGTTAGCCTGAGTTTTCTTCAACTGATCGAGGATCTTGCTTTCCTTGAGGGTCAATTTCGGCATAGTGAGTTTCTCAACACCTTTTTCGTTATCCATCGTTGCTGATTGAGGGTTCGAAATCTGGTAATGCCTCCCAGATCTAGTTATATGGTTCAGAGAAGAGGGGAAAAATAGAAACCCTATTTTTTCATCTATCTCAAGTTATCGGTCACAATGTTGATCTCTCCTAGCATATCCTCAAACGATATCATTCCACATATACCACATATCCTCAAACTACATTCCACATATACCACATATCCTCAAACGATATCATTCCACTACTGGACTAGTCTTTTTAAGGCTTTTCTCTTCATCTGAACTATCGAATTCATCCCCCCATTTGGTGGAAATGACGTCATCCTTCCACGAGAAGTCAGTGCATTCTAAAACCTCAATGACCTATTTGTATAGATTCTCTCACTTAATGGGGAGATGTATAAGTGAAGGGACCAAATGCCCTTGTAGTCTCAAAGCATTAAGTAGCTCAGATATACTGCAAATTTTATCGGTTTGTCGGAATAAGTCTGCCATAATTTGGTTGGCATCATCTAAGCATACTTCACCGGCAGGCACCACCCAAATATCTGACACTCGAGCCCACTTTTGGGTTCCATGAATAGTGCACTAAACTTTTAGTAGTCAATGGTCATTTCTGAGGGCAATTTCAGCCCAAATTCTAGGAGCTGGTTCAGTACCGTTGGTAATTCCATATCTTTTCCTCCGGAATGAGTACGAACGGTAATACATGATTTCGGAAAAATAGGTAGGATGTAAGAGAAAGTACGGGCAAACTTTGAGGGGGTGACGCGAATATACGGGTATGATGGGTGATTTACTGTGTACAATCTAGGTAAATGGGTCAAATTTCGGGTCTTGTTCTAGGAAGATAGCATTTGCATGATTTCAGAGTGGATTGTGAGTAGTGTTCAACTTAGGATTTGCTGATGGGGTGATGGTACCCCGGTCAATCAAACCTTGGATTATATTCCGAAAATAGTAGCATTGATTAGTGGTATGGTTGGCATTTTGGTGAAAATCGCAATGGGCGTCGGGTTTAAAATTTTTGGGAAGTGGGTTTAGTAATGGACGAGGGTCCTAATGCAATTCAAGGAGGTGAATACGTGGAAGATGAATGTGAGGCAGATCATACACATGGGAGTGGAGTAAAATTTTCACAAGACCCTTTGTCACTTTCTAGTGGTCCAATTTCAAGACTTAGAGCCAAACATTATAAGGAAGCACTTATTGGGCTAATCCAAGAGAATTGGAGTGAATCTGAAAAGATGAAGACCAAGATGGGCCCAAATGATAATCAAGACTTAGTCCATGTCAATATAGCAATTTTGGGAGCTAATTAGCATGTAAAAACGTGACTATCATGTTCACACCATAAATGGTCATGAATTTATCTATTTTTAAGGTTAATAAATGGGGGGATGAATCTAGTCATGGCTGGTTATCTTTAAATACATTGAACTTTATCATTTAGTCATATTTTGTTATTTTCCAAGTCCAAGTGGCCCAAAAAGTGTGGGAGCTTGTTTACTTTGACAATTGTGTTGTTTAAATGCTATATTTATTTCATTTCCTATTCTTGGAGGGTTATTCCAAGTATAAATCATGGGAGCTATGAATTTTGTAAGCATTTTTTGACATAAACTAATATTATTGTGAGGTATTTTGTTCCTCTTGGTTCTTTAGAAAACTTTTTGAACTTATCAAGTTAATCTTGTGGTGTTCAAACAACCAATCTTATTACCTTGATTCGTAAGAGATTCTTGGGTTTCTTGGTGTGGCATTTTAATCCTTCATAGTCTTGGTTCTTATCTTGCTAGGTAACAGGTCAAGGCTCAACAAACATTATTTATACAATCTTAGGGTTCTTTAACCATCATTGTTATTGGGTTTCATCACAATTATTGGTGGGGTTAATATCAGGTCCAATGGTTTAATAAGATTTCGGCTCAAAAGGGCTTAGTAGACTTCGGAGAAGGGAGCGTGAAGCTTGGTGTATTCCTTTCTAACTGCGTTAGGGCGACTTTCTTGGTGACCACAAAGTGGCAAGCTGAGAAATGTTATTGGTGCTCGAAACTGTGGTATTGGCAGGCTTCTTATACTTTCTGGGAGTGAAAGGTCCAGATACTTTCCTTGGCTCAACTTTTGTCTTGGCAATACTTTCTTCAATCTCCACTCGTGCTTTCTAGAGGGCTAAAAAATGGGGGTAATACTGTCCTCCCGTTGTCGCTCGGACATGGGGTAAGAAGTTCTTTTTCACAATACCGCTTATTACTCTTCGGAAGGTCGGTTGGTCATGGTGGTCGCTTTCTCTCACCACCTTGCTATGAAATTACTGACAATTTCCCTGAGATTCTACTTGAGAGAAGTTCTAAATCACGGCGGGTAACCTCCAACTCCTCGTTGTACTTGTACTGTGATATGAATTCAGGACAACATCCTCCCAACTGCGAATTCTGGATTCCTCAAGAGATAGGAACCAGCGAAAAGCGATGTCCTTAAAAGTCTATTGGAACATCTGGACCATTATTTCCTCAGAGGCACCTAGAAGAGTCATGGCTCGGTGGTAACTTCGAAGATGAACAATTGGGGGGCCGCTACCTCTGAACTTCTCAATGTGTGGCATCTTGAACTTTTTCGACAACCTTTCTTTAGGATAGGGAGACATATGGGTATAATACATGTAGTTCCCGGAGTTTCTGAAAAACCTGGGTGGTCCCTTATGTGCGTGTGTTTCAAATCAAACCAATTTAGTACCAAAAACTATCCAACTTTCAATTTGCACAAAACTAAGTTATGAAAACCCACTTTACCAACCTTCTTGGAAAGGGAACATCATCAAAGGAAAATGCTCCAACTTCTCTCTAGACCCACCCTCTCCAAAACCGCCTCCCATTCCCTTCTCTATACCCTGTCCAACATTATTTACACCCTCTAATCCTCCATGGCAACCACGGTTTACCCTTCAGTTGATCCACTTGCCAGGCATGTGCAGGTCATGGCCGAGATTGAAGTTCTAGAGGATGGCCAGATTTCTACTGACCCAAATGACAACTCGGTTAGACGCTGGTGGGTCGCTTTCTCTGCCTCCCACATCCTCTCCCGGTCCTGGTTCGGTCTTATCTTCCATCCTCGGCACTGGGGAAGAGGGCCAGGCTATTTTGACTAACATTATGTGGAACTTTATCAATAGTAAAGGTTTCTCTGTAGAAGACGTGAATATTCACCGGTGGTCTGGTGACCGGAACGATGGAGATGTGTTGCCTTTGAGTGTTACGGAGGAGTCTAAGGAGCGTAGATCAGCCGTCGGGGTTGTTCCTGGCTCTGGGCTCAATGGTACGGTAGTTAGAAAGACTTCAGATAATAAGGAAAAGCTGTCAGTAAAACAGGCAAGCGTCTCTGATCCCCAGACGGAGCATCCTTCCCAACAACTAGTGTGCCACAATAAAAGGACTTGGAGCTCTGTCGCGGCCGGTAAGAAACAACCTAGTATCCGTCTCACCTACCACCAACCCTCTGTTGTGGACTCTATCATCACGGTAATGCCCCCCGCTGCAGTGGCTAACGATGTCCATAAGAGGTGGGAGAATAGCATGTTGGGTATTTTTTGGGGAAAAAACTTCCTTTATCCTATGTGAATAACGCTGCCAGTAGATTGTGGAGCAAGTTTGGGATGACAAAGGTGATAGCACACGACAATGAGTTTTTTTCTTTCTTTTTGACAACACTTCACAACGTGATGAAGTCCTTGACAATGGCCCGTGGCATTTTGCGGGGATGTTCATCATTCTGAAGAAATGGGAAGCAAACTTTAGCTTTCATAAAGAAACAGTGAAAAAGATACCCATATGGGTGAAGTTCCACGACATTCCTGTCCAACTGTGGACGGAGGAAGGACTCAGTTACGTTGCGAGTTCGGTGGGACTTCCTTTGTTTTCCGACACAGTAACGGAGGAGATGAATAGAATTTACTACGCTCGAGTTTGCATTGAGGTGGAAGCAAAGGAGACATATCCCAGTTGCATCAACGTTGTTATGGTGGACGGAGCAAGTGCATCGGTGAGAGTTGAATTCCAAGCCAAACCACCTTCGTGTCCGAAGTGCCTCGTTTTTGGCCACAATACCAGTAGAAGCACGGTAAGCAACGAACCTAACCCAAATGTGGAAGTTGGAGCTGAGAAGACCCCATGCAGGTTCTGAATGGACTCAGGTCACGAAGAAGTCTATCTCAGTTACCACCTCTGTCCGAGAGATGGGAGAACCGTCTGGTGTGTTGAATAAGGCTCAGGAGGAGGTTAGGAGAATTCAGAAGGACGGTGACATAGCCCCTAACGGGGTCTCACCAATGATCCGGTTATCTAACCAGTTTAGCACAGTGGACAATGACAATGAATATGAGTTAACTTCGGAACCTACGGCGCTTACTAGGAAAGTAATGGTCGTGGATGAGTTTGCCTATAAGCATAAGGGAGAGACGAATAAGGCGGGCCATTCCGGTGGCAAGAACAGGAGAGAAGAAAAGGGGAACAATACTTGATGTTAAAGATCGGGTCTTGGAATATTAGGGGTCCCAATTCCCCTCATAAACAGAAGGAAGTTAGTAAGTTAATTTTTGACCAGCATCTTGATATTGTTTTCTTGGTTGAAACCAAAGTTAGGAGGAAAAATTTATGTAATGTTAAAAATAATTGTTTTCTCCATTGGGATCTCATTGATAACTGCCCTATGGGGGGGGGGGGGGGGAGGGGGGCCAGGGTGATTGTGGGTTGGAATCCTAGTTGTGTGGTTGTTACGCTGGTCCAATCTCACCCCCAAGCCATGCTGTGTAGGGTGGAGGTTTGTGGTAGTAATAGCGATTTTTTTGTGACCTTCATTTACGGGGATAACTTACCTCACAGAAGAGAGCCACTTTGGGAGTTTCTCATGCTCAATAGTGGTAGCACTGAAGGGCAGCCTTGGATTTTTATGGGGGACTTCAACGTTGTGAGAACCAATGAAGAGAAGAGCATGATGCATGACATTGATGTGGGTGCTACGGAGGCCTTCAACCAGTGTATTAATGAAATCCAGGTTGATGATATGATGACGAATGGGCTTTGGTTTACGTGGAATAAACGTCAGGGGTAGTGACAATGTCCAGTCGAGATTGGATAGGGTTCTTCATAATGACACGTGGAGCACCTATTTTTCGGAGTCTCAGGCGATAGTTCTTCCCCAGGGTGTTTCAGATCACAGTCCTATCATTATCTTGCTTTCTCCCAGGGATCCTAATAGGCCCAAGCCTTTCAATTTCTATAACTTCTGGATGGGCCATGCTGATTTCCAGAACGTTCTGGCTGAGTCTTGGCATGGGGATGACGTGGGTAACCCCATGGTGAGATTGAGTAAGAAGATGCGTAGACTGAAGATTAACCTCAAAGATTTTAATAAGAAGTTTTATAGCCAGATTTCTAGGAGGGTGGAGGAGGCTAAGAGGTTGTTGATGATGTGCAAACCAGACTGGACAGTGATGGGAGCAACTTAAGCTTTCAATTGGAGGAGAGAGATAAGTTGACGGCTTACCTTGAGCTCAGGAGCGCTGAAGAGTCTTACTACAAGCAGCGTTCTAGAGCCAAATGGCTCCAGTTGGGTGATGGGAATAACTCCTTTTTCCATAAGAGGGCTAATCAAGCTACAGCCAGGAGGAAGATTATTAGCATTGAGGATGAGAATGGGGCGCGGGTTGAGGGCTCTCAGGGGGTGGCTACTACGGCAGTGGGTTTCTTTCGCAACCTTCTGGGTAATAGTAGCACATGTGCAGACCCAGCTCTCATCTTGGATGTGAACGTGGTGAAAAGAGTTAGTGATGTGGCCGTAGCGACTATGTGTGCTCCCATTGATGATGATGAGATAAAGGGGGCAATGTTCACTATTGGGTCAGAGAAAGCCCCTGGTCCTGACGGGTTCAATACGTTCTTTTTCAAGCAGAACTGGGAGGTGGTGGGGAGCGACGTCACTGAGGCTATTAAGTTCTTCTTCAGGTGTAGCTATCTGCCTAAACAGTGGAATTGTACTGTCATGGCTCTTATCCCTAAGGTTACCACCCCTATCGGTATCAATGATTTTAGACCCATCTCTTGTTGCAATACCATATATAAGTGCATCTCGAAGATTCTTGCTAACAAGATTAAACCTATTCTCTCCCACGTGATCAACCCGAGTCAGGCCACTTTTGTTGAAGGGAGGTCTATTTCTGATAACATCCTGCTTCTCCAGGAGGTTATGAGGAATTACCACAGGGGGCTTAGCCCGCCTAGATTCACCTTGAAGATTGATTTGTTGAAAGTTATGACATGGTGGATTGGGGTTTTCTTTTCACCTTTTTGACTCATCTGGGCTTCCCTGCCATTTTCGTTGGGTGGATTAGAGAATGTTCACTAACACCAGGTTCTCTATTAGTCTGAATAGGCACCTGCATGGCTTCTTCGAGGGAAGGAGAGGGTTGAGGCAATATGACCCCCTTTCTCCCTATCTTTTCCTCCTAGTGATGGGTTCTTTCTCGTGCATCTTGGACAAATTTTGCTCCGACCCCATGTTTACTTTTCACCCTAGATGCAAGGAAGTGGGGCTTAACCACTTATGTTTTGCGGATAATATGATTATTCTGTGTGTGGGGGACATTCCCCCCTGTACCATTGTGAAGAAGGCGGTTGATGATTTTTGTAGCATTGCGGGCCTCACGCCCAACCTGAGGAAGAGTTGCTTCTACTGTACGGGCTTGGAGGAGGATCGAATCGTGCAGATCGGGGATATTCTTGGTTTTGGTCACATGAACCCCCCTTTCTTGTACCTCGGGGTTCCTCTCATCACCACTAGACTAAGGAAGGAGGATTGTAGTAGGCTGATTGATTGGATTACTGGGAGGATTAAATGCTGGACCAACAAGCTTCTTAGCTACGCCGGTAGATTATAGCTTATTAAGTCTATTTTGTTCAGGATCCAGGTCTATTGGTCTAGTCTGTTCATTTTGCCCAAGGGTGTTATTCTTAAGATTGACCAGCTGGTGAGGGATTTCCTAAGGTGGCATGGAATGGTCTTTGTATTAGCCATGAGAGCGGCGACCTGGGTATCAAAAGCATTGAGAGGTGGAATGTGGCTACGATCATGAAAATGCTTTGGAATCTCAGTAGCAAGAAGGACTGCTTGTATAAGTTGAAGAGAAGAAGTTTGTGGGCTATTAATTTAGCCAGTGACTCATCATGGAGCTGGAGGAAGATAATGCAGTTGAGACATCGGATTAGGCCTCTCATCAGATGGATTATCTGTAATGGCAGGGATACCTTTTTCTGGCATGATAATTGGCATCCACTTGGGCCTCTTCACCCTTTGTTTGGGGATCGAGTTATCTATGACGCTGCTAGTAACCATAAGGCTATGGTTGCTGAATACATTGTTGAGAATAGGTGGACATGGCCACCGGTGGTTACTTGGGAGCTCTTGGATATTAGGAATGCGGATTCGCCCAGCATTAGTCATGACACTGTTGATGAGGTGGTCTGGATTCCCAACCAGATGGGTTTTTCTTTCAGATCAGCCTATGAGGAGATGACGCCCACCCACCCACCTATTCCCTGGCATAAAATTGTGTGGAACAAGGTTAATATTCCTAAATGTGCTTTTGTCCTTTGGATTATGTGTAGGGATTCTTTTCACACTAAGGACAAACTCTATAGCTGGGGCATCTCGGAGGACAATTTGTGATGTTGCTGCTCTAATGGGGTCGAGTCCATCTCACACATTTTCAATGAGTGTCCAGTTGTGAAGGAGGTGTGGGAGGAGGTTAGGAGCAGGAATCAGGAATACAGAGAGGCTTTGGATTGGGATGGAGAGATGGCTCATGCTATTTCATGATTTAGTGGAACTAGATTGTATAATCGTATTAGGAATATTTCGTTCTCTTCTATTGTGTATTGTCTTTGGATAGAGCGTAACGCTAGATATTTTAAGCGGGTGGCCAAGAGCAAGGATGTCATTGTCAGAGATATCGAAGTTATGATTAGAGCGAGAGTCGCGAAGTGGAATAGGGGGACGAGGAGATTTGAGAATTGGATGGCTTGCATGAATTGGGGTATCCCGGAGAGTACTCATGATTAGGGGACTGCGGGGTTTGGGGCTTCTTACCCATGTTTCGGTTGGTTTTTTGTTTTGCTCCCCTTTGGGGTATACCCCTAGGGTAGGTGCGGGGTTTCATCCCTATGTGTACTTGTTGGAGTTTCAGTTGTTGATATATACATAATTTCCCCCCAAAAAAAAAAGTTATGAAAACCCAATTCTTACTTTAAACCAATTTTATCTTGATTAATCCTAAACATGCATCTAGTGATTAAAGCAAGTAAAGTAAAGAATACTCACAATGCCAGATGTACGAGGAAAAAACCCAAAACGGGAAAATAACCTCGGACGACCCAAGCCAGACAATCACTATGAACAAAGGTTTTACAAAGACAGATTGGCCTTACTCAATGACTCGATCCCCACGGGTCTGACACTCCTTCTGATCTTTTACCGTTCTTCAATAGGGCCCACGCAAAAATTCCATCTTCCACAAGACAACACATGCATCCACGTATGTCTCGGTGTCTACCGAATGGCTTTCATTCGTCTACGATGTCTAACAAGAAGCCCTTCTCTTTTCTTCACCGCAAAACCCTTATGATCAATGGTAGAACAAACCTTCTTGGTGCAGCAAGATCACATAAACATATAAGAATGATAACTCGTATCTTTGCAAACTTTAGGATGTGTTTAAGCTTTGTAAACCTTAGAAAACATGTGCAAAACTCGTACTGGATGGTAAACTGTTTTTCCAGAATGCACACCTACGAAACTCTAATGAAAACACGCTTTAAATAAGATTTCAACGCCACCTCGAAAATCATGTCTTTCGAACGACAAGTCCACGTCGTTCGCGTGACATACCCATCTTGTTTGAATGAGACTGGTTGTCGTTTGAACGAGCCCGCGTGTCAGTTTGACTTTTTAATTAAAACGACTCTTCCAAAAGAGATCCAAATAAGTCAAACTCCTTTTCGAGCTTATTAGAATAAAACGTAGTGTAAACCATTTAAAATACCATAAAACATTTTAAAACATTTTTCTTTATAAAAATTACATCTTAATCTTTTATAAAAACAATTTCGAGCACCATTAATTATACGCATTCATACCTGGGTGATCTCGGAATGCAATTAACTTGAAGACGAATAAACTTCCACCAATTAAACTTCGGCATGATTATTTCTTTGAAGCTTTGCCGCAACGTCTTCAATTTCTTCAATACATCATAGACCAAGTGGGATCATTACAAAATAAAAATCTCCCTATGACATATTACAAACACAGTTTTGTTCACGAAATTAAGTCAAAACAATACAAGGACTCAATTGAAAATTGATGCCCTTACAAATCTCCCCCTTTGACTATTTCGGGACAAAACTAAACCAGTGAAATGCCTAAGTCGGGCCATCAAGCCGTATGACGCCTAAATCCCATCCCATAAACCCAAAATAAAAAATTACAGGACACGGACTAGTATATGTAGCACCGACAAGCATGAAATGTCTGAATGTGACGTATACTTGAAATCTTGAATCGCTGAAGCATATCTCCACACATGAAACAGACAAACAAATTCCAAGGGAAGTATGGAGGAACGAATGAAACTAATATATATATATATCCAAATGATACCAAACAACAATAGATACCAATATGAATAAACTCTGAAAAATGATTTGTTAAACAATTTGAGCAACAAAATGTTACCAATGTGTACTACCAATTTGTAAAATATGCAATCAAAAACCTGCTCAAATCTCCCCCTACATCACTGTAAGGACACAAATTTCCAATTGAGTCCATATATAGTTTTGGCTCAATTCCGGACAAAAACATTTATTCATTGGATAGTATGTAATTGTAATACTCTCAAGCCTATGAAGTGTTTGTTGAAGACGTAGCGGCAAAGAGTATAAAGCTTCATCAAATGTGCCGGTTTGCGTGCCTCGTTTCTACGTCATCAATCATAGTTCCATGCTCCCAAGGTATGAATGCATTATATATATATATATATATATATATATATATATATATATATATATAGGATCTTGGAACAAGTTTATTGGGTGATTAGGTTTTATAAAAACTGCGTTTTGTTTTAAGAAAGAATTAATTAAAACTTTAAATAAATGTTTATAAAGTTTTCTGGGCTTAAACAAGAATTTTCAAAACTTTCTGTTTTTTCGTTCGATAGAGTCGTTCGAACGAGATTGTCGTTCGAACGAAAATGTCGTTCGAACGAACCTGCCAACGAGTTCCCATATTAGGCCACTGACATGTCGTTCGATATGTCGTTCGAACGAGCCTTCTGTTCGAACGAGATATCTAACGAGATTCTAACGAGTTCAATCTGGAACGTCGTTAGAAGTCTCGTTCGAAATGTTGTTCGAACGAGATGCCAGGCGGGAACAGTTTTTGGCAGTTTTTTTGCAGTTTTGCACCCACTTCCCCACTTGGTTTTTAACCAACTTTTTTAGACTTTAATATGTGCGGGAACAACATTTTCCATTCTAACTTTTCCATCCTATTTTCATCTCTTAGAGAGAGTTTGAG
Organism: Sambucus nigra; assembly: GCA_949130495.1. NCBI lineage: Eukaryota > Viridiplantae > Streptophyta > Magnoliopsida > Dipsacales > Adoxaceae > Sambucus > Sambucus nigra. Next base: position 110,798,597 of record OX422217.1, read on the forward strand.
AGCAAATTGTTTTAAGGAAAATATTCATGTTATTTAGAGAAAAATATCCATCACTCTAGTGTTTACACCCAAATAAGTTTATTCCAAGTTCTCATATACATATCAATTGCTTGGAGTTTGGCACCGGTTTATCTCTACCGAATTCAAGAAGAGAAGTTTTGGGTTTTGCTTCTACCTCCCACGAAGAAAGAACAAGTGTTTCTATGTTGATTTACCCACACGGAGAAAGGCTCCATGCTCGGGTGACGGTGACCATATAAAGTCCCATCGGTGGATTCCGAGACCGCGGTGGTGTTCCAAGGTTATCCGCTAGGAAGAGGTGTCTACAAAAAGAAGCGTCGAGGCTTGAGAGGGATCGAGTCGTGCGTTGTAAGTCTATCTGTCTTGTAATTGTAATTCCGTATATAGTGGATTTGTGGCTAGGGCCGTCCGAGGTTGTTTCCCGTCTTGGGTTTTTCCTCGTACATCGCGGCGTAGTGTGATTGGTTTATTTTATCTTGCATCATAATTTAGAACGCATGCGTAGGATAATTCAAGATAAAATTTGGTTTAAATTATCACACTCAATTTAATTTGGGACTTATTTTAAATATTGGGTAATGTTTCTTTAATTCAAGTCATTTGCTAAAATTTGGTTTCGCCTAATTTGCTAATATTGACAATCATGACTTAGGCAAATTCTAGGACTTGAATTAATTAATTGGTTTAAGTGAATATATTAATTGTTTAATTTTTACTTCACTTGGTGTAATTTTAATTTGTTTAAGAAATTAAAATTTGGCTTTGTTTATTTTGTGAACCATCTTTCAACGCTTCCGCATCGTGTTTGTTTTCTATAAAATGAAATAATAGCTTTTACAAATTGGTATCAGAGCTTTGATTTAGAAAAGCTTGCACTTACAATCACATACATCTCTCCCCCTTTTTGTCTCGAATAGGCAATCCGGTGAAAAGACAAACCAATGAAAGTGTCTAGCATGAGAATATACCAATTTGAAATCAATTTAAAATCGATACATAATCATGAAACAACCACCTAAATATGATCAACAGATGACAAATCAGTAGCTAGTAAACCAAGAAATCACACAAAAAATATAGCAAACTAATCAGGTGTGATAAACGGACTATATGCAAAAATCCAATTTAGAACCAATAAAACCTGCATATAAACCAATCAGTCCAGAAAAACTTCCAGCAGTACCAAAAAATATACCAATTTAACCAGAGGACTGCAAACCAATCAGAAGCCAAAATTATGGTTGTCGTTCGAACGAGCCAGGGACGTCGCTCGAACGAAATACAAATGTCGTTCTCGTGACATGAGATGTCGTTTGAACGACTTCTCGTGACTTGCCAAAATTTCACATTTTCCCAGAAATATGTTATATTTTCGCCCAGTGAAAAAATTTCCAGAGAAAAACCAGTGAAAGGCCCTGACAGCCGCAAAAATAGTGTTAAGACAGTAAGCTTTTAACATAAAATGCAAAAATTCATAAAACCTAACAATGCGAGTTACATGCAAACATATTATCGATGTGCTCCAATATGGACATGGAAGGAATAGGCGTGAAACTACAACAAATGAGTCACAATTCCAATACATCGAAAAGATCAAGAAGCTCTAATTGATAGCGATAAATCATCAAACTTTATCATGGCCATATGACATTTAAAATATGAGCTTAATGAACTAAACATACTACATGGATATTGATTTAAGCCAAAAATGCTCCTCCTTCTCTCTAGAAACCTTCTAACCAAACTTAACCCATCCCCAACCTCCACCCACCTAAACAGCGATGTCTAAACCCAGCTCAAGCATTAGGGCCACCCCAAGATACTATCCTACTACAGTTGATACTCCCACTACCATGGTTGCCTCCACATCTTCTGGAGTGTCCACCATTAACCAACATGCCCAAACTGTCATTGTTCCTCGAGTTGATGAAGTCTATGATGCTGCTATGAAGGAAATGGAAGAAGGGCAAATTAGTATTGTAGAAGACCACTTCGCAGCTACTCCCAATGGTGACAAGATGAATGAATTGGATGTGGAGAAAAGGGCATATGCCAATTTCATCGAAAGCATGGGTCTGTCTCATGACGACATAATGCACGCTAGGTATTCACTGAAATATCGTGGTGAACAGATAGGAAAAAGTACAAACTGCCCAATAATTAAGGCTACCTCACCACTGAGGCAATCACTGGAAGGGGGAATCATTGGAAGCACAAGTGAAACAGAGAATGTAGGCAGAGGAATTAAGGAAGAGATGAAACAACCAAACAAATCGTGGAAGTCAGTCATCACAAATAGGAGTGACCCTAAGAATGACCTTAAATTTATTCTCCAATACCACAAACCTACTTTTGTTGATGATAGGATTCAAGTTAATCCCCCTATAGAAGTGGCCAAACTTGGGTACTCCCAGATGGAATGTGCTTGTGTGGGATTTTTTCTGGGCAAAAATCTTCCCTATTCACTAGTTAAGAACATTGCCCATAGAATTTGGGATAAGCATGGTTTAAATAAAGTGATAGCCAATGATCAAGGACACTACATATTCATGTTTGATAACCAGAATAGTAGGGATGAGGTGGTGGAAAATGGGCCTTGAAATTTTGTTGGTAATGCCATTATCCTCCAGAAATGGTATTCGGAATGCAACTTTGCTAAAGAAGATATTGCGTTCCTGTTTGGGTCATGTTTCACAATGTCCCTATGCAGTTTTGGACTGCAGAAGGATTAAGCTACATTGCATCTGCTGTTGGTGTTCCATTATATGCTGACTCTATCACTGAAGAAATGAGGAGAATAAGCTATGCCCGTATATGCGTAGAGATTAAACCTCAAAAGAAATTCCCCACAACCATTGACTTGAAAATGGAAAATGGGGAATTTTCTCATATTAATGTTGAATATCAAGCAATGCCTCACTCTTGAAGCCACTGCATCGCCTTTGGTCACACGACTATAAAGTGCACTAAGAAGGATAAGGGAGTGAGAGGGGAAACCATTCATCCAAAGACAAATGTGGAAGAGCCCAACCATGATGGATGGAAAATAGTAGGAGGCAAAACAAAACCTGGTCTAAAGGACTCAAGCCTGTGCATAGCTGCTATTGAAACAACTCCCAACACTTACCTCCCAATGATTGAAGCTGCTACTGAACCAAACCCCATACCCAAACTTAACTCCCCCAAAACTACTTCCACCGACTCGTTTGAAGCCTTACTGGATATAGATTCTGAGGACTACACTGCAGAAATTACTCCTTTGCCTTCTGGTATTGTGATAAAGATTAAAGCTGTGGATGAGCTGTCTACCAAAATCAAGACTGATGAATCTCCCCTATCTTCTAAGGGGAAGAAGAAGAAGGGGGGTACCAAACAACAATTCAAATGACCAAGATTATGTCCTGGAGCATTAGGGGTCTCAACTCCCCTCACAAACAGCAGGAAGTGAAGAAGTTGATATATGATAATAAGTTAAGCCTTGTTTGTCTCCTTGAATCTAAAGTCAGAAGGAACCACATTGCCAAGGTGGCTGCCAGCTACTTTTGGAATTGGAAGTATAGTCACAACTGCCCAGATAATGGTGGAGTAGCAAGAGGGATGGGACCCAATTACTTTTGAAGTGGAGATTCTCTTATCCCATCCCCAAGCTCTTTTTTGTAAGATCAAGTGTGTGGGGGTCAACAAGTTTTTCTATGCAACTTTTGTTTATGGCCTTAATCTTCCTATTGAAAGGATTCCTCTGTGGAGTTTCCTTAGACAAAATCACAACCTCTCAAACAATAGCCAATGGATCATTATGGGGGATTTCAACACTGTTAGAAACAGAGGATAAAAGTGGTAGGCTGGGAAATGATATTAGGGCTGCTGCTGATTTCAATAACTGCCTCTTTGAGATAATGATGGATGATATGCTTGCCATGGGTCTTTGGTTCTCTTGGAGTAACAAAAGTGATGGGATTGAGAATACCCAAACCAGAATTGATAGAGTTCTCCATAACTCTCAATGGATTGTTTCTTTTCCTGATTCTCATGCCAACTACCTATGCCCAGGTGTTTCTGATCATAGCCCCATTGTGATTTCTTTTCTCAATCAACCCAGCAAGCCAAAGCCCTTCAAATTCTTTGATTATTGGATGAAGAATGCTGAATTTATGCCCACGCTTGTGACCTCTTGGCAAGAGGAATGTCAGCTATTCCCTATGGCTAAACTTTCTCACAAACTTAGAAGACTAAAACCTCCTTTAAGACTTATTAACCATAAGTTCTACTCCAATATCTCTGAGCGTGTGAGGATCACTAAAGATAAATTGGACCATATCCAGCGCTACCTGGACAGTGATGGTTCAAATAGCAGACTTAGGAAGGATGAACATGAGTGTGCTACTCTCTACAGCTCTTTACGCGCTGCTGAAGAAGCCCACTACAAGCAAAAGGCTGCAGTTAGGGGAAATGAACACAAGCTTCTTCCATAATAAAGTAAAAGCAAACACCTCTAGAAGAAAAGTCTTGTGTATTCAGAATGAGAGAGGAGACACTATTGAGGGCATTGAGGCAGTGAGTGAAGAGGCCATAAATTTTTTCACTAATTTGTTGGGGAGGCAGAGAAGGAGAACTACCACTATCCCTATGCTCATGAAAAGGAAGCTGAATCCATCGCAGTGGCCTAACCTTACTGCCCCCATAACTGATATTGAGATTAAAAATGCTATGTTCTCCATTGCCTCCAACAAAGCTCCTGGCCCTGATGGATTCAGTGCTGCCTTCTTTAAGAAGAATTGGGATGTTGTGGGGGATGATGTGGTGGAAGATATACATCATTTTTTTAACCACAGCTACTTGCCTAGACAATGGAATACCACCTCTCTTGCTCTGATCCCCAAAGTTCCTAACCCAAACACTATGGCTGATTTCAGACCCATAGCGTGCTGCAACACGATTTATAAGTGTATTTCCAAGATTTTTACCCTAAGACTCAAGCCTCTTATGCCTCAACTGATAAATGATAGCCAAGCTGCCTTTGTCCATGGGAGATCTATCACTGATAATATTCTCTTGCTGCAATAATTGATGAGGAACTACCACAGGGACTCTAACACTCCTAAATGCATTGTGAAGATTGACATAATGAAGGCTTATGATTCAGTGGATTGGGAGTTCCTTTTTGACATCCTTATCCAAATCAACTTCCCTCCAAGGTTTGTTTCTTGGATTAAGGCATGTGTTTACTCTGTTTGGTACTCTGTTAGTCTGAATGGGATTCTAAATGGGTTCTTTGAAGGCAAAAGGGGGCTGAGACAAGGAGACCCCCTCGCCCCCTTTCTCTTCCTTATTGTGATGGAGGCCCTCTCTTGTATTCTTGATAAGCATGCTAGCAGAGATACCTTCATTTTCCATCCCAAATGCAAAGAAAATAAAATTAACCACCTGTGCTTCGCGGATGACCTGGTGGTGTTCTGCAATGGTGATACCCAATCTGTGGAATGTGTTAAGGATGCGCTTGAGGAATTTGCTGATTATAGTGGGTTACTCCCTAATCTGGCTAAAAGTAATTTTTACTGTTCGGAGTGAATGCTGAAATTATCAGCTCTATGTCTTCTTCCTCGGGCATCTCCCACCAGCAACCTCCTTTCAAGTACTTGGGAGTCCCCCTCATCTCTACAAGACTCAAGCATGTGGATTTTAAGGATCTTATTGACAAAATTACTAATAAATCAAGAGCTGGACCGCTAGATTCTTGAGTTATGCAGGAAGATTGCAACTTGCAATTTTTGTCTTGTTCAGTTCCCAAATTTATTGGTCATCGATCTTTATTCTGCCTAAAAGTGTGGTGAAGGCTATTGAGCAATGTATTAGAGAGTTCATATGGACTGGCCCTGAGCTCAAGCACAGTGGAGCTAAAGTGGGATGAGGTCTGCAAGCCTAAAAAGGAAGGGGGTCTGGGAATAAAGTGCCTGACTCATTGGAACAAGGCTGCAATTATGAAAAACTTTTGGAACCTCTTCAACAAAAAGGATAGTCTTTGGGTCAAGTGGTGTCATACTTATAAGATAAAAGGGAGAAGCATATGGTCAATCCCCATTCCTCAAGACTCTTCATGGAGCTGGAGGAAAATTCTTAAAGCTAGAGAGGAATGTAGACTCATGGTTAAGGCTTATATTGGAAATGGCAGGGATACTTTCATGTGGCATGATAATTGGCACCACCTTGGCCCTCTTCAACCTCTTTTTGGGGATAGAACCATATATGATGCTGCTAGCAACTCCAAGGCTAAAGTCTCCGATTTCATTGATGGGTTCAATTGGAAATGGCCAGCTTCTACCACTTGGGAGCTGAATGACATCAAAAACTCTCCCCTGCCTTCTATAAATCCTATGATCACTGATAGTGTAAAGTGGACTCCTAACAGGTCGGGTTATTTCTCTATTACGTGTGCATATGATTCCACCTATTCTAGGGGGAATGAAGTTCAATGGCATGGGCTGGTTTGGAATAAGATGAGCATCCCAAAGTGTTCATTCATTCTTTGGTTGGCCTGCAGAAAGGCTTTAGTGACTAAAGATAAACTCTTTGATTGGGGAGTAGTCGATAATAAAGCCTGTTTGCTTTGTAACTCTGGGACTGAGACTATTAAGCACATATTAATGGAATGCCCATTCTCCAAAATTGTTGTGACACCCCGTCTAATTAAATACCGGGCGATCACTCCTTTATTAAATTAAAATCAAGGTGAACAGTTGGTTCATTCTTAGCATCACTGTCGTAAAAATAACTTTTCCAATTTAAACACCCTAATTAATTAAGCTAAGTGTCAAAACCATTTTAGACATTACTTTCCAAATTCTATTTATAACCAATGATTTAAAACTTTACGAAATTCAATATTAAAGAATCACACCACAAATTATCCTGGAACATATAATCCAAATAATTTAAACATTCAACAACTAAATACCAACATTTAAAAACTTAAAGTAAAACATCCAGACAGTAATAAATCCCAAAGTAACAATACTAGAAATAAATGAATCACAATATCTAATAAAACAACTGGATAATGGAAACGGGCGACACATGCCCAACTGAATATATATGCTAGGAGTGGAATCAAATAAATGAAGTCATCTAAGCAAGAGGTCTACAACTCCCACCTAAGCTACAACACGTTCCTTCCAAAGGATCCTATACAAGACGCCCCTGTGGTTGGGCACCTGTAATTATACATATATATACAAGAGGGAAAAGAAAATGGAAACGGGTCAGAGCCCGATAGTGTAAATGATTTGAAATTCGTTTAGCAAGTATTTAAAATGTTTACAGGCCAATGCAACAACATATTAGTGCGGCACTCCCTTGAGAAATTCTCACCTCTCTTCTAATGTGCACGCCTATCGCACAAATCTTCCTAACGATTTAACTTATCTTAGGTTACTCGTAAGATTTAAAACCTGAACAATTTAATTGTTTAAGAGGATAATTTCATTCGATCACAAAGTTCTCATTTAAACCTTATTTGCTAATAAAGTTTCCCAGTGTCCTATTATACTTTTCAAAACAAGCATTTCCAAATTGAAGTCATTATTCATTTCTTACTTACCATAAATCAATAGGAAGTTCCAAATTTCAGAAATTCATATATATATATTAAATACTCGTATAATATATATATTCTAACAGCACCCCACATAAAAACTATGGTGCGTGCATACTCTTCTATCCAATCCCCGTATCACTCGTACTAAGGGAAATACAAGTTCGGAATCACTCTCGAACCGTATTAACACATACACAAACAATATTGAGGCGAAGCATAGATTCCAAGTCTCTAAGAGGATAGCACATACCCTCACGTCTCTTAGGATCATTTGACCATCGATCAGATAGCCTGTACCAAGGATATCTATCTTCTAGGGTACAAGTCAATATCCCCCATAAAGGCACATCGAGATAAGACCGTCCCAGCGCGGTAACCTCAGGGATAGCAAGTAGCGCGGGCATGATTTTCACACGTATATAGTATATGCATACACACAGTCATATAAATATACTACTATTTCCATATCTCTTTAGGTACCTTTCATCACCCATAATATAATATTTATCATTATTTCTCAATCTTTAGTTTTCACGTATAACGGTTCGTCTCTTACTTTAATTTGAGGGATTATTCCAACTCACTGCGTAACACTCATGGACTGTATCCTCCCAAGTGTAGAATTTCAGTAGGTACTCATCTAATTTCTAACGAAATTATCTTACCCGTCTCTCCCTTTAATACATAATTCCATCATCCCTTATATGTAAACATCCCAAAAATGTATATCTCGTCTTACATTGAAGGTCTCATAATTATTAACGAGTCCTACTGGTCTCCTTTACCTTTCAAAATATTTTAATAAGGATGCCCAAATATTTCTACTCATTTAATTTGAATTTAACTATTTTCAAAGGGGAAAGAAGGGGTCGATCGATCGATGGCAGGAGCTCGATCGATCTATGCGTCGATCGATCGACACCCCTGGTTCGATCGATCGATCAAACAGGTATACGAATTCTGCAGATTAACAGTTACGAGTTTCATAATCTAACCTCAATCAAATCCAGATTTTTCACACCCAAACTCCCTAAAATTCGTACTATAATCAGTATACACCCATATTATATATCTTCAACGTAAAGCATGCAATTTTCCATCAATAACCATAGATTAATAGGCCAAAACTCATATAAATCTCAAGAACCCTAGAATTTCTTAAACATGGTTCTAATCAGTCTTTTTCTAGAAATATGTACTCCTAATTCATCATAAATTCGTGGTTAAGCCTCTACATGTGAAGGGGTTTCCAGATTATCATTCAAATCATTACTACATGCGATTTTCCTATCTCCAACATGGATTCTCTTCTACCAAACTCATCCTAATCACCCTAGGCTAACATGAACGATGCATTAACGAAAATAAGCAAGATAAATACTTGCCTGGAAATTTCAGAATTCTGGTTTGCTGACGATTTTGGCATGGTTGCGTTCCCCGTCGCGCGATCTACGCGTTGGTGGTGGTGGCGGTGCAATCGGATGACTTTTGGCCTAGAATTTGCTTTGAAAGCTCTCTCCTTCCCTCTCCTATGGCCGTCACTTGTCTTTGGTTATGTTAACCCTAGAAGGCAACCTCAGACATCTGATATAACTCTTGAAATTTCGTGGGTTTAATTACCCAAAATTACAAAATGTCCAAAATGCCCTCCAGGGGTACTAATTTAGCCTAAAAACGCCCCGAGACCCAAACTAAACCCCCGGGTACACTTTTCTGACTATCTCGACCCTTCCGAACACGTTGGCGCACTCAAAATGACCATACGGATAGCTTAAAAGTATTTCACTTTTATTAATCAACATTTAGTCCCGACGCGACACGGGCGCGTCCCGACTCAAATTTCCAAAATTGTCATTTTATTCACTCGTGACATTTCATAGAACCAATATTATATTACTTTACTCATTTGTAATATTCAACAAGTTTCCCTTAATTACTAACTCACATCACGTTAATAATTATAGAGTAATTAATTTCCAGATTTATATTAAATTAATAACTCACATTAAATTTAATAAATCCCCAAATTAATAAAGCATAAAAATACGGGGTATTACATACTTCCCCCCTAATTACGAAATTTCATCCCGAAATTCGAAAAATAAGGCATACCTGGTAAGAATAAATCTGGGTATCTCTCGCGCATATCTGCCTCACGCTCCCAAGTGGATTCCTCCACATTATGATGCTCCCACTGTACCCGCACAAGTGGAACTACCTTCGACCTCAATCTCCTCTCGCCATGGTCTAGGATAGCCACCGGTCTCTCCTCGTAAGAGCTATCAGGCTGTAAGTCTATCTCATCTATCGCGATGTGAGTATGGGCCATATCATCCCGAAGATATCGTTTGAACAATGAGATGTGGAATACATCATGGATGCGATGCAAATGCTCTGGCAGACCCAATCTGTATGCCACCGGCCCAATCCTCTCGATAATGGGAAATGGTCCCACGTACCTCGGTGCCAATTTCCCTTTCTTCCCGAACCTCATCACTCCTTTCATAGGAGATACACGTAGTAATACTTTCCCCCACATTAAACTCTCGGAAGAACCGTTTTGCATCGGCGTAGCTCTTCTGCCTGTCCTTGGCTACTCGAATGCGACTCCTGATCACCTTAATCCTAGTGGAGGTTTCCTGAATCACCTCTGGTCCTAGCAACTTGTTATCCCCCACCTCTAGCCAACAGGTTGGGGAACGACAAGGCCTGCCATACAAAGCCTCGAATGGAGCCATGCCAATCGTGAACTGATAAGAGTTATTATAAGCGAACTCTACCAGTGGAAGATGCGGCTCACAACCTCCTCCAAAATCAAGGACACACATATGTAGCATATCCTCCAGCATCTGATTAGTACGCTCTGTCTGTCCATCTGTCTGCGGGTGATAAGCTGAACTCAACCTCAACTCTATACCCATAGCCTCCTGAAAGCTCTCCCAGAAACGCAACACGAAAATTTTGTCTCTATCTGACACAATATTCAGGGGCCCCCCATGTAATCTGATAATCTCAGCAATGAACAACTGAGCAGGGGGACGAGGAGATTTGAGAACTGGATGGCTTGCATGAACTGGGGTATCCCGGAGAGCGCTCTTGAATAGGGGACCGCGGGGTGTGGGGCTTCTCGCACTTGTTTCAGTTGTTTTTTATTTTTCTCCCCTTTGGGGCATACCCCTAGGGGAGATGCTGGGTTTCATCCCAATGTGTACTTGTTGTAGTTGCAGTTGTTGATATATATACATAATTTTTCTCCAAAAAAAAACAACTGAGCATACTGACCCGTGGTATAGTCTGTCCGCACCGGCAAAAAATGAGCCACCTTGGTCAATCGGTCTACAATCACCCAGATAGACTCGTGGCCCCGCTGTGATGTAGGCAACCCTGTAATAAAGTCCATGGAAATACTCTCCCACTTCCACGCGGGTATTTCTAATGGCTGAAGCAACCCTGAAGGCCTCTGATGGTCCACTTTTACCAGCTGACAGGTAGCACACTTAGACACGAACTCAGCGATGTTTTTGTTCATCCCACTCCACCAGTATTGCCGCCTCATATTCTGATACATCTTATCTCCTCCAGGATGTACCGCAAATTGGGACCCATGAGACTGGGTCATCACTGCATGACGTAATTCTGCTCCTTCTGGGACCACCAATCTCCCATTAAATCTCAAAACCCCATCAGAACTAACAAAATAGGACTCAGTACCCTCAGCTAAAAGTCGTACAATCTGCTCCTGGCAAAACGGGTCTATGGTTTGTGCCTGTATCACCCTCGTAATAATCTCGGGTGTCACTGTCATGACAGATACGAAAGAACGGGCCACTGCGTCCTGGTGACCCAACTCTTTCCACTTTGCTTTCCAGATGTCTGCTACATCGTCTACCGGTCTACGGCTCAACGCATCAGCAACTACGTTAGCCTTCCCCGGATGGTATTGTATATCGAACTGATAGTCCTTCACAAACTCTAACCATCTGCGCTGACGCATATTCAGCTCTCGCTGAGCGAATAGGTACTGCAGTGACTTGTGGTCTGTGAACAAGAAAAACTTCTCCCCTAATAAATAGTGCCTCCATATCCTCAATGCAAAAACGAACGCTGCTAACTCCAGGTCGTGGGTGGGGTAATTCTTCTCATGCGGCTTAAGCTTGCGGGAGGCAAAAGCTATAGCCTTCTCCTCCTACTGAAGTACTCCCCCAAGTCCCCGTAAAGAGGCATCGGTGTAAACTAGGTACTCCACACCCGACTTAGGTAAAGCAAGGAATGGTGCTGAAGTAATCTTGTCTTTCAGCTCGTCGAAAGCCAATTGACAAGCATCATCCCAAACATATGGTACCCCTTTGCGAGTCAGGTTCGTCAATGGACCCGCTATCTTGGAGAAACTTCGAATGAATCTCCTGTAGTATCCGGCTAATCCCAAGAAACTACGCACTTCCGTCGGTCTCGTGGGCTGTCCCCACTCCCTCACCGCTGACACTTTACTAGGGTTAACTGCTATCCCCTGTTCAGAAACAACATGGCCCAAGAACTGTACTTCCGTCGGTCTCGTGGGCTGTCCCCACTCGATCAGCTGATGCTCTCGTAGAGTCTGAAGAACCTGCCTCAAGTGCTCGGCATGCTCCTCCTCGGAGTGTGAATATATCAGAATGTCATCTATGAAGACGATGACAAACTGATCCAAGAATTCTCTGAATATTCGGTTCATTAAGTCCATGAACACGGCTGGAGCATTTGTGAGGCCAAATGGCATCACTCTGAACTCATAGGACCCATATCTTGTCAAGAAAGTAGTCTTTGAAACATCCTGCTCCCTAATACGTAGCTGATGTGTAAAATCAAGTAATTTCCAAATTAACTTTTCCATACCATTTCCATCTCTTAGAGAGAGTTTGAAAGCAAATTTGTTTTAGGAAAATGTTCATGTTTTGAGTGAGATGTTTAGAGAAATATTTTCATCACTCTAGTGTTTACACCCAATTGAGTTTATTCCAAGTTCTATATACTTATCAATTGCGTGGAGTTTTTGGCACCGGTTCATCTCTACCGAATTCAAGAAGAGAAGTTTTGGTTTGCTTCTACATCCATCAAAGAAGAAGACTTTTTGTTGTGATTCTACCCACTTGGAGAAAGGCTCCTTGCTAGGGTGACGGTGACCATATAAAGTCCTATTGGTGGATTCCGAGACCGCGGTGGAGTTCCGAGGTTGTCCGCTACGAAGAGGTGTCTACGAGAAGAAGCGTCGAGGCTTGAGAGGGATCGAGTCTGTCGTTGTAAGTCTATCTGTCTTGTAATTGTAATTCCGTATCTAGAGGACTTGTGGCTAGGGCCGTCCGAGGTTGTTTCCCGTCTTGGGTTTTTCCTCGTACATCTCGGCGTAGTGTGATATTGTTTATTTTATCTTGCCTCATAATTTAGAACGCATGCTTAGGTTGTTTCCCGTCTTGAGTTTTTCCTCGTACATCTCGGCGTAGTGTGATATTGTTTATTTTATCTTGCCTCATAATTTAGAACGCATGCTTAGGATAAATTCAAGATAAAATTCGGTTTAAATTATCACACTCGATTTAATTTGGACTTATATTAAATGTTGGGTAATGTTTAATTAATTCAAGTCTTTTGCTAAAATTTGGTTTCGCCTAACTTGCTTATATTGATAAATATGACTTAGGCAAATTCTAGGACTTGGATTAATGAATTGGTTTAATTTTGTTTTAGTAAACTAAACTTTGTTTTGTTCAATTGTTGAACCATCTTCAATCAACGCTTCCACATCTCTTGACTGTATACAAAAGGAAATTACTTGATTTTACAAATTGGTATCAGAGCCAAAGCGATAAATTATTTCGTTAACGATCTTTTTAAATAATTTTTGGCTAAAATGGATTTTTCCCCATTTTCAAAATTTCTTATTTTTGATGGTTCCAACTACGCGTATTGGAAAGCGCATATGAGATCGGCACTAAAATCTATCGACGAGAGAGTTTGGATGTCTGTTGTTACCGGGTACTCCCCACCAACTTACTTAGTTGAAAATGAACGTGTTATAAAACCCGCCGATAGATGGACTGAAAATGAGTTTAAACTTGCTAACTTTAATTCCCGAGGTTTAAATGCCTTATTTAGCGCTGTCGCACCGGATGAATTCCGACGTATTATGACGTGTGAAACCGCTAAAGAAGCTTGGGATATTTTACAATTAACTCATGAAGGAACTAGTGTCGTTAAAGCTTCAAAACTCCAAAACCTCACCACTCAATTTGAAACTATCAAAATGGATGAAAAAGAAACTTTTGATAAATTTTATGCTAGACTTTCTGATATTGTTAATTCATCCTTTAACTTGGGAGAGAAAATACCTGACGACCGTGTTGTAAAGAAAATTTTAAGGTCCCTACCCGATAGATTTATTCCAAAGGTGACCGTTTTAAATTCTTTACCCACTTTAGACTCTACGAAATTAGAAGAGCTTGTAGGTGATTTACAAACCTATGAACTAGATATGTTTCCCTCTAAAACTGAAAAGAAAATTGAAAAGGGTGTTGCTTTAAAAGCCAGAAAAGAGGTCAAACAAGTAGTAGAGAGCGATAGTGATAGTGACTCGGAAGACATGCTTTATTTGCTCGTAAATTTAGAAAATTTCTTAAATTTAACAAAGATAAATTTAAAAATGATTTTAAGAAATTTGATACTTCTAAACATGATAAAAGCGAGAAGATTTCTAAAGTCGAGAAGATCCCTAAACCTAGCAATGACAATTTAGATAGGAACGAGTCTGATAAATGTTTTGGTTGTGAAGGTTATGGCCATAGAGCTTATGAGTGCCCCACTAAACTAAGGAAAGATGGTAAGCGACCCATTTCATATAATGCAACCCTTAGTGATAGTGATAAGGAAGAAAAGCCCGATTCCCCCACTAAGAAAAATTTTGTGGCTTTTATGGCTAGTCATGTGAGTGATAGTGACAACTCATCGATTGATGAAACGATAGAATATGCCACTTCTAAGGTCATTGTACATGATTCTCTTGTTTTTGATGATAGTGAGAGTGAAGAAGAAAGTGAGAGTGAAAATGAAGAAGAGGTTAATGTGATTGAACTTCAAAATGCTTTTCAAGAACTTTATAAAGAATCTATTAAATTGAAAAGAGCTAATTTGAAGTTAGAAGCTAGTTTAAGAGAAAGTGTCAAGGTCATTGATGAAAATGTTTTAATAGAAGACCTTAGGACACATGTGAGGACTCTTCAAGAGAAGCTTGATTATGTAGAAGGCGAAAGAGATAGCCTTAGGGGTTTAATGGAATCCTTGAAAAAGGAGCTTCTTGCTTTTGAAGAGCGAAATGTTTTACTAGAATCTAACATTGTAGAATTGAAAAATAAATTAAAAGATTCTAGTAATGTCAAATTTGATTTGGAATGTCGTTCAGAAAAACTAGATAAAATGTTAGGAACGGTCCAAATTAAAAATGACACTTGTGGTTTAGGCTTCAATCTTTGTAATGAATTTACTCATAATGCCCAAACCAATATTTTAGGAGAATCAACAAGGAATACTTTTAAAGATCACTCCTTAAGTGAATCTTTTCGACATGTTCTCACTTGTACACATTGTGGTCGACAAGGTCATCTTAGGAAATTTTGTTTAGATCTTAAACGAATTCCTAGAAAACCCCATAGTAAAGTAACCACGGTAGTTAACGTTCCTACACCCCAAGATAGTCATTCCTCATTAATTTGGGTTAGGAAATCCGACTTGGTTGCCTTACAAAATAGGGTTGTTGATTCTCATTTACTTTCACATGCTTCCTCCCTTGATAAATCTAAAGGATGAATGTGTTAGTGTTTGCATACTTTAGCCTTTATACTTCATGCTATATTCACATGCTAAATGTATGCTTGTTTAGTCATTTTCTAGTCATTGCCTTATTTCATATCACATGCTAGAAATTATGACTTGTTTATCTTTTTGTATTATATTTTGTGTATGAATTAATTGAAAAATATAAAAAGATTTTTGTTTATCATTTGTGTTTTATTTACTTCATTTAAACTTAATGAAAAATACAAATGATTTTTGTTTGTCCTTTTGAGTAAATATTTATTTTTGATTAAAAATGTTAAAAAACTCAAAAAGATTTTCTTTTGTGTGTATTTTAGTTTGACACACTTTATGTGGCATATACTTGTGTTTGAATCCCTCCTTCCCATGTGGCTAGAACTTTTGGTTTAGATTTTCAATCCTTAAAATGTTCTTTACCATGCTCTCTATGGAGTAGTTGGATTTTGTGTTGTTTAAATGGATTCTATTTTTATATGCCTCTATTCACACATGCACGAGCTCTTTTGAAATCTTAATGTCACATGTTATATTTGAGCTTTTTGAGGTGTTCTCCTACCAATCTAGTCATCTACATATCTATGACCTAGGAGGACTAGTGCATGTCAAAATCCGTTGCATGTGAGATTTGTGTGAAAATGTAAACATGATAAATAAAAATGTGCACGGGGAAGGGCTCCGAAAGGATGAATTAAATCCTTTGCGATTGTAAGCCACCGTTTATTGGATCTAAAAGAAATACGTGATCCAAAGGCCTAAAAACAGAATATTTGGCATTAAAAAGAAAACAATTGCCAAGGTCTATGTTTGTTTGATATATTCATTCAAAAATAAAAGAATATATATGCTTATTGAAGGAGAATTGGATGGTATATCAACGGTTTGCACAATGTCCGTTTATCCTAGTTGTCTTTAATGTCATGACTCTATTTGGTTTGTAGAATCATCATCATGCTAGGCTTGTATGCATTGTGTATGTTTGTTCATTGAGTTCAATCTATATTGTCACATGAGGTTATATTTCAATGTGATGAAGTTTGCAATCAAATGAGAACTCCGTGAACGTTTATTAAGTGTTTGGGTCTAATTTTAATTGTTGCTAGTTCACACCCCTACACTTCCATTTCCATATGACACATTTTTGCCATACGAGTGTGCAAACTTATTGTATTTTGTGTTATATGTGTGTTTATATCTATATATATGCAAGTGCTTCATTGGTATATTTCTCGTTTATATATGATATTCGTTTGTCTTTGCCTTGCTTTTATTGCCCATATGCTTTCATGTCTTATCACTTTTATTAGTTCTTTATCCTTTGCCTATTCCTGAACAAAAAGGGGGAGAATGATGATAGGGGGAGAAATGGTATCTAATCCTATTATTATCGTATCTTAGTTTGGGGGAGATTTATCTTAGGGGGCGACGTCTTTCTAAGTAGGTCATGTGTTTGATAAAGAGGAGAATTAATTTAGGGGAGTAATTTAATTAATTGCATTTAATACTTTGATATTCCCTATGCATTTGATGAGTTTGCTTAAGTGTGCAGGATTTCTTCTACAGCGGCATTGTTTAATGGCAAAGCGTTTGATCCTTGGGTTGAGTCAAGTTTGGGCGGGTTATGTTTTGAGTCTAGTGAGCTTGACGGCCCTTTAGGATTTTTTGTTTGGTTTTTGTCCCGGAATAGCCAAAGGGGGAGATTTGTAAGGACACAAATTTCCAATTCAGTCCATATGTATTTTTGGCTCAATTCCGGACAAAAACATTTATTCATAGGATAGTATTTAATTGTAATATTCTCAAGCCTATGAAGTGTGTGTTGAAGACGTAGCGGCAAAGAATATAAAGCTTCATCAAATGTGCCGATTTACGTGCCTCGTTTCTACGTCATCAACTAATGGTTCCATGCTCCCAAGGTATGAATGCAATTATGTTTACCTAGGAACAAAGTTTGTTGGGTGTTAGGATTAAAATAAACTGCGTTTTGTTTTAAGAAAGATATTATATAAAACTTTAAATTAAGTTCATAAAGTTTTCTGGGCCAAAATCGAATTTTACAATCTTTCTGGTCGTTCGTTAGATATGTCGTTCGAATGTCGTTCGAACGAACCTGCCAACGAGTTCCCACTGTCGTTAGAAATGTCGTTCGAACGAGATTGTCGTTCTAACGAGATTTCCAACGAGCTTCTAACGAGTCCAGACTGGAGCGTCGTTAGAAGTCTCGTTCGAATGAGACTTCGTTCGAACGAAATGTCGTTCGAACTAGCTGTCAGGCGGGAACAGTTTTTGGCAGTTTTTGGCAGTTTTTCACCCACTTCCCCACTTGGTTTTTAACCAACTTTTTCAGACTTAATAATGTGCGGGAATGACATTTTCCAAATTAACTTTTCCATACCATTTCCATCTCTTAGAGAGAGTTTGAAAGCAAATTTGTTTTAGGAAAATGTTCATGTTTTGAGTGAGATGTTTAGAGAAATATTTTCATCACTCTAGTGTTTACACCCAATTGAGTTTATTCCAAGTTCTATATACTTATCAATTGCGTGGAGTTTTTGGCACCGGTTCATCTCTACCGAATTCAAGAAGAGAAGTTTTGGTTTGCTTTTACATCCATCAAAGAAGAAGACTTTTTGTTGTGATTCTACCCACTTGGAGAAAGGCTCCTTGCTAGGGTGACGGTGACCATATAAAGTCCTATCGGTGGATTCCGAGACCGCGGTGGAGTTCCGAGGTTGTCCGCTAGGAAGAGGTGTCTACGAGAAGAAGCGTCGAGGCTTGAGAGGGATCGAGTCTGTCGTTGTAAGTCTATCTGTCTTGTAATTGTAATTCTGTATCTAGTGGACTTGTGGCTAGGGTCGTCCGAGGTTGTTTCCCGTCTTGGGTTTTTCCTCGTACATCTCGGCGTAGTGTGATATTGTTTATTTTATCTTGCCTCATAATTTAGAACGCATGCTTAGGATAAATTCAAGATAAAATTCGGTTTAAATTATCACACTAGATTTAATTTGGACTTATATTAAATGTTGGGTAATGTTTAATTAATTCAAGTCTTTTGCTAAAATTTGGTTTCGCCTAACTTGCTTATATTGATAAATATGACTTAGGCAAATTCTAGGACTTGGATTAATGAATTGGTTTAATTTTGTTTTAGTAAACTAAAATTTGTTTTGTTCAATTGTTGAACCATCTTCAATCAACGCTTCCGCATCTCTTGACTGTATACAAAAGGAAATT
The DNA here is from genome assembly GCA_949130495.1 of Sambucus nigra. Classification (NCBI taxonomy): domain Eukaryota; kingdom Viridiplantae; phylum Streptophyta; class Magnoliopsida; order Dipsacales; family Adoxaceae; genus Sambucus; species Sambucus nigra. Next base: position 110,817,282 of record OX422217.1, read on the forward strand.
ACTTGATTTTACATGATGGTACCCCGACCTTAGATCTATCTTCAAAAAGAAAGTTGCTCCCCTCAACTGGTCGAACAGATCATCGATTCGAGGCAACGGATACTTGTTCCGTATCGTGACCTTGTTCAACTCCCGGTAGTCCACACATAACCTCAGTGAACTATCTCTCTTCTTCACAAACAAGACTGGAGTGCCCCAAGGTGAGGTACTCCTGCGAATGAAGCCCTAACCTAACAGCTGCTCTATCTGATCTCGTAACTCTCGCATCTTCGCCGGAGCCATACGATATGGAGCGCGTGCTATAGGTCTAGTATCTGGTAATAAATCTATGACAAAGTCTATCTCTCGACTGGGGGGTAAGCCTGGTATCTCCTGAAATACATCGAAATACTCACGGACAACTGGGATCGAGTCTAAGGGAATCACAACCTCCTTAGAGGTATCCTCCTCTATGTAATACAAATGAGCGGTCGAGCCTCCCTCTGGGCGAGGCATCGCCACTACAAACATCTCTTGCCCCGGAATGGAAAAAACAATACTCCCACCAAAACAATCTATCATGGCCCTGTAAGCAGCGAGCCAATCCATACCGATAATGACGTCATGCTCATGCATATCTAAGACTAACATGTCTGCTGGTAAAACCAAGATACCAATCTCTACCCCCACACCCCGGCATATAAAGAAAATAAGCGAACCATTTCCCAGTGGTGAGTCTACACACGTCACAGTGCTCTCTGCTGTGGTTAATAACCCTAAGGCCTTCACAAAATGAGTAACTATAAAACAGTGCGTCGCCCCAGTATCAAATAAAACTCTACCCATAGTACCATGGATAGGAAACATACCCTCAATCGCGGGTGGTGCCTGTGGCTGCCTGATGGACGTTATAGACACGTCCGTACTGTAACTGCCCTTGCTGCACTGGAGCTGCTGGAATGGCTGGTACTTGAGCTGGTGCTGGGAGGGCGGCTGGAAAAAGTGGCCTCTGTGGATCATTACGAGCACCCTGCTGCTGTGGGGCCCTCTCTCCCTCTGGACAATCCTGGCGCCTATGGCCATTCTTGCCGCACCCGAAACATCGGCCTTTGAAATTTCCTCCCCTCTGACCTTGCTGACCACGGCCCTACTGGCCGTTACCACCCCGCCACTGGCCCTGATGAAAAAGCTGTTGGCCCTATTGGCCCTGCTGATTAGGCTGGCCATGCTGACCCTGCCTATAACCCCCAAATCCCTGCCTGGAATCACCTGATCGGAAGCGCTTGGCAGGGTCCCCCTGATGGGAACTCTGCTCATGCTGACGAGTCTGTCCCTGGGACGTCGGTGCTCCACCAGTGCCATTACCCCCTGTCCTGCCCTACTGGACGGACTCTCCTTCTTTCTTGCTTCCCTACAGATGGAAGCGGTGATCCTGACAGTGTAGTAAGGCAGCATTGAGTACATCTGTGAAGGTACTCAGAGACAAATTTCCTATAAGATGCTGACGGATCCTCCAAGCTAACCCGCCCACAAACAACATTATCTTCTTACCCTCGGTAGGTGCCTCATCTGGCACTATGGTGAGAAGTCTCGTGAACTCCTCCTCATACTTAGCAATGGTAAAATTCTCCTGCTTCAAGTTCGGTAATTTCCGCCTCATCTTAGTCTGCACGGCGGGTGGAAAGTACTTGCGGTCAAACCGCTCCCAGAATACCTGAATCGGAATAGTATCCCTCTCCTCCAAGGTGGTGGTGGACTCCCACCACTGTAGAGAGGCCCCCACTAGCTTAAAGGAAACCAACAACTGTTTCTGCACGTCTGCGCACTCATACATACTAAGATGCCGCTGGATATCTTTCTTCCATTGGCTGACGATGACAATATCTGAACTACCCGAGAACTCATGGGGATGCACCTTCTGAAAGGCATCCCTAACCCGCTCCCATGCAGATGGAAGCTGTGCAGGTACTGGTGCCACTGCCTGAATCTGGGGTGGAGCCTGCTGTACTATCGCTAACGCGGCATTCATTGCCTGAGCAACAATAGCGGCTACCTCATTAGCATTCATCGTTCCCTGAGCCGGAGCTGCTGGCTGCTCGGCTTGGGCACGCCTATCCTTTGGTGCACGTCTCGGAGGCATCTGAAACGTGAAGAAATTTATTAGTCTACAGTTATTATCAAATCTCAAATAGCTGAAATGTTAAGCTGAAAGCGAAATAAGCTGTACAGATCCTAAGGACACTAGAACCTGATGCTCTGATACCACCTGTGACACCCCGCCTAATTAAATACCGGGCGATCACTCCTTTATTAAATTAAAATCAAGGTGAACAGTTGGTTCATTCTTAGCATCACTGTCGTAAAAATAAATTTTCCAATTTAAACACCCTAATTAATTAAGCTAAGTGTCAAAACCATTTTAGACATTACTTTCCAAATTCTATTTATAACCAATGATTTAAAACTTTACGAAATTCAATATTAAAGAATCACACCACAAATTATCCTGGAACATATAATCCAAATAATTTAAACATTCAACAACTAAATACCAACATTTAAAAACTTAAAGTAAAACATCCAGACAGTAATAAATCCCAAAGTAACAATACTGCATTCTTCAAGCCGAAGGGCATGACCTTATAGCAATAGGTCCCCTTGTTTGTGATGAATGATGTCTTTTCTGAGTCTTCGGTATCGATGAAGATCTGATTGTAGCCTGAATACGCATCCATGAAGCTCATAAGTTCATGCCCTGCCGTGGCATCTACCATCTGATCAATACGAGGTAAGGGATATAGCTGTCTTTTGGGCAAGACTTGTTCAGGTCAGTGAAGTCTACGCACATCCTCCATTTTCCGTTAGCTTTGGGCACAATGACGGCGTTAGATAACCACTCTGGGTATATGACCTCCCTGATGGATTCTGCCTCTTCCAACTTTCTGACCTCTTCCCTGATGACATCATATTTTTCCCTAGAGTAAACTCTTTTGTCTTTGTTTGATTGGCTTAGTATCCTCTGCCACATTGAGTTTGTGGCACATAACCTCCAGGTTGATGCCTGGCATATCTGCGTGGCTCCAAGCGAAGACACTCTGTCTCTTCTTCAAAAACCTTATCAGCTCTTCCTTGATCTCGGTTTTTAGGACCTTGCCGATTTGGACGGTTTTTTTCGGTTCGTCCTCATTAAGGACGATGGATTCTACCTCTTTCGCGGCCTTTCCTTTCTTTAATTTGTTTCATCCTTAGGATAAAGTGTATCAATGTTATATGTGGTTGTTGCCCTTTTATGGGACTCTCTCTCTTCCGCCGAGTTGAAGTAGCATTCTCGGGCCGAGGTCTGATCACCCTGCACTTCCCCTACCCCAAAGGGGTCGGGAATTTTAGCATTTGGTGGACCGTCGATGGCACGGCCTCAAATTTCTTAAGGGTTACTCGTCCTATGATGAGGTTGTAGGCTCCATAACGAAAAAATTGATCTTCCGGTCAGCCTCTTAGGCCACTCGTCTCCTATTCATACATCTATCTCATACATGCCCAATGGATGGACCTTTTCACCACTAAATCTCATTAACGGATGATGATAGGGTGCCAGCCTTGCTCTGCTGAGGCCTAGGTTCTTAAAACAAGGCCAGAACATCACATCCGCTGAACTTCCCCCATCTACGAGGATTCTCTGCACCTCACATCCATGCACTCTTGTTGTAATTACCAAAGGGTCATCATGCGGAGCTAAGATACCTTTGAAGTCGAGTCGGGAGAAACCAACTATAAGGCTATCCATGTCTACCTTCTTTCTCTTCTACTTAGCCTCTGAAGACTCCAGATTCACAACCTCTACTTTGGTCACTGACTTAGCCTCTGCCACATGAGCTTTACGATCGGCTACTTCGGAGCCACCCCCTTCTAGTCCTCCACATATGGTGTTAACACCGAAGGAGATCATACCAACCCTCTTCACAGGGTCATTGTCGTCTTTTGGTGAGAGGTCTGGATCGTCCTCATCATCACCATCTGAGTCATCGTCTATTCTCACTAGGAGATCCTCTCGACACATGTCATTTCTCTTCTTCTTAGGGTCATCTCTTCCCCTCTTAGGAGCTTTACCGTCGACGTACTTCCTCAACTTTTCGGACTTCATCATCTTCTCAATTTCATCCTTCAAGGCGAAGTAGTTGTCTGTCACATGGTCGTGGTCTTGGTGGAATTCACACCATAAGTTCTTGTTTCTCTTATGCGGAGGAGCCTTCAGCTTATCCATCCATCTCAGGGAGTGGTCGTTTTTTTATTTCGTTGACGATGTGTTCGTAGCTCACAGTCAGAGGAGTATAGTGTGCAAACTTGTCGTCTGCAGACCTCTTTTTTCCATTTTTCTTCCTTTGGAACTTTCTGCTGCCACTTCCGTTCTCATCCTCATACTTTGCGACCATAGCCTCTTCAGCGTTCATGACCTTTCCTGCAGTTGCCAATAGCTCGGCCATGGACTTGGGAGGGTCTTCTGCAAGCTTCCACAACAACTTCCCTTTTTGGAGTCCCCCAATGAGGGCAGTCATAGCTATATTCTCTTCATAATCTTCAACCTCCAATTTTCTTTATTGAATCTGGCAATGTAGTCTCTTAGGCTCTCGTTCTTGCCTTGTTTGACGTACAGCAGATGAGTGGTCGTCTTTTGAGGTCTTACCCCAAAACAGAAATTGTGAATGAACCGTTTAGCCAAGCCCTCAAAGTTCTCGATAGAGTTCTTCGAAAGAGAAGTAAACCAGATGTGTGCAGCTCTCGTCAAAGTCCCAGAGAAGGCTGGGCACTTCATCTCATCTGGGATTGAATAAATATCCGCTGCAGACTGGTACATCTTAATATGATGCACATGGTTGGTACTACCATCATACTTGGGAGACACTGTAGGTGGTTTAAACTTGGCAGGGGTCGGGAAGTTCACTATCTTTGCCACAAATGGGGAGCCCTCAGAGAACCCTCTTTGTAGCGGGTCTCGACTTTTGATGAGGTCCCATATCTTCTCTTCAAGACAAAGAATAGAATCGTTCCATAGTCTTGCAACGTCGGCCTGACCGAGGTTGTCCCCATCCACCTCTAAGGGGTGAACTGAGGGTTCCCGAGCGGTTGCACAACATCGGTTGTTGACCTCTTGACCATAGTCTCGGCCTTGATGGGGTCGGCCCTGATGAGGCCGATGTCCCCCTCTTCTCTTTGAGAGCCAGCGGCACTTCGTGACCTGGATAACCTCTATCTTTGGTCATTAACTGGGCCGAGCCTTTGAAAGACCCTATGCTTAAGCGATCAAAAGCTGACCCTCTTTGTTGGGCACCCTCATCTCTTCTGCCCCCACAACCTCTGCTACACTGGATAGGATGTACCGTGTTATTCGATACCTCATACGGCTCCCAACAGTCTTTCGAAGCATCCTCTGCCTCCATATCCTCATACCTATCCTCAGGGCAAGGGTTTCCTTGCCCCCTAGATGTAAATGCCTGGGGTCAGCAACGTCCCTCCTCCGTTGAGGGGTAGGTTAGTCTTTTCGCGGTGCCTGGGGTAGTCCCCTGGCTTCTGGATGGGGTTGAATAGCTGTCGGAGTAATCATCTCCGGTGAGACCCTAGGTGGCCTCATCATATTTTGACTGAGCTGTGCAAATTGCTCCTTCATTGCTTGCTGTGTTGCAGCCAAAGATCTCAAGGCTGCAGCCACCTCAGCCATTTCGGATTGGGGTGGTGCCTGGCTGGAACTAGGTTCTCCAACACCGGATGGTGGACGAGGTGGTGGTAACTCCGGTGCCATATGTTAAAACTGAAGAGCTGGTGAAGAAAATGAGCTTAATACCTTAAAGGACCTCTTTTAATGGTGAAACAGCTCCACGCAAGGGGAGTGACCTGGCTCACTACCAGAGTCTCTGGTGAGGTTAAGCAAAAAAAGAGGAAGAGATAGCTTCTCGTTACCACAAACGGCGCCAAGATGACGATGCTGGAAACAGTACCACCAGTCAAGGTGTTCGTAAGCTCAAACCAGTGGTAACAATGGCAGCACAAGTATATGCTAAATATGAGAGATTGAGATGAGAAGAGGATGAACACCAATATATAAGTGGTCAGCCAATTATGCCTACCTCCACTGTGCAAGTGAGTGAGTAAGGTCACTAAAATAAGGCACTAACGGCCATGGATACAATCTCTCAAGCTTTCTCTCTCTACTGTGTAATTTGACAGAGTTTCAGCTAGGGTTGTAATTCTCCATCCCTTTACAAGGTAGAGGATGACCTCTATATATACTGCTTGGGGGTGTAATGTGGCATGCAATGAGGATGTGCATGGAGATCTAGCCAGTGAAAGGATGACACCTGGATGACCTTCAACTAAGTAATGATGACTTCAATATTACCTCATGTGGAGGGAATGATTTAGTCATAATGGATTTGTCCACGTGATCCAAGCCATACATGTATGCGTAGAAGCTCTGCTGTCTTTGCTTGGCACCAACCTCGCCCGAGTGAGTACGAGGTTGGTGAGGTACGACCTTTGCCTTAGTTGGGAATTATATGATGACCTTGGCTGGGGATGTCAGTCGAGGTTAGATATGTGGAACGTCGGCCAGGGCCGATGTTGACCTGACACTTGATGCTGAGCCTGCAGGGCTACTGATTCTAGGTGAAACATGTAACGTCAGCTAAATCTGATGATGGGATTGTTCATTGAGCCTAGGAGGCTTTGCTGATTCTCGTGTGGCGCTTGCAACGTCGGTTGGGGCCGATTATGATGTTGAAGGGTGGTTGAACCCATGAGTCTTTGCTGGCCTCGGTTGATGCCCCGCCGAGGTTGATGTATGACGTAGATGTGATGTCGGCTGTGGTTGACATGATGGATAACTGACCCCATGAGTAGTACAGACCTTGACTGTTGCCTAGTTGAGGGGTAACTAGTAACGTCGGTCGTGGCCGACCTTATGCTGGACGAGATTGCTGATCGTCAGTCCTGAACCCTTGTTACCTCGGCCGTCATTCTGGCCGAGGTTGGTGCCTCCGAGATGGCAGGTACACTTTGGGCATATCATAGTCATTTTGTTCCTCATTTATTTGTAGTCATATTGTTGATATCATGACATTTATTGGAATCTAAAATATATATTCCATTTGAGATATTTTTTGTGGTAACTAAAAGCAATGACATAAAACAAGGGAAATATATACAAGAAAGGATGGGCGTACCCACCTAGGATCAAATTTCACAACCGAAATTTGTCCAATAAATAGAAACACAACACAAGCCTATTTGCTAAGCAACTTGGAGTCATCAAGACCCCAATTCATATAAATGAGCCAGTTGTCGAAGTTTCTTCTAGATTTGGGCCATTTTTAGGACTTGCATCTAACAAAGAAGGATATATCATTCAATATGTCACCTTTTTGTTCTTTAAAATCCCATTGTTCTCCTAATCTTCTCAAGGAGGGTTTTTCCTTTGAAGTTGATGGTAGCATCAGCGATCACCTCATCCCAAGTGTTGGCATTATTGATATAGCGGTTGTTATATTTTGTGTCCTCCCAGATTGCCTTAGAGAGGTTGCATTTGAAAAGCAAATGGTCTCGATCCTCAATTTCATTCTCACAGCACACAAAGGTTATCCTGGATACTGCCCCATCTGAGGGTCTTATCCTTAGTGTAGATGGCATTAATGCACACAAACTAAAGGAAGAAAGCACACTTGGGGATGTTACTGTTATTCCATACCAAGTTTGTCCAGTCCGGATGGGATTGATGCAATCTGATGGAGGTCCAGGCAGACTTAGTGGAGAAAAGGTCATCCGAAGTGGGATTCGACTTTGTGCTATCCTCAAGGAAGGGTTGATGATAGGGAGGTTAGCATTCTTGATCTCATTCAACTCCTAGGTTATGGTAGTAGGCCAAGCCCAATTCCCATTCTAGATAAAATCCATAACTTTGGCTTTCTGGTCACTAGTAGCATCGTATATGGTTCTGTCACCATAGAGGGTCCACAAAGGACCCTAGGGTGCCAGTGGTCATGCCAGATGGCAGTGCTCTTACCATTGCCAATGGTTGCACTGATTAGAGGCCTGATCTTGCTTCTGAGGTTCATGAGTTTGGTCCAAGTCCAGGAGGCATCAGAAGGGGTTTTGATATGCCATAGACTTCTCCCTTTCAACTTATATGTATGACACCACTTTACCCATTGGTTGTCTTTTTCTTACTGGAAAGTTCCAGAGATGTTTGAACATGACTGCAATGCTCCATTCATTCGAGTAATTAATACCAATCCCCCTTCACATTTGACATAGCAGACATCACTCCATTTTACTTTTTCCCCTGTATACTTCATGTGTGGCCCAAACTAAAGGAATATGCGAATCTTTGTATCAATATCATTTGTTGTTCTTTTTGGTAAGATGAAGATGTTGGTCTAATAGATTTGCGTGCTGGACATCCTTAAAATCACTGTGATCCATTAAGAATTTGTATAACTGGAATGTTTTAGGCTTTCTTTTGGAGTTGGGGAGGACAATGATGAGAATAGGGTTATGGTCTGAGATGCCTGGGTAAAGAACATCTTCTTGAGGGTCTGGGAAATTAGTGCTCCAATTGGAGTTATGGAGTCCTCTATCAATATAAGTTTGGACATTAAAGGTTCCCACACTATTCTTGTTCCAAGTGAACCATAAGCCAGTTGAAACCATGTCATCTTCTTGAATATCATTAAGGTAGTTATTAAAGTCTTAAGTTGCTTTATGATCCACACCAAGTATTGCTTTCTTCTCATTGTGATTTGTATTAAAGTCCCCCATAATGATCCATTGTTATTATGTTTACTGTGATTAAGTCTAAGAAAGGTCTGAAAATAACTTTTATCATTATGATGATTATCGCCATAAACAAAGGTGTAGAAAAAGAATTTTTTATGATCCACAAACTTTATTTTGCAAAAAAGGGATTGGGCATGCTCCATCAAGACCTAAACATCACGATTGTTTTGGTCCCAACCAATCAAAAATCAAAAAACTAGTATTGTGATTGTACTTTCAGTTCCAAAAACATTTACTAACTACATAAGTCATATGATTTCTTCTAACTTTGGATTCAAGGAGACAGATAAGAGAAAGATTATAATCAGAGATTAACTTCCTTACTTTTTGTTGTTTGTGAGGGGAGTTGAGACCCTATATGTTCAATGATGCAGGCGTGGTCATTTGGAGTGTTTGTGATTTGCCCCCGACTTCTTATTCCCTTTAACGTTGCTTAAGTTGGTCATGTTAGCTTTATGGTAACCATTCCTATCAGCAAGTTCATCCACCTTTCTAACTTTTGGTGAAACGTCATTATACCTTTAGATGCATATGTTGTACATTCATGTCTAAATATGTAATTCCTAGTGGGCTAATATATAATGGAAGTTAAACAATCATGAATTCATATGTTAATGAGCAATTAATGGAGACCCCCATGACTAGGAGAATTGAGATGTAAATTGAGATTATCCACATGTTTGTTTGGTAAGTAAAATGTATTATTAAGAGAATTGTACAAGACAAAGAGGGCATACCACATGTTAATTATATTATGAAATTGAATAGGAACTTTTACATGTTATTATAAATGAAAATGTTACCATAATTGGAATAATTGAATTAATAACTCTGAGATATCCCGTACAAGTCGACGATATTAGTAGTTGGGCTGGTTATGGATTGGCAAGTCGTACTTAGTAGCTGGATTGGGGAGTTGTACTTAGTGGATGGATTAATTATGGATTGATGAGTTGTACTTGGTAGCTAGATTGGTGAGTTATACTTAATATTTTGGGTAGTAAATTCAATTTAAGTTGTTTAGCACCTGGTTATACATCTTATAAGGAGGAACTAATAACAAATTAATTGAGGATGATTTCCCCTTTTCCCATAATCATGCTAATTTATGATTTTTCCCTTAGCTTATGAGACTTAGATTGGAGTTGGAAGTTGCAAATCGCTACAAGAATGACATATGTGATTAAAAGGAGTAATGACCCATGTAAAAGATAAGTCAATGATGTAAATGATGTACTTGAAACTTAAATGTGTAATACCCATCAGGTGGGGTAATATAGTATCATGTGATGGTAGCTTGAGTAATGAAGTTAGATACAAACCTTGTAATGAGTTGATAATTGTGAACCTTGCCGGGGAAAATGCTTAAAATAAAATATGCGATTTGGGTTAAGATACATGAATAGTGATAAAATGTTTCATTAATGGAAAATTGATTATCTCTTAATAATATGATAGGGGGGGTGTTACCCTTTAAGGCATCTGTAGTGTAGAATTATTTAAATACCACTTATAATAATAAATCGCCGTAGAAACAGTATGCTTCAATACAGTAAAATGGACTAAAGTAAAGTAATATGAAGTGTTAGAAAGTTCCTATAAGTTTGTGACTAAATAAAGATAAAGGGAAATAATCATGATTTGGTAAAGTTTTTAAGTAGATAAAAGTGGAAAGGTTTGAGACGTTTATTGTGAGTAGTTATCGATATGCGTAAAACATTAATATGATAACTATAACACAATAAAATGAACCTATATTGAACATTGTATAAAGAAAATGCTTAAAAGAGAGAATTGTAACTTGAAACAGTGTGTAACGTAACTCGATGTAATGAATTAATATTGTGGAATCTTATTAAGAAAATGCTCAAAAGAGAATATGTAAATGGGTTTATTATATTTGAAGGTGTCATGAGAGAACACCTTATTTTTTGAGTGCCCCATGATGGTAGTGTTGACCTATAATGAGGACTCAACAAGATGGGGGATAATTTATGTGTTGCACCCTATGTGTATGGTAAATACGTGCTATTGATGGCGGTGTTTGGACACTTCTTTCTTCGCAATAAGGTTAAAAATCTCAATACTCATAAAAAAATTAATGCATCAAGAATAATGAGGATATTTGACGCGACTGAAAATGTGTCTCTAGTGCATACTAATTACAGTTAAAGTGAAAACCGATCGTGCAAGTAATAACCCGCTAAGACGGGGTCGAATCCATAGGGAATTAGGATGATCGCTCGTGATGACGTAGGCAAGATGACTAACCCTAAACTGACTCGAGAAAAGAATCCAAAAGGAGATTAATTTTGGAATTGAATTCTACTATCTAAATGCAAACTAAAATTAAAATTACTAACTAAACTAAGTGCACAAAATTAAATCTACTGCAGGTGATTAACTATGAATGATAAAAGAGGAAGTCCTAACTAACAGTGTCATAGGCCTTGAGGATGTCAATTTTGAGGGTGCATATAGGAGTAAGATCTTTGTGGTAGTTCCTCATGATCTCTTGACGGAGAAGAATGTTGTCAGCAATTGCTCTACCTCCCACAGAGGCTGCCTGTCTTTCATTGATAAGGAAAAGCAAAATAGGTTCTGTTGGAAAGCACTTTGGAAATACATTTATAAATGGTGTTGCAGCAGGCAATGGGTCTGAAGTCCTTCATTTCCTTTGGGTTCTCAACCTTCGAGATAAGAGCAAGAATGGTACAATTCCACTGTCTAGCCATCTGGCCCAAGGGCTTTGTCGGAGCTCATAGAGAAGATGGCATTTTTTATTTCATCATGTAATGAGGTTGGCCAAAGTCTCATATTGCATCTGGTTGAGAGTTCTAGGAAAGATTAAGTTGGAGTTCTGATATCTATTAGCCATAGGGGCCCTAAAAAGGGAGCTGAAGAAGGAAATGGCCTCCTGTGCCACATTAGTAGACCCTTAAATAGTGCAACCCTCATAGTTCTGAATGGTGATGATCTTTCTTCTAGTAGTGTTCTTATTCACACTTTTGTGAAAGAAGGAAGTGTTCAAGTCACCTTCCTTCAACCAGTTGATTCTGGATTTCTATTTGTAAAACGCTTCTTCACTAGCTCTTAGAGTAGATACTCTATAGTAATAAACTTCTCTTCATTAATGAGGGAGGGGTTGGATCCAAATCTATCTCTGCGTATCTGGATGGCGTGCATTTGTTCTTTCACTCCGTTTACACGCAAGGAAATGCGGTTGTAGAACTTCTCATTAAGGCTTCTAAGCTTGGGTTTAAGCCTATTGAGTTTAAGAGATAGCTTGTACCTGGGGTTACCAGGGAAATCTTCACTCCAAAATTCTATGAGGATGTTCTTAAAAGCATCATGTTTCATCCAGAAGTTATAAATTTTGAAGGGTTTTGATACGACGCAAATATTGCGTATTTCATCCCTCGAACCTATGCATTTTAGCCCCCTCGGGTGCCTTAATCTCTATATTTAAGCCCGTTAACCTGACAACCTCGGTTTATATTGTTCACATTCTATATGCGGTATAATGAGGCTTTTGTAGGTATTTAGGTACTAAGTATGAAGTTCGGACGCATTCCGCTCAAGTTTCGTACGTAATCGCACGTTCAAGGGCATTTTAGTCATTCCATAGCTTAGGCACCCGGCTCGTCATCTTCACGGAAGTTGTATCCCTCCTCGCAAACTTTGTGTGGCCGTGAACGGTGCGCGATTCTGAGTCCGTATGAAGAAGTTACGGGACTTTTAACGGAACAAAAATCCATTTAAACCAAAACAGCAAGCAGCTTGTGTAGACCTGTAGCCATCGATCGATCGATCAAAAGGATCGTGTTGATCGATTGATCATTCAGTTTTTGCTCTTGAGCTGAGACAGTGGATTGATATTTTTACCATCGATCGATCGATCAAAGGGATCGATTGATCGATGCTCTGTTTTCAGCTGATATTTTGCCTTTTCTTTTCTTTTTCCTTTTCTTTTCTAATTTACTTCCACTTACTATATAAACCATTTTTGTTGTAAATATCAGATATCTTAGAATATAATTCATTTTAGATAGTTTAGGTTAGGGTTTTGGAGTTTTGAGAGCTCATTTCTTCATTTCTTCTTGGATTGACACCCAATTGGGTTTGCAATTTGCATTTTCATCTTCCATCTCCATTAATTTAGTGTGTATTTCCTTTATTCTTGCTTTGTAGTTAATTTACATGCTTTCATAATTAGGTTTACATGCTTTGTTTACTTTCTTTGTAGTGTGGTTTTATCGCGTTTATTTGCCGCGTTTTCAATATGCTTTCTAGATATGTTAGTCTAAGTTGTGTTTGAATTGAACCCATTCGGGTTGACGTGTTGCTTTACGTGATGGAGTTTCGGGGTCTATTTCGGGTGCGTTGTCCTAGTTATTACGCCTAGGGGATTTGACGGGGCATATCATGTATGTTCCGTGCTTACGACCTTTCGTGCGTAATTTTTGGGGTATTTGTTGACGCCAAAATCATATTAGGCTTTGATGCGTATTTAGGGGCGTGATAACCCTTGATTTAATTAACTGTCAAAATGAGGCGCATTTGTAATAACTCATCGACCCATGTAACCATTTTATACTAATTAACTCGGGTGAGGGATATTCGACGTAACCTATAGTTTTTACTCGCTTTTGTTAATCTAGTTTAAATACACTCGCCTAGATTAATCATTTCCCTTTATGCATCTGTTCCTTTTTTATTTGGGAAAATTTAAATGTATAAAGAAAAAGGAAGAATACATAGAGGAAAGAACCTCAAAGATAAAAAAAAAAAACAAGGCATACCCCTGAGTCAAGCAACTAAACAAGGCAAAAACAAGGCAAACATGCCTAGCAAACTAGCTTAGAAGCCTATCTTCAGGGATGTTCCAGTACATACAAGCCATCCAGTTAGTGTAGTTCCTTCTATCCTTCTTCCAAGTAAGAGCTTTGGCTCTAACCATGTTTTCAATACCCTTCACAATGGTATCTAGGGAATTGAAGACATGCTTGAAGCACCTCGAATTCCTCTCCATCCAGATGCAATAGATAGTAGTAGTGAAAGAAAGGGATCTAATCTTGTCACATAAGGACTTTGTGGAATGGTTAACAGTGGCCAAAGATTCTCTATTAAAACTTTGAAATATCCTGTAACACTGGTTTCTAAGCATCACCTCCTCCCATATACTCTTACTAAGGCTGCATTGAGAGAAGGGTGGTTATATGTTTCCCTCTCAAACCCACATATCCCACACAGGTCATCCTCCAAAACACCCCACTCAAATAACTTGACCTTAGTATTGATGGCCTTTCTAAATACTAACCAAGCAATGAAAAAGCACTTAGGAATGCAAACCTTGCTCTAGACAAACTTGCTCCAAGTGACAGGAGGCTTATGGGTAATCAATAGCTACCAAGCAGATGCAATGGTGAAGGTCCCTACCTTGGAAGGAAGCCAAACCACATAGTCATTACCCTTAAGAATTGCAGGTAACTTAGCATTCTTCACTTCATTTAACTCCCAGGTCACAATTGAGGGCCATCTCCACTCCATTTGGTGGATGAAATCAGAAACTTTAGCTTTAAGGCTACTAGCTGAGTCATACACAATGTTATTACCATATGTTCCTTTTTAGTTTGTAATTACATTTTTACACTTTTATTTATGAGTATTAAATCCTATAAATTCAAGCAACTCGTCTCTGTGCATATTTTCGATACCTGACTTACCGCTATACTCATCCGTTGAGTGTAGTCGTAATTTAGGTTTTTGTATAGTTCAGATGAGCCGAATTCAAAACGACCGGCGCGTAGGTGATGCTCGCGTCGCGGCGAAACCCTGCCTATCAACATGGCGCCGTTGCCGGGATGAGTTTGTTTTAGAATTTATTTGATTTAGTATTTCGTAGTATTTTTTTCTATTTGTATTTTTTGGCTAACCCTTTTGCAGGACTTCTACATTTGAGCACTTAGAAACGCTTGAATTTCTCGCGCGCGCATCTACTTTGTGGAATTCGCCACTTCGAGCCATTTTGCAGTAAGCATGTCTTATTCCAATTCTTTCGGTCATCATTATGATAATTCTCAAAATTCTCGCAGACAAGCTTTTGGTCAATACTTAGAATCCCAAAAAATTGCAACATCTAAAATGACTTTGGGCGAGTATTACAAAAGTCAAGCTTTGGAGTGTGTGTATTTTGATGATGATGATAATGATTTTGGGCCTTTACCTCCTTATAATAGAAATGTTGAAACGAATTGCTATAATAATGAGTTTAAGTTTAAGTCCGATGATAATTTTCAAAGTTCCCATTTTCAAGTATCCGCTCCTCGGCCTATGAATTTTGGCGAGGGCTTGCGTATGGATTTATTATTTGAGTCCGACGATGATTTTGCTTCCGAGACTTTTGAAGTCGAAGAATGTTTTGAACCAAATAAGGTTTTCGTGCCTACTTTGGAACAAACCATTCTTGACTTAGCCCATTGCATAATAGATATTGAAAGTGAGTATAAAACGGATGTAGTATCCATTTGCAATGATAAAGAAAGTTTCTTTGAAAAATATCCTATCTCTTTTGAAATTCCAACTTTGAGTGATGATAACTCATATCTTGAGTTTGAATTTCTTTCCTCCCCATTTTCATTCTCTGTTATCACACCGTCACAAGTACCCGATGATTCGATTTCAAACTTTAATGTTTTAAACCTTTTCGCCGATGAGGAGTACTTACTCGAGTCGCCTTCCACGATGGCATCTTTGCCCTCGTGTGCGCCACCTCCCATTACAATTTCAAAATCCTTGGGAGGATATTCGGCTTTTCTCAGTCCCCACATATTTTTGTCACCCGTTCAATCAAATCCCCCATCCAAAACTTTTAATTGGCGATGGTTCATTTCTTCCGCCTTACACATGTCTTCCGTTGTTCAAACGAAATTCATATTTTTCGAAAGGCATGCTTGAGAGTGAGGGTACACCGGTTATCCTCTAAAGTCAAATCCTTTTTGCGGTGGACCCTCAACTATTTAGACTTCTAGTGTACAGTTAGTGTGAAGCCTAAATAGTAGGTTGTATATAGTTAGCTTTTTATTCTTTCTTTCTTTTTATTTTTTCTTTCCCTTTTATTTTAGTCTAGTGTAATTAGTTCACTTTTTGTTATTTGTTTTTGCTATGCTCGGTACTAACTTGTTTTGTAGATTCTTTGGACTTGTTTTCATGGTGATCGCTCCAATTTTGGGTAATATCGCTCTTTTCCTCTCTTTGACTTGGTTCTTAATTTACATTGAGGACAATGTCAAGTTTTAAGTTGGGGGTGTGGCATATTCCATCCATTTCTTTATTTAGTCCATGTTTTTGCTCACACGTTAGTTACTTAGTATGCTTTTCTTAGAAAAATTGAAAATTAAAAAAAGATTTTCTTTCTTTTTTCTCCTTTTTTGGGCATTTTGCCTTTGTTTCCGATGATAAATTTTAATAATTGCAAAATCCAATTGACAATCCAATGATGCATGTTCTCGATTTTAGAAGTTATTAGACTTTTGTGACACACCGCCTAATTAAACATCGGGTGAACAAGCCTTTATTAAATTTAAATAGGTTTCTCAAATGGTTCATTCTTAGGATCACTGTCGAAAACCTTTTAATTACTAATCACCTACGTGAAAATTAGACCGGTGCCAAATTTCATCTTTCTTAAAACAGATAAATCAACCATGCGGAACAAAGTATAACAATCTCCATGTACTATAACCCAATCAACAAAGTATGACAAAAAAAAATGCTCCAACTTCTCTTTAGAATCACCTTCTCCAAAACCGCATCCCGTTCCCTTCTAAACACCCCGTACTACCCGACCCACACCAGCTAATCCTCCATGGCAACCACGGTGAAACTTTCAGGTGACCGACTTACCATGCCTGCGCAGATGGGGGCTGAGATCGAAATGCTAGAAGACGGCCAGTGCTCTGGTGACCTCATTGACAACCCAGGGGGGTTAGAAGCAGTGAAGCCACTCCATCAGGCTCCCACATCATCGCACGACCTTCGTCCGGTCTTGACTTCCATCGCCGGCACCGGGGGTCAGGGCCAGGCCATTTTGACTGATGTTACGGGGAACGGTAACATTAGAAAAGGTTACGTGGCTGGAGAAATTATCCACCGCCTGTCTGACGGTCGGAACGGAGGTAAGGTGCTGGATTTGAGTGTTGTTGAAGTAACTAAGGAGCGTAGATCAGACGTAGGGGTTGGTTCAGGCTCTGGGCTCAATGGTACGGAGATTGGAAAGTTCTCAACTGACACGGGAAAGTTGTCAGTTAAACAGGCGAGCGCCCCTACTTCCCACCAACTGCCGAGTCAGAATGATAGGACCTGGAGCTCTGTTGCGACAGTGAAGAAACAACCTAGGATCCGTCTCACTTACCACCAACCCACTGTGGTGGATTCTATTGTCACGATAACGCCTCCCGCTGCTGTAGCTATCGGTGGCCATAAAAGATGGGAGAATAGCTTAGTGGGTTATTTTTTGGGGAATAAACTCCCTTTCTCCTACGTGAATAACGCTGCCACCAGAATGTGGAGCAAGTTTGGGATGACCAAAGTTGTAGCACACGATAATGGTTTCTTCTTCTTTTTGTTTGATAACCCCTCACAACGGGACGAAGTTCTGGACAATGGCCCGTGGCACTTTGCGGGGATGTCCATTATTTTGAAGAAATGGGATGCTAGCTTTAGATTTCATAAGGATACTGTGAAGAAGATACCCATATGGGTGAAGTTCCACGACATTCCCGTCCAGCTGTGGACGGAGGAGGGACTCAGTTACATAGCGAGTTCGGTGGGAATTCCTTTGTTTGCCGACGTTGTCACGGAGGAGATGAATAGGATCTCTTACGCTCGAGTTTGCATTGAGGTGGAAGAAAAGGAGACATATCCTAGTAGCATCAACGTTGTTATGGAGGACGGTGCAACTGTTCCGGTGCGTGTTGAGTTCCAAGCCAAACCACCCTCGTGCCCTAATTGCCTAGTTTTTGGCCACAATATCAGTAAATGCACGCTAAGCACTGTTCCGAAAACTAATGCGGAAGCTGGTACTAAGAAGACAAAAGCTCATGCAGGTTCTAAATGGATTGAGGTAACGAAGAAGCCTATCCCATTTACTACCTCTGGCCGGGAGATAGGAGAACCGTCGGGAGTGATGATTAAGGATCAGGACGAGATTAGGAGTACTGAGAAGGACGGGGGGACTGCCCCTAGCGTGGTCTCCCCCACGATACGGTTATCCAACCAGTTTAGCGCCGTGGACAATGAAAACAAGTTTGAGGTAACTCCGGAACCTTCGGCGCTTGCTAGGAGAGTAATGGTCATGGATGAGCTTGCTTTTAAGCACAAGGGAGAGACGACTAAGGCAAACCATTCCGGTGGTAAGACTAGGAGAAAGGGGAAGGGGAGCAAAACTTGATGTTAAAGATTGGGTCATGGAACATTAGGGGCCTCAATTCCCCTCATAAACAAAAGGAAGTTAGTAAGTTAATGTTTGATCAGCAGCTTGATATCGTTTGCTTGGTGGAAACTAAAGTTAGGAAGGAGAATTTAGGTAATGTTAAAAATAATTGTTTTTTACATTGGGATCTCATTGATAACTGCCCTTTAGGGGGGTGTTGCCAGGGTGATTGTCGGTTGGAATCCTAGTTGTGTGGCGGTTACGATGGTCCAGTCTCACCCTCAAGCCATGCTGTGTAGGGTGGAGGTTTGTGGAAGTAATAGAGAGTTTTTTGCGACCTTCATCTATGGGGAAAATCTTGCTCACGGGAGAGAGTCTCTTTGGGAGTTTCTCGAGCTCAATAGGGGTAGCACTGAGGGGCAGCCTTGGATTCTTATGGGGGATTTCAACGTTGTGAGAACCAGTGAGGAGAAGAGCGGGATGCATGGCATTGATGTGGGTGCTACAGAAGCTTTCAACCAGTGTATTAATGATATCCAAGTTGATGACATGACTATGAATGGGCTTTGGTTTACGTGGAACAGCCGACAAGGGGGTAGGAACAATGTCCAATCGAGAATTGATACGGTTCTTCATAACGACACGTGGATTACCCACTTTCCGGAGTCTCAGGCGAATGTTCTTCCTCAGGGTGTTTCGGATCATTGCCCGATCATTATCTTGCTTGCTCCCAGGGAGCCTAATAGGCCCAAGCCGTTCAAGTTCTACAACTTTTGGATGGGCCATGTTGACTTTCAGGATGTTCTGACCGAGTCTTGGCACGGGGACGATGTGGGTAACCCCATGGTGAGATTGAGCAAGAAAATGCGTAGATTGAAGTTTAACCTTAAAGACTTTAATAAGAAGTTCTACTGCCAGATTTCTAGGAGGGTGGAGGAGGCTAAGAGGTTGCTTGATGACGTGCAGATTAGACTTGACAATGACGGGAGCAACTTGAGCTTTCAATTGGAGGAGAGAGAAAAGTTGACGGTTTACTTGGATCTCAGAAGCGCCGAGGAGTCCTACTATAAGCAGCGGTCTAGAGTAAAGTGGCTACAGTTGGGGGATGGGAATAACTCCTTTTTTCATAAAAGGGCTAATCTTGCTACTGCTAGGAGGAAGATTATTAGCATTGAGGATGAGAATGGGGTGCGGGTCGAGGGCTCACAGGGGGTGGCTAATACGGCAGTGGGGTTCTTTCGCAACCTTCTGGGCTATCGTAGCACTTGTGCGGACCCTGCTCCCATTCTGGATGCGAATGTTGAGAAAATAGTCAGTGATGTGGATGCAGCGAAAATGAGTGCGCCCATTGATGATGATGAGATAAAGGGGGCAATGTTCGCCATTGGTTCGGATAAAGCCCCAGGACCTGACGACTTCAATTCATTCTTTTTTAAGCAGAACTGGGAGGTGGTGGGGAAAGACGTCACTGAGGCTGTTAAGTTCTTCTTCAGGTGTAGCTATCTGCCTAGGCAATGGAATTGCACTGCCCTGGCTCTTATCCCGAAGGTTGCCACCCCTAGCGGTATGCATGATTTTAGACCCATATCTTGTTGTAATACCATTTACAAGTGCATCTCGAAGATTCTTGCCAACAGGATTAAGCCTGTCCTCCCACATGTGATCAATCCGTGTCAGGCTGCTTTTGTTAAAGGGAGATCTATTTCTGATAACATCCTTCTTCTCCAGGAGGTTATGAGGAATTACCATCGTGAGCTTAGCCCGCCTAGATGTACTTTGAAGATTGATTTGATGAAAGCGTATGACACGGTGGATTGGGGTTTTCTTTTCACCTTGCTGACTCATCTGGGGTTCCCGGCCATTTTTGTTGGGTGGATTACTGAATGCATGACTAACACTCGGTTTTCTATCAGTCTGAATGGGCACCTGCATGGCTTCTTTGAGGGAAGGAGAGGGTTGAGGCAAGGTGACCCCCTTTCTCCCTATCTTTTCATCCTGGTGATGGACTCTCTCTCGTGCATCTTGGACAAAGCCTGCACTAACCCTATGTTTACCTTTCACCCGCAAGGAAGTGGGGCTTAACCACTTATGTTTCGCCGACGATGTGATAATTCTATGTGTGGGGGGGACATTCCTTCGTGCACCATTGTGAAGAAGGCGGTTGATGATTTCTGCAGCATTGCGGGCCTCACGCCCAATCTGGGCAAGAGTAGTTTTTATAGCATGGGTTTGGAGGAGGATCGGATCGCGCAGATCGGGGATATTCTTGGTTTTGGCCACAGCAACCCCCCCTTCTTGTACCTCGGGGTTCCTCTCATCACCACAAGACTCAAGAAGGAGGATTGTTGTAGGCTTATCGACAGGATCACGGGAAGGATTAAGTGTTGGACTAACAAGCTCCTTAGCTACGCCGGTAGATTGCAGCTTATTAAGTCCGTCTTGTTCGGGATCCAGGTTTATTGGTCTAGTCTGTTCATTTTACCTAAGGGGGTCATTCTTAAGATTGAGCAGCTGATGAGGGATTTCCTATGGACGGGTTCCAGTCTAAAACATTCGGGGGCCAAGGTGGCTTGAATGATCTTTGTAATAGCTTTGAGAGCGGTGGCCTGGGTATCAAAAGCATCGAGAGGTGGAATGAGGCGGCCATCATGAAGATGCTTTGGAATCTCTGTAGCAAGAAGGACTGCCTTTGGGTCAAGTGGTGCAACGTGTATAAGTTGAAGAGAAGAAGTTTGTGGGCTATTAACTTAGCCAGTGATTCGTCTTGGAGCTGGAGGAAGATGATGCAGTTGAGACATCGGATCAGACCTCTCATCAAATGGAGTATCGGTAATGGTAACGGCAGGGATACTTTTTCTGGCACGATAACTGGCATCCTCTGGGGCCCCTTCATCCTTTGTTTGGGGACCGTGTTATTTATGACGCTGCTAGTAACCATAAGGCTATGGTTGCTGATTACATTGTCGAGGACAGGTGGAGATGGCCAACGGTGGTTACCTGAGAGCTCCTGGATATTAGGAATGCGGCTTTGCCCGGCATTAGGCATGATACTGCTGATGAGGTGGTCTGGATCCCCAACCAGAAGGATTTTTCTATCAGATCAGCCTATGATGAGATGACCCCCACCCTCCCACCTTCTCCCTGGCATAATATTGTGTGGAATAAGACTAATATTCCTAAATGCGCTTTTGTCCTTTGGATGATTTGTAAGGACGCTATACACACTAAGGACAAGCTCCATAACTGGGGCATCTCGGAGGATAATGTGTGCTGCAGCTGCTCCAATGGGGTCGAGTCCATACCTCACGTGTTCAATGAGTGTCCAGTTGCTAAGGAGGTTTGGGAGGAGGTGAGAACCAGGAATCAGGAATAGAGAGAGGCTTTGGATTGGGATGGCGAGATGACTCATGCTATTTCTTGTTACAGTGGGACTAGTTTTTATAATCGTATTAGGAATATTTCCTTCTCTTCTACTGTGTACTGCCTATGGATGGAGCGTAATGCTAGACATTTTAAGCGTGTGGCCAAAAGCACGGATGTCATTGTCAGAGATATCGAGGTTATGATTAGAGCGAGAGTCGCAATGTGGAGCAGGGGGACGAGGAGATTTGAGAACTGGATGGCTTGCATGAACTGGGGTATCCCGGAGAGTGCTCTTGATTAGGGGACTGCGGGGTGTGGGGCTTCTCGCACTTTTTTTTCAGTTGTTTTGTTTTTCTCTCCTTTGGGGTATACCCCTAGGGGAGGCGCTGGGTTTCATCCCTATGTGTACTTGTTGTAGTTGCAGTTGTTGATATATACATAACTTTTCCCAAAAAAAAAACCATCGGCTAAAATCCCAAAATAATAATAGAACAACGACTAGTCTGAAACTAAACATCTGAGAATGATACCGGACCACAAGTCCATACATAGAATAGTGTAAGATCATGCACTAGATCTGAATGAGAGATATCGTCTAATCAAAATCCTGTAAACATCCATTGTGCTACAGCTTCGAGTCCCTAGAATGAAATCATCATACATGGCGTCCCTATGGCTGGACACCTAAAAGGTTTTGAAAATATTTTATAGCAAGAGTTAGTACTCAAAACATTTTGAAAATATTTAGCAAGCGTTTATCACAATATAAAATGCGGTTATTAATTACACATGTTAGGTTCTCGTACACTCTCATGAGTTTACTCACTCCTCCTCTATTGTGCACACCTAACGTTATACTCTTAGCCTACCTAGCCATATCTCCCAAGCTAACTAGGACTAAAGTAATCATCTGAACTTATCTACACCTAAGTTCTCGTACTACCCATACAGTACATCCATT
Source organism: Sambucus nigra (assembly GCA_949130495.1). NCBI lineage: Eukaryota > Viridiplantae > Streptophyta > Magnoliopsida > Dipsacales > Adoxaceae > Sambucus > Sambucus nigra. Next base: position 110,839,841 of record OX422217.1, read on the forward strand.
TCATTAACATCTCACGAAGGTTAATTTATTCTCAACTAACATTTCACCTATGTTATGTTTCAAAACTTCTCATTTAGTTTCACTACTAAATTTCTAAGATTCTCACAATTTATATCTTCCCACGTTTGTAATCAAGTTTCACTACTTAAATTACTAATTAGATATTCTCTATCTAATGTTACGTTTCGTAATTAAGTTTCACTACTTAACTTACCAATTAGATATTCTCTATCTAACGTTACGTTTCGTAATTAAGTTTCACTACTTAACTTTCCAGTTTGACTTGTATCGTTAAACACATCATATATCAATCTACTAATACACGGTAGTAGAATATCATTAAGTATATATTTCACACACAATATCTCCTAAATATTAGTCATTACTATTATGTCCTTTTGACACACATAAAGGACTCCTGGTTCGGAACGATTCATCGACCCCAAGTGAGAATTGGTTCGGAATGATACATCGACCCCAATTATTTATATACACATATTCTGGCTCGGACTCTTTCATCACGCCACCAGTTTGAAGGTTTGGTTCGACATTTTACATCGACCCCAAATAGATGATAACCCAATGTTAGTTCGAAATACTTTATCGACCCTAACATTTCCCTACGTTAGTTCAGAATACTTCACCGACCCTAACGTGTAATAGCCCATCCATAAATTATAAGTCTATGAGGATGTTCTTAAAAGCGTCATGTTTCATCTTGAAGTTATAAAATTTGAAGGGTTTTGATACGACGTAAATATTGCGTATTTCATCCCTCGAACCTACGCATTTTAGCCCCCTCGGGTGCCTTAATCTCTATTATTCAAGACCATTAACCAGACAACCTTGGTTTATATTGCTAACATGCTATATGAGGTATAATGGGGCTTTTGTAGGTATTTAGGTACTAAGTATGAAGTTCAGACGCATTCCGCTCAAGTTCCGTACTCAATCGCACGTTCAAGGGCATTTTAGTCTTTCCATAGCTTGGGCACCTGGCCCATCATCTTCACGGAAGTGAACGGTGCGTGATTTCGAGTCCATATGAAGAAGTTACGGGATTTTTAGCCGAAAAGAAATCCATTCAAACCAAAACAGCAGCAGCTTGTGCAGACGTGTAGCCATCGATCGATCATTCAATTTTTACTCTCGAGCTGAGGTAGTGGGATGATATTTCTACCCTCGATCGGTCGATCAAAGGGATCGATCGATCGATGCTCTGTTTTCAGCTGGTATTTTGCCTTTTCTTTTCTTTTTCCTTTTCTTTTCTAATTTAATTCCACTTACTATATAAACCATTTTTGTTGTAAATATCAGATATCTTAGAATATAATTCGTTTTAGATAGTTTAGGTTAGGGTTTTGGAGGTTTGAGAGCTCATTTCTTCTTGGATTGACACCCAATTGGGTTTGTAATTTGCACTTTCATCTTCCATCTCCATTAATATAGTGTGTATTTCCTTCATTCTTGCTTTGTAGTTAATTTACATGCTTTCATAATTAGGTTTACATGCTTTGTTTACTTGCGTTGTAGTGTAGTTTTATCGCGTTTATTTATCGCATTTTTAATATGCTTTCTAGCTAAGTTAGTCTAAGTTATGTTTGAATTGAACCCACTCGGGTTGACGTGTTGCTTGGCTTTGGTGATGGAGTTTACGGGTCTATTTGAAGTGCATTGTCCTAGTTATTATGCCTAGGGGATTTGATGGGGCATATCATGTATGTTCCGTGCTTACAACCTTTCGTGCATAATTTTCGGCGTATTTGTTGACGCTAAAATCATATTAGGCTTTTATGCGAATTTAGGGGCATGACAACCCTTGATTTAATTAACGGTCGAAACGAGACGCATTTGTAATAACTCGTCGACCCATGTAACCATTTTATACTAATTAACTCGGGTGAGGGATATTCGACGCAACCTATAATTTTTACTCACTTTTGTTAATCTAGTTTAAATACACTCGCCTAGATTAATCATTTCCCTTTATGCATATGTTCCTTTTTAGTTTGTAATTACCTTTTTACACTTTTATTTAGGAATATAAAATCCTATAAATTCTAGCAACTCGTCTCTGTGGATATTTTTGATACCCGACTTACCGCTATACTCACCCGTTGAGTGTAATCATAATTTAGGTTTTTGTATAGTTCAGGTGAGCCAAATTCAAAACGATCGGCGTGTAGGTGATGCTCACGCCACGGTGAAACCCTGCCTATTAGGTTTGTGTCTTCTATCTTCATGATGAAGCATATGGGTAATGATGGGACTGTGATCAGATACACCGGGGCATAAGACCTCAGCCTGAGAGTGGGGGAAATTAGAGCTCCACTGGTTGTTGTGCAAGACCTTATCAATTCTGGAAGAAAGTGAAGAATTTTTGTTCCAGGTAAACCACAAGCCATTAGAATTCATATCATCCAACTAGGCATCATGAATACAATTGTTGAACTCCTGCACAGCGTTGAAATCAATGTTGTTGATGCCTTTCTTCTCATCATTGTTTCGCACAATATTGAAGTCACCCATAAGGATACATTGCGTCTGATCAGCAGTGGAAGAATTACTTAGGATAAAAGTCCAAATAGATCTTCGTTCCACTTGAGAGTTGCTACCATAGACAAAGGTGGCATAGAAAAACTTGTTAGTTCCAACCATCTCAACCTTGCAAAAAATGTCCTATGGGTTCTTATGAACAACATCAAGTTTGAGGTGGGAAGGGTCCCATCTAACAATAACACGGGCTGCCCCACTAGATGTGGGGTAGTTATGAATGGCATCCCAATTCTAGAAAAAGTTCTTAGAGATGTTGTCAAAGTGATTACTTCTAACTTTGGGTTCAAGAATACAAATGAGGGATAGCTTATGCTCAACTATGAATCTCTTTATTTCGACTTGTTTATGAAGTGAGTTAATCCCCCTAATGTTCCAAGAGGCTAGCTTGTTCATGAGGATTTTTTTTGTTTGCTTCATGACTTCTTTTTCCCTTTGTTTTTCCCATTCCCACTATTACTGGTGTTGAGAGGTTCAAGCTTCTTCTTATCATCCACTGTTGTGACCTTGAGGGCTAAACCAATGGTTTAGGAGTGGCATCATACTCTTCCACAATGTCCCCATCTCCAATAAACACCTCAAAAGAGTTTGACATTTTGATAGAAGGGGAGATAGGAGCCTTAGCATAAGGGGCAGCTGCAGTTAGGGTTGTGTCATTGCTTTGATGAGTGATTCCTACCTTCATAGAGGGTCCCTCATCCTTAGGAAAACCATTCTCTGAGGTGGAGGGTGGGGTGGCCTTAGGAGTATTAGCTTCCACATTGTTTATCTGTTGATAGTAGTCCATCCGTCCTTCCAAGCCTTAAGAACGTCTCCACGTTTAGGGACTCGATATGCCTCTTCCGTGTTTTCTTTTAGAACCCACATTTGTTTGGTTTTGGTGCAGTTGAGGATAGAGTGACCCATGCCACACGTTTTACAAGAGGGTGGTTTCCCCTCACACTCCACTCCAATCTCAATTGCCTGGCCATCCTCCATCACCACATCAATGGTTTTAGGGTATTCATCTCTCACCGTCAGTTTAACACGGATTCTAGCATAGCTAATCCTTCTCATTTCTTCGGTCACAGTGTCCGCATATAATGGTATACCCAAGGAACTTGCTATGTAACTTAAGCCTTCTTGGGTCCATAGCTGTATAGGGATGTTGTGAAATCTAATCCAGACTGGGAGCTTTTTTGTGGTTTCTACCACACCGGACTGGTTCTTTTTTTCTTTTCACCGGATTGGTTTGGTTCTGCTGGCATTTTTTCTTTCTTCTTTTATGATTTTTTCTCAATCTTCAAAATGGCATAACTCTTTCACCGTAGCTCCGATTGGGGTGCCATTTTTTCCAGTGTTCTATTAGTTTTGATCTCTTAGACTTTGCTTTAGGCCTGACCTTCGGACTTATGTTGAAGAATTACCAAAATGCCCCTGAACACTCCATTTCTTGGGTTTTCTTTGTTCTTTCGAGTTCTCTTTCGCAATAACTTGCATGAAATACCTGTAAAACACATAAGAGATACACAAAGTTTGAGGTACTTGCCAAGGAGAGTTAGTAGCATGATTATGAGATAAAAGCAAGTCAATTACAATGCACGAGATCATAAAAATACCAAAATTAAGGGGATAAATATACAATATTTATGTATAATCAAACCCCCTAACTTAGAACATTGCGTGTCTCGAGCAATGTAAAAGAATCAAAACAAGGTCACAACTCTTAGCAAACATGTTATTGGGATAGAATACCTCTTTCGCGGACAAGCGATTGCATTTAGCCTATGCAACAAGCCGTTAAACCCCTAGTTACCCTAGTAGGACAAGTGTTGTCTCGTGAGGGTATACAGTGAATATACCCACAAAATTTGTTTTCGACTCAAAGAAAACTCACAATATTTAAAAACTGTACAATTTAAATTTCCCAAAAATAGTCACCGTAAATTCATATTCACAAGTCTCAATTTGTAGTGTGTGTGTGAAGCCAAAAATCAAACCGCAAATTTCCACCGATTGATCATTACGTTACTTTTCAAAAATTCGCCTTGATTTCAAAATCTCACGGGATGCTCTCACAAACGAATCACTCAGATTGTGGCTATTTCTCTCAGTATGCGTGATTTATAAGTGTAAATGCAATGAACACAAGGTCACACACATAAATTTGAAAGATGGAAATTATTTAGGTGAATAGATCTCTTCATCGGAATACAGTCATTTGGAAAATGGGAAACATCGTCTCTTATTCACACAAATTAATCTCTCTTATTATCTTTTCGTGTCTTAGCTCTCCACGCTGTAATTAATTTTGCAATTCGAACCCGGTTAGGACTTTCTCGGGTTATAAGGTGAATTGGGTAAAAATTCGGAATGGTTAGGAATTTCAAAATCGGAAAATTTTCTTATGATGTCCGTTAGTGCTTTTCGGGCTATTGCTTATTTTTCTCTTTTTTTCTTCACATTTTTCTTTTATTGCTATTTTTTGTTAAGCTTTATTCTATTATTTTTTTCTTGCCCCTTTTTATTGCACCATGTGGACTTAAATCATGAAAATTTTAATTTTCACAATTCTGGGCTATTTGGGCTTTTCGGGTTACGAAATGAAAAGGAAAAACTTTATTAGGCTCAAATTAGGTTGCAAAGGGAAAAATATTCACAACTTTTTATGGCTAATATTTTTGGGTAACAAACGATAGCCTACTTCATTGTCCGAATTACTCATTATTTTACCATATGCGTCTTGAGATTAATTTAGTTTAGAGATATTTTAGCACGTATTTCAAGACAACATATCACATGTTTTCGTAACCAATCAAAACAAAGGAATAGATATCCTCAATGACTTATTTTAACGTTGAAAAGAAGTTTGAGTTAACCATTAACTCGGATTGATTTATAAACTCACAAATATTATTAGGCACGAAATCTCACCGGGTTTATAATCTCCACACTTATTCGTTAAGTCGTCAATTTTTGCTCAATTTCCATCTTTTGTCAATTTCGGCTTTGTGCATTTGGATTTTATAAATTTGAGACTTTAAACCAATTTTCGTGATATTTTTGAAAATTTTAAATTCCAGTTTTTATTTATTTTGAAGAAAATATTTTTGCCTTCTCAAAAAAACTTAGACTTTTGCATTCTCCTCAATCAAAAGGACTAAAATCTAAAGAAGAGCAAATAACAAGTGACAAATAAAATAAGAAAATATTTAAAATGTAAAAAGACACTAAATGGCACTAACATATGACTCGAAAATACAACAAAAATCACCCCATACGCGTCAGGGGTGCGACGACCTCTAATATCTCCACAAACTCACCCGACACCTTGTACAGGGTTTGTTGCTCTCCTAATCTCCCACTTCTTCCTGTCATAAGTAAATATTCGGAGCAAGTTAGGCCCAATCCCATAGATAAGGGAGAGACCCTAGGTCTCAGGACGACTCACTGGGAAGGGATCCTCGTGGTGCCTAATTGAATCTTTGACTATCTGCACCGATTTGGAGGGGACATCCCAATTTCTTTTTGTTTCAAGATTGCATGGGTCGGGCTCTAAATCGGACGATACTTGAGTCTTTTCCTCAGTCGCATTAGAGGACTCAAGTGGTATGGGTGGATGGTCATAAAGAAGGAATTTATCTACCTTATCTTCCCATTCGCTTTCTTCTAAGTGACTAAATGAGTCCAATAAAGGTTGGACTTAGACGTTAAGGTTCTCATCAATCGACCCAAATTCGTTCTCAAAGTTCCCTAGACTCATATCACCTAACTCTCTCTCATGATTAATTTCCGAACAATTTCTCTCACTCTCCTCTAACCGCCCTCCTCCGCTCATGCCTACGCTCTCACTCTCGCTCTCACCTGTGGTCAGTAAACACATCTACCCTACCTCTTGCTTAACGTCAGAATTACCACTCTTACTTGGTGCAACAAGGCCTACCTCATGCTCTTGTACTGTCTCCTCTATAAGATTTGTATCTCGCGGTCCTCTCTCATCACCCTCGTTCTTGGTGTTGTTAAAGATATTTGTCTCGAGGGTCATGTTCCTGAACATTAGTTGCATTTGCCCATTCCGAGTATTACTAAATGCAGTAGCCGTAGCTAAGAATGGGCGGCCAAGGATGACGGACACATGATTACTCGGGAGATCCTCATCCCAAATGACAAAATCCACCAGGACTTAGAAAGTGTCAACTTGGACGATCACATCCTCAACGATTCCCTGAGGCATCTTAACAGAGGGATCCGCGAGTTGGAGAGTCATATTTGTGGGCTTAAGGGGCCCTAAGTCTAGTTTCTTATTCTTCCCTAAATCTATTATCGCTCTCTCGATTCCGTTCTTCCCCATGATTCGCTAAATGGTGGGTGCAGCCGAATCTTTATATTTTAGCGAAAGTTCACTTAAAAGTACCGAACTGACATTCTGTGCTAAGAACACATTTTTCTTTACCTTTAGCCTATGTTCCACCGTAAGTCCTTAAGGAACTTAGCGTACACGGGAATTTTCCTTATGGTCTCGAGACAAGGTAAATTGATCTTTACTTTCTTAAGAATGTCTAGGAGATCGTCCTGAGAGGTCTCTTTGGAGTGTGGGACCAATCGTTGAGGGTATGGGGATGCACTGGGAGGTTTCACAACCACTTACGGCTTGCCTGTGTCGTCATTACCACTCTTTTTCAAGGGGACATCTTCGGCCTCTTTCGTGCTGGGCGAAATCTCCTTTTCATTTTGCTCACCACGTGGAGGAGGTGACAAGTCAACAACCCTTCCACTACGTAGAGTGGTAATTGTACTACATTGCTCATGCTTTGCATTGGATGTAGAGCTAACACTGAGTTTACCTTGAGGAGGTCTTTGGCCTTGGGCCCGAAACTTTCCCTTCTTTTGGATGCTTAAGGATGCTTGCAACCTAGAGATACTCGTATTCATCTCAGTGAACATGCGCACAAACTTAGCATTGGTTGCATTTTGAGATTGGATGAATTCATTTAAACTATCCTCGTTCTCCGCAGTGGGGTGACAAACGGTGCAGGAGGTGGTACTTGCATATGTGCTAACATAGGTGGCGCTTGTTAAAATTGGGGAGGAGGTGGAGCAACGTGTGAAGTAGGATTCAACGCAGCTTGTTGTTGCCCGTAGCTAAAACCAGAATGGTTTCTCCACAAAGGGTTGTAAGAGTTCCCATGCGGGGCATTAAAGTTACCCTTAAAATCTCCTATCGCATTCACTTGCTCTTGAAGCATGACTTTGTAGGTGGGTACCGTCGGGCATTCCTCTGTTGAATGTACCGCTTCATAAATAGCACACACCTTCTCTATGGGGGTTTGGATGGAGCTGGTTGTTTCTCTTAGTTGTGCCTCGAGTATGACTCTCACACTCTCCTGAAATTGGTCAAGTCGACGATCTAACAAGGTGTCTTTTTCCAGTTTGTACAAACCGAATGCAGAAGGTGCGGTAGACACTTGTCGAGGACGGTTTTAGGTATTAGGATTGGATGTGTCCCATGCTTGTGTAGTCTCGACAACATACTTAAGATGAGCATCGGCATCACTCGCATTCAACTCCTAAAATGATCTTTCACACATGGTTTGAACAAGTTGTTTAGAAGCCATAGTTTAACCCTTAATGAAAGAAAAAGATAAGGTGATGCTTCTCAAATCCATGATGTGGGCAAGCGCTAACAAACTCTTGGAAGCGTTCCCAACACCGATCAAATGACTCGTTATCTTGTTGTCGAAAGGCTTGAATTTGAGCCTTGACGGAGTTGGTTTTACGTTAGGGAAAGAATTTCGAGAGAAACTTGGATTGCATATCCTTCCATGATATAATGGAGTTCGGTGGTAAAGACCAAAGTCAGGTCTTAGTATCCTTTAAGGAAAAAGGAAAAAAATTTAGGCGAACGACGTCTTGCGTGCAAGCTTGATCACTAAACGTGTCGCATGCCACTTCGAACTCACGGATGTGGAGGTATGGTTTCTCCGAATCCATGCCATGCATTGTGGGAAGAATTTGTATCATCTCATTATGAAAGTGGAAGTGTCATGCATTGTGTGGAAGTAGAATGCACCCGGGGGTGATAGTTCGCTCGGGACATAAGAGTTCTTTCATGGGATGATATGGCAAATCTCCCTCACCCGTACCGAAACTAGCGTCGTCAGACATCGCGCTCTATCCAATAGACTCGAAGTCCTCACTCGATGCTCTAGAAGTGTAACTCAAAGTGTGACTCGTGATGGAATTAGGCGGTGTAGGAGGTAGAACCTAAAACTGCGGAATGTGAGGGGTATGTGGGCTATCAAGATTATAATCAATGATGGGACTTTCGTGGATTCTTGTTGGAGTATTTTGAGGAGTTTGTTGCGGATTTTGCACGAAAGGACTTTGAGAGATGTTAAAAAAAATTGGATTTTTGTTTTTTTAATTATTTAATATATATATATATATATATATATATATATATATATATATATATATATATATATATACATTTTAAAGATTGGGAATCAATTTTTTTGGATTAAATCAACCTAACCTAACAGTTTACCTAAATTCCCCGACAACTGCGCCAAAAACTTGACGCAACTGAAAATGTGTCTCTAGTGCGTACTAATTACGGTTCAAGTGCAAACCCGTCGCATAAGTAATAACCCGGTAAGATGGGGTCGAATCCGTAGGGAATTAGGACGATCGCTCGTGACGACGTAGACAAGATGACTAACCCTAAACTGACTCGAGAAAAGAAATGAAAAGGTTGTTAATTTTGGAATTGAATTCTACTATCCAAATGCAAACTAAAATTAAAATTACTAACTAAACAAAGTGCGGAAAATTAAAACTACTGCAGGTAATTAACAATGAATGATAAAAGTAGGTTGGAATACAATCCCCCAAACCCTGGTACGTTTATTGGATATAAAGCTAGCTTTTGAATTAGATAATTGATTAAACCCGGTCTTCATTAATCTCAAGAATTACATATATGAGGGTACTAGCCCGCTTCAAACATAATCAAGAGCAAAAATAAAGTGGTATGAGAGAACCAAAATGCTCCCTCTTCTCTCTAAAAAACCTTCAGCCAAACAGAACCCTAAACACCTACAAAATCCCGCCGACATCATCTCAGGTAACACAAACCTCTAGAGCCACCATGAACAACCTGCCTCCGGCCATACGTGGAGATAGGACAATCAATGCCTCCCAGTCGCAAGATGCTATCCTTCCATGACTCATTTGCTCTACCCCTCTGGATACAGCTAAATTTATTCCCTATGACGCAGTGGAAGTTCCCATTTGCTCAACTCATGGAAATGGAGCCGGAATGAAGCCTGGTTCGGAGGGTTTGACTAAACATAGTGATAAGGATGAAATTGAAGATGGCCAAATTATGGCCTCTGAAGAAAATGTAGCCCCAGTAGGCAGTATTTCAAAAGCCACCATACATGAACCTGGATGGGAAGATTGGAGTGAAGAGAAGAAGAAGTATAATGAATTTCTGAAAATGAAGGGTTTCTCCTATGAGGATATTATGCAAGGTAGAGGAAGTTTACACAGAGAAGAAGGCTCCAACTCTATTGGGGAGAGCTGCAAGATTGTAGAAAAGGAAAGTACGAAAGAAGTAGCGAGAAAGAATGATTTTGGACCTATACCCTGTTCTACCCCAAACAAGGTTGTGGATAAATCATGGAAGGAAGTTGTTGCTGACAAGAGATACCCAAAGCTTAGATTAACATACCATGCCCCTTCAATAACTGATAAAAGGATCATTGTCTCCCCACCTCTGGAAGTGGCTACATGTGGTTATGCGAAATGGGAAAATAGTATGGTTGGGTGCTTCCTGGGAAGGAGCCTGCCCTACACTCTGGTATGCAATATTGCCCATAGACTATGGGATAAATTTGGCCTCCAAAAAATTGTGGGACATAATAATGGCAGCTACTTTTTCATGTTTGAGAATGCTAATATGAGGGATGAGGTCATTGACAATGGGCCATGGCATTTTGTGGGGAACCCAATTATCATCCAGAAATAGGCTCCAAATTTCTCTTTTGCTAAAGCCTCAACCTTAAAGATCCTTGTCTGGATGAAGTTCCATAATATCCCCGTTCAATTATGGACAGAGGAGGGATTGAGCTATGTTGCTAGCTCAGTTGGTATACCATTGTATGCTGATACTATAACATAAGGAATGCAAAGAATTAGTTTTGCCAGAATATGTGTGGAGCTAAAAGTCATGGAAGATTATCCCAAAGCCATTGAAGTTAGAATGGAGGATGGATCATATGCTGAGGTTGGAGTGGAGTATCAAGAAAAACCATCATCATGTGTCAAGTGTGGCATATTTGGGCATGGCATGGTTAACTGTCCTAAGGCTAAGAAGGCATGGGTGGAAATAAATAATAGAGTGGAGGTGTTCCCATACAAAAGTAAGCGAGAGGTTCAGAAGGCCCTCGAAGAAGGGTGGACTCAAGTTCAACACAAAGGCATCAAAACCCCTACAGATACTGATGCAGACACTAGTGGAGTGTTGATAAAAGGAGCTCTAATTGAAGAAGGAAAGGCTGCAAAGGAAGGTAGGAGGGATATTGGCCTTACTAAAGTTACAACTTATAATCAATCTGATATCTTAGAGGCTGAAATAGAGGAGGATCCTATAGTGCAGCATAAAGGCCATCAGATTGAGAACTCTGAAAAACTTTCTCCTGTTGATTTAGATAACAGTGGGGGGGGGGGGGGTAATAAAAGGAAATCCAAGTGTGGTGGGCAGTAATAAAGTGAGTGAAGGAAGGGGAAGTAGGCCTGACAGTGCTATGACCACTAACCCCTCAGAATTTCTGGAGATAGACAATGATGAATTGACTATGGTTACTACCCCTGCTCCATCCGGGTTGGTTCTGAAAATTAAGGCAGTAGATGAGTTTGACAAGGGGGATAGAGTGGATGGTAAAGGGGTGTTCAGAAGCAACGGGAATGAAAAGAAGAGATCAGGCAACAAATCAAGTAAGTTTAGATGACCAAGATGGGAACATGGAACATTAGGGGGCTTAATTCCTCCCATAAACAAATTGAAGTGGATAAGTTGATCAAGGATAATAAGCTAGATCTGATTTGTTTAGTTGAGACTAAGATCAGGAGGAACAACTTAGAGAATGTTAAAAGTATGTGTTTTTATCTGTGGGAGTATGTTCATAACTGCCCCATGGATGGTGGAGTGGCTAGAGTGATTGTGGGATGGAATCCCAAGATTCTAAAGTTTGAGGTGGTTGGTACTCATAGACAAGCTTTGTTTTGCACTGTGAATATTATAGGAACCAATTATTCCTTTTATGCCACTTTCATCTATGGGGACAACATGACTGAAAATAGAAAGAGCTTATGGGAATATCTTAAAGAGAACAAAGTTGTGGTTAATGATAGGCCTTGGATTCTCATGGGTGATTTTAACGTAGTTAGAAATCAGGATGAGAAAAAAAGGTATTAATGGCATAGACACTGCTGCTACTGATGAGTTTAATAACTGTTTAAGAGATCTCAATGGAGATGACATGGTAAATAGTGGGCTTTGGTTCACATGGAATAAGAACCAGCATGGTTGCAATAATGTGCAATCAAGGATTGCTAGGGTACTGCACAATGACATATGGACTGATTTCTTTCCTAACTCTCAGGCCATCACCTTGCCGTGTGGAATCTCAGACCATAGCCTTATTATTACTCTTCTGGATCATAGTAGCAACGGGAAGCCTAAGCCTTTCAAGTTTTTTAATTTCTGGATGAATCACCAGGAATTCATGCCCATTCTTATTGAGGCATGGGATGTTGTGATGGATGGTAACCCGATGATGAGGCTGTTTAGGAAGCTGAATAGAGTGAAAGCATCATTCAAGCATTTTAATAAGAAGTTCTTTAATAGAATCTCCATTCAGGTAACTGACATTAAGAGCAAGCTGGATAATCTCCAGAGAGCTTTGGACAGCGATGGATCCAATGAGGAGCTTCAAATGGAGGAGAAAGAGATGAGAGAGAAGTATACTTACATGAGGAATGATGAAGATTCTTTCTTAAGGCAAAAGGCTAGGACTAAGTGGTTGCAGCTTGGTGATCAGAATAATGCTTTCTTCCATAAGAAGGTTAATCAAAACTTGGCTAGAAGGAAAATTGTTAGCATTGAGAATGATATGGGGGTGAGGGTGGAAGGATGTGAGAAGGTGGCTAGGGAATCTGTGAGGTACTTTCAGAATCTTTTTGGGAATAGGGTGCAGTGTGTGGAAGCTGATGATGTTCTTAGGGAGGTAATAAAGACTAAACTCAACTCTCACCAAGCAGATTTATTAGAAGCAGATGTCTCCCACGACGAGATTAAGGCAGCTATGTTTGCAATTGGGTCTGACAAGGCTCCTGGACCTGATGGTTTCAATAGCCATTTCTTTAAAGAAAATTGGCAGCTTGTGGGGGATGATGTGTGTGAAGCAATTAAGTACTTCTTTGATACTAGTATGTCCTTTGATCAGTGGAACTGTACTGCCATGGCTTAATTCCTAAGGTGGCTACACCTGCTTCTATGAAGGATTTCAGACCTATATCCTGCTGTAACACCATCTACAAATGCATATCCAAAGTGATCACTCTTAGGCTCAAGAAGTTGATGCCTAATCTTATCAGCAATAACCAAGCTGCTTTTGTGGAGGGAAGGTCTATTGCTGACAATATCCTTTTACTCCAAGAGTTAATGAGGAACTATCACAGGGACTCCCTCCCTCCTAGATGTGTTATTAAGATTGATATGCTTAAAGCATATGATTTGGTTAGATGGGATTTCTTGCTTAATATTTTGGCTCAGTTTGGGTTTCCCTCTAAGGTCATTGGGTGGATTACTATGTGTGTGACCACTACCAGGTTCTCTATTAATCTGAATGGTGAGCTAAATGGGGTTTTTCCTGGTAGGAGAGGGCTTAGACGGGGAGATCCTTTATCTCCCTATCTGTTCCTGCTTGTGATGGAAGTGTTCACTGGGATTATATCCAAAGCAACTGAATCTGCCCTTTTCAATTATCATCCTAAATGCAAGGAGATGTCCCTCACCCATCTTAGTTTTGCTGATGACTTGATTGTTTTTACTGGTGGGGATAAAGAGTCTTGCAAATTTGTTAGAGGTACCATTGCTGATTTTAGTTCCTGTTCGGGACTTATGGTTAACTTGGATAAAAGTAGCCTCTTCACTACTGGGATCAATATGGATGGGATTCAAGAGATTTCTTCTATCTTGGGCATTCAACACGGGCACCCCCCCTTTAAATATCTTGGGGTGCCTCTCATTACTACTAGGCTGACAAGGGAGGATTGCCAGATCCTGGTGGATAGGATCACCATGAGAATCAAATGCTGGACTAATAAGTTTTTAAGTTTTGCAGTAGACTCCTTCTTGTGAAGACTGTCATTTTCAGCATACAAGTCTATTGGGCTTGCACCTTTATTTTCCCTAAAAGCATCATAAAGAAGATTGAGCAAATTATGAAGAATTATCTGTGGAAAGGGGATGAGACTAATAGTGAAGGTGCTAAAGTTGCTTGGGAGGACATCTGTGTGTCTTTAGAGGAAGGTGGGCTAAATATCAAGAGTCTAGAGACATGGAACATAGCTGCCATGGCTAAGCACTTATGGAATCTATGCAGTAAGAAGGATAGTTTATGGATTAAGTGGTGCAATATATACAAAATCAAAGGAAGGAGCATATGGGCTTTGAGTCTACCAAATGATGCATCATGGAGTTGGAGGAAAATTCTTAAGATAAGAGAAAAGTTTAGAAGACAAATCAAAACATTCATTGGGAATGGGACTCAAATTTTTATGTGGTTTGATTTGTGGCATCCTAATGGGCCACTGTTTCCCCTTTATGGGAACAACATTGTGTATGACTCAGTAAGTAGCCTTAAAGCTAAAGTTTTTGATTTCATCCACCAAATGGAGTGGAGGTGGCCCTCTACTGTGACCTGTTAATTAAATGAAGTGAAGAATGCTAACTTACCTGCAATTCTTGAGGGAAATGACTATGTGGTTTAGCTTCCTTCCAAGAAAGGGACCTTCACCATTGCATCTGCTTGGGAGCTATTGAAAACCCACAAGCCTACTGTCACTTGGAGCAAGTTTGTTTGGAGCAAGGTTTGCATTCCTAAGTGTTCTTTCATTGCTTGGTTAGTATTTCGAAAGGCCATCAACACTAAGGACAAATTATTTGAATGGGGTATTTCTGAGGATGACCTGTGTGGGATGTGTGGTTCTGAGAGGGAAACATATAACCACCTTTTCTCTCAATGCAGCCTTAGCAAGAGTATATGGGAGGAGGTGATGCTTAGAAATCAGTGTTACAGGAAGTTTCAAAGTTGGAATAGAGAGTTATCCTTGGCCACTGTTAACCACTCTACAAAGTCCTTATGTGACAAGATTAGATCCCTTTCTTTCACTACTACGATCTACTGCATCTGGATAATTTTAATACTCTATCTCACTATGTCTTCAATTCTCTAGACGCCATTGTGAAGGGTATTGAAAACATGGTTAGAGCCAAAGTTCTTACTTGGAAGAAGGATAGAAGGAATTACACTAACTGGATGGCTTGTATGTACTGGAACATCCCTGAAAATTGGCTTCTAAGCTAGGTTTTGTTAGGCATGTTTGCCTTGTTTTGCTTTGCTTGTTGTTTGTCTCCGGGGTATGCCTCGAGGTTTTTTGATCTTTGAGGTTCCTTCCTCTATGTATTCATCTTTTCTCTTTATACAATTAATTTCCCAAAAAAAAAAAGAATAAAGTGGTGTTGAAATAATAAACATGCGCGACGTATCCTTAAACACCCCGGTTACCTAAGGCAAACGAGGTTAAAAGACCTACGACGGTTGTGATCACTACACAACATGATTCAATCATTATTTAATTCAAATACTAATTTTTATACTTGCAAGCTACATCGGGTTGGGTTCATGCACCCCAACCCTTAGAAATCTAGCTAGACATGACTAAACCGTGCTTGATCAAGATATATATATTGCACGAATTCATAATTGCGTGAAAAATGGAACAAAACTTGTAAAGAAGAATTGTAACCCAAATTCTATGAATCGTCAAACACAAATATGAAATCAATTGAAAGCATGAAGAAAATATTACTTGGAATGAAGAAAAATCTTGAATTAATGCCTAAAATTTGAACAATTGTTGAAGAAAGTAATTCCCTAGGGTTCTTGGCTTCACAAGCTCTCTAAAACTTACAAAAAGAGAACGCCTATGACTGAATAATAAATACATGTAACACCCCGTCTAATTAAATACCGGGTAGCTACTCCTTTATTAAATTAATACAGAATATCAAGTTGGTTCGGTCTTAGCATCACTGTCGAAAAACATTTAATTAATTAATAGCCAACTAATATTTAAAAAGAGAGATGTCAATTTTATTAATTAAGCTAACAAAACCAAGAACTAAATCATTAACCATTAATCGCATAAACAATTTCATAAGAATACACAATGAAATAAAATCAACTGAGTCTGGAGTAAACACTCCAATAATAAAATCCCAGAGTAATTAAAGTTCCAATACAAGAGTCTGAATAAGAATGGGCGACATGCCCTAACTGATACATATGAATCTGAAGGAATCAAGGATAAATATGTAGGCGTCTACTACCAAGATCATGTAGCTTCCACCGCAGCTACAACACGTCATTAGAATGGAACTCCTATGCTTGGCGTCCCTGTGGCTGGGCACCTAAATTGTTTTTACAAAACAAAAATAGATTTGGAGGAAAACGGGTCAGAGCCCGATGTGAAAATAATTTCAAAGTTTAACAAGTGTTTAAATTACAATTAAACAACACATATTATAAACACGTTAGTTGCGTACTCTCACATGAGGTTCTTACCTCTCAACTACTGTGCACGCCTAACGTATGCCCTTAACCCATCCTAGTTATGCCACTATCTAACTAGTTTATACCACTCCTGCCTTCGCGTTCTAACATAGAGTATCTACTCGTAATACCCAAATAAGCCATATAACCCATGTTCACATTCATTAAATTACTTATCTCAAGTGTTAATTGAATTCTCATTCTTAACCCATTCAAATATCTTAGTTATTCACATCTACTAAGCAACAATGAACCAGTCACAAGTACATAAGTATATCACTCTCAGTACAAAAATCATATATAGCACCCCTAAGCTAAGCTGCGGTGCACGCATACTCTGCTATCAAATCCATGTACATCATGTACATAAGGATCACGTGTTCCGAATCACTCAGGAATCGTCTAAATACAAATCACACAGATTGGAGGCGAACATAGTTTCACATACCTATGGGTCATGCAAGCAAGTATGGTAGGTATGTCATACGCATAAAAAATCCATACACTAGGCATTCACACAACCTAAGTAATCATATTACAATATAAGTATTCACACATTCCATCTAGTAATGTCTCGTACGTAGCAAGTTTACCCCGAACATAATACGTAATATATATTCCGCTTGATAACTCTCTCGTCGTATCAATTTGAGTACTTAAACCTATCTCAAAAGGTTATTAGGTCTCTTATTAGTTTCTAATGTTATCTCAGTACTTGAGACCCCTCCGTTACTGCCCTTAATCTTATATCATCATTAATTCCCATAATTGTTTTAATTCGAACGATTTCCAATCATACCTCACTCGGTAGACCCTCGTAAGCAATGTCATTCAATTCCATAAGTTATAACATTCTTCGATAATACTAAGACTCTACTGACTTTATCTAAGTCCCACAATATTATATTAATCACCCTAATAATCAACATCTGCTTTGGAATAATCATTAAACCTTAAAGTGAAACAATTGCCAAAAATCAGAAGGGGTCGATTGATCGAAGAAAATGGGTCGATCAATCGATCGTTCGATCGATCGACATTCTTGAGTCGATCGATCGATCAAGCAGGTATCAGCCCAGAATTTCTTAAACAGTTACGGGTTCTCCTCTTTTTACACCTCAAATTCTTCATCCTAACGTCCAGAACTCACAACTAAGATACCAACATTTTTACGTAATTTCTAGCACTTTAGAATCGTTAAATAATCCCCAATCAACGGTTTCTTGGATCAAAAGTCATAATTATTCCTCTAAACCTAGTTCCTCCAAATTTCTTCAAGAACATCATAAATCTTGATTAAATTTTGTAATTACCTACACATGAAACATGATTTCGTATCTAAGATCTGTCCAGAAGCTTTAACTACATGCAACCCTACCCGGATTCAATATTTAATGCTCCCATTTTACAATTTATTTCATTATTCATGATAAATCTTCAAATCTATAATAACATGTAAAATATATGCTTTGAATCTTTGCAAGATAAATCACTTGCCTGAAAATACCGATTCTGATCCGTTGATGACGTTATTGGTTGTTTCCCTCTCTCTTTTCGGTCACAAATCTGGCGGTGGTGGTGTGTGGTGGTTATGGCTATGGAAATGATGTAATTCAAGGAGCTGAATATGTTGAAGATGAACGCGGGCCTGATCATACACATGGGAGTGGAGATAAATTTTCATAAGACCATTTGTCACTTTCTAGTGGTCCAATTACAAGACTTAGAGCCAAGCATTTTAAGGAAGCACTTATTGGGCTGATCCAAGTGAAGTGAGCTGATTCTGAAAAGATGGAGTCCAAGATGGCCCCAAATGATAATCAAATCTTAGTCCATGTCATTAAAGCAATTTGGGGAGCTAATTATCATGCAAAAACGTGACCATCATGTTCACACCATAAGTGGGCTGCATTTATCTATTTTCAAGGTTAATAAATGGGGGATGAATCTAGTCTTGGCTGCTTATCTTTAAATATTTTGAGCTTAGTCATATTTTGTTATTTTCCATGTCCAAGTGGCCTAAAAAACGTGGGAACTTGTTTACTTTGACTATTGTGTTGTTCAATGCTGTATTTATTTCATTTCCTATTCTTGGAGGGTTGTTCCAAGTATAAATGAGGGGAGCTACGAATTTTGTAATCACTTTTTGAGATAAACTAATATTATTGTGAGGTATTTTTGTTCCTCTTTTTTTCGGTAATTAAATATGTATTAGAAACAAAGGAACCCATATACATCAGCCCGTAGGCAAGGAGTCATCTAGAAACATGCTTCTAGGACCAACAAAACAAACCAATCAATCAAACAAAAGAGAATAAGGTAACCCCCATAAGTTACAAGTCATCCAGTTGGTGCAGGATCTTTTGACTTTTTTCCACCTACTTGTCTTGCCTTGCACCAACTCCTCAATATTTCTAATCAGCTTATTGCCAGAGGAAGAACCTTTGTTGTGGAGTCTACTGTTCCTCTCTAGCCAAAGGCAGTACGTGGTAGCAGAGAAGGACGTGGTCTTAATTTTGGAATTGAGGTTCTTCCCTTTAGCCACCACAGTGGCTCTTCTGATTTCCATATCCCAGCTCTCCAGAGTTCTATAATCCTGATTACGAAAAAGAACCTCATCCCAAACCATCTTGGAGAAGGGGCACTCATTCATGATGTGCTTGATCGTCTCCATCCCAGAGTTGCAGAGCATGCATATGTTGTTGTCAATAAGACCCCAATCAAAGAGCTTGTCTTTAGTCACAAGGGCCTTTCTACAAACAAGCCAGAGAATGAAGGAAAATTTAGGAATGCAAACCTTGTTCCTCTTGTTCTTAAGAAAATTTTCTGAACTTATCAAGTTAATCTTGTGGCGTTCAAACAACCAAACTTATCACCTTGATTCGTGAGAGATTCTTGGGTTTCTTAGTGTGGCGTTTTAATCCTTTGTAGTCTTGGTTCGTATCTTACTAGGTAACGGATCAAGGCTCAACAAACTTTGTTTATACGATCTTGGGTTCTTCAACCATCATTGTTATTGGGTTTCATCACAATTGTTGGTGAGACTCATATCATTTGGTATTAGAGTCTATTTCTAAGGCAAGTTTGACTATCCTTTTTCCCCCCCTTGTTTCCTCCTTTAGAAAAAAAAAGAAAGAAAACAAAACAAAAAAAAGAAGAAAAAAAAACAAAAAAAAGTGCTTTTTAGGAGGTGAGAAACAAGATTGAAACACAAAAAAATTGTATGCGTTCTTTTTTTTCGTATTGTTGAAACCTTAGAAACTGTGTGAGTCATTCATTTTTTTTTCTCCTGCAATCAAATTCCTTACTTTGTGATGAGTTTTGGTTGCTCCTCAATCTGAATTGCTGGTGGTTAATTTGAATTTGTTTATTGAGTTCGATTAAGAACTAAAGAGGACACAAAAGAGTGGAAAAAGGCAAGAGAGTGTGAGATCATAAGAGGGTAAAAGCCATTTTGAGTGAAAACACGAGTGTGAGTGAAACACGAGAGGGACTTCTTGTGAGGTTTCTAATTTTTTTTTTTGCAGATTCTAGACATGTCGAATATTCAAGAAGAAGACACAACCGAAGAAGTTCAACAACCAGCCGTTCCAAACCTTCAAATGAAAACATTGATAGGGGAGATGAGGGGTATGTTGAGGGATGAATTAGAACCTATTCAAGAGAGGTTGGATAGGGTAGAAATAGGAACACCTAGGGGCAGTAACAAGACATTCCCAATAGGCGACAAGGCGGGCGTGTTCCAAGGGGAAATGTTGAGGAAGAAGTAGGGTTGGAGGAGTTTGATGTGCCAAATGTGAATCGGGGCAGGTTTGGGCGTGGTTATGAGAATAGAGATGTTAGGATGGCTAGACCTAGGAGGGATAATGATTTAGGAAACATAAAGATTAAAATCCCATCTTTCCAAGGTAAAAATGATCCTGAAGCTTATTTAGAGTGGGAAACTAAAATGGAGATGGTGTTTGATTGTCACAACTATTCAAAGATGAAGAAGGTTAAGTTGGCTGCAATTGAATTCACCGATTATGCCATTATTTGGTGGGATCAATTACAGATTAATAGGAGGAGGAATAGAGAGCCACCCGTTGACACTTGGGAGGAGATGAAAATGCTTATGAGGAGGCGATTTGTACCCAACCACTACTATAGGGGTTTGCTTCAAAAATTGCAGAGATTAACTCTAGGTTCCAAGTGTGTGGATGAGTATTACAAGGAGATGGAGGTAGCTATGATCCGAGCTAGCAATAGGATCGGGAAGCAACCATGGCTAGGTTTTTGCAGGGTTTAAACCGTGAGATTGCTGATATAGTTGAGTTGCAACACTATGTTGAGTTGTCGAATATGGTGCATCAAGCCATAAAGGTGGAGGAACAACTCAAGCGAAAGGGGTTAACTAGGAAGGGACAATTTTTGTCTACCAACAACACATGGAAGACAAGCCCTAAAAGAGATGAGAATGTACAAAATAAGCCAAAATTTGAACCCTTTAAGAATGCCAAGTCAGCGACAACCACAACTTCAGGTAACACGAATTCTTCTACTTCTAAAACACGTGATATTAAGTGTTTTAAATGTCAGGGACGAGGTCACATAACCAGCCAATGTGTAATCAAAAGGGCGATGGTGATTAATGTGCAAGGAGAGATTGAATCGGAGAATGAAGAAGAAGTAGATGATGACATGCCACCTTTGGAAGACATTGATGCTGAGCAAAATGCGGTTATTGGAGATTTATTAGTAGCAAGGCGAGTTCTCAACGTGCAGGTTAAGGAGGAAGAATGTAACCAAAGGGAGAACTTGTTCCATACTAGGTGCTTTGTAAATAACAAAGTTTGCAGCGTTATTATTGATGGGGGGAGTTGTACAAATGTGGCCAACACTGATTTGGTGGAGAAATTGGGATTAACAACCTTGAAACATCCCCGTCCTTACCGACTTCAGTGGTTGAATGAATGTGGTGAAATCAAGGTGACGAGGCAAGTGTTGGTGGCATTATCCATTGGCAAATATGAGGATGAGCTGCTTTGTGATGTGGTTCCTATGCACGCATGCCATTTATTATTGGGGAGGCCATGGAAGTTTGACCGGAAGGTAACGCATAAAGGGTTCACAAATAAGTATTCTTTTACTCTTAAAAATCATCCTATCACGCTTGTGCCATTAACACTAAAAGAAGTTATGGAGGACCAACTGAAGTTCAAATGAAAAAAAGAGAGAAAAAGAAAGGAAGTTTGACGTTGAGAAAAAAGAAAATGAGAGAAAAAAAGTTGAGAAAAAAGAATTTGAAAATAAAGAAAGAGGGAAGAAATTTAATTACATTGCAAAAAAAAAGTGAGATTAAGAGAGCATTATTTTCACATCAATCTCTTATCTTACTCATGTACAAGGAGGCTCTTTTATGTACTAATGATTTGGCCGGTTCATTACCGAGCAATATTGTTTCTCTTTTGCTAGAGTTTGAAGATGTCTTTCCCGAAGAGGTACCTCATGGTTTGCCTCCAATTAGAGGAATTGAGCATCAAAATGATTTCATACCTGGTGCATCACTTCCAAACCGACCTGCCTATAGGACCAATCCAGAAGAAACAAAGGAGCTTCAAAGGCAAGTAAGTGAATTAATGGAAAAAGGGTATGCGGGGGAAAGTATGAGTCCTTGTACGGTTCCGGTGCTGCTAGTTCCTAAGAAGGATGGGACATGGAGGATGTGTGTTGATTGTCGAGCCATCAACAATATAACGGTAAAGTATCGTCATCCCATTCCTAGATTAGATGATATGTTGGATGAATTGCATGGTTCTTGTGTTTTTACAAAAATTGATCTTAAAGAGTGGGTATCATCAGATTAGGATGAAAGAAGGTGATGAATGGAAAACTGCCTTTAAAACTAAATATGGCTTGTATGAGTGGTTAGTAATGCCTTTTGGTTTAACTAATGCTCCCAGTACTTTTATGCGTTTGATGAACCATGTTTTGCGTGCATTTATTGGCAGATTTCTAGTTGTATATTTTGATGATATCCTAATTTATAGTAAAAGCTTGGAAGAACATGTAGTACATTTGAAATCTGTTTTAGATGTGCTAAGGAAAGAAAAGTTGTTTGCTAACCTCAAAAAGTGAACCTTTTGCACGGATAAGCTTGTGTTTCTTGGCTTTGTTGTTAGTGCTAAAGGAATTGAAGTGGATGAGGAAAAGGTGAAAGCAATCCAAGAGTGGTCAACGCCTACAACAATCAATCAAGTGAGGAGTTTCCACGGCCTAGATAGCTTTTATAGACGGTTTGTGCGTGATTTTAGTAGCTTGGTCGCCCCTCTCACTGAAGTCATCAAGAAAAATGTGTCGTTTAAGTGGGGAAAGGAGCAAGAAAAGGCATTTAAACTGATCAAAGAGAAGTTAACTAATGCACCTTTGTTTGTTTTACCTAACTTTACTAAAACATTTGAAATTGCGTGTGATGCTTCAGGAATAGGTATTGGAGCTATTTTGATGCAAGAAGGTCGTCCAGTCGCCTATTTTAGTGAAAAGTTGAGTGACGCAGCCCTAAACTATCCCACTTATTGATGATGCTAGAATTAGCACCACCAGATAAGGAGTTTTCAAGCTCAATCTAAGAACAACAATGGCAGTATAGTTATGTAAAAGGTAAGAGAATGAGATGAGGAGAAGAGGAGAGAGCACCAGAATATAAGTGGTTCAGCCTAAATTGGCCTACGTCCACTGTGTGTGTGAATAACCTCACTGTAATAAGGCACTGATGGCCATGGATACAATCTCTCAAGCTTTCTCTCTCTACTGTGTATCTAGACAGAGTTTCAGCTAGGGTTGTATTTTTTGGATCCTTTACAAGGTAGAGGATAACCTCTATATATAGTACCTAGGGGGTGTAATGTACCCCCCATGCATGTAATGTGCATGTGTGTGTTTGCCTCACCAATATGGGGAAGGCACCTGTCACTGTCACATGTAGAGAATGATGATGAAATATTCTCCCCACGTGTGGGGAATAATCTTGTTATAACTGATATGTGTCCACGTGCCCTTATCCAAATGTCAACAGATGCTCGGCTATCGTGCTTGGTGTATGACCTCGGCCTTGGAGAGGTCGAGGTTGGTAAGTCTAGTTGCTCGTTCAATCCGAGATGAGCCATAGGGGCCTCGGCTTAATCCTAGCCGAGACAATGGACAAGGTCGGCCTGAGCCGAGGTTGAGCTGGTGTGTTTGGAGCATTAACTGATATCTTGATGATGATGACATTGGTAAAAAGGCTTCTTGCGAGCTCGGCCTACAACTGGCCGAGGTTACCATTCCCAGGTATACGAGAGTGCTGCTGATCCTTGTGATGCGTGCGATGTCCCTTCGAGAGGCTGGTGGTAGTGTCGGCCTGGGCCGACCTTGCTATGGCCGAGGGCTGATGCCGGATGCCCAAGGCTTGTCCAGTGTCGGCCATGATCTCGGTCGAGGTTGGTGTCTCCGAGCCGAGGTCACACTTGGGGCATATCAATCACCCCCCAGCCCTTAGTTACATGTGAGAGCAGGTGACTGTGAGATTTTCACATCTCCGAGGCCTTTCTAATATGAGCCAATGTTTGTTTGACACCTGTCTAATATTGAAGTGTGGCTTGCTTGGCAAGCGTGTGCTATCAGCCGCCTTTGGGGCTCCTAAGGCAATGATGAGCCTTGGGAATCGCTCTTGAATATTTAAGGGTTTGAACCCTCATTTTTCCCTCCATCCTCAATTCTCTCTCCTGCATAA
This sequence comes from Sambucus nigra, assembly GCA_949130495.1. Taxonomy (NCBI): domain Eukaryota; kingdom Viridiplantae; phylum Streptophyta; class Magnoliopsida; order Dipsacales; family Adoxaceae; genus Sambucus; species Sambucus nigra. Next base: position 110,864,027 of record OX422217.1, read on the forward strand.
TTGCACTCCAACGATTTCTCTCTCTAAAGGCGCTCTTCGTGATTCCTCTACAGAGGTCTTTGGTGGTGCTTTCTCGAGTTTTCTTCGCTTTCCCTTGTCGTTTCATCTTCAGGTATCTTCTTCCCCTCATTTGCCTCCATTTTCTCTGCTTTTTCCTTTATTTGTGTTTTCCGGTGAGATTCTGAGTTTTTCGATGAGTCCACCATAGTTTCAGGCGAACTGTTCTTGTTAGGTTTGGGTAATTTGATCTTTAGACACCTTTATTTTATTAGCCAATCTTGTTTGTAGTTTAGGAAGTCTCCCCAAGTGTAGTGTCTGCCTCTGATGCTCAGACCCCTATACCAACTTCTTGAGGAGTTCCCCTCTCTTAGGGAGAAGTCTTTAGAAAAAATCAGACAAATAGAAAGAGCACAAGAGGAGGCTCGTAGGTCACAAGAATTCCCTATTAGACCCATCTTTACACCACCCCTGAAGGTGATATATCCTGATCCCTCAGAGTCTTTCAATCAGGCAGAGGTTCCTGTCGATCCTATACCAATGTCTGAGTCTGAGTCTTCCACCTCAGACCCCATGTCTGTGGATTCCTTCCAGGAGGCCATGGACTTCTCAATTCGGGAAGATCAGGCCCCTGATCAGGCCGAGGTCTCCAGCCGGGCCTCATCTCATAATAACTCGAGCACCTCGGCCTCTTCTTCAGAGGTTGAGATTGTTGAGCCGAGTGTGGCCATTCCACCACCACTTGACGCCATTCCTCTATCGGCCTTCACCGGTGCCGAGTTCGCTCAGAGGTTCCCGAGTAAGCCATCAACATCAGCTCCTGCCGACGTTGAGCTAGATGATGATGAGGTTGAAAGCGATGTCGACGTCTCTGAGGCGGCCGAGATCGAGAGTACTGTAACTGAGGTAGACCTCCTTTGCTTTAGATATCTGTACTCCATTAGTCCCTCCATAAAGCTACGAAGACCTCTGAGGGAAGAGAGGGCTTTTCATGGCCGAGACGACGAGATCTACTTGTACGGGCAGATGTTCAAGTTGGGGTTTCGTCTGCCCATCCATCCCATTATCAAATCTATCCTTTCCTATATCAATTTGGCCCCCTCTCAACTATCCCCTAATGCCTGGAGGGTCATAATAGGGGCCATAGTCTTATGGAAGGTTGTCCACCACTCAGACCTCCTAGTTCAGGTTTTTGTAGGTTGCTATGTCCCTTCCTCAGCCAAAAATCATTCGAGCTACTATCATTTTGTAGCTCGGAAACCTGAAAAAAAGATGCTTCAAATAACTCAGACTTCCAACCATAACTGGAAGCCTCGATACTTTTTTGCTTCTGGACCATGGGAATTTGGCCCATGTGCTCCCTCGTCCATTCTAGAGCCGAGGATGCCCCTGAGGTGGGGTAAGGTCACAATGTCTGCGAGGGCCGACCCTGGCCTGAGCCCACAAAACCTTCAGAAGGTGAAAGCCCTTCAAGATCAGGGGATACATGGTCTGTTCGTTAAGTTCGAACACTTGATGACCCCCCACTACCTCTCGAGACAGGTCTAGGTGGGAGTCCTCTTTCCGAGCTTGGTGAGCGCTTTCTATTTGAAGTTGAACCTCTGAGTTTATTTATGTCTGATCTTCTAACTCAGATCTATTAATTTTTGCAGAGCGCCCAAAGGATATCTCAGACGAACTCTGGGAAATGGCTGCACCTAGTTTGAAGAGACTTGCAAAGAAAGCAGGCCTTAATGCTCCTCCCCCAGCTCCCTCTGCCTCAAAGCCCCAAGCCACAAAGAAGAGGGCTTCAACTGAACATGTGTAATACCCCGCATTTTTATCGATATTTATTTATGGGATTAATTAAATTAAATGTGAATTAATTGAGAATTAATCCGGATAAAATATTAACGAGATGTGAGTTAGTATTTGATTATAATGTGTATATATGGCAATATATGAATATTGAAACTATTGAAATTGTCGCGAGATTGAAATACGGCAATTTGGGAAATTTTGTTGGGACGCGCGTGACAGTCGCGTCAGGAATATAATTATTTGAATTAAAAAGTGAATTTTATTTTTATCACCCGTATGGTCATTTTGAGTGCGCCAACGAATCCGGAAGGGTCGAAATAGTCAGAAAACACTAGCCGGGGGTTTAGTTTGGGTCCCGGGACATTTTTGGGCCATACCGGCAACCCAAAAGGGTAGTTTGGTAATTTCGGAATTTTGGGAATTAAAACCCACGAAAATTAGAGTAAAAAATCTGACTTAGTCTTAACCCACTAAACCATTTCCAACCCCAATCTAGGTAGTGGGCTACGGGAGAAGTTTAGAAACCTTAAACTTGCCAAAAACCAATCCCCACCTCCATTGTCATCTTGAGAAGAACTTGTAGAGAGAGAGAGAAAGAGGAAAATTCTGCAGAGAGAGAGAGAGAGAGGAATTCAACCATCTTCAATCAACAACAAATCTGAAGAACGATTAAGGCAAGTGGTTTAATTACAATTGATTCAATGCTATGCTTTTCCATGTTTAGGGTAATTATCAAATTTATCTTGGAAGATTGATTAGACCCATGAATTTGAGGATTTAAAACTATGAATTATGTTAGGAATTGCATGTAGACATATTCTGGACGAATTATGAATTCAAATTATAACCCTTGATGATCTAAAAACGGATTTAAGAAGAGATTTATTAATGTTCTTGAAAGAAATAGAAAACTAGGGTTCTTGATGAAGTTTTGATCCAAATAAAGCCCTTGGTTGATGAATTATTGGTTTTAGAACGTTAACAATGTCGTAGGATGGTTGTGTGATGATATTATAACGTTAGATTAGAGTTTCATGCATTATAATGGTGTTTTGAGATGAATTGAAAACTGCAAAACGAAACAGTCCGTAACCTACCTGGTGCAATCGATCGATCGACATTCATCAGTCGATCGATCGACCACCATCGATAGATCGAAGGTCAAGGTCGATCGATCGACCTTCCCAGAATGAGTAAAATTTTCCCTATTTAAATTTTAATGATGTTAACCCTTAGAAATTATCATTGGAGACTTTATGAATATCCTTAGACTTAAGGAAGACCAGTAGGTATGGTTATGAAATTTGGACCTTATTAGAATTCAAATCGTGGAATTATTCTAAAGGCTAATGAAATTCGATGAGTGAGATAATATTAGGATTAAAAGAGTAAAATTGAATGATTTGATGAAATGAGGTTTGGGGCAGAAGTAAGGACCTTAAGAATAATGATGTTATATGTGAGAATAATAGGAAAATTTATAATCCCTTTGAGTTAAGTCTTAAGTACAAGAAGCTATTACGTGAGATGTGTCGACAGCCTACATTATGTATTATTAGAAGACTTAAAATGTATAAAATTGGAATAATGGTATAAGGATGCAGAATATACCTTTATTATATTGAGACATCTAATATGTGTGCATGCTTAGTATATGTATATGATTTTATGTGTATGACATACCTACCATACTTGCTATCACGGGAGGTTTACGTTCGCTTAGGGCCATCTAATCTTTGTGTTGCCCGGATTTAGATTGGTACCTCGAGGACATAGTTCAAGAGAACGACTTATTTGTGAGTTAATAAGTCAGCTGACTATGGAGCGTAGGTATGTACGTGACCATGGATATGTTGAATTATGTTCGCCTCCATTTTTGTGTGTGGTGCTTATTCCAACAATTCCTGAGAGATTCAGAATTTGTAATCCTTATGTACGTGATGTACTGGGATGGATAGCAGAGTATGTGTGCACCGCAGCTTAGCCTCGGGGTGCTTGTATTGTATAATTATGTTGAGAATAATATACGGTAAATTGATAAGAATTGTCATGTTCAATTGTGAGTATGGTTATTGTAACGTTATGAAAAGATAAAAAGGGGACATATACCAATAAATGTTTTGTTAATATTTTGGAATCCGAGAATTAAAGTAGAACTCTCTATTTAATTGTTAAGGTTGGAATTAAAACGTGAACTGAGTAGAAATGTTAGAAACTCTTTTGAACTAGATAGATATGAGAAATACATGAATGGGTACAGGAACGTTAGGAGTGCACAGTTAGACGAGAGGTGAGTATTTCATGTGGGAGCACGTCCTAACATGTATTTTGCATTTATTGTTTTAAATGTTATTAAAGCACTTGTTGTTTTTAAAATACTCTCCACTTTCGGGCTCTGACCCGTTTGCTTTCAAATCTATTTTTTGTAAAAACCTTTTAGGTGCCCAGCCACAAGGACACCATGCATAGCGTTTCCATTCAGGTGACGAGCTGTAGCTGTTGTGGAAGTTACAGGGCCTTGACAGTAGACGCCTCTTTTCTAGTCTTGACTCCATATTCAGTTTCATCATTGTAGGGCATGTCGCCCATTTCTCTAGGGACATTTTATCTTTCAGTTATTCAGACTTTGGTTTGTAATTAATTCAGGATACCCTATTTTATTCATTTCAGTTGTGGGATTGTTGTGAGGAGTATTTCCTCCAGACTTATTATTATTTGTTGGTTATTCTATTGCTTCTTTATGGTGAATGGTTATGTTATTCTTTCATAATTCTCTTATTGCATGTTAATCAGATTTAATTTAAAATTTGACACTTACTTTTTACATACTAGGTGGTTAGTAATTTTTAAAATGTTTTCGACAGTGATGCTATTAACTGAACCAACTTGGCATTTTGTATTAATTTAATAAAGGAGTAGCTACCCGGTATTTAATTAGTCGGGGTGTCACAGGTGGTATCAGAGCATCAGGTTCAAGTGTCCTTTAGGATCTGTACGGCTTATTATGTTTCCGCTGAGCTTTCTTTGATATAGAGCCCTATATTTTAGGACTGTTGTATTCATTTATGTATGCTTCGCTCTTCAGCTATTTTAAGTTTATAACTGCGAACTTATAGACTTTACTCTTATTTCAGATGCCTCCACGACGTGCACCACGAGTTCCTAGGAATGCACAGCCCGAGCCACAGCCAGCTCCAGTACAGGGCACCATGAATGCCGTCGAGGTTGCAGCCATTGTAGCCCAAGCGGTAAATGCCGCTCTTGCCGTTGTACAACAGGCACCACCCCAGCGCCAGTAGTCGCGCCAGTTCAGGCACATGCATTCCCGTCTTCTTGGGAATGCGTTCGTGATGCTTTTCAGAAAACACACCCTCCGGAGTTCGCAGGTAGCTCCGATGTTGTGGTATCTAATCAGTGGAGGAAAGATATTCAGAGGCACTTGAGGATGTATGAGTGCACCGATGTTCAGAGGCAGATACTAGCTACTTTCAAGCTAGTGGGAGCTGCATTGCAGTGGTGGGAGTCAATTACCACCGCAGAGGAGAGAGATACTCTCAAGATACAGGAGTTTTGGGTGCGGTTTGACCGCAAGTACTTTCCGTCAGCAGTTCACACGGAAATGAGGAGGAAGCTAATGAATCTCAGACAGGAGGGTAAGACTGTGGCCGAGTATGAGGGCGAATTTACAAATCTGTTGAATATTGTTCCGGACGAGATACCGACAGAGGAGAAGAAGATCCAGAAGTTTACAGACGGGTTGACTTGGAGGATCCGTCAGCATTTGTTAGGGAATCTCTCTTTAGCCACTTACTCTGATGTGGTTAATGTTGCACTGCTACATTGTCAGGATCACCGCTTTCACATGGCTGAGAGCAAGAGATCAGGAGAGTCCATCCATCAGGGCAGGACTGGGGGAAACGGTGCCAGTGGGGCACAATCTGTTCAGGGGCAGAGGCAGGGTGACCAGGGTTCCCATCAGGGGGATCATAAGAGGTTCAGATCGGGGAATTTCAGGCATGGACAGGGAGGTTTTAGGCAGGGCCATCAGGGTCCGAACGGCCATCAGGGCCAGCAGGGGCAAAATGGTCAACAGCAGCAGTTTCACCAGGGACGGCAAGGCCAGGGCAGAAATGGTAACGGTCACCAGGGCCGTGGTCAGCAGGGGCAGCGAGGGGGAAACTTCCCGGAGAAATGTTTCATTTGTGGTAAGATTGGCCACAAACGTCAGGAGTGTCCTGATAAGGGCAGGGCCCCACAGCAGCAGCAGCAGGGTGCTCGACAGGAGCCGCAGAGGCCTATGTTTCCCGCCGCCCTCCCAGCACCACCATAGATGGCAGCGTTACCACCCATTCCAGCGGTCCCAGTTCAGCAGGGACAGCTGCAGTATGGGAGAGTATATCAGCTCCAGCAGGCCGCAGCCCCGCAGAATCCACCAGCCATTGAGGGTATGTTCTCTATTCAGGGAACTCAGGGGCGTATTTTGTTTGACACGGGGGCCACACACTGTTTTATTGCTATGAGATTTGCACGCACCATTGGGTTGTTAGACACCGCCGAGAGTACGGTTACTTGTGTAGATTCTCCGTTGAGTAGGGGTTCCGTGATTTCGCTTATATGTAGAGGTGTGGGTATAGAGATTGGGAGGTTTACTTTACCCGCGGATATGTTAGTATTAGATATGACAGAGTATGATGCCATTATTGGTATGGATTGGCTTGTTGCGTACCGAGCCGTGATTGACTGCTTTAGTAGGAGTATTATCTTTGCCATTCCTGGACAGGAGATGTTTTTAGTGGCGATGCCTCGTCCTGAGGGAGGATCGTCCACTCACTTGTACTATATAGAGGAGGAGACCTCTAAGGAAGTGGTGATACCACTTGATTCGATTCCGGTTGTTCGAGAGTTTGCCGATGTATTTCAGGATATACCTGGATTACCTCCGAGTAGAGAGATAGATTTTGTGATTGATTTGATGCCGGGCACTCGCCCTATTGCCCGCGCACCTTACCGTATGACTCCAGTTGAGATGAGAGAGTTACGGGATCAGATTGAGCAGTTGTTGGGTCAGGGGTTTATACGGAGGAGTACTTCGCCGTGGGGTGCCCCTGTGTTGTTCGTTAAGAAGAGGGATGGATCGTTGAGGTTGTGTGTGGATTACCGGGAGTTGAATAAGGTCACGATACGGAATAAGTATCCGTTGCCCCGAATCGATGACTTATTCGACCAGTTGAGAGGAGCTTCTTTCTTCTCAAAGATTAATTTGCGATCAGGATACCATCAGTTGCGTATCCGGGAAGAGGACGTCTCAAAGACTGCCTTCTTAACGAGATATGGTTCCTACGAGTTTCGAGTTATGCCTTTTGGTTTGACCAATGCTCCAGCCGTGTTTATGGACCTGATGAATAGGGTGTTCAGAGAGTTCCTAGATCAGTTCATCATTGTCTTCATTGATGACATTCTGGTTTACTCCCAGACAGAGGAGGAGCACGCCGAGCATTTGAGGCAAGTTTTGCAGACGCTACGTCAGAACGAGCTTTATGCAAAGTATGAGAAGTGCGGGTTTTGGCTGAAGGAGGTTCAGTTTTTGGGGCATATTATTTCCGACCGGGGGATATCTGTTGATCCGGGGAAGGTATCCGCGGTGAGGGAGTGGGGACAGCCCACGACACCGACTGAGATCTGTAGTTTCTTGGGCCTAGCAGGATACTACAGGAGGTTTATTCGGGGTTTCTCAAAGATAGCGGGTCCTTTGACACATCTGACCCGTAAAGGTGTGACGTTCATTTGGAGTGATGCCTGTCAGTTGGCATTCGATGAGTTGAAGGACAAGTTGACCTCAGCACCTGTGTTATCATTACCGAGACCGGGAGTTGAGTATCTAGTTTACACCGATGCGTCCTTACAAGGACTTGGAGGTGTATTGCAGCAGGAGAGTCAGGCCATAGCTTATGCTTCCCGTAAGCTTAAGCCTCACGAGAAGAATTACCCCACCCATGACTTGGAGTTAGCGGCAGTGATATTTGCCCTTCGGATTTGGAGACATTATCTTTTGGGGGAGAAGTTTCGATTATTCACAGACCACAAGTCCCTACAGTACCTATTCACACAGAAGGAGTTGAATATACGGCAGCAAAGGTGGCTTGAGTTTGTGAAGGACTATCAGTTCGATATCCAATATCACCCGGGGAAGGCTAACGTGGTAGCAGACGCGTTGAGCCGTAGGCCAGTAGATGAGGTGGCAGGGGTGTGGAAGGCTAAGTGGAAGGAGTTGGGACACCAGGATGCAGTGGCCCGATCATTCATGTCGGTGATCACTGTTACACCGCAGATTGTCACGAGAGTGGTAAAGGCACAGGCAAATGACTCGTTCTGTCAGGAGCAAATAGTTCGATTATTAGCAGAAGGATCCGAATCCTATACCGTTAGTTCAGACGGGGGATTACGCTTCAACGGGAGACTGGTAGTTCCGGAAGGGGAGGAATTACGACACGAGGTGATGGCAGAGTCGCACGGCTCACGATTCGCGGTACATCCCGGTGGGGACAAAATGTACCAAGACATGAGAAGTCAGTATTGGTGGAGCGGGATGAAGAGAGATATTGCCGTGTTTGTTTCTAAATGTGCCACTTGTCAGCTGGTAAAAGTGGACCATCAGAGACCGGCAGGACTTCTACAACCATTAGAGGTCCCGATGTGGATGTGGGAGAGCATATCCATGGACTTTATCACGGGGTTACCTACGTCACAGAGGGGTCACGACTCCATTTGGGTAATTGTGGACAGGTTAACCAAAGTCGTTCATTTTCTACCCGTAAGGACAGACTACACTACAGGACAGTATGCCCAACTTTTTATTGCAGAAATAGTGAGACTTCACGGTGTGCCCCTAAATATCGTGTCTGACCGAGACAAGATATTTGTTTCACGATTTTGGGAGAGTTTTCAGGAAGCCATGGGCACGGAATTGCGGTTGAGTACGGCTTATCATCCGCAGACCGATGGGCAAACCGAACGTACAAATCAGATGTTGGAGGACATGTTGCGTATGTGCATCATTGATTTCGGGGGTGGATGGGAGCAGTATCTTCCACTGGTGGAGTTTGCTTACAACAACTCCTACCAGTTCACCATTGGCATGGCTCCATTTGAGGCGTTGTACGGTAGACCTTGTCGTTCACCAGCATGTTGGTTGGAGGTGGGGGACGACAAACTACTTGGGCCGGAAGTGATTCAGGACACTTCGGCGAGGATAGAATTGATACGGGGTCGCATTCGGGTAGCTCAGGATCGACAGAAGAGCTATGCTGATGCGAAAAGGTTCTTCAGGGAGTTCCAAGTGGGGGACCAGGTTTTACTCAGAGTATCTCCTATGAAGGGGATTATGCGTTTTGGGAAGAAGGGGAAGTTGGCACCGAGATACGTGGGACCATTTCCTATCATCGAGCGGATTGGGTCTGTTGCGTATAGACTTGGATTATAGGAGCATTTACACCGGATTCATGATGTGTTTCATATTTCCTCGCTAAGGAAATATCTTAGAAATGATTTGGCTCCTTCTCACATTGCTTTAGAGGACATCGACCTCCAGCCCGATAGCTCCTACGAGGAGGGGCCGATTGCTATTTTGGACCGAAGTGAGAGGAAACTGCGGTCAAAGATAGTTCCGTTAGTAGATGTTCAGTGGCGGCATCGTAATGTCGAGGAGTCCACATGGGAACGCGAGGATGAGATGCGCGAACGTTATCCAGAGTTGTTTTTACCAGGTACTTTTTAGTTCCGAATTTCGAGACGAAATTCTGTTATTAGGGGGGAAGTATGTAATACCCCGCATTTTTATCGATATTTATTTATGGGATTAATTAAATTAAATGTGAATTAATTGAGAATTAATCCGGATAAAATATTAACGAGATGTGAGTTAGTATTTGATTATAATGTGTATATATGGCAATATATGAATATTGAAACTATTGAAATTGTCGCGAGATTGAAATACGGCAATTTGGGAAATTTTGTTGGGACGCGCGTGACAGTCGCGTCAGGAATATAATTATTTGAATTAAAAAGTGAATTTTATTTTTATCACTCGTATGGTCATTTTGAGTGCGCCAACGAATCCGGAAGGGTCGAAATAGTCAGAAAACACTAGCCGGGGGTTTAGTTTGGGTCCCGGGGCATTTTTGGGACATACCAGCAACCCAAAATGGTAGTTTGGTAATTTCGGAATTTTGGGAATTAAAACCCACGAAAATTAGAGTAAAAAATCTGACTTAGTCTTAACCCACTAAACCATTTCCAACCCCAATCTAGGTAGTGGGCTACGGGAGAAGTTTAGAAACCTTAAACTTGCCAAAAACCAACCCCCACCTCCATTCTCATCTTGAGAAGAACTTGTAGAGAGAGAGAGAAAGAGGAGAATTCTGCAGAGAGAGAGAGAGAGAGGAATTCAACCATCTTCAATCAACAACAAATTTGAAGAACGATTAAGGCAAGTGGTTTAATTACAATTGATTCAATGCTATGCTTTTCCATGTTTAGGGTAATTATCAAATTTATCTTGGAAGATTGATTAGACCCATGAATTTGAGGATTTAAAACTATGAATTATGTTAGGAATTGCATGTAGACATATTTTGGACGAATTATGAATTCAAATTATAACCCTTGATGATCTAAAAACGGATTTAAGAAGAGATTTATTAATGTTCTTGAAAGAAATAGAAAACTAGGGTTCTTGATGAAGTTTTGATCCAAATAAAGCCCTTGGTTGATGAATTATTGGTTTTAGAACGTTAACAATGTCGTAGGATGGTTGTGTGATGATATTATAACGTTAGATTAGAGTTTCATGCATTATAATGGTGTTTTGAGATGAATTGAAAACTGCAAAACGAAACAGTCCGTAATCTACCTGGTGCAATCGATCGATCGACATTCATCAGTCGATCGATCGACCACCATCGATCGATCGAAGGTCAAGGTCGATCGATCGACCTTCCCAGAATGAGTAAAATTTTCCCTATTTAAATTTTAATGATGTTAACCCTTAGAAATTATCATTGGAGACTTTATGAATATCCTTAGACTTAAGGAAGACCAGTAGGTATGGTTATGAAATTTGGACCTTATTAGAATTCAAATCGTGGAATTATTCTAAAGGCTAATGAAATTCGATGAGTGAGATAATATTAGGATTAAAAGAGTAAAATTGAATGATTTGATGAAATGAGGTTTGGGGCAGAAGTAAGGACCTTAAGAATAATGATGTTATATGTGAGAATAATAGGAAAATTTATAATCCCTTTGAGTTAAGTCTTAAGTACAAGAAACTATTACGTGAGATGTGTCGACAGCCTACATTATGTATTATTGGAAGACTTAAAATGTATAAAATTGGAATAATGGTATAAGGATGCAGAATATACCTTTATTATATTGAGACATCTAATATGTGTGCATGCTTAGTATATGTATATGATTTTATGTGTATGACATACCTACCATACTTGCTATCACGGGAGGTTTACGTTCGCTTAGGGCCATCTAATCTTTGTGTTGCCCGGATTTAGATTGGTACCTCGAGGACATAGTTCAAGAGAACGACTTATTTGTGAGTTAATAAGTCAGCTGACTATGGAGCGTAGGTATGTACGTGACCATGGATATGTTGAATTATGTTCGCCTCCATTTTTGTGTGTGGTGCTTATTCCAACAATTCCTGAGAGATTCGGAATTTGTAATCCTTATGTACGTGATGTACCGGGATGGATAGCAGAGTATGTGTGCACCGCAGCTTAGCCTCGGGGTGCTTGTATTGTATAATTATGTTGAGAATAATATACGGTAAATTGATAAGAATTGTCATGTTCAATTGTGAGTATGGTTATTGTAACGTTATGAAAAGATAAAAAGGGGACATATACCAATAAATGTTTTGTTAATATTTTGGAATCCGAGAATTAAAGTAGAACTCTCTATTTAATTGTTAAGGTTGGAATTAAAACGTGAACTGAGTAGAAATGTTAGAAACTCTTTTGAACTAGATAGATATGAGAAATACATGAATGGGTACAGGAACGTTAGGAGTGCACAGTTAGACGAGAGGTGAGTATTTCATGTGAGAGCACGTCCTAACATGTATTTTGTATTTATTGTTTTAAATGTTATTAAAGCACTTGTTGTTTTTAAAATACTCTCCACTTTCGGGCTCTGACCCGTTTGCTTTCAAATCTATTTTTTGTAAAAACCTTTTAGGTGCCCAGCCACAAGGACACCATGCATAGCGTTTCCATTCAGGTGACGAGCTGTAGCTGTTGTGGAAGTTACAGGGCCTTGACAGTAGACGCCTCTTTTCTAGTCTTGACTCCATATTCAGTTTCATCATTGTAGGGCATGTCGCCCATTTCTCTAGGGACATTTTATCTTTCAGTTATTCAGACTTTGGTTTGTAATTAATTCAGGATACCCTATTTTATTCATTTCAGTTGTGGGATTGTTGTGAGGAGTATTTCCTCCAGACTTATTATTATTTGTTGGTTATTCTATTGCTTCTTTATGGTGAATGGTTATGTTATTCTTTCATAATTCTCTTATTGCATGTTAATCAGATTTAATTTAAAATTTGACACTTACTTTTTACATACTAGGTGGTTAGTAATTTTTAAAATGTTTTCGACAGTGATGCTATTAACTGAACTAACTTGGCATTTTGTATTAATTTAATAAAGGAGTAGCTACCCGGTATTTAATTAGTCGGGGTGTCACAACATGCCCCTGAGGATCAGAGGCAGAAGAAAAATAGTGCTGATACTGCCATCCCCATCTCTTCAGCAGACGCCTTGTCGGCTCGTCTAGAGCAGTTTAAGATTACTGACAGCATAGTCGACCATAGTCTGCAGGCCCTAGATGCCTTCGGCTCTACAATGACCGAGGCCGACAAGCGCTTCTTCCGATCACTTGACACTCCCTTGCTGGTTGAGTTCGGCATCCACAGATTTATTCAGGTATGACCCCATATTTCTTTGTAATTTCGAAGTGTAACCTCTAATTTGTCTTTGACTCATTCATGATCACAAAATCTGCAGGGCCTGGCAGCTATGCACCACCTCTCCAATTGGACTCTGAGGAAGTTGCCCCGCATCCAGAAGGGTCAAGAGGCCGAGAAGGTCCAAAGTACTTTGAACACAGAAATTGACCGCCTAAAGTCTGAGTTGGGTGAGTCTGACAAGAAGGTGTAGGGGTTGGAGAGGGGCATCTCTCGGCTTAACAAGGACCATGCTGTGGCTCTGAAGGCCAAGGACAATGTTCTGCAGCAGAAGGTCAGCTCGGCCGTGAAGGCAGCCCTCGATGATGCCTCTGAGGGGATAATAGCCGAGTACAAAAGTCCTGATGAGTTTATGGGCTTTGGCTTTGAATACCTCGAGAGAGGTATCAAGGCTACTACCAAGTGGGCTGCTGTCAAGGAGAAGGAGGCTGGGACTTTGAAAGCCTCTGACTTTATAGGCCTTGGCTTTGCTAATCCTCAGCTTACCCAGGCCCTTCAGGAGGTTGAGGAGGAGGTTGCCGCGCCTGTCGAGACTGCCATGTTGGACGGCACAGAGGTTGGAGGGGAAGACCACCATGATGACGTTGCCGAGGTGACCAACGTCGTCCAGCTTAACCAAACTGAAGACACCAGCATTCCTCCCTCAAACCCTTAAAGAGAATATCTGAATATTTGTTTGTAACCCTTGACATTGTGAAGCTTGTTTGTAATCACTGAACATTTCACTACACCAAAAAGCTTATTTTGTAACGGATTTTTTTCACTATTTGTAACGGACTTTATCCAGTAAAAAATTGTAATGGTTAAAAACCATTATAAATCAAATATAACCGTTGGAATATATCACTAATCGTTGCAATATATGATTAAAAGGAAGAAAAAACTAAAAACAAAATGTATAGCAAGTCGGGCGGGATTTATTCCCCCCAATTTCCAAACCTTTCCCCCAAATACCTGTTCCAGTCCATCGCCTCTCCTCGCCGACCTGTGTCCTTATCCCCGTTACCGCTCAACAGTAAACACCACCAAATCAATAACACCATCATAGAGAATATTGTTTTAAGGTTCCATTCCCTCTCGCCAGCCATCTCATATATAAACTAAGAAAAACCCTAATCCGGGTCGCTGTAGAACTCATACTCACGGTGAGAGAGACCTCTTGAGAATCATAAATCTAATAGAATCCAAACCGATTTACTGGACCACCCATGGCTACTCCTGCTCACAGATGTGTTTCCAGATGTGTGGAGGTTTGGTTCGTGGTGGGTTTGTTTGGTGAGAGAGAAGATGGAGCAGATGGTTTGTTCTTTGTTTTGTGTTTCAGATGGTTGTAGCTAAGCATAGTCCTTGGTTTGGAGCAGATGGTTTTGGCTAGCTGTTTCGGCTCGTGGTTTCATTTGCAGCAGGTTAATGCTTGGCTCTCATTGTGTTTTCCCAAACAATATTCTAGATTAATTGTTAATGAATTTTTCATAATAATATTTTTTCTATTGGTTGCTAATCTCTTGACAACTTCATATTTTGAATGCTCTTTTTAACAATAAAGTATTATGGTCCGATTTGTTTTTAGGATTTGCAATTTGTGGTGGGGAATTTCGACCTTGGACATTTTTTCTTTGATTGGATTAGAGCTATTGAGGTATTTTTATGATTTAATTTTTGATGATCTAGAATAATAGCTATAAAAATACAAATTATCAATTAAATATTTGTATTCGATGTTATTGTATTCAATGTTGTTTTATTTGAGTTATAATTGTCTAAAAATATAAATTATAATTTAAATATTTGTAATAACGTAAAAATAATTTTAATTTTTTTTTCGGGGATTACTACCCCTGAACCCCCGTCATTGAGTTGTGCCCCACCTAGACTAAATTTCTGTCTCCACCACTATAGATAGGTATATGTGTTTGATCGATTACTGTAAAGGGTCATAAATTTTGAAATTGTTCCTTTACTTTTCGATTGTGTGTAGTTCCATCAATTCTAAATTTTAGGGAGAGCTCTCCCTTCGGAGGAAAATGAATACCCCAAAATCTACCGTATGAAGCTTTAGGTCACTAATGAGCTTCGTGCCAAATCCAAGTTTTGATACCCCATCTTATATGTATTTTTTTATTGTCTATTTAATGAATCTTATTAATTGGTGGTGTTGATATAATCTTATGAAATTTAGGTTGTTTTTGTTGATCATGTACTTTTTAAGGAAGCTTAAGAAGGTGATGAAGAGCATTGGTGAGATAATTGTCATCAATGAGGTATATTATAATATTATATCTCTTGATCTTTGTTACATGTTTGGGATGTCTCTGAATAGCTTCCTAGTTATGAAATAAAAAGATTCAATTTTTATGTTATATATATTCAACTAACTATGCCAAATAATTTTTTCCCTTTAGCTTTTCCAAAATCTTAATTTGAAACGTACCTAAGAAGTTTTTAGCTTTGCTAACCAATACCCTTAATTAGGCCCCTTTCCTTTAACTACAAGTTGTTCTTGGGCCACTAGGTGTCCTATACTCCTAATACACTATTATAAATTAATTTCAATGTGATAAGCTGATTCTTTTCTTCTTGACCAAATTGTAGGATTTGTTGTTCAACGGTTGAGCTAAATGACTCACAAGTTTTTAGTGTGGTTGTCATATTTTTTAGATTTGATAATGTTGTGTATATTAAATAGACATTTTTCGAAGAAATGTCTGTGATGATCATAGCATTATCCTAACTTTTGTACAAAATTTGTATTCATATTTGACGTGATTCTCTTAATAAATAGTTTCATGAATTCAAGGACATTAACTTCTTTTAAATGTTGTGGTCATGTAGTTACTTTGACAACTGTGTATAAGGGTGAAACCTGCCTCAGGTATTATTGATCTGCTAAGGTTCATGAATATGTGCATCAGTAGTTTTTAGTTGTTGGCAATTCTTGCATTACAGGGTAATGAATTTCGTACTTTTGCAGATCAGTTTATTATCCACTAGAGTTGGCATCTATTATAATATTTATATGTTCTTATGTTTTATGTTTTAGTGCATATGCGCATGTGTTTGTGATTCCTTAGTAACATGACAAGTCTGTATAGTTTTCCTTGTGTTAAATTTATCGCCTGAAGTGTCTTTAAATGATAAATTCAATTATGTCGAGATATTTCTTGGTCCTTGACCTTTGTAGTGTTTTTGGGGGACTTTTTATCTCTAAAGTAAAGTTTATGAGACGGACTTGATATGTTAAGTAAGTTTGCTTCATAATTTTGAGTTTGATATTGTAAAATCAATCAACTTGCGCCTTCAATAAATTCGACTTGCAGTTGATATGTAAGAACGAGAAGGGCTTGTTCTTTACAGAGAGGGGTGTCATTTTTTCTAGGACTACCAATGTAAGATTATATTTGTCTTTTTTTAATTACACAATTGATTGTTGGGTTTTATTTCATTGATCAATTTACTTACCATAAATCGTATAAGTTGGTTATTTTAGATATCTTACCTAAGGAAGAAGATAGGTATAAATAGATCGCTCGAGTCGATTTGATTGAAGATTTTAGGTGAACACAACATATCTATGAGGGAAGAGAGTCTAGTCACCCACCTCAAGTATCAACATTTAAAATTTTTAATCATCAAATTTCCCATCTCTTACCAAGTCATCAACGCATTGTTTCCAAACCTGATAAAAATTATGGATAGATTCTCCATCGAGGACGAGATACTTTGATTGACAAAACAAACTACTAGGGTACATTGACATCAAAGATAGAAAAAGTTTGAAAATAGTACATACATTTTTTTGAAAAGCTTGATATTTTTTGGGAAAGAGATGAGTGAATAGGCGAGATGTTCTCCACTTCTTATGGAATTTTTTTCATGGAGATAAGAAACGACATAGACACCTTCATAGATGCATCGTAATGACATCTTTTTGGTTGATTTTGAATGAGAAGAATATCTAGAATATTTAAAGATAAGCAAGTAGTAATGGAAAGATTTTCGAAAAGGATCGTGCTAAAAGCAACCCCAATTTTTCTCCTGAGCACCACATCACAATATTTATAGGCACATTATACAATCATTTTAAAGCGCGCCTTTAGCACAACCCTTTCGGAAAATATCAAAACTTGAGCTACATGATAGGCTTCACTACCTCAAAGCTTTAAGACTTCTCATTTTATCTTTGCTCATTAAGCTGGAATGAATCTTTTTATTGATATTATGTCCTGGTTAGATGATCAAAACTCCGTGGTTGTCATTTTTGTGCGCTGGTTTTTGAGGTCAGTTTTTGAGGATTCTGTAAAAAAAATATCATAACTAATAGTTGAATTATGAATAACTACTATACTTTTATATTGACATTTACTTTATTACTATCCTATAGGTTAATAAATTGGCACGTGACGGTATGCAAGTATCCGACAAAATTAAATGTTGTCTTTAGGTCCTCTTAAGGATGTCATCAGATTCAACACTTATATTATTAGAGGTTTTAGATTTCAAACAAAGAAATATGATAGGGTAAAGAAAACTCAAAATAGAGCAGTTGTTATAAAAGCTGAACAAATGAGTTATTCTAGCCAGAAGGATAAAACCCCCATTATGGGTGATATTACATATTATCGGGAACTAACATACATTATTGAAGTTCAGTATCTTAATGGCATAAAGTTTGTATTGTTCAAGTGTGATTGGGTTGAAAATCGTATGGGTACAAAAGTTAACAAGTGAATTTCAAGCATTTGAAATATAAGGATGATCGAGAGTGTTACGAACCTTTCATACTAGCATCCCAAGCAGAATAAGTATTTTATGTGCAGGACCCTATCGATACAGATTGGCATGTTGTTGTTCCCATAATACCAAGAGACCAATTTAATAGGTACACGACAGTTCAAGAAGCTGAAGAAGAGTTGTTGCTTAATTTAGATGAGATGTTTGTCATGAAATATTTGAATGAATATCAAAACTTACGATGGGCGAGGGATGGATATGGTTTAATAGTTGACACTAGTGTAGTTCAAGATAATGATCATGAAGATGCAAATATAGATAAAGATAGAGATGAAATTTAGAGGGACAATGCTTGAGGGAGATATAATCCTAAACTAGTTATTTTTATTTTTGAACTTGAAGCATTTGTAGTTTGGTTTTTGTAGTGATAGTAGTGGGTATTATATCCAAAACTAGTCACCATTATCATTTGATCATTGCTTATTTTTATTTAATAATATTTGGTTTCTGCTTCAGTTTAATATAAATTTAAGTGGAATACTACTTTACTATGTATCACTATATTAAGGATGTTCTAGTTTGGTTATGTCTTAATGCCTAGATCTTATAACAGTACTCAAAAATTAGTTTGTATTGGAAATCTTAACTATGCTGAGTTTATAATTTAGTATGCCAATTTACTAGTTTTCTATTCATATATTTTAACTCCTTTTTAGCTAACATAGGAACTGTTATAGGGGGCAAAGAAAATAGATATAAACTCTAGTCAATTCTCTTTGAGCCATTGTGGTTTCTATCCCTCTATTTCAGTTTCTACGTTGCATAGAACTAGTTATGATCATGTATTTTTACTGTGAAAATGTATCAACCTTTCTCATGAAGTCCGATATGTTTATCGGTAGGCAAAGTTTAACAATTAAGTGTGGGGGAGAATTCTCTGCACCTGATTTGATCTGACATTCCTATATAATTCATATCATAGTAATATGTATAGTCACGAGGGTGAAAGGTTCAGTCAAAGTCATTAATTCTTGATAGTTTAAAGGTCGGAGTCATTGGATAGTCTAGGATGTCACTACTAACTAGATAGACCATGTCGTCTTAGCGTTTATATATCAGAGCGACTAGAAGAGTCCTCATCCTGGAAACCAAAGCTCGCACTGTGGATGAGAAGGCTAACACGGGCGTAATTGGGTAATGTCCTCATCATTCTAGTATTTGCAAAACATAAAGAATATTTTTTTTATCAAAGCAGGAATGAGGTTTTGACATTTTCTGTGTGCGAGCATGTTCTTATCTCTTGATAATTCGGATATTAATATGTTCATCGTCATATTAATAGTTATATTAAAATAGGGCATCACCTAATACTATATTAAAATGTAAATTGCATAGTATTAAATTTATTCTTCTCTGCGCATCAGATGTGCTATAGGTGTACTTTATTATTTGTTTTTAGTTTTCTTTTCTTGAACGGTTGTTTTGGAGGAGGTGTGGGTGTTGGGGAGTTTGTGAAGAACATTTTGTCCCTTTTTTATCATGGACATACTAACAAAGTAGTCAGTGATAGCGACAAGGCCATCCTTACAGATCACCTTCCAGTTGTGTGCGAAGAAATGTCCATTCTTAAATAACTCCTTCAATTCTCTATTTAGTCCACAAATTAACATTTAATATCGCCTTCCATTTATGTGAGTGGTCTCGTGACCTCTGTTGCAGATTTAAGATCGCCTTCCAGTTGTATTACTACTCTAGGTTGGACTCGATCATTATTTTGAAGTCGATATTGCCAGAGGTTGATGGAAATTTTCTCCTTTCATAATAATTTTAGGGATTTAAGAAAGAATTCTGAAATACTATTTTATAAGATTAAAAAAGATCAGTGTATATAATTTTTTTCACTACACATCATTATTCTGAAGCCTATGGAATTGTATATTCACGTTGAAGATTTGAATTTAGTTAAGTTTTGATCGAATTTTGCTTCAGTTACTTCAATTTTATTTTTAATTTTGTTGAGGTAAATTAGAAAAATATCTTTTAAATCATAACACCCAAGGTATTGTGACAAGGTCCCTATCCATCTATGATGAATGTGAAGCAGACGTAGGAGTAACAGACCTTGCAAAAAACCTAGATGATCGTATATCACTGCGTCTCCTGGAAGAATAGCTTTCCATAGAGTATCCAGGATAAACACTCCACCTCAAGCTCCTCCTTGACCTGGGAGAAATGTTGCGCGAGTAGCTTCTCCATGAGTACCTCCTCAACCTTAGGGAAACAATGCGCGAGTATCTCCTCATTGATCTCCTCGGAGAGAGACTGCGAGAGTAGTTCATATACCTCAAAGAAATTCTTCTGGAAATGGAGCCATAGTGTCGGCTACTGCGTCCGTAGTATCGATATACAACCGGTGAGTTGTCCCTATAATAGTAGGGGGAGTGTGATCAATCGTGGTTGCGCTTGCTGAGAGGGGACCTGTTGTATAGTGAGTAATATCGGGAGAAGGACCTTCGGTAATTGTAATAAGGATAGTATGATCTGCTACAGATTTGTCCAGATATTTATGCAGCGATCCACCTCCTTAACCAAGGAGATTGTCACAAAACCAAATCCTCGAGACTCTCTCCTCCAAGGATCGACCATAAGGTAAACATCCTCTATTGTCCCCTCTATCGAGAAATTTTTATCGAGGTCCCTCATTGTGATCTGAGGCGATAATCCTGTTACATATAAACTATTTCTAGGATTTTCAACATCAATTGAATCATAGCCAAATTTGTTTAACTGAACAGGAAAACAAATAGCAGTTTATATATTAATTTAGACTTTGATAATTATCATTTAGATCTAATACTGTAGTTCTAAGCATAATCATTGATTCTTTCAGAGTTTTGGTTTCAATATATCTGTAGTTAACTTAACTTAATTGATGATTTCACATACTACTTTTTGTTTTAAAAAACAGGTCATGTGTTGAAAACCATTGATTTTGTCTTTGTTTCGTGTCAACATTGATCTAATGTTATTTTGTTTCCTTCTATTTTGAAGGTTGATTGCACGGTGAAAAATGAATTCGAGGTAAGGTCCTTTCAAGAAGTCATTCAAACATATCAAGTATCTCCATTAAGTACTCTATATATGCTATCATGTTTTTTCCCAAACAATAAGCAAATCATTTATATTGATTTAACACATGTCGAATATATTATTTTCATTCTTTATACAAGTGCAGTCCTTTTTGGGTGAACGTGAGTTGGCCTCTAAGGCTAAAGGTGGTTCCTTAGATATCTTGCAAAAGTTAGTTCTCTGCTAATATGCCTACTTTAGTTTTTTTTTCTATTTATGTTTTCTCTTGATTTGTCTTTCTTTTTTCTCCCCCCAAAAGTGTTAAATGTCGAGAGTTATGGATTCTATGTTGAAGCATCTGCAGAACTATATGACAAAATTACTATACTATCTACTTCTCTTTTTTTGTGTGGCTGAATTTACTATGCCAGGTTGACCACGGACCATCGAACAACTATCTCCATACACCCAAAGGCTACACCACCAATCTTTTTGTTTTAAATGAGATGAACAGGTAAATAGTCTCTTTGAATTGCCCGCACTGTAACATCAGGTAAATAGATGTAAAATATTCCTCTACCCTTTTACTTTCTACAGTTCCAGAGATTATTCAATGAACCCAACATTGTAGAACGTAAGGTATACTTTCTTTTTAAAAACATTGAGTTCGAAGCACTATCGACTACCTACTACAAGTTATTTTATTGTTTTATTTACCACGATATTGCATTTATTTTTTTAATTTTCATATTTCTAAATTATAAGCAGTCATTTAAGCCGTTTATTGTGATTTTTTGGTAGTGGTGGTCAATTAAATATAAAAAACAACAGTTGGAATTGATGATAATATAGGACTTGAATAAACAAAATAATGAAAGGCTTTTTTTTTTTTCTGTTTTCATCAAATTCTCATGAACATACATAACGAACTCCATTAAATCTCTATGAAACTACACCTTTAAGCAAGAAGAGAATAGTAAAAATAACAATGTATTGAAGAATATTTCTTAGCACATCCCAAAAAAATTATCCCATTAGTTCATTCACTGCCCCATGATACCACT
Organism: Sambucus nigra; assembly: GCA_949130495.1. Taxonomy (NCBI): domain Eukaryota; kingdom Viridiplantae; phylum Streptophyta; class Magnoliopsida; order Dipsacales; family Adoxaceae; genus Sambucus; species Sambucus nigra. The sequence continues at coordinate 110,885,732 of OX422217.1, forward strand.
AACAGATGAGAATATTTATTTTGTCTTCATTTTAGTTGTCCATGTTCTTCTACTCCTCCCAAAATATTTAAGGACTTCATTAATAAGAATGACAGGTGCTGAGACCAAGAATACCAGAAGCCATTCATTCAAGCTCAATGGAACTATACCAAACATGTCCGCCAGAAAGGGGACATAGAGTATCAAACAATGGAGGCCAAATGAGACTGACATGGCCACTAGAAGCCAAGGATTCCTCCATGGAGGCATTGTAACCAAGCTGTTATCTTCGGAGAGGGCGTTGAGGGCATTGAACATCTCGATACACACCAGCAGAGAGAGATAAAGACATTGCCTTCGCTTTACCCATCGAGAAATAGTCACACAGGTTTGATAAAGTAATCAGGCGGCCCCTGCCAATTGTGAATGGGGCAATCGAGAAGTTTGACCATGAGGGGCAGTCTCCCCAGTTGCGAAGCTGTGATAGTTCAACTAGTGTGGGCCCGTCGCTCATAAGATTGATGACCAGAAAAGATGCCTGAGTGTACCACAAGATGAAGATGCCAACCGTTGCTATGTCCACGTACAAACCAATTACCATGTAACGGAAAAGAACCCATGAGTTTATGAGAGAATCATTGCTCTTGTAGGGAGGTTTGCGCATTATATCAACATCGGCAGGGTTAAATCCAAGAGCTGTAGCAGGTGGGCCATCAGTAACTAAATTGACTTACAGAAGCTGTACAGGTATCATCTTGCACTCTGGTATCCCCAATGCAGCAGTCGAGAATATTGATATAACTTCACCAATATTAGAGATATCATATACCTGATAAAAGATTTCATGTTGTCATAAATTGAGCGACCCTCTGTAACGGCTGAAACAATGGTACTGAATTTGTCATCTGCCAGAACAATGTCTGAAGCTTCTTTTGACATTGAAAATTGCTTGATTAAGTCTTCTTTTATAGAGATTTGTAATGCTGGTCACCTAAACCTTTTGTACTCAACTAAGTCATGAACTCAACCTCAATCTAAAAAACCTTAATGACTTAATCTTTAATCCACTTTGCTTACCTAGAGTTTCTGTAGTTGTTTTGTGTGAATTGTGTCCACCGTCGTCTTTTGTTTTCCAATTTATGTCCTGCTTAGTTTTCACATATAACTTTCATGATGATAGGGTGTGACCGAGGATAAAGTAGTTGAAGCTCTTATTGCGAATAGTGCAACAGATGAAAAGAAAACATCATTTTCACAAGTGAGTATGGCTTATAGTAATCAAGAACTGTGTATAATGTAGATATTTGCATATTGAATTGAAGTCCGTATCCAGGAAAAATATAGGCTTAAGAAGTAGAAGAAATATGACCCAGAGTATTGTTGCGGCGTCCTTTTGCACGAAGGTAAATTCATGTTGTCTTATATGCACTCCTCGTAAGATAATATGACATTAGTCTTCTTGTTTTCACAATTTTATAAAACTGTAAATGATACAAGCAGAATCATTTTCACAACAACATTTGAAATAATATCTCTTTCTCTCATTCATTCATTTTTACAAGTAAAGTGATTATAATTAATGGCCAATGACCTTATTATAAGTATGTAAATGACTAAAGAGGGCACACTAAAGACATTTCGAGGAAATGTCTCCCTCTAACCTAATACAACAAATAAAATAGATAAAACCTAATAAAACATGAATAACAATACATAAAAATTACAAATAAATGAAGGTATATGTTACTCTCTCCAATTTAGAAAAGCTCATCCACCATCAGTATGAAAATAAAAGAGGTGACTGAGACATTCAAACACTACCATTCTCCTCAACTGAGAAAGGCAGTCATCTACTGAAACGCCCGACATGTCGATTAGTAAACGGGCGGGGGCAACTAATTCGAAATCCCAATAATGGGCGTTGGGGGCGAAAACTGGAAACAACTACCTAGCGGTATAAAAATAGGTACAAACACATCAAGCGATAATAAAGAAACTTGTTTAAACTAATCGCATCCTTATCGGACTCTCGGATGGACAAATTGACTACTATACAATTCTTTCGGGGGGTAAAAATGGGTGTTGGGGAGCAAAAATTGAAAATAACAACCTAGCGGTCTAAAAATAGGTACAAACACATCAAACGATATCAAAATAACTTGTCTAAACCAATCGCATCCTCATCGGACTCTCGGTTGGCCAAATTGATTAGCATACGCTTCTTTTGGGGGTTAAAAATAGGCGTTGGGGTGCGAAAACTGAAAACAATCCAGCGGCTTAAAATTAAGTACATCAAGCGATACTAAAGTACATTGTCTAAATTAACCTTGTCCTCATCGGATTATCGGTTGGCCAAATTGACTAGTATATGCTTCTATTCAGAGTTAAAAATGGGTGTTGGGGGGTGAAAACTGAAAACAAAAATCTAGCAGCCTAAAAATCGGTACAAACATATCAAGCAATACAAAATTAACTTGTCTAAACTAACCACGTTCTCATCGGACTCTCGGTTGGCCAAATTGACTGGGATACGCTTATTTTGAGGGTTAAAAATGGGCGTTGTGGGGCGAAAATTATAAACAACCACCTAGCTACTTAGATTTAGGTACAAACACATCAAGAAATACCAAAGTAACTCGTCTAAACTAACCGTGTCCTCATTGGACTCTCGGTTGTCCAAATTGACTGGTATACGCTGTTTTTTGGGGTTAAAAATAAGCGTTGGGGGCAAAAGGTGTAAACGATAACCTAGCTGCTTAGATTTAGGTACAAACACATCAAGCGGTACCAAAATAACTTTTCTAAACTAGCCATGTCCTCGTCGGACTCTCGGTTACCCATATTGACTAGGATACGCTTCTTTTGCGGTTAAAAATGGGCGTTGGGGGGCGAAAATTGAAAATAACCACCTAGCTGCCTAGGTTTAGGTACAAACACATCAAGCGATACCAAAGTAACTTGTCTAAACTAACCGCGTCCTCATCGGACTCTCAGTTAGCCTAATTGACTAGTATACGCTTCTTTTGAGGTTAGAAAGGGAGGGGGGAGGGGACTAAAAACAACAACCAAACGACCTAGGTTTAGGTACAAACACATTAAACGATACCTAAGTAACTATGGAAGTTTGTTGTGTATCGATTACTCCCCAATAAAATTACATGTATGTCAATGGAATGAGAATGCACTAGTCTTTTATGTTATATACTCATTTATGATTACACATTTACTAAGTCTGATTTTGTTCAACAGGTTCTTCGTGGAAAATATGAAATTACTTTTGGGAGAATGGAGTCTAACTTTTGCAAGGAATCTCATGAAGACTACTTATGGGAGAATAATATGCTTAGAACTTTAATGATTTTAGACTTCGTTTCAAGTTTATGGTTAAAAGTTTGACGGTTTATCATGTACAACATTTTGTTTTCGGAATTTTAATGGTTATGAATGAAATATAGTTTCAGATCGGTTTAATATCACCGAAATGTAGTGTCATTCATGTTGTCACGTGTATTTTGGAATTATGTTTTGAGTGAAATTTGTGGGCATTGGTTGAGCACGCGTTATTACTAGTGTATATATATCTATTTGTTTAATAAGATTTTTTTTTTAAAAATATATAATAATATTGCTAACGGACTTTAACCGTTACAAATAAAATCATTCGTTACAAATATGACACACATAATCCGTTACAATGTATTTTGTAACAGTTTTTATCCGTTACAAATTATGTATTTGTACCAATGCCAAATCCGTTACAAAATATATTGTAACGGTTTTCGCCCGTTACAAATATTCATTTTGTAACGGATTTTATCCGTTACAAATTTTGTTAGTAAAATAAATAACGCCAATTTTCTAACGGATTTAATCCGTTACAAATATTTTTTGTAACGGTTTTTGCCCATTACAATTGACCTGTTTTGGTGTAGTGTTTATAATTTCTGATTGTGTTATTCTCTGAGGAGGATCACCTTCTTTTGCTTTATTGAATGTCATGTGATATTTTAACTCTTGGTCTTGTTGCAATGGTGTCTGCTTAAACCAAATTAGTAGTCTGACCTCAGACCTCGTCACCACTGAATGGTGTTATGAAGGTCTGAGGTCATCACCCAAGGTGTTATCCCCATAATTAACCTCACCAAATTAATGATGTTAAGGGTCTGAGGTCATCCCATTATGGTGTCTGAGCTCAGACCTCGTCACCACTGAATGGTGTTATGAAGGTCTGAGGTCATCACCTAAGATGTTATCCCCATAATTAATCTCACCAAATTAATGATGTTAAGGGTCTGAGGTCATCACCTAAGATGTTATCCTCATTAATCTCACCAAATTAATGATGTTAAGGGTCTGAGGTCATCCCATTATGGTGTCTGAGCTCAGACCTCGTCACCACTTAATGGTGTTATGAAGGTCTGAGGTCATCACCTAAGATGTTATCCTCATTAATCTCACCAAATTAATGATGTTAAAGGTCTGAGGTCATCCCATTATGGTGTCTGAGCTCAGACCTCGTCACCACTGAATGGTGTTATGAAGGTCTGAGGTAATCACCTAAGATGTTATCCCCATAATTAATCTCACCAAATTAATGATGTTAAGGGTTTGAGGTCATCCCATTATGGTGTCTGAGCTCAGACCTCGTCACCACTGAATGGTGTTATGAAGATCTGAGGTCATCACCTAAGATGCTATCCCCATAATTAATCTCACCAAATTAATGACGTTAAGGGTCTGAGGTCATCCCATTATGGTGTCTGAGCTCAGACCTCGTCACCACTGAATGGTGTTATGAAGGTCTGAGGTCATCACCTAAGATGTTATCCTCATAATTTCTGACATAAGTGCAAAATGAAGCAAGGACCACCATGGGAACTGATCTTTTATTAATAACCTCTTCATGACAAGATGGTACATTTACACAACTTTATGCAACATCATATGTAATACTTCTTTAGGTGATCAGCATTCCATGGATTAGCGAAAGGTTCTCCTTCTAGATTTTCTAGCCTATAAGTGCCAGGCACAACCTTTTCTGTCACTTTGTAGGGACCGTGCCAGTTTGGGTGGAGTTTGTTTGCTTTCTGTAAGGTCTTCTTTAGCACTAGGTCTCCCACTGCAATGGGTCTTGACTTCACCCTCTGGTTGTAGAATTTCGCTGCCCTCTGTTGGTAGGCTGCTTGTCTGACCTCCGCGTCCTCTCTTCTTTCTTCGATAAGATCTAGGTCTAGCCTCCTCTCTTTCCCATTATTATTAGGGTCATAGGTCTAAATCCTTTTAGTTGGGAGCCCTACTTCCGTTGGTATGACGGCCTCTGAGCCATGTGCCAACATGAACGGGGTCTCTCCTGTCGGTGTCCTTGTCGTGGTTCTGTAGGCCCATAACACAGCGTAGACCTCTTCAGTCCATCTTCCCTTCGCATCTTCTAACCTCTTCTTGATTCCATCGAGAATTGTTATGTTTGTGACCTCGGTCTGACCGTTTGCCTGAGGTCGGCCAGGAGATGAGAAGAACTGATTTATTCCCACTCTTAGGCAATACTTTTCTAAAGAGGAGTTCTTGAACTGGGTCCCATTGTCCGTGATGAGAGTGTTTGGTAGTAGCCTTGATACACGTCCATGAAGCTCATGATCTCATGTCCCGCCGTAGCATCCACCATCTGATCTATCCGGGGTAAGGGATAGCTGTCTTTTGGACAAGATCTGTTCAGGTCAGTGAAATCAACACACATATTCTACACTTCCCATTGGCCTTGGGCACGATGACTGCATTTGATAACCATTCCGGATATGTGACTTCTCTTATAAACTCAGCCTCTTCCAATTTTTTGACCTCTTCTCGGATGATGTCGTACTTCTCCCTAGAATAGACTCTTCGTCTCTCTTTGATTGGCCTGGCATCTTTGGTCACATTGAGCTTGTGACTCATAACTTCAGGGTCGATGCCGGCCATGTCTGCGTGACTCCATGCGAAGACACTCTGTCTCCTCCTGAGGAAGTTTATCAGCTCTTCCTTGATTTCTATCTTTAGGGCTTTACCGACCTGGACGATTTTTTTCGGCTCGTCCAAATTCTACCTCTTCCGCGGCCTTTCCCTTCTTCAATTTTGTCTCATCTCTTGGGTCAAGCGTATCAATGCTATAAGTGGTGGTTGCCCTCTTATGGGCCTCTCTCTCTTCAGCCGAGTTGAAGTAACATTCTCGCGCTGTGGTCTAGTCACCTTGCACTTCCCCTACCCCATAGGGAGTCGGGAATTTTAGCATCTAATGGACCGTCGACGGCACAACTTCAAACTCTTTAAGGGCCACCCTTCCTATGATGAGGTTATAGGCCGAAAATACGTTCTCGTCCATAACGAAAAAATTTATCTTCTTGGTCAGCCTCTTAGGCCACTCATCACCCACCTGTACGTCCATCTCATACATGCCCAAGGGGTGGACCCTTTCGCCACTGAAGCCTATCAATGGGTGATGATAGGGTACCAGCCTTGCTCTGCTAAGACCTAGGCTCTTGAAGCAAGGCCAAAACATCACGTCCGCCGAGCTCCCCCCGTCTACGAGGATCCTCTGCACCTCGCACCCATGCACCCTTGTCGTTATGACCAAAGGGTCATCATGGAGGGCTAAGATACCTTTGAAGTCGAGTCTGGAGAACCCAACTACAAGGGTGTCCATGTCTACTTTCTTCCTCTTCTGCACTGTATAGGAAGACGTTAGATTCACAACTTCAAGCTTGGCCACTGACCTGGCCTCTGCTACGTGAGCCTTCCTATCAGCTACTTCAGAGCCACCTCCTATAAATCCTCTGCATATGGCGTCAACACCAAACGAGATCATACCAACCCTCTTCACCGGGGTGTTGTCATCTTTCGGCGGAAGATCCGGATCGTCTTCATCATCACCTTCTGAATCATCTTTCAGCGGACATTGTCACGGCATCTGTCATTTCTCCTTTTATTAGGGTCATCTCTTCCACCCTTAGGAGCCTTACCGTCCACATACTTCCTCAACTTTCCAGATTTTAGCATCTTTTCAATCTCATCCTTCAAGGCGAAGAATTTGTCCGTGACATGGCCATGATCCTGGTGGAACTCGCACCATAGGTTTTTGTTCCTCTTATGTGATGGGGCTTTCAGTTTCTCTGGCCATCTCAGAGTCCTGTCATTCTTAATCTCGTTGAGGATGTGCTCGCAGCTCACAGTCAGAGGAGTATAGTGAGCGAACTTGTCATCACCCGACCTCTTCTTCCCATCTTTCTTCTTTTGGGACTTTCCACTGCTATCGCGGTTCTCATCCTCATACTTGGCGGCCATTGCCTCTTCCGCATTCATTACTTTCCCTGCGGTTGCCAGGAGCTCTGCCATAGATCTAGGGGGGTCTTCCGTAAGTTTCCACAACAGCTTCCCTTTCTGTAGACCCCCTATGAGGGCGGTCATGGCTATGTTCTCTTCATAATCTTCGACCTCCAACTTCTCTTTGTTGAATCTCGCTATGTAGTCTCTTAGGCTCTCATCCTTACCCTGCTTGACATACAGCAGGTGAGTAGTCTTTTTTTGAGGTCTCACCCCAAAGCAGAAGTTGTGGATGAATCGTTTAGTCAAGCCTTTGAAGTTCTCAATTGAGTTCTTCGGAAGGGAGGTGAACCAGCTGTGTGCTGCCCCTGTTAAGGTCCCAGAGAAGGCCCTACACTTCATCTCATCGGGCATCGAGTAGATGTCTGCTGTCGACTGATACATCTCGATGTGATGTACAGGGTTAGCGCTGCCATCATACTTGGGAGACACTGTAGGAGGCTTGAACTTAGCTGGGGTTGGGAAGCCCACTATCCTAGCCACAAATGGAGAGCCCTCTGAATAACCCCTTTGTAATGGGTCCCTGCTTTTAATGAGGTCTCCTATCTTCTCCTCAAGGCGCTGGATAGAGTCATTCCACGGTCTTCTGCCATCGACCTGGCCGAGGTTGTCCCCAGCCACCTCCATGGGATGGACCGAGGGTTCCCCTGCCGCGGCACGTCGACTGTTGACCTCTTCCTGTTCCCTGCCTCTTCTTTCACAGTGTCGGCCTTGGTCTGGCCGACCCTGCCTGTTTCCTCTCTGAGAGCCTGCTGCGCTCCTCGATCTCGACAATCTCTATCTTAGGTCATTCACTGGGCCCAATCTCTCAAAGGCTGACCCTCTGCTCAACCTATCAAAGGCTGACCCTCTTTATTGAGCCTTTTCACCTCTTCGGCCGACACAACCTTGACTTTGCTGAAGAGGTCGTACAGTGTTATTCAACACCTCATACGACTCCCAGCTGTCTTCCGGGGCCTCTTCCGCCTCTAGATCGTCATACCTGTCCTCTGGGCAAGGGTTTCCTTGCCTCCCCAGGCGTAAGCGCCTAGGGTCAGCAACGTCCCTTCTCCGCTGGGGTGCAGGTTGGTCCTTCATTGGTGCCTGGGGTGGTCCCCTGGCGTCAGGATGAGGCTGAACAGCCGCCGAAGTGATCATATTCGGTGAGACTCCAGGTGGCCTCATCATAGTTTGGCTGAGCTGTGCAAATTGTTCCTGCATAGCTTGTTGTGTTGCAGCTAAAGACCTCAAGGCTGCAGCTACCTCCGCCATTTCGGACTGGGGCGGCGCCTGACTGGAACTAGGCACTCCACCTCCAGGTGGCGGAAGAGGCGGTGGTAATTCTGGTGCCATATGTTAACACTATAGAGCTTGAGTGGCAAATGAGCTTAGTACCTCAAAGGACCTCTTTCAATGGTGAAGCAGCTCCACGCAAGGGGTGGTGCTTGGTTCACCACAAGAGTCTCCGGTGAGGTTAAGCTGAAGAAGAGGAAGATATAGCTTCTCTCGTTCCCACAGACGGCGCCAAAATGATGATGCTAGAATTAGCACCACCAGATAAGGTGTTTTCAAGCTCAATCTAAGAACAACAATCGCAGCATAGTTATGTAAAAGGTAAGAGAATGAGATGAGGAAAAGAGGAGAGAGCACCAGAATATAAGTGGTTCAGCCTAAATTGGCCTACGTCCACTGTGTGTGTGAATAACCTCACTGTAATAAGGCACTGATGGCCATGGATACAATCTCTCAAGATTTCTCTCTCTAGTGTGTATCTAGACAGAGTTTCAGCTAGGGTTGTATTTTTTGGATCCTTTGCAAGGTAGAGGATAACCTCTATATATAGTACCTAGGGGGTGTAATGTACCCCCATGCATGTAATGTGCATGTGTGTGTTTGCCTCACCAATATGGGGAAGGCACCTATCACTGTCACATGTAGAGAATGATGATGAAATATTCTCCCCACGTGTGGGGAATAATCTTGTTATAACTGATATGTGTCCACGTGCCCTTATACAAATGTCAACAGATGCTCGGCTATCGTGCTTGGTGTATGACCTCGGCCTGGGAGAGGCCGAGGTTAGTAAGTCTAGTTGCTCGTTCAATCCGAGATGAGCCATAGGGGCCTCGGCTTAATCCTAGCCGAGACAATGGACAAGGTCGGCCTGAGCCGAGGTTGAGCTGGTGTGTTTGGAGCATTAATTGATATCTTGATGATGATGACATTGGTAAAAAGGCTTCTTGCGAGCTCGGCCTACATCTGGCCGAGGTTACCATTCCCAGGTATACGAGAGTGCTGCTGATCCTTGTGATGCGTGCGATGTCCCTTCGAGAGGCTGGTGGTAGTGTCGGCCTGGGCTGACCTTGCTATGGCCGAGGGCTGATGCCGCATGCCCAAGGCTTGTCCAGTGTCGGCCATGATCTCGGTCAAGGTTGGTGTCTCCGAGCCGAGGTCACACTTGGGGCATATCACTTATGATAAGGAGATGTATGCTTTGGTGAGGGCTTTGGAAAATTGGCAGCACTATCTATGGCCAAAGGAATTTGTGATTCACACAGATAACGAATCCTTGAAGCATTTGAAGGGACAACAAAAGTTGAACAAACGTCATGCCAAGTGGGTGGAATTCATTGAAACATTTCCTTATGTGATCAAATACAAGCAAGGTATGGAAAATGTGGTGGCTGATGCATTATCCAGAAGGTGTGCTTTACTTTCCATTTTAGACACAAAATTGCTTGGTTTTGAATACATTAAGGATTTGTATGAGCAAGATTCTGATTTTTGTGATGTGTTCGATGCATGTGAAAAAGTGGCATTTGGAAAGTTTTATAGGCATGATAGATTTTTGTTTCGAGAAACTAAATTATGTGTGCCTATATGTTCATTGCGTGAATTGCTTGTGAGAGAAGCTCGTGGTGGTGGTTTAACGGGTCATTTTGGTGTAGCTAAGACTTTAGGAATTTTACATGATCATTTTTTTGGCCTCATATGAAACGTGATGTGGAAAGAATTTGTGAGAAATGTATCACTTGTAAACAGGCCAAGTCAAAGTTGAAACCCCATGGTTTGTACACCCCTTTGCCTATACCTAATGAACCTTGGACTGATGTTTCTATGGATTTTGTTTTGGGTTTACCTAGGACTAAGAGGGGGAGAGATTCAATTTTTGTGGTGGTAGATAGGTTCTCTAAGATCGCACACTTCATTGCATGTCATAAAACTGATGATGCATCTCATATAGCTGATTTGTTTTTCAAAGAAATTGTTAAGTTACATGGCATGCCTAGAACCATTATTTCTGACAGGGATGCAAAGTTTTTAAGTTAATTTTGGAAGACTTTATGGGGGAAGTTGGGAACCAAGTTGTTGTTTTCTACTACTTGTCACCCACAAACTGATGGCCAAACTGAAGTCGTGAATAGAACTTTGTCGTCTTTGTTGCGTGCTATCATTAAGAAAAATTTGAAAGCATGGGAGGATTGTATGCCACATGTTGAATTTGCTTACAATAGAAGTGTACATTCTGCAACTAAGTTTTCACCATTTGAAATTGTGTATGGTTTTAATCCATTTAATCCCTTTACCTTTGAGTGAACAGGTAAACTTAGATGGCAAAAAGAAGGCTGAATTTGTAAAGAAGCTTCATGAAAAGGCTCGAATGAACATTGAAAGGAGGAACGAACAATATGTCCATCAATCCAATAAGGGACGCAAGAAGGTAGTGTTTAAACCAGGAGATTGGGTTTGGTTGCACTTGAGGAAGGAGCGTTTTCCAAGTAAAAGGCATTCAAAACTCCTACCTCGGGGTGATGGACCATTTCAAGTTTGGAACGCATCAATGACAATGCATATAGGCTTGACTTACCAGGTGAGTATGGTGCTAGTACAAGCTTTAATGTTGTTGATTTATCTCCTTTTGATGCAGGTGACGATTCGAGGATAAATCCTTCTCAAGAGGGGGAGAATGATGCAATTCAAGGAGCTGAATATGTTGAAGATGAACACGGGCCTGATCATACACATGGGAGCGGAGATAAATTTGCACAAGACCCTTTGTCACTTTCTAGTGGTCCAATTACAAGACATAGAGCCAAGCATTTTAAGGAAGCACTTATTGGGTTGATCCAAGTGAAGTGGGCTGATTCTGAAAAGATGGAGACCAAGATGGGCCCAGATGATAATCAAAGTGTCCATGTCATTAAAGTAATTTGGGGATCTAATTATCATGCAAAAACGTGACCATCATGTTCACACCATAATGGGCATGCATTTATCTATTTTCAAGTTTAATAAATGGGGGATGAATCTAGTCTTGGCGGCTTATCTTTAAATACATTGAACTTAGTCATTTAGTCATATTTTGTTATTTTTCAAGTCCAAATGGCCTAAAAAAACGTGGGAACTTGTTTACTTTGACTATTGTGTTGTTCAATGCTGTATTTATTTCATTTCCTATTCTTGGAGGGTTGTTCCAAGTATAAATGAGGGGAGCTACAAATTTTGTAATCACTTTTTGAGATAAACTAATATTATTGTGAGGAATTTTTGTTCCTCTTGGTTCTTAAGAAGACTTTCTGAACTTATCAAGTTAATCTTGTGGCGTTCAAACAACCAAACTTATCACCTTGATTCGTGAGAGATTCTTGGGTTTCTTAGTGGCGTTTTAAATCCATTAAATTGAGTTCTGACATGACTGACACGTGCGTCCCAACTAAATTACCGAAACTACCGTATTTTCAACTCACGACAATTTTAATAAATTCAATGATCACATATTACCATAATCACTCAGTAATATCCAACAACATAATAATAACCAAATACTAACTCTCGTCTCGCTAGCATTTAAATCCGAATTAATTTCCAATTAATCATCCCAAATTAATTTAATAAATCCCATAATTAAAAGAAATTCCATTTAATTATCCTCATAATTAAAAGCCATAAAAATACGGGGTATTACAATACATCACGTTATTTTAAGAGTTTGAGTCATGCAAAACTCTATTTTTGAGAATTAAAAAATCAGATTATGCCCGCCGGACCGGTCCCCTATCGGATCGATTTGGTTTATACAGAGAATTTGGAAGTATCAGACTCGTTTTTTTTTCTTTTCACCGGATCGGTTTGGTTTTGCTGGCAATTTTACTTTCTTCTTTTATCATTTTTCTCAATCTTCAAAATGGCATAACTCTTTCACAGTAGCTCCGATTGGGGTGCCATTTTATCTAGAGTTCTTGTAATTTCGATATCTTCAACTTTCCAGTAGGCCCCACCTACGGACTCAGGCTACAGAATTACCAAAATGCCCTTGAACACTCCATTTCTTGGGTTTTCTTTGTTCTTTCGAGTTCTCTTTCGCACTAACTTTCATGAAATACCTGTAAAAGACATAAGAGATACACAAAACGTGAGGTACTTACGAAGGAGAGTTAGTATCATGATCATGAGATAAAACCAAGTCAATGACAATGCACGGGATCATAAAAACACAAAATTTTAAGGGGATAAATATACAATATTTATGCCTAATCAGTATTCAGTTGGAAGGCGATGCTTTGGCAAATGAGGTTGTGGATTGCTTCACAAATTTTCTTGACACAAATCTAAGAGTGGAGACAGCCCACGACACCGACGGAGATCCGTAGTTTCTTGGGCCTAGCAGGATACTACAGGAGGTTTATTCGGGGTTTCTCCACGATAGCGGGTCCCATGACACACCTAACCCGTAAAGGTGTGTCGTTCATTTGGAGTGATGCCTGTCAGTTGGCATTTGATGAGTTGAAGGACAAGTTAACCTCAGCACCTGTGTTAGCATTGCCGAGACCGGGAGTTGAGTATCTTGTTTACACCGATGCGTCCTTACAAGGACTTGGAGGTGTACTGCAGCAGGAGAGTCAGGCCATAGCTTATGCTTCCCGTAAGCTTAAGCCTCACGAGAAGAATTACCCTACCCATGACTTGGAGTTAGCGGCAGTGGTATTTGCCCTTCGTATTTGGAGACATTAACTTTTGGGGGAGAAGTTTCGATTGTTCACGGACCACAAGTCCCTACAGTACCTATTCACGCAGAAGGAGTTGAATATGCGACAGCGTAGGTGGCTTGAGTTTGTGAAAGACTACCAGTTCGACATCCAGTATCACCCGGGAAAGGCTAACGTGGTAGCAGACGCGTTGAGCCGTAGGCCAGCAGATGAAGTGGCAGAGGTGTGGAAAGCCAAGTGGAAGGAGTTGGGACACCAGGATGTAGTGGCCCGATCATTCATGTCTGTGATGACTATTACACCACAGATTGTCACGAAGGTGGTGAAGGCCCAGGCAAATGACTCGTTCTGCCAGGAGCAGATAGTTCGATTATTGGCAGAGGGAGCCGAATCCTATACCGTTAGCTCAGACGGGGGATTACGCTTCAATGGGAGATTGGTGGTTCCGGAAGGGGAGGAATTGCGGCATGAGGTGATGGCAGAGTCGCATGGCTCATGGTTCGCGGTACATCCCGGAGGGGACAAAATGTACTAAGACATGAGACGTCAGTATTGGTGGAGCGGGATGAAGAGAGATATTGCCGAGTTTGTTTCAAAATGCGCCACTTGTCAGCTCGTAAAAGTGGATCATCAGAGACCGGCAGGACTACTACAGCCGTTAGAGGTCCCGATGTGGATGTGGGAGAGCATCTCTATGGACTTTATCACGGGGTTGCCTACGTCGCAGAGAGGTCATGACTCCATTTGGGTAATTGTGGACAGGTTGACAAAAGTCGCTCATTTTCTACCCGTAAGGACAGACTACACTGCGGGACAGTATGCCCAGCTCTTTATTGCAGAGATAGTGAGACTTCACGGTGTGCCCTTAAATATCGTGTCTGACCGAGACAAGATATTTGTTTCACGATTTTGGGAGAGTTTTCAGCAGGCCATGGGCACGGAGTTGCGGTTGAGTACGGCGTACCATCCGCAGACCGATGGGCAGACCGAGCGCACAAATCAGATGTTGGAGGACATGCTACGTATGTGCACCATTGACTTTGAGGGTGGATGGGAACAGTATCTTCCACTGGTGGAGTTTGCTTACAACAACTCCTACTAGTTCACCATTGGCATGGCTCCATTTGAGGCGTTGTACGGTAGACCTTGTCGTTCCCCAGCATGTTGGTTGGAGGTGGGGGACAACAAACTACTTGGGCCGGAAGTGATTCAGGATACTTCGGCAAGGATAGAATTGATTCGGAGTCGCATTCGGGTAGCTCAGGACAGGCAGAAGAGCTATGCTGATGCGAAGAGATTCTTCAGAGAGTTCCAAGTGGGGGACCAAGTTTTGCTCAGAGTATCTCCTATGAAGGGGATTATGCGTTTCGGGAAGAGAGGGAAGTTGGCACCGAGATATGTGGGACCATTTCCTATTATTGAGCGGATCGGACCGGTTGCGTATAGACTTGGGTTACCGGAGCATTTGCATCGGATTCACGATGTGTTTCATATTTCCTCGCTTAGGAAATACCTTAGAGATAATTTGGCTCATTCTCTCATTGCTGTGGAGGACATTGATCTCCAGCCAGATAGCTCCTACGAGGAGGGGCCGATTGCTATTCTGGACCGAAGTGAGCGGAAACTGCGGTCAAAGATAGTTCCGTTAGTGCGTGTTCAGTGGCGACATCATAATGTCGAGGAGTCCACATGGGAGCGCGAGGATGAGATGCGCGAACGTTATCCAGAGTTATTCTTACCAGGTACTTCCTAGTTTCGAATTTCGGGACGAAATTCAGTTATTAGGGGGGAAGTATGTAATACCCCGTATTTTCTGTGATATTTATTTTTGGGGATTAATTGAATTAAATGTTTATTAATTGGAAATTAATCCGGATTAAAATATTAACGAGATGTGAGTTAGTATTTTATTATAATGTGCATACTTGGCATTATATGAATATTGGTAATATTGAAATTGTCGTGAGATTTAAATACGGCAATTTGGGAATTTTGTTTGACGCGTGTGACCGCCACGTTATGGTATTTTATTTTAAAATTAAAAAGTGAATTTTAGTTCCATTAACCGTATGGTCGTTTTGAGTGCGCCAACGCGTACGGAAGGGTCGAGATAGTCAGAAAACACTAGCCGGAAGTTTAGTTTGGGTCCCGGGGTATTTTTAGGCCATACCGGCATCATAAAGGGTATTTTGGTAATTTGTATTTTTGGGAATTAAAAAGTGACGAAAATTGTAATTACAATCTGACTATTTATTTAACCCACTAACTACACTAAGAGACAATATGGGCTACGGGAGAAGTTGATATACAATCCCAACTTACCAAAAACCAAACACACCTCCACAACTCCATTGTCTTCAACCTTGGGAAGAGCTTGAGAGAGAGAGAGAAGGAAAGAATTCTGCAGAAAGAAAGAGAGAGGACAGACTTAACTTCAAGATTCAACACCAAATTCAGAGATAGATTAAGGCAAGTGGTTTAAACTCATTTGATTCAAGCTATGTTTTCCATGTTTAGGAATTTTCGAAATTGATTTTTGAAGATAATTTAGACCCATTAATTGGAAATTAAAAGCCATGATTTATGTAGGAATTGCATGTAGTGACATTCTGGACGAATTATATGTTCTAAACAGAACCTTTAATGATTTAAAAATGGAGTTAGAAGAAGTTTAATGATGTTCTTGAATGGAAGAATTCTGGAAATTATTTTGATGTAGTTTTGATCTAAACTAAGCCTTTAAAGGACGAATTATGGGACTTAGAATGTTAATACTGTTGTAGGATGATAGTATAATGTTATAGTAACCTTGCCTTGGAGTTTCATGCTTAAAAATGGAGTTTTGGGACGAAATTTTAACTGTAAAACGAAGCAGTCCGTAACAGACCTGGTGCGTTCGATCGATCGATGTTCTTCAGTCGATCGATCGACCACCATCGATCGATCGAAGGTAAAGGTCGATCGATCGACCTTCCCAAAATGAGTAAAGTTTTTCCTTAATTGAATTTTAATGGTGTTAACCCTTGAATAATATTATTGGATACATTGTGAATACCCTTAACCTTAAGGAAGATGATTATGAGATTGGACTTTAATTGGAATTTAATTTGAGGAATTATTCTAAATTGATGAAATTCGTTATGTGAGATAATATTTGGGTTAATAGTGCAAATTTGAATAATTTGATGGAATAAGGTTTGGGGCAGAAGTAAGATGTTATATGTGTGAATAATGGGAACTTAATAGTCCATTTGAGATAGGTTTTAAGTTTAAGAAATTACGACGTGAGACGTGTCGACTATTTAATTTATATATTATCGGATACTTGAAATATTTGAATTTGGAATAATGGTATAAAGATGTAGAGAATACCTTTATTAATATCGAGATATCTAAGATGTGTGAATGCTTAGTATATAACTTTATGTGTATGACATACCTACCATACTTGCTATCACGGGAGGTTTACGTTCGCTTAGGGCCTTCTTATCCTTGTGTTGCCCGGATTTAGATTGGTTACCTCGATGAACATAGGTCATAGAAGGACTTATTGTGATATTAATAAGTCTGCTGATCGTGGGAGCGTAGGTATGTGCGTGACCCATGTGATGGTGACTGTGTTCACCTCCACTATTTGTGATGTTGTTATCTGAACAATTCCTGAGAGATTCGGAATGTGTAATCCTTATGTACGTGATGTACCGGGATGGATAGCAGAGTATGTGTGCACCGCAGCTTAGCCTTTGGGTGCTTATATTGTATATTTATGTTGTGAAAATATACGGTTAAATGAGAAGGAATTTACTATGTTAAATTGTGAGTATAGTTATGGTAATGTTTTGAAAAGATAAAAAGAGAGAACTTTTATCAATTAATGGTTTTATTAATAATTTGGGAATCCGGGAATTATAGTAGAACTCTCTATTTAATTGTTAAGGTTGGAACTTAAACGTGAACCGAGTAGAAGTGTTAGAAACTCTTTAGATAGTTATGAGATAACACATGAATGGGTACAGGAACATTAGGAGTGCACAGTTAGACGAGAGGTGAGTATCTCATGTGAGAGCACGTCCTAACATGTATTTTGCGTATACTGTTTTAAATGTTTTTAAAGCACTTGCAGGTTTTTAAAATATCTCCACATTCGGGCTCTGACCCGTTTGCTTTCAAATCTATTTTTTTGTAAAACCATTTTAGGTGCCCAGCCACAAGGACACCATGCATAGGATTCTGACTCAGATGACGAGCTGTAGCTGCTTGTGGAAGCTACAGGGATTTGCTTTTAGACGCTTATATCGTTTGGATTCCTTACTCAGTATTCCTCAGTTGTAGGGCATGTTGCCCAAATTCTATTAGATACTTTTCCATTTCAGTTTTTCAGACTTTGGCATGTATTCATTCAGTATTCAGTATTTCGTTATTTACTTCAGTTGTGGAATTGTGTTGTGAGGAGTTTTTCCTCCAGATTTATTTATATCATGTGACAGTTATTCTATTTATGGTGAATGGTGTTATTATTCTTCATTACACTTGTTGCATGTTAATCAGGCTTTAATTAAAATTGGCAACTTACTTTTTAAATACTAGGTGGTTAGTAATAAAAATGTTTTCGACGGTGATGCTATTAACTGAGCCAACTTGGCGTTTTGATTTAATTTAATAAAGGAGTAGCTACTCGGTATTTAATTAGTTGGGGTGTCACATTCCTTCGCTTGACATGCTGCAGCTACTGTGGAGGTTGCAGGACCTTGGTATTAGATGCCTCCACACCTTTCAATTCATATTCCGCATTCTAGCAATCCCAGTCGGGCATGTCGCCCATTCTTAGTTGATGGTTATATTTGAGACATTGTACTTTTATTTTATTTCTAGTATGGGATTTGGATTTTATTCATGATGACTCTATTAGGATTTTATCTGGAGTGTTATTCCAGACACAATTATTTATTTCGTTATCTTATCATTCCTTATTATGTGCTTTGAATGGTGAATGTGATTTATTTAGTCTACATCAAATTTCATGTTAATAATAAGAATTTAAATTTTGACACCAGGCCATTATGGTATTAGTAAAATAAATTTGATTTCGATAGTGTGCTAATAATGACACCATTAATAATTCTTATTTAATTTGATAATGGACTGATCACCCCATATTAGAATAGGCGGTGTGTCACACTTGTATCATTGCATGCGGTTCTCCTCATGTTAGATCTTATGGTTGAGCGTGTTCGTCAGTTTGTCATACTCTAGTTGTGTCGTATAGATATATCTTTCCTAGGGTTATGATGTGTACATTTTGTATTTTTATATTTTTTTTTCTTTGAATTATCTTGAGAAAAATACAAAAATATTTTGGTTTCGTATGATTTTTTTGAAAATACAAAAAGATCTTTCTTTTGGGTCAAAAATATTTTCAAAAACTCAAAAAGATTTTCGGTTGTTGTGTTTTGAATTTACACTTACGGTATGGCATATTGGTGTGCTGGCCCCCCTTCACTTCACAATTTCCATGTGGCTAGGACATTTGGTCATAACTTTAGTTACTCAGATTGATCTTAACCATGAGTTTCATGGAGTTGTTTCGAACTTGACTTGCATTTGGATTCGACTATGTATATGCCATTACACGTCACGACCTTGTTTGATTGTTTGACTTCTCATGTACATTTGAGTTTGGTGAGACCTTTTCCTCTCAATCTTGTCATCTGCGCGTATATATGACTTAGGGGGAATTGTGCATGTAAGAACCATTGCCCATGAGGATATTTATTGTTTATTAAAAAAAATATGAGTGAACACGGGAAAGGGCTGTGAAAGACAGGTTGACTTTGCGTGAAAGCCAACGTTTAAAAGATCCCCCCAAAAATTAAGGCATTAAAAATAGCATATATTTCAATAGGATATATCTTAAAAGAGAATATAACGCTTTAAAAGAATATTGAATTAGAAAAGAATAGCCATATATTTTATCTTTTTAGGGAGTTTAGTTAAGATTAACGGATTTGCACAATGAGTCCTAGGTTGAAAAGTCGTGTCATGATGCTATTGCTTGGTAGAATCATCAAAATTCTAGACTTGTGTGCATGATGTATGTTTAGTTCATTAAGTTCACATTATTATAGCTGTCACATATGGCTAAACCATAGTTTGATGAAATTTAACCGTCAATTAAAGCTTCTTGAACGTATCTATATGTTTGGGTTTTGATACATTTGTGTAAGCCCACACCCATTCATTCCATTCCATGTTTAGGCACATCGATACCGTATTAAAGTGTAACTCTTTTGATTTTGAGGCTTGTTTCTCGGGGGCGAATGTTTCCTTCAAATAATACTAAATCAAAATTGAGCCATGCATACTATGATAATTAATAATTTATAAAAGCTAAGTTGTCTTACACTGCATTTTAAAATCATATTCTTCTATGATTTCTCTGCATGACTCAAACTGTTGCAATATAGTTCCTTAAGTCATTTCCTAATGGACCTGGGCAAAATAACTGGAAGGAAACGAATCATCAAAATTGTTGAATAGGCTCTACCAGTTCTATAACAAATATAAAGATAAAGAGAGTTTGGAATGTGAATAGAATTCAGTGTTTAACTATTTCATAGTAACCCTTAAGTAAAATCAAGGAGTATGAACTGATAATTGCATACTTACCAGTCCATTAAGGTTCATATAAAGAAAATCAGTGTTGTAATAAATGTAATGGAATAATGGTTCCTGGTAATAATGTTACGGATCATATAAGAAAGTCAAGGATCTTTGAACTAATAATCCCACAATTACTAGTTCACTAAGGTGTATAGAAATAGTTAAGCCATCAGTTAACTCATAATAATAATCCATCAATCAACCCAAAACTTTTGGGGAAAAGTAACCGACTACGAACACTAGTTAAGTGGCACTCATACGTATGTAGCAATAATCAAGGCTCTCAATCATCTGAGACCAGTAGGCCAAGTAGAAAGTTTCATGGGATAACAGGTCAGTCTAGATCCTAGTTAATACTGATGTTTATAGTAAAAATGGCACAAAAGGGCAAGGGAAAAATGAATCAATAAGGTACATGATACCAGTTATTAGATGAGAAGGGTTAAAATTATTCCTTAAGTTTAAATACTGGTGATAAATTCAAATACTGATGATGGTTAATAAAATATGTAGTATGGCAATATAATAACATGCACACATTAAGAGTAAATGAGGCTATCACATAGTGATATCAATAATAGTATTTCAAATATGCAAAGTATAATAGTGAAAAGGTAGGAAAAACCTACTTGTTGTTTATGAGCCTTTTGTCGTCATTCAGAGATCTTTCATTATTGGGTTTCACTTCTCGTAGTCATTTGTACTTGAGGGATTCCATGAGAGTAGGTATATCGGTATTTTGGGAAGATGAGTCAAGGTTTATGATATCGTACGTCATTTGATAAATATGAATAAAACGTGTTCTATATGAATCTCGTTTATATTTCGAATTACAATCTCCCGTCTATGGGTCGGATAAATATATTACGTTTGACTGATAACTGATCACTTGTTCGATTCCAATTTATATAAATGAAATTCCATTGGTAGTACACAAAAGATTTTTTTTTGGGGGGAAATTTAAATGTATAAAGAAAAAGGAAGAATACACAGAGGAAAGAACCTCAAAGATAAAAAAAACCCAGGGCATACCCCTGAGTGAAGAAACTAAACAAGGCAAAAAAAGGGCAAACACAAGGCAAACATGCCTAACAAACTAGCTTAGAAGCCTATCTTCAGGGATGTTATTGTACATACAAGCCATCCAGTTAGTGTAGTTCCTTCTATCCTTCTTCCAAGTAAGAGCTTTGGCTCTCCATCCATATGCAGTAGGTAGTAGTAGTGAAAGAAAGGGATCTAATCCTGTCACATAAGGACTTTGTGGAATGGATAACAGTGGCCAAAGATAACTCTCTATTCAAACTTTGAAACATCTTGTAACACTGGTTTCTAAGCATCACCTCCTCCCATATACTCTTACTAAGGCTGCATTGAGAGAAAAGGTGGTTATATGTTTCCCTCTCAAACCCACATATCCCACACAGGTCATCCTCCGAAATACCCCACTCAAATAACTTGAACTTAGTATTGATGGCCTTTCTAAATACTAACCAAGCAATGAAAGAGCACTTAGGAATGCAGACCTTGCTCCAAGTGACAGGAGGCTTATGGGTATTCAATAGCTCCCAAGCAGATGCAATGGTGAAGGTCCCTACCTTGGAAGGAAGCCAAACCACATAGTCATTTCCCTCAAGAATTGCAGGTAAGTTAGCATTCTTCACTTCATTTAACTCCCAGGTCACAGTTGAGGGCCATCTCCACTCCATTTGGTGGATGAAATCAGAAACTTTAGCTTTAAGGCTACTAGCTGAGTCATACACAATGTTATTACCATAAAGGGGAAGCAGTGTCCCATTAGGATGCCAATAGTCAAACCACATAAAAGTTTGAGTCCCATTCCCAATGATTGTTTTGATATGTCTTCTAAACATATCCCTTATCTTGAGAATTTTCCTCCAACTCCATGAAGCATCATTTGTAATACTCAAAGCCCATATGCTCCTTCCTTTGATTTTGTATATATTGCACCACTTGATCCATAAACTATCCTTCTTACTGCATAGGTTCCATAAGTGCTTAGCCATGGTTGCTATGTTCCATGTCTCCAGACTCGTGATATTTACCCCCCCCCCCCTTCCTCTAAAGACACACAGATGTCCTCCCAAGCAACTTTAGCACCTTTACTGTTAGTTTCATCCCTTTTCCACATGTAATTCTTCATAATTTGCTCAATCTTCTTTATGATGCTTTTAGGCAAAATAAAGGTGCAAGCCCAATAGACTTATATGCTTCAACAGTCTTCACAAGAAGAAGTCTACCTGCAAAACTCAAAAACTTATTAGTCCAGCATTTGATTCTCATGGTGATCCTATCCACCAGGATCTGACAGTCCTCCTTTTTCAGTCTAGTAGTAATGAGAGGCACCCCAAGATATTTAAAGGGGGTGTTCCCATGTTGAATGCCCAGGATAGAAGAAATCTATTGAATCCCATCCATATTGATCCCAGTAGTGAACATGCTACTTTTATCCAAGTTAACCATAAGACCAGAATAGGAACTAAAACCAGCAATGGCATCTCTAACAATTCTGCAAGACTCTCTATCCCCACCAGTAAAAACAATCAAGTCATCAGCAAAACTACGATGGGTGAGGGACACAAAAGATGCTCCTCCTTCTCTCTAAAAAATCCCCCTCTTTAGCCAAACACTACCCCCACCTCTTCTCCACCAACCACCACCACCCCTACTACATCTCAGATGCAAACCCCTCGTCCTGATCCAATGGGATCTTCCACACCGCCCTCTACCTTCGTTTTGGCTGCCTCTGATGATGTAGAGGAAGGTCAGCTTCTTGTTACCGCTTTGGCTGGTTCTTTGTCTACCAACCCTCCCAAACTTTCTAACGATGGTGTTGTTGAAGGGAAGACCATTATGGATGTGCACACTGGTAAAGCCATTAGTCTCTCTGATGAGAAAAAACTATACCTTAGATTCCTACTTAGTAAGGGTTTCACATAAGAAGAGGTCGTCATGGCAAACGAAGCATCAAAATGGCAAACAGGGGACCACTGTGCCCAATCTGAAGAATATTCAAAGTTGGGCATCCCTTTTGAATATCATAGACAAAGGTGCTCCCCCTACAGTGAACAAGAGACTGACCAATCCATTGATGGACAAAAAGTTTGGATCTAGTCAGATGGGAGGCTTTATGGCACACGGGGAAGAACCCATTGAAGGGGGGACCTCTAAATGCGTGGATACCATTGGTGAGAACAAAACTTGGAGCTCAATAGTGGCAGAAAGGAGAGAGACTAAGTTCAAACTCACGTATCATAAGCCTGTGATAAATGAGGAAGGTGTTCTGGTTAAACCCCCAAAAGATATTGCCAAGATTGGCTATGCCAGGTGGGAAAATAGTTGTGTGGGTTATTTTATTGGGAGAAGATTACTATTTCATGTGGTCAATAACCTGGCTCATATTAGTTTGGACTCTCTCAGGTCATTTCTCATGAACAAGGATCCTATTTCTTCATGTTTGATAATATCTCATGTAGTGATGATATTATGGATAATGGACCTTGGCATATGGAAGGCCACCCAGTGATTCTACAGAAGTGGCAGCCTAATATTAACCTGAATAGAACTACGGAAGTGAAGGTCCCTGTGTGGGTTAAGTTTTATAACATTCCAATGCAATTTTGGACAACTAAAGGGTTGAGCTAGATAGCTAGTGCTGTGGGAGTGCCCCTCTATGCTGACAATAACATGGAAGACATGAAGTATATCCATTATGCGAGAGTGTGTGTGGATATTGAAGTACAAGCCTCCTACCCCAAGATAGTGGATATTATGCTGGAGGATGGAAATATTTCTAGTATCAACGTTGAGTATCAGTGCTTACCCGATGTTTGTTCTCACTGCATTTCCTTTGGTCACTCAATAAATAAGTGTACTAAGGTGAAACGCATGTGGAAGGAGAAGGAAGTTCCACAAACTAATTCTATGATCATTGAGAGTAGCACCAGCAAAGCTATGGAAGATGGGAAGGAGAAATGGACCCTTATTGGGAATAAGCATATGATGGCCAACACTTTTATTGAAGGGAAGCCTGCCAGTGTGAAGGGAAACAAACTGGAACCATGGAGTTAAACCTTGATGAAGAGATGTCATCTGAGAAGCATCAGACTAACCTTATGTGTGGGACCACTATAACCACTTCCAACTCTTTCAGTGTTATTGACAGTGGTAATGAATTGGAAGGGACTCTTGAACCCACTGCTTTATCCAGAAGTGTTATAGCGGTTGATGAATTGGTGGGTAAGAAGTTGGGAGATGGGAATGAGGTAGTTAACTCAGGAGAAAAGAGTAGGGCTAGAAAGAAAGGGAAGGTAAAGGGATATGGATGATCAAGATAGGCTCTTGGAACATCAGGGGTCTCAATTCCCCTCATAAACAACAAGAAGTGAATAAATTCATTAGAGACCATAAGCTGGATGTGGTGTGCTTGCTTGAAACTAAAGTGAGGAAAAATAACCTGATTAATGTGAAGAACAACTATTTTTTTAATTTGGATTACTTAGATAATTGCCTTGATAGGGGAGGTGTTGCTAGAGTTATTGTGGGATGGATCCCAAGTTGTGTTACTGTCTTTCTTGTCCACTCTCACCCTCAAGCTTTGCTATGCAGGGTGAACATATGTGGGAGTGACAAAATCTTCTTTGCTTCCTTTATTTATGGGGATAATTTGCCAGCTAATAGGCATCAGTTGTAGGACTTTTTGAGAATGAATAATGGGGTAGTGAATAATAACCCATGGGTTCTGTTGGGGGACTTTAATGTGGTAAGGGCTCATGATGAGAAGAAGGGGTTATATGGGATTGATTGGGAGGCTACTTGTGACTTCAACAGCTACATTAATGATATTCAGTTTGATGATATGGCTAAGTATGGCATTTGGTTCACTTGGAGTAAGAATAATGGAGGCTCGGGAAATGTTCAGTCTAGACTCGATAGGGTGATGCACAATTATGCTTGGAGTTCTGGATTTATGGAGTCTCAAGCTACTGTGATGCCTAGTGGGATTTCTGATCACTCTCCCATCATCATTCTTCTATCCCCTCAGGAACGAAGTAGACTCAAACCTTTTAAATTCCATAACTTTTGGATGGCGCATGATGACTTTAGAGAGACTTAGGTGGATGCGTGGGCTGGTGTTGATGATGGTAACCCTATGGTGCAACTTAGTAAAAAGATGAGAAGGCTCAAGGCCAGTTTGCAGGATTTTGTCAAGAAGTTCTATAATCAATTGGTGAGGAGGGTGGTGGTGGCCAAGGCTGCGCTGGATGAGGCCCAAACAAAGCTGGATAATGATGGTGGCAATGCCAGAATCCAAGAGGAGGAAAGAAACTTGTTGACCATTTACCTTAGGTTGAGAAACGCTGAAGAGTCCTACTTCAAACAACATTCTAGAAAGAAGTGGCTGCAATTGGGGGATGGTAACAACTCTTTCTTGCATAAAAAGGATAATCAAGCTACTATTAAAAGAAAGATCATAAGTATTGAGAATAAGAATGGCATTTTTGTGGCGGGTGCTCAAAATGTGGCCAATATTGTTGTTAGTTACTTCAAGAACATGCTTGGTACTATAAGTCATTGTGAGGATCCCTACCCTCTGCTGAATGAGGTGGTCATGAAGAAAATCCCTGATGGGCATGTGGATGACCTGATTGCCCCAATCACTGATGAGGAAATCAAGGAGGCTATGTTTGCCATTGGTTTTGATATGGCTCCTGGCCCAGATGGGTTTAATGCTCTTTTCTTCAATAAGAATTGGGAGGTGGTAGGTGAGGTGCCCTTAAGTTCTTCTTCACAAGCAACTACCTTCCAAGATAGTGGAACTGTACTGCCTTGTCTCTCATACCCAAAGTCCTCTCTCCTGTTGGCATGAATGATTTTAGACCTATCTCTTATTGTACTACCATTTACAAGTGCATTTCGAAGATTCTTGCTAGGAGATTGAATCCTATCCTGCCTTGTAATATCAACTATAGTCAGGCTGCATTTGTGGAAGGGAGATCTATCTCTGATAACATCTTAGTGCTTCCAAAGGTGATGAGAAACTATCATAGGGACCTCAGCCCTCCTAGATGCACCTTGAAGATTGACCTTAGAAAGGCCTATGACACTATCATTTGGTATTTCCTCTTTAAACTACTTATGGACATGGGTTTTCCTTCTCTATATGTGGGGTGGATCCATGTGTGTGTGACAACCATAAGGTTCTCTATTACCTTGAATGGCCAACTTCATGGTTTCTTTGAAGGCAAGAGAGGTCTTAGGCAAGGGGACCCCCTGTCTCCTTACCTTTTCCTTTTAGTCATGGAGACCTTCTCGTGTATCATGGATAGAACTAACAGGCAACTTTACTTTTCACCCGAAGTGTAAGGAGGTGGGGCTGAGCCATTTGAGCTTTGTTGATGATTTGATCATCCTAAGTGGAGGGGATAGTATTTCCTGTGGGCTTATCAATAATACTATTGATGACTTCTGTGGAACCACTGGCCTTAAGACAGCTGCAAGTAAAAGAAGCTTCTATTCTTCTGGCTTGGATGAGGCTGCAATTCATGAGATAGAGGTTATCCTGGGTTTCTCTAACAGTATGCCCCCTTCATGTATTTGGGTGTGCCCCTAATTACTTCTAGGCTAAAGGCCGAAGACTCCAATAGGTTGATTGAGAGGATCACCAATCGTATTAATGGGTGGGCAAATAAGTAATTGAGCTATGCTAGTATATTACAACTCATCAAGTCAGTGTTATTTGGTATGCAGGTCTATTGGGCTGGCCTTTTCATTCTGCCCAAAGGGGTCGTTGCTAGAATTGAGCAATTTATGAGGGATTTCTTGTGGACTGGGAGTGACCAAAGACACAATAGAGCTAAGGTGGCATGGAAAGACATATGCAACACCACTGAAGCTGGGGGATTGGGCATTAAAAGTCTGGAGATGTGGAATGTGGTTGTCATCATGAAGCTCCTATAGAATATCTGTAGCAAGAAAGACTGCCTTTGGGTGAAGTGGTGCAATATCTATAAGATAAAGAGAAGAAGTGTATGGGCCTTATCAATTCCTAATGACTCTTCTTGGGGATGGAGGAAAATCTTGCAAATCAAACACCTCGGAAGACCTCTCATTAAGTATAGGACCGGGGATGATAAAGACACCTTTTTATGGTATGACAATTGGCACCCCAATGGGCCGTTAGTGGAGCGTTATGGGGAAAGAGTTATATATGATGACACCAGCAACCACAAAGCTAAGGTTGCTGACCACATTCATAGTACTACCTGGTTTTGGCCCTCTTCTTCTTGGGAGCTTATGGAAATAAGAAATGCCGAGCTGCCTAGTTAGATTGGGCTATAATGATGAGGTGATCTGTACTCCCACTAATCATGGGTTATCTATTGGGTCTTCTTATAGGGAGCTTACTCCCATTGGGAGTGGCATTAACTGGCATAAGTTGGTATGGAATAAGAATAATATCCCTAAATGAGCCTTTATCCTCTGGTTGACTTGTAAGAAGGCTTTACACACTAAGGACAAGCTCTTTTTTTTTGGGAAATTTAAATTGTATAAAGAAACTAAAGAATACATAGAGGATAAACCCTCCACAGAACAAAAGAACCTTAGGGCATACCCCACAGGTAAACAGGATCAAAGCCTAAATTAGTAGCCTATCTTCAGGAATGTTCCAGTACATACAAGCCATCCAGTTAGTAAAACTCCTTCTGTCCTTTTTCCACATGAGAGCTTTTTCTCTAACCATGTTTTCAATACCCTTCATAATGGAATCAAGGGAATTGGAGACATGCTTAAAGCATCTAGCATTCCTCTCCATCCAAATGCAGTAGATAGTGGCAGTAAAGGATAGGGATCTAATCTTGTCACATAGGGTCTTCGTAGAGTGGTTAACAGTAGCCAAATCCAACTCACTATTCAGCCCCTGGGCATCCCTGTAGCACTAGTTCCTAAGCATCACCTCCTCCCATATACTTTTACTAAGGCTGCACTGAGAGAACATATGGTTATATGTTTCCCTCTCAGGCCCATATAACTCACACAGGTCATCCACAGAAACTCCCCAATCATGTAATTTAACTTTAGTGTTGATGGCCTTCCTAAACACCAACCAAGTAATGAAAGAGCATTTAGGGATAAAAACCTTACTCCACACAAACTTGCTCCAGTTGACCATAGTCTTATGGGCCTTTAAAAGTTCCCAAGCAGAGGCAATGGTGAACATTCCATGATTTGAGGGAAGCCATACAACAGTATCATTTCCCTCGTGAATAGTAGGAAGAGTTGCATTCTTCACTTCATTCAGCTCCCATGTCATAATTGAAGGCCATCTCCACTCCAAGTGGTGTATAAAATCTGACACTTTAGCTTTTAGACTGCTAGCAGAGTCATACACAATGTTATCCCCATATAGGGCATGTAAAGGGCCATTTGGGTGCCAATAATCGAACCACATAAATGCTTGCGCTCCATTCCCAATGCTGGTCTTGATTTGACTTCTAAACTTCTCTCTGTTCTTGAGGATTTTCCTCCAACTCCATGAAGAATCATTTGGGATACTCAAAGCCCAAATGCTCCTTCCTTTGATCTTGTAAGTATTACACCATTTGATCCATAAGCGGTCCTTCTTACTACAAAGATTCCACAAATGTTTAGCCATAGCAGCTGTGTTCCAAGTCTCTAAACACTTTATTTTTAGCCCTCCTTCATCTAGAGAAACACAAAGATCCACCCAAGCAACTTTAGCACCTTTGTTATTAGCCTCATCCCCTTTCCATAAGTAATTTCTCATTATTTGCTCAATCTTCTTTATAATACTCTTGGGAAGAATAAAAATGCTAGACCAATACACTTGAATGCTGAAAATCACAGTCTTCACTAGTAGGAGCCTACCTGCAAAACTCAAGAACTTATTAGTCCAACATCTGGTTCTCATTATTATCCTTTCCACCAAGTGAGAGCAGTCCTCCTTCTTCAATCTAGTTGTGATGAGAGGAACCCCAAGATATCGAAATGGGGGGGGGGGGGGTCCCATGTTGAATGCCAAGAATAGCTGAAATGTCCTGAATCCCATCCACATTAATCCCTGCAGTGAAAAGGTTGCTCTTCTCTAAGTTGACCATCAACCCAGAAAAGGAGCTAAATTTTGATATTGCCTCCTTCACAATACTGCAGGAATCTTTGTCCCCCCCAGCAAAGACAATTAAATCATCAGCAAAACTTAGGTGAGTTAAGGACATCTCCTTGCATCTAGGGTGATAACTGAAGAGGTCTGATTCAGTTGCCTTAGTAATAATCCCAGATAAAACCTCCATCACAAGCAAGAAAAGGTAGGGAGAGAGAGGGTCCCCCTGCCTGAGCCCTCTTTTCCCATGAAAGAAACCCTTTAGCTCCCCATTCAGATTAATGGAGAATCTGGTAGTAGTCACACATTTGGTGATCCACCCAATGACTTTGGAGGGGAAACCAACATGGGCCAACAACTTCATCAAGAAGTCCCAGCTCACAGTATCATATGCTTTCAGAATATCAATCTTGATTGCACATCTCGGAGGCCAAGAGTCCCTATGATAATTCCTCATTAACTCTTGTAATAAAAAAATATTATCAGCAATGGATCTACCTTCAACAAAGGCGCTTGATTAATACTAATAACGCCAGGCATCATCTTCTTTAGCCTGCAAGTGATCACTTTGGAAATACACTTGTACACGGTGTTACAGCATGAGATAGGTCTGAACTCCCTCATACTTCTAGGGGTTGCAACCTTTGGGATCAAAGCCAGAGCTGTACAATTCCACTGCTTGAAGAAAATCCATGTGTCAAAGAAGAATTTAATTGCCTCACACACCTCTCTCCCAATGAGCTCCCAATTCTTTTTAAAGAAGTAGCTGTTAAAACCATCAGGGCCTGGGGCCTTGTCAGACCCAATGCTAAACATAGCTTTTTTGATCTCTTCATGAGTGACCTCTTCCTCTAGGAGTTCAGCTTGATTAGGGGTGAGCTTATTCTTGATCACCTCCCCCAGGACAACATTTGCATCCTCACACTGCACCCTATTCCCTAACAAGTTCTGAAAAAAACTCACTACTTCTATAGACACCTGCTCACTGCCTTCAATTCTCACACCTAGATCATTTTCAATGCTCACAATTTTCCTTCTAGCCCTATTTTGGTTTACTTTCTTATGAAAAAAACTATTGTTCTGGTCGCCCAGCTGCAACCATTTGGTTCTAGCCTTCTGTCTTAGGAAGGACTCCTCTTCATTCCTTAATTCTGCATATTTGATTCTCATTTCATTAGCAGTAGCCTGCAGGTCCCTATTACTATTAGCACCATCTCTGTCCAGCTCACTTTGAATAGCATCTAAATTTATCTTGGACTCAGCTACCTGAGTAGAAATCTTTTTTTTGGGTGGGGAAATTAATTGTATAAAGAAAAAAGAAGAATACACAGAGGAAGGAACCTCAAAGATAAAAAAAAAAACGGGGCATACCCCGGAGCCAACCAACAAACAACGCAAAACAAGGTAAACAAGCCTAACAAAAACTAGCTTAGAAGCCTATTTTCAGGGATGTTCCAGTACATACAAGCCATCCAGTTAGTGTAATTTCTTCTATCCTTCTTCCAAGTAAGAACTTTGGCTCTAACCATGTTTTCAATACCCTTCACAATGGTGTCCAGAGAATTGAAGACATGCTTAAAGCACCTTGAATTCCTCTCCATCCAGATGCAGTAGATCGTAGTAGTGAAAGAAAGGGATCTAATCTTGTCACATAAGGATTTTGTAGAGTGGTTAACAGTGGCCAAGGATAACTCTCTATTCTACCTTTGAAACTTCCTGTACCGCTGATTTCTAAGCATCACCTCCTCCCATATACTCTTGCTAAGGCTGCATTGAGAGAAAAGGTGGTTATATGTTTCCCTCTTAGAACCACACATCCCACACAGGTCATCCTCAGAAATACCCCATTAAAATAATTTTTCCTTTGTGTTGATGGCCTTTCAAAATACTAACCAAGCAATGAAAGAACACTTAGGAACGCAAACCTTGCTCCAAACAAACTTGCTCCAAGTAACAGTAGGCTTGTGGGTCTTCAATAGCTCCCAAGCAGATGCAATGGTGAAGGTCCCTTTCTTGGAAGGAAGCCAAACCACATAGTCATTTCCCTCAAGAATTGCAGGTAAGTTAGCATTCTTCACTTCATTTAATTCCCAGGTCACAGTTGAGGGCCATCTCCATTCCATTTGGTGGATGAAATCAGAAACTTTAGCTTTAAGGCTACTAGCTGAGTCATACACAATGTTGTTCCCATAAAGGGGAAACAGAGGCCAATTAGGATGCCACAAATCAAACCACATAAAAGTTTGAGTCCCATTCCCAATGAATGTTTTGATTTGTCTTCTAAACTTTTCTCTTATCTTAAGAATTTTCCTCCAACTCCATGATGCATCATTTGGAATACTTAAAGCCCATATGCTCCTTCCTTTGATTTTGTGTATATTGCACCACTTAATCCATAAACTATCCTTCTTACTGCATAGGTTCCATAAGTACTTAGCCATGGCAGCTATGTGCCATGGCAGCTATGTTCCATGTCTCATCCCCTTTCCACAGATAATTCTTCATAATTTGCTCAATCTTCTTTAAGATGCTTTTAGGCAAAATAAAGGTGCAAGCCCAATAAACTTGTATGCTGAAAATGCTTCACAAGAAGAAGTCTGCCTGCAAAACTCAAAAACTTATTAGTCCAGCATTTGATTCTCATGGTGATCCTATCCACCAGGATCTGGCAATCCTCCCTTTTCAGCCTAGTAGTAATGAGAGGTGTTGAATGCCCAAGATATTTAAAGGGGGGTGCCCATGTTGAATGCCCAAGATAGAAGAAATCTCTTGAATCCCATCCATATTGATCCTAGCAGTGAAGAGACTACTTTTATCTAAGTTAACCATAAGTCCCGAATAGGAACTAAAATCAGCAATGGCATCTCTAACAATTCTGCAAGACTCTTTAACCCCACCAGTAAAAACAACCAAGTCATCCGCAAAACTAAGATGGATGAGGGACATCTCCTTGCATTTAGGATGATAATTGAAAAGGGCAGATTCATTTGCTTTGGATATAATCCCTGTGAACACTTCCATCACAAGCAAGAACAGATAGGGAGATAAAGGATCTCCCCGTCTAAGCCCTCTCCTACCAGGAAAAAACCCATTCAGCTCACCATTCAGATTAATAGAGAACCTGGTAGTGGTCACACATATAGTAATCCACCCAATGACCTTAGAGGGAGACCCAAACTGAGCCAAAAGATTAAGAAAGAAGTCCCAGCTAACCATATCATATGCTTTGAGCATATCAATCTTAATAACACATCTAGGAGGGAGGGAGTCCCTGTGATAGTTCCTCATTAACTCTTGGAGTAAAAGGATATTGTCAGCAATAGACCTTCCCTCCACAAAAGCAGCTTGGTTATTGCTGATAAGGATAGGCATCAGCTTCTTTAGCCTAAGAGTGATCACTTTGGATATGCATTTGTAGATGGTGTTACAGGAGGATATAGGTCTGAAATCCTTCATAGAAACAGGTGTAGCCACCTTAGGAATTAAAGCCAGGGCAGTACAGTTCCACTGATCAAAGAACATACCAGTATCAAAGAAGTAATTAATTGCTTCACACACATCATCCCCCACAAGTTGCCAATTTTCTTTAAAGAAGTGGCTATTGAAACCATCAGGTCTAGGAGCCTTGTCAGACCCAATTGCAAACATAGCTGCCTTAATCTCATCGTGGGAGACATCAGCTTCTAATAAATCTGCATGGTGAGAGTTGAGTTTAGTCTTTATTACCTCCCTAAGAACATCATCAATTTCCACACACTGCACCCTATTCCCAAAAAGACTCTGAAAGTATCTCACAGATTCCTTAGCCACCTTATCACATCCTTCCACCCTCACCCCCATATCATTCTCAATGCTAACAATTTTCCTTCTAGCCAAGTTTTGATTAACCTTCTTATGGAAGAAAGCATTGTTCTGATCACCAAGCTGCAACCTCTTAGTCCTAGCCTTTTGCCTTAAGAAGGACTCTCCATCATTCCTCATGTAAGTATACTTCTCCCTCATCTCTTTCTCCTCCATTTGAAGCTCCTCATTGGATCCATCGCTATCCAAAGCTCTCTGAAGATTATCCAGCTTGCTCTTAATGTCAGTTTCCTGAATGGAGATTCTGTTAAAGAACTTCTTATTAAAATGCTTTAAGGATACTTTCACTCTATCCAGCTTCCTAAACAGCCTCATCTCCGGGTTACCATCCATCACAACATCCCATGCCTCAATAAGAATGGGCATGAATTCCTGGTGATTCATCCAGAAATTAAAAAACTTGAAAGGCTTAGGCTTCCAGTTGCTACTGTAATCCAGAAGAGTAATAATAGGGCTATGGTCTGAGATTCCACACGGCAAGGTGATGGCCTAAGAGTTAGGAAAGAAATCAGTCCATATATCATTGTGCAATACCCTATCAATCTTTGATTGCACATTATTGCAACCATGCTGATTTTTATTCCATGTTAACCAAAGCCCACTATTTACCATGTCATCTGCATTCAGATCCCTTAAACAGTTATTAAACTCATCAGTAGCAGCAGTGTTTATGCCATTAATACCTTTTTTCTCATCCTGATTCCTAACTACATTAAAATCACCCATGAGAATCCAAGGCCTTTCATTAACCACAA
Organism: Sambucus nigra; assembly: GCA_949130495.1. NCBI lineage: Eukaryota > Viridiplantae > Streptophyta > Magnoliopsida > Dipsacales > Adoxaceae > Sambucus > Sambucus nigra. The sequence continues at coordinate 110,919,445 of OX422217.1, forward strand.
CTTTGTTCTCTTTAAGATATTCCCATAAGCTCCTTATATTTTTAGTCATGTTATCCCCATAGATGAAAGTGGCATAAAAGGAATAATTGGTTCCTATAATATTCACAGTGCAAAATAAAGCTTGTCTATGAGTACCAACCACCCCAATCTTTAGAATCTTGGGATTCCATCCCACAATCACTCTAGCCACTCCACCATCCATGGGGCAGTTGTGAACATACTCCCACTGGTAAAAACGCATACTTTTAACATTCTCTAAGTTGCTCCTCCTGATCTGTCTCAACTAAACAAATCAGATCTAGCTTATTATCCTTGATCAACTTATCCACTTCAATTTGTTTATGGGAGGAATTAAGCCCCCTAATGTTTCATGTTCCCATCTTGGTCATCTAAATTTATTTGATTTGTTCCCTGATTTCCTCTTTTCATTCCTGTTGCTTATGAACACCCCTTTACCATCCACTATATCCCCCTTGTCAAACTCATCTACTGCCTTAATTTTCAGAACCAACCCGGATGGAACAGGGGTAGTAACCATAGTCAATTCATCATTGTCTATCTCCAGAACTTCTGAGGGGTTAGAGGTCATAGCACTGTCAGTCCTGCTTCCCCTTCCTTCATTCACTTTATTACTGCCCACCACACTTGGATTTCCTTTTATTACCCCCCCCCCCCACTGTTATCTAAATCAACAAGAGAAAGGTTTTCAGAGTTCTCAGTCTGATGGCCTTTTTGCTGCACTATAGGATCCTCCTCTATTTCAGCCTTTAAGATATCAAATTGAGTAGAAATCTTATTAAAGAATTTCTTATTAAAGTGCTTTAAATAGGCTTTAACTCTATTAAGTTTGGTGAAGAGCCTCTGCATTGGATTCCCATCCACCTCAACATCCCAAGCTTCAATGATTATAGGTGAAAATTCTTCATGATTCATCCAGAAGTTGAAGAACTTGAAGGGTAATGGAAGCCTATTGATAGTGTTATCCACTATGGTGATAATAGGACTATGGTCAGATATACCACAAGGCAGGGTAATAGCCTGTGAGTTGGGGAAAATGAAGTCCACATATCATTGTGTAGGACCCTATCAATTCTGGACTGAACATTATTGACTCCAAGATGGCTCTTATTCCAGGTGAACCACAGCCCACTATTGACCATATCATCAGTATTCATCTCATTTAGAGACTCATTAAACTCATCAGTTGCAGCTCTGTCAATATCCAAAATCCCATTTTTTTCCTCTTCGCATCTGACCACATTAAAATCCCACATGAGAATCCAAGGACTATCATTGATCACCATCTTATTTGCATTTAGGAATGTCCATAAACACCTCCTCTACTCAGGCAGGTTTTCACCATATATGAAAGTCGCATAAAAAGAGTTACTAGTACCAACGATATTTACAAGGCAGAATAGAGCTTGTCTATGAGAATCAATCACATCAATCTTCAATATATTGGGGTTCCAACCCACTATCACTCTTGCCACTCCCCCATCCATAGGGCATTTATGAATATACTCCCAATGATAGAAGCACATATTCTTGACATTATCCAAGTTGTTCCTTCTAATCTTAGTCTCCACAGGACTAATAAGGTCTAATTTATTATCTTTTATTAGCTTAACCACCTCCATCTGTTTGTGGAGAGCATTAAGTCCCTTTATATTCCATGTACCCATCCTGATCATCTAAACTTTTTGGATTTGTTGCCCGAACTCTTCTTCTCCTTCTTGTTGCTTCTGCACACCTCTTTCCCATCCCTTTTGATGACACCTCCAAACTTTCTCTGATCAAGTTCATCCACTGCTTTAATTTTAAGGGCTAACCCTAAAGGGGCCTGTGACACCCCGACTAATTAAATACCGGGTAGCTACTCCTTTATTAAATCAATACAAAATGTCAAGTTGGTTCAGTTAATAGCATCACTGTCGAAAACATTTTTAAAGATTACTAACCACCTAGTATTTAAAAAGTAAGTTGCTAAATTTTAATTTAAGTCTGATTAACATGCAATAAAAGAATAATGGAGGAACAACATAATCCATTCACCATAACGAAGTAATGAAATAACCAACAAATAATAATAAGAAGTCCGGAGGAAAACTCCTCACAACAATCCCACAACTGAAAAATAATAAGACAAGTCTGAATCCTGAATTAATTACATGCCGAAGTCTGAATAACTGAAATAAATGAAATGTCTCTAAAAGAAATGGGCGACATGCCCTACAACTGATAAATGCTGAATATAGAGTCAAGATATATGAAGCGTCTACAAGCAAGGTCCTGTAACTTCCACAAACAGCTACAGCTCGTCACCTGAATGAGAATCCTAAGCATGGTGTCCTTGTGGCTGGGCACCTAAAATGGTTTTTACAAAAATAGATTTGAAAGCAAATGGGTCAAAGCCCGAAAGTGGAAATCATTTTAAAAACAGCAAGTGTTTTAATAACATTAAAACATTAAATGCAAAGTACATGTTAGGACGTGCACTCACATGAAATTCTCACCTCTCGACTACATGTGCACTCCTAACGTACCGTACCCATCTAAATAACATACATATCTAACCAAACCGTAATAAGTTCTACCCCTTACTACTCGATTCCCATATTACATTCTAGCGTTCTCAATTAAATAGAGGGCTTTACTTAAACTCAGATTCTCAATTTGTAATACAATTCACTATCGGTTAACCCGTTATGTTTTCTCAAAACATTACCATAATTATATTCACAATACCAACATGAAAGTTCTCATTATCTACGTGTATATTATTCACATCATAAATATACAATACAAGCACCCCGAGACTAAGCTGCGGTGCACACATACTCTGCTATCCATCCCGGTACATCACGTACATAAGGATCACGTATTCCGAATCTCTCAGGAATCGTTCTCAGATAACAACATCACAAATAATGGAGGCGAACACAGTCACATCACATGGGTCACGCACATACCTGCACTCCCACGATCAGCAGACTTATTAACATCCCAATAAGTCCTTCTCTGACCTATGTTCATCGAGGTACCAGTCTAAATCCGGGCAACACAAGGATTAGAGGGCCCTAAGCGAACGTAAACCTCCCGTGATAGCAAGTATGGTAGGTATGTCATACACATAAAATCATATGCTAAGCATTCACACATCTTAGATATCTCAATATTATTAAAGGTATACTCTACATCCTTATACCATTATTCCAATTTTATATATATTTTAAGTCTCCCGATAATATAGAGTTTAAACTATCGACACGTCACACGTCATAGTTCTTATACTTAAAACTTATCTTAAATAGATTATTAAGTTCCTATTATTCCCACATATAACATCATCATTCCTAAGGTCCTTACTTCTGCCCCGAACCTCATTTCATCAACTATTCAAATTTACACTCTTAACCTAAATATTATCTCACTCATCGAATTCCATTAGATTTAGAATAATTCCTCAAATTGAATCCTAATTAAGGTCCAAATTTCATAGCCATGCCTACTGGTCTTCCTTAAGTTTAAGGGTATTCATAAGGTCTCCAATAAAATTTTCCAAGGGTTAACATCATTAAAATTTAAATAGGGAAAACTTTACTCATTCTGGGAAGGTCGGTCGATCGACCTTTACCTTCGATCGATCGATGGTGGTCGATCGATCAGCTGATGAATGTCGATCGATCGAACGCACCAAGTATGGCTACGGACTGCTTCGTTTTGTAGTTTTCAAATCATCACAAAACATCCTTTTAATGCATGAAACTCTAATATAACGTTATAATATCATCATACAACCATCCTACAACATTGTTAACGTTCTAAAACCAATAATTCATCAACCAAGGACTTTGTTTGGATCAAAACTTCATCAAGAACCCTAGTTTCCTATTTCTTTCAAGAACATTAATAAATCTCTTCTTAAATCCGTTTTTAAATCATCAAGGGTCATAATTCTGAATTCATAATTCGTCCAGAATGTTTCTACATGCAGTCCCTAACATAGTTCATAGTTTTACATCTTCAAATTCATGGGTCTAATCAATCTTCCAAGATAAATTTGATAATTTCCTAAACATGGAAAAGCATAGCATTGAATCAATTGTAATTAAACCACTTGCCTTAATCTTTATCTGAATTTGAGGTTGAATCTTGAAGGTTGAATCTGTCCCCTCTCTCTCTCTGCAGAATTCTCCTCTTTCTCTCTCTCTCTACAAGTTCTTCTCAAGGTGCTAATGGAGGTGGGGTTGGTTTTTGCCAAGTTTTAAAGTTTCTAACTTCTCCCGTAGCCCACTACCTAAATTGGGGTTGGAAATGGCTTAGTGGGTTAAGACTAAGTCAGATTTTTAACTCTAATTTTCGTGGGTTTTAATTACCCAATTTCCGAAATTACCAAACTACCCTTTTGGGTTGCCGGTATGGCCTAAAAATGCCCCGGGACCCAAACTAAACCCCCGGCTAGTGTTTTCTGACTATTTCTACCCTTCCGGACTCGTTGGCGCACTCAAAATGACCATACGGGTGATAAAAATAAAATTCACTTTTTAATTCAAATAAATATATTCCTGACGCGACTGTCACGCGCGTCCCAACAAAATTTCCCAAATTGCCGTATTTCAATCTCGCGACAATTTCAATAGTTCCAATATTCATATATTGCCATATATACACATTATAATCAAATACTATCTCACATCTCGTTAATATTTTATCCGGATTAATTCTCAATTAATTCACATTTAATTTAATTAATCCCATAAATAAATATCATAAAAATACGGGGTATTACAGGGCAGGGGTTATAACCAGAGGAGAGTCCTCCATAGCATCTAGAATGTCAAACTGATTAGAGGTAGTAACCTTGTTAGGGGTTTTATCTCCCACTTCATTCTTTCTTGTACTAACCATCTCACTTGGAATACCTTCTACATCTATCCCACTCTTGACTGTCTCAACTGTTTTGGTTGTCTTATTGGGTTTAGTATGCACTTTGGTCCATCCTTCTTCCAAGGCCTTTTGAATCTCAGCCTGGCTTAAGATTGGATATACCTCTTCTTTATTATTTTTTGCCACCCAAGCTTTCTTCCCCTTAGGACAGTTGATCAGGGCATGACCAAATATTCCACAATGGACACAGGATGGAGGTTTCTCCTGGTATTCCACTCCAACTACTGTAATGGATCCATCCTCCATGGTGACATCAATGTTGTTTGGGAATTCTTCCATGACTTTTAACTCCACACAAATCCTTGCAAAACTTATTCTCTGCATACCTTTAGTAACTGTATCAGCATACGTAGGAACTCCCACTGAGCTAGCAACATAGCTAAGCCCCTCCTCTGTCCATAATTGGACAGGAATGTTATGGAACTTCACCCATACAGGTATCTTAGAGGTTGAATCTTTGCTGAAAGAGAAGTTTGGTGTCCATTTTTGAATAATAATGGGGTTCCCCACAAAATGCCAAGGTCCTTTGATTGGGGCATCCCGGAGAATAATCTTTGCTGCAGTTGTAATCAGGAGGTTGAGACCATAGCCCATCTATTTAATGAGTGCAACTTTGCTGAGTCTATTTGGGAAGAAGTTAGATGGAGGAACCAAGAGTATAGAGGGAGACTTAACTGGGAGGGGGGGATTCAAAATGCCATTTCCCCAGGTCACTGCTATGAATGGCATGGTGGAAACCCAACACCCATCGCTTGTGGAGCAATATGAAGAAGGCCAGATTGCTCCAAATGACGCATGCTCCCTAGCTGGTTACCTCCCTCTACATGAACAAATGGAGGGGAATAACAAAAACTACTGGGACTTCCTTAAAAGTATAGGGTTTAGCAATGAAGATTTTGTGAAGTTCACTAGCTCTAAACGTCAGATGTGTGGAGATGCAAAACCAGCTGATACGATGGTACAGAACCAGTTAACAAGCGCCGACGTGATCAACGACTCTAGGCTCAATCGTCCTATCATAGATTTGGTGGTTGTAGCTAAGGAAAAGGTGTCAGAAGATACGGGTAAAGAGAAACTAAACATCAATGTACCAGCTATATCTATTGTTCATAGTACAACTCCTAAACAGTCTGGAGCTCAGTTGTGGCTCCCAAACGTACCCTTAGCCTCAAACTCTCTTTCTAAAAGCCTGAGTTTGTTAACAAGATACCACAAGTAAAACCACCTCCGGCGGTGGCTGCAGCGGGCAAGGTGTTATGGCAAAACAGTGCTGTGGGTTACTTCCTTGGTAAAAAACTTCCTTTCTTCCTTGTTAAGGCCCATAAGTTGTGGGATAAATATGGTCTTCTCCAAGTGATACCACATGATAATGGGTTCTTTATGTTCAAGTTCCTTAAGGCTGAGGATAGGAACCTCATCATCTCAAACGACCCGTGGCACTTCGCTGGAAACTCTATCATTTTGAAAGCCTGGCAACCCAACATCAAAGCTAACATTGACCACACTAAGGTGGTTCCCATTTGGGTTTCTTTTCATAATATCCTAATCCAGTACTGGAATGAAGATGGTCTCAGCTACATAGAGCGCCATTGAGAAGATGACTTGGCTCAGTTACGCGCATATATGCATTGAAGTAGAAGCTAAAGAGAACAACCCTAAAACCATCGATTTACTTCATGATGAGGGGGGGACTTCAGTGATCAATGTGGAGTACCATGGCATTCCCTTCTCATGCTATAAATACCTAGTCTTTGGGCACAAAATCTCCAAATGTCCTCATGTTACTAGGGTTTGGATGCCAAAGTAGACCATTAACCAAACGATAGCACCAACTGGCGTTCAACCCCAAGAGATATCTTCCAAACCTGTTGAGTATGAATGGAAGCAAGTTGGTCGTGTCCATCAATACAGCAACCTTGATGTAATCAAAGACAATGAGACCCCAACTATCACTCCTCACCCCTCATAAGGTAAATATGCCTCCTTCTAACTCCAACAATATTGCTGCTCTTCTAGGTGTGGAGGAAGAAACTGACACGGATGGAACCCTTGCACCATCAGGTATTGCTCTAAAAATCATTGCCATTGATGGAAAGGGTAGTAACTTGGAATAAAAACAATCCAACAAGCATAGGAAGAAAAATCTTAAGAAGTCATAGTATGGTAGGAACCCCTCCCTTTCCTCTTAAACTCAATGATTAAGATTGCCAACTGGAACATTAGGGGCCTAAACTCACCCCTAAAACAAAATGAGGTTCGCAAAATTATTATAGTTCATTGTCTCTCCCTTATCTGCCTTGTAGAAACTAAAGTTAGAAATAATAACTTACTTAGTACCACCAGAAGTTGCTTTCCACATTGGGGCTACATTCACAACTGCCCCATTGATGGTGAGGTGGCTAGAATCATTGTCGGGTGGAACCCCACCCAATTCAGAGTTAACATTATTTCTTCCAACAACCAAGATATCTCTTGCCTCATCACTTCCTTGAGCCTTGATCAGACATTTCTTGCCACCTTCATGTATGCTCTTAACCTTCCCTACCAACATGTTTAGTTGTGGTCTTACCTTGAAAGCACCCATCTTATTTATGGCAACCAAAACTGGATTCTCTTAGGAGACTTTAATGTGGTTAGAGCTCGCAACGAGAAAAGAGGTATTCTTGACATTGAGGTGGAGGTTCTACAACATTCAGGTGGATGACATTATCACTAGGGTTTTGTGGTTCACTTGGAGCAAAAACCACAATGATAACCTCATCCAAACAAAAATTGATAGGGTTCTTGTTAATGACTTATGTAAATCCACTTTTACGGAGTCTCAAGCTGAAGTTATTGGGCAAGGTATGTCTGATCACTGCCCTATCGTTACCACCATCATTCCCCGCCCTAACAACTTGCTCAAACCTTTCAAATTCTATAACTACTGGATGCTGCATAGGGAGTTTGAGGAACTCTTATGTGAGCTATGGGGGGTTAGTGCCAGTGGTACGCTTATGTTACAACTCACCAAGAAGTTGAAGTGGGTCAAACATGGCCTCAATGGTTTTAACTTAAAGTTCTATAGCAACATATCTCAGAGAGTCAAGGATGCTCATTCTAATCTTCTGGATATCCAAACCCAAAATCAATAGAGGGGGATACAACAAGTCTCTTCATGATGATGAAATAAAGGCTAGAGAGGAGTATATGGAGTGCTGTATTGCAGAAGAATCTTACACCAAACAAAAGTCCAAAACTAAATGGCTGCAGGAAGGGGACCTTAATTCGAGTTTCTTCCACTCCAGAATTAGGAGGAACACCAATAGGAATAAAATCCTCAGTATTCATAATCAGCACGACATCAAAGTTGAGAGGGCCATATAAATGTGGCAAATGAAGCTGTTTGCTTCTTCTCTAATCTATTGAATCAGAGCCTTTGAACCCCTACACCTCATATCCTCAACCACTCCATTGCTAGGAAGCTTTCTTCAGAGCAGACTCAGCTGACCATTATCCCCATCACCAGTGAAGAGATAAAAGCTGCCTTCTTCAGCCTAGGCAATGACAAAGTGCCGGGACCCAGTGGCTTCAACACGGAATTCTTCACTCATAATTGGAATATTATTGGGGGAGGATGTTATTGAGATTGTGGCCTCTTTTTTTCATACCAACCAGTTGCCCAGATAGTGGAATTGTACTAACCTCATTCTCATCCCAAAAACCAAGTCACCTTCCTCTATGAAGGACTTTAGACCCATTGCATGTTGTAACACGATCTACAAATGCATCTCTAAGATTATTGTGAGTAGAATTAAGCCTTTCATCCCTTACCTCGTAAATGAGAGGCAAGCTGCCTTTATGCATGGTCGCTCCAAGGTGATAATATCTTCATTATGCAGGAGTTAATGCGCAACTACCATCGAAATCATGCCCCCCTAGATGTGCAATGAAAATTGACATTCTCAAGGCTTATGACACAGTTAGCTGGCAGTTTTTACTCCATATCTTACTTCACATGGGTTCCCTCCTCTTCTCATTGGATGGATCAAAGAATGCATTACAACGGCCAGCTTCTCCATCATTATCAATGGCGCATCTCATGGTTTCTTCCCATCTCAGAGAGGCTTGAGACAAGGAGATCCTCTCTCTCCCTACTTATTCCTCTTTGTTATGGAGGCCTTCGCTGTAATTCTTGACCTCGATATGAGTTTTCCTTATTTCACGTTTCACCCCAAATGCAAGGAACTATGTATTAACCACCTAAGTTTTGTTGACGACTTGTTTATCTTAGCAGCTGCTGATATTAATTTGATCACCATTATTGACATTGCCTTAAAGGAGTTCAGTTCCTTGTTTGGCCTTGAGCCTAACCCCTCTAAATGCTCCTTCCTCGCTGCTAGTATATCTGAGATGGATAAAAACACAATGTCAAATCTAATTGGCTTCCAGCCCTGTGGCTTCCCCATAAAGTACCTGGGGGTTCCCCTTATTTCTACCAAACTGAAGCATTATGATTGCCTCCCTCTTATTGAGAAGATAATGCATAGAATCTCTAGCTGGACCAACAAGTTTTTGAGCTATGCTGGTAGATTAAACCTTGTCATTTCTGTGCTTTCCAGCATACAGATTTATTAGTCCAGTATCTTCCTTTTACCCAAAAGAACTACCAATGAGATTGACACAAGACTTCGCAGATTTTTATGGGCTGGGCCCGACATGAAATCTATGGGAGCTAAGGTGAATTAGAGTGATGTCTGTTATCCTAAATGTGAGGGAGGTCTGGGAATTAAAAGTACTAATGAGTGGAATGCTCAAGCATCTCTAGAATCTGTGCAACAAGAAGGACACCCTATGGGTTAAGTGGTGCCACACCTACAAATTGAAGGGAAGAAGCTTATGGCACATAAAAACCCCTACTGATGCTTCCTGGACTTGGACTAAGCTTATGAGCCTCAGAAGCAAGATTAGGCCCCTAATCAAAACGATCATTGGTAATGGCAACAGCACATTCATTTGGCATGACGATGCGCTATGGTGAGAGAACCATTTAGGATGCTGCTAGTAATCACTTGGCTAAAGTGGATGATTTTATCTCTAATGGAAACTGGGATTGTCCTTCCACAATTACGTGGGAACTGAACGAGATAAAGAATGCCAATCTCCCCATCATCAACCTCTCTTCTGATGACAAAACCATTTGATTACCCACGACTGATGGACTCTTCACTACCAGGTCTGTGTGGAACACTATTCGTCTTCATTAACACCGAGGAGAAGACATTCAGCTGGGGTTGCAGCCTTGATAATATCTATGTGCTTTGTGACAATGAGGTTGATGACCGAAACCATCTGTTCTTTAATTACCAGTTCTTTAAGGCAATCTGGGAGGATACAAAATTCAATAACTATTTCACTAATGTTGACACTAACTGGAATGAGGTGCTGGCCGCAGCAGCTAGAGACTTCAAAGACAGGACCCTTATTGACAAGACTAGAAGATCCTCATTTGCTGTTGTTGTCTACTGCTTATGGATGGAACGCAACAACGGAATTTTCAGGAAAACTAAGTCCAATCATGAAGATATCATGAACGATATTTCCTTCTTCCTCAGGTGCAAGTCCCACAAGTGGACCAAGTGTAGAAGAAATTTCTCCAATTCGCTTATATGTATGAACTGGGGACTTGACGACTCAAAACTATTATATACCTAGTATCTTAGCTGCTGTTTTTATTCTTGGGCCAATCTTCAATTGCGAAGTTGTGCCTTAGGGGGGTATGTCCCCCTTATATCTGTATATATCCATTGTTTTATGTTATTTCTTAGTTACCAAAAAAATTTATGGGGGATCCAAGTTTGTTGAGAGGATCAGATGCATCTCTTTCTATTCCACCATTTACTGCCTCTGGATGGAGAGAAATGGGAGGCAATTTAATGGTATGACCAAGACAAGGGAGGTTATTGTCAAGGAGATTGAGAACATGGTTAGAGCCAGAGCTATGGGATGGAAGAATGGAAGAAGATCCTATCAGAATTGGATGGCTTGCATGAATTGGAGTGTTCCTGATAGCATTTTAACTTAGCACCCAGTTTGAGTGGCTTTTGCCTTTTTCTTGTTTAGTTTGTTTTGCTTACTTGTTCCCTATTATTGGCGATGTCTTGCCTCTAGGGTATGCCCCTGGTTTTTTTTTATTCTATGTAACTAGTTTTTGGTTCTTTATATACACACACTTTCCCAAAAAAATGTCATATAAATGATTTAATACGGGAAATGTTTGAAATGGTCGGAGAATTCAGCTATAACTTGTTTTATTTATAAAATTGAATTCACACAATTTTAGTAATTACATTACTAAAATAATAATGCTCGTCTGTTGATGAAAATAATTAACAAGTATCTAAGTATTGAAATAATAAGAGTTTTCCATAAAATAATCATTAAAGGGAATCAAACAATTCGATTTGTTGAAATGTGGTTTCAATTTGAATAAATAATTTTTTTTATTGAAATAAAATATTATCCCGGTCAAATATTACTTTTGATGTGATCAAATATTTCATTTATATTCCTCGAATATGTTAATATGATTATTTATTGTTCATGAAACAAAATAATTTTAACTTGAAAACTCCCCCCTTATTTGGATAATAATCCAGTGGTCGTGCCACTTCCAAAATTAACCAACACAACAACACCTGCATAATCACCATTTTAACGGCTATGACTCGTAATATAGTCTCGGGTTATAACGACAACATAGCCTCGAGTCATTTGGTATCATAACTCGTTAAAATATATTTTGAACATAAAATTAACACTTGAGTCAAATACACATTTAAAAAAAACGTCATTACTCGTACGTGTTTGGGGGTTTGCGTTTACAAAAAATTATACGTAACTGCGTATAAATATGACACTAAAAGTAATCCTAACCAATTTCAAATCCTCAATTGAATTTTCAATACTCGAAATCAATTTCGAGTCGTAATCGGGTCGGGATGAAATTCAATAAAAAACTATAATCCAACGAGCTGATTTGGATATATATATATATATATATATATATATATTTATATATATATACAGTCCTGCTCTTGTGCGGACTAGTCCGCATTTTAAGAATGCGGACATGACATGTGTTACCTGGCGGTGGGCCCAAAAAAGAGAGAGAGAGCGTGCCTAAATTTAGACGATAATTTCTAGGCGCACCGGGGCTCACCTCCAGGTGACACATGTTCTGTCCGCACAAGAGCATTATAATATGGAGCCATGGTTTCTGAAATATATCTCCACTTTTTATGCATGACATTTTCAAAATGCATGCATGATATTTTCTTCCTTTCATGCCCATGCATGAAATGTCATGCTAAAAGTGTTTTTTTCTTTTTTTTTTATATAAAAAGACTTTTTAAATATCATGCATGTTTATTATATTATTTTTTTATTAAATATATTTTTTTAAATTTTTATTTATTTTTATTTTTTTTAAAGTAGTTTTTTTTTTAAAAAGGCGGGTTATTATGGGTTGGGTTTTGTCACGGGGGCAAATTTATCGTCGTGCCCTCGACACAACCATCCGTTAGTACATCTATATAAAAGAAATAATAATAAAATAAAATAAACAAAATGGGTAAGAAACTCACCCCTGTTTTGGTTTTCTATTGTCGGCCATCACCATGGTAGGGGGTGGTCGACTGTTCATCCACATGCACACACGAACTTATACACACACACACACACACACACACACACACACATATATATATATATATATATAGGAGAATGCTCACCTACATCATGCTCTGTACAGGCTAAGGCCTGTCTACATCCACTCGTCGGGACCCTCCCCGAAAAATCACTAATAATCCACTTTTGGCATACCCCGGCTTATGCGGAGTCAGCAACTCCTCCTATCACTTAAAGACGAGGAAGGTGGGTTTTCTAATTTACCCAACAACCATTTTACAGTATTCGGGTTAGTGCGGTTACCCTATAAACCGTTATTACAAGCTTTCAAATAATATGAATGAAAAGGGGTTGGATGGTTGGTCTCTAGATGCATGTATCTAGTTGACTCTGTGGCCATTTGGCCTTTGTATATTTGGTTCTTCTGTTTCTAATACACTTTAATTACCGAAATAATTTTTTGTAGGCGCTAATTTTTTTTTCCTTTCAAATTTGTATTTTTCTCTTGAAATTAACCTTCTAGTGAACCCATATTAAAAAAATTAGGTCAAAATACATTTTGTAGCAATTTTTAAAAATATCCACAAAAAACTGCTCAAAATACCTTATTTATAAAGGTGCAAGCCAGCAGTTTTTTGTGAATATTTTTAAAATAGCTTCAAAATGTATTTTGACCAAATGTTTTTAATATGGGCTGATTAGAGGGTTAATTTCAAGAGAAAAATAAAAAATTTGGAGAAAAGTTTTCTTAGGAGCTAGAAATAGGTGTGATGTATATACATCATGATGTAGGTGAGCCTTCCTCTCTCTCTCTCTCTCTCTCTATATATATATATATATATATATATATATATATATATATATATATATATATATATAGACACATAAGCTCAAAGCTTCTTGTATGGCAGCAAGGAGAAGAAGACAAAATTGAAAAGGGGAAGAAGTAACCCATTCTTGTCGTGGAGGGGAAGGTCAGCGACAGTGGAGAAAGTAGGGATGGTTTTGGGTCGGTGGAGAGAGGAGAGGTTCGGTGGTCCTGATCGACAATGGCGGTGATTTCTGGTCGGTGTTGGGGATTTTTGGACAGGGGTTTTGATATACCCATATACGCCCTCGGTCAGGCCGAGGGTGCCCTGCACCTGGACGGGGCCAAGATGATCTCTTGACCAATATCAGACGACCCTCCAAGGGGCCAACCCCTCATCATGTCAAGGGGCCGACCCCTCATAAGGCCCACACGACCCTCCAAGGGGCCGACCCCTCATCATGGTCCAGACGACCCTCCAAGGGGCCAACCCTTCATCATGGTCCAGACGACCCTCCAAGGGGTCGACCCCTCATGAGGCCCAGACGACCCTCCAAGGGGCCGACCCCTCATCAGGCCCACACGACCCTCCTAGGGTACGACAGTACGAGGCCCAAATTAGGTCAGACTCACTGTCGGAAGGAACTTTGCCCTCGGCCTCATATCATAGGCGAGGGTGACATCATCAGAGCGCGTGGTATGGGAGACGCGTGGAACAGTGCGCGTGAGGCTCACATGGCACGTGGAAGACCGTTATAACAATATCACCCCCTCACGTGAGGGAATATTATGTCATCATTAATCACAGGTGTCATCTACGGGTGTCAAGAGGAGATTGGCCAGATCATCGTTCACATGCGCCATGCATACTTGGGGGGTACACTACACCCCCCAAGACCTATATATACTTGTCACCTACAACCCTACAAGGGGATGGATCGATAATTGTAACCCTAGTAAAAACTTTGCTTGTACACACAGTAGAGAGAGAAAGTGAGCTTATGTGCATTGTATCCAAGGCCATTAGTGCCCATACTTAGTGGATCACACACTCACAGTGGATGTAGGCCTAATTGGCTGAACCACTATAGATCATTATCTTGCTCCTCTTATACTCACCTCCTTCTACACACACACTTATACATCTGTGGTCGCCATGGTACTTACAGTTTGAGCTCATCATCACTTATCTGGTGGTGTTGAATCCCAGCATCATCAGGTTTGGTGGTGGTTTCATTTAGGCAGCGGTGGTGAGGGAGAAGTTGAGCAGCGGTTTCGTGCAGGGGAAGGGAGATAAGGGTTTTTCTCTGGTTCTAAATGATTTTGAGTAGGGGTTAAAATAAAAGTCATGGTCTTACATTTGAGTCAGTCTTTTTCATTGTTTTCTTGTGTGTCAGGTGGATATTTTCGTCACCCATTATTCTGGGTTTATTTGATAAATTTTAGTGAGAGGATTCGAAGTTTTATAGTGTCGTTAGAATGAGTTTTCAGTCTCATTTGAATGACTTATGGATGTCGTTCAAAATGAGGGTTCTAGCAAGCTTCTCTCGAGAGGTTTTGTTTAGGCAGTGAGGGGTCATTAGTAGGTTATTAGAAGTGATCTTTAGACGAGCTTCAAACGAGGCTCTACTGTTGTAGGTCGTTAGAAGCGAGGGTTTTATGGTTTAAGAGAGGTATAGGTGTCGTTAGAACGACATTCATTTTGGTTCCGATGATGTTCATTTATCATTCGAGCGTCGCTTAGATACCATTCGAACGATGCCAAGAATCGATTTTAGGGTTTTAACCTTCTTTTTTGGCAGTTTTACCATTTACCATTTTCACTTTGTCTCCTTACCCGTTCTCCTTTATCCACGATAGTCGAACACTCCGAGCTTTTGAAAGCTTTCCTCGATGTTTTCGATCCGTGTTGCTGAATTATTCGTCCCTACACCTCCATTATCAGGTATTGTCACTTATTTCTTGAGTTTTTAGAGTTTTTGATAGTTTGTTTTGGGTTTTGATTTTAAAATAAAGTGTTAAATTTCTACATACTTTTTACACCATTATCAGAGTATTTCTTTCATCAGTATGTATGAGATATATTACATCAAATTTTTTTATTAAAAGTTGATTTTTTTGGGGTTGTTTCAGTTTATTGCTTCTTATTTTATTTTTTTCGGTTTAGAGTGAGTTTGCCCGGTGTTTGGTTGTGTGTATCCCAAAATATCCAAGAAAAATTATTTTTGAAAGAAAATTTTTTCTTTTTCATTTTTTGGATATTTGAGACACATACACCGTGTTTTGGTGCATATTTTCTTTAGAGGTCGCTGAGATTTTTTGCTACTGATCGTATATTACTTGTTGTTGCTGTTGTGGGTTGTTGTTTCTGGTTTACTCTGGTGGTTCGACTGGACATAGTACGGAGATAGGGTGTTAGAGCTTGTTGTGTCAATTGGGTTAGGATTTTATATACTACTTGTCTTATATTATTTATTCCTTTTTATCTGTCTATTTTATATGGCTCACGGTTAGCATAGACGCTTTGTCCATGCTGGAGGCTTAGATGAGTAGCTAGCCTCAGCTCGCGCTCAGGCCTCCCACGCCAATTGCCCCTACTCTGCAGACCGATTGGCGAGTAGGATCGAGTACGAGTAGTACTGCTGTAATACCCCGCCCCGATAAATTAATTAAATTTTATATGTAAAATATATATGAGGAGGGATTAACCATAATTACGGGAATATATGGGTAACAAATTGAATTATAGAAAGATATTGGATTAAATAAGGAGGATTTTTAGATTAGGGATTTTGTATGGATTATTAGGATTTATTGATTTTCGATTAATTAAGTAATAGGTGCCCTTCTTGAGAGTTAGAAATGGTTGGAGAAAATGTGCAGATTTTGAAGGATTGGATTGCAAAGGAAAGCGATGTCGTTTTAGAAGGTCGTTCAAACGACATTAACTGTCATTCGAACGAGAGACGTATGTCATTCGAACAACACCTGACGAGCATCATTTTAGAAGGTCGTTCTCATTCGAACGACACCTGACGAGCATCAGTTCTGCTATTTTTCTTGTCGATGCTTGGACCGTTGATTAAAGGTTGTGTGTCAGCTCGTGGAGCCTGACGAGTAAGATCGATCAAATGGCTTGCATTATAAGGTTTAAGGGCTTTGTTTTGGGACACTAGAAGATCGTGAGTTGGGGGAAACTCCTGTTTCCATTAGAGCCTCTACCGATTTTTTTAGTTCTTACATACATACACACCATAAAATAATAACAACCCCACTGTTAAAATAAAGCCTCGAAACATAAGTTATTGTGAGGGGTTTTGATGAGTGTTTGAGGAGATTCTATTAGAAGAAGAAGAAGAAGAAGAAGAAGAAGAAGAAGAAGAAGAAGAAGTTGCACATTTGAAGGTGTTTTGGTGTGTATTTGAAGAGGGTTTAATGGAGCTTCCATGGATATCTAATTTGTGGAGTTTTTGTGACTCCCAGGATGTATAAAAAAGTTTAAAGAAGATTTTGTCTGGGAGTCTCGCGACGATGTTGTCGGTTGCAACGAGTCATGTTGGTTACGTTGGACGTGTTCGTGCCCCTTGAGGGGACCTTTGGAGGCTGTTCGTGGTTTTTGCCCACTAGCATCATGTTTTCAAACCTAAATGCGCCTATTTTAAAATTTGGTTCCTATTCTCAAACAAAGGGAGTTCCATGACTATGTGGTCGGTTACTATGAGTTACAGTGGTCACATGCAAGGTGTTTGTGTCCTTTGCAGTGCCGTTTGGAGCAGTTCGGGGTTTTGGTGCACTGACGACAGGTTTTCTAGCCTAAGTGCACCTATTTTCAAATTTGGGTCTTATTCTCAAACCGACGGTCCTACGACTACGCGAATCCTTTCTAGGAGTTACATTGGTCACGTCCGAGGTGTTCGTGCCCTGTGCAGTGTCATTTGGGGGTTGTTCGGGGCTTTGGCCCACGTGCGACATGTTTTAAAACTTAAGTGTGCCAATTTTCAAATCCGGGTCCTATTCTCAAATCGGGAGTCCTACGACTACGGAGGTGGTTCCTACGAGTTACACTGGTCACGTGTGAGGTGTCCGTGCCCCTTGCTATGTCGTTTGGATCTCTAAGGGGTTTTAGACCACTAACGACATTTTTTCTAGACTAAGTGCGAATATTTTCAAATTCGGGTTCTATCCCCAAACCGAGAGTCTCGCAACTTACGCGATCGATTTCTACATGTGGTGTTGGTCACATGCGAGGTGTTCTTACCCCTTGCGGGGCTATTTGGAGGCTGTTAGGGCTTTCGGCGCACTAGCGACAAGCCTAAGTGTGACCATTTTCAAATTCGGGTCCTATTCGAGTTACGTTCCTCACATGTGATGTTTTCGTTCACCTTGCAACGCAGTTTGGGGGTTGTTTGAGGTTTTGGTTCACTAGCGGCACATTCTCAAGCCTAAAGTGTGCCTATTTTCAAATACAGGTCGTATTCTCTAACTGGAAATCCTGCGACCAATGGCCGGTTACTACGAGTTAGTGTTTGTGTCACTTGCGGGGCTGTTTGGGAACTGTCTAGGTTTTGGCACACTAATAGCAGACTTTTAAGCCTAAGTGTGTCAATTTTCAAATTCAAATCCTATTCTCAAACCGAGAGTCCTGTGACTATGCGATCGGTTCTTACGAGTTACGCTGGTCATGTGCGAGATGTTCGTAGCCCTTCTAGGGTTGTTTGGGGTCAATCTGGGTTTTTGGTGCACTAGTGGCACATTTTCAAGGCTAAGTGTACATATTTTTGAAGTCGGGTCCTATTCTCTAACCGGGAGTCCCGTGACTACGTGGTAGGTTGCTACGAGTTACGCCGGTCATGTGTGAGCTGTTCTAATTTTCGGTCCACTAGTAGCACGTTTTCAAGCCTGAGTGTGCCTATTGTTAAATTCGGGTCCTATTCTCTAGTTGGGAATTCCATGACCAACAGTCGGTTGCTACGAGTTAGTGTTTGTTCCCCTTGCGGGGATGTTTGGGATTTTGGCTCACTAATGGCACACTTTCAAGCCTAAGTGTGTCTATTTTAAAATTCAAGTCCTATTCTCAACCTGAGATTCCCATGACTACACGATCGGTTCCTACGAGTTACATTGGTCACGTGCGAGGTGTTCGTAACCCTTCCATGGCCGTTTGGGGGTTGTTCAGCTTTTTGGTGCACAAGTGGCACGTTTGAATGACCAAGTTTGCATATTTTTATATTCAGGTCCTATTCTCTAATTGCGAGTCCCACAACTAACGGTCGGTTGCTATGAGTTATGTTGGTCACATGAGAAGTGTTCGTGCCCCTTGTTGGTTCGTTTGGGAGTTATTCAGACCTTTGGCGCACTAGCGGCATGTTTTCAAGCCTAAGAGTGCCTATTTTCAAATTCGGGCCCTATTCTCAAATTGAGTCCTATGACTAAGCAGTTGGTTGGTACGTGTAACATTGGTCACGTGCGAGGTGTTCGGGCCCTTGTGGGGCTATTTGGGGGATTTTTAGAGTTATGGCGTACTAACGACCCATTTTCAAGATTGAGTGTGCCAATTTTCAAATTTGGGTCCTATTCTCAAATCGGGAGTCCCGCGACTATGCGGTCGATTTCTACGAGTTACACTGGTCACATGCAAGGTGTTCGTGCTCCTTATAAGGTCGTTGGTGACTGTTTGGGGTTTTTGTACTAACAACATGTTTTCAAGCCTAAGTGTGCTTATTTTTAAGTTCGGTTCCTATTCTCAAACTGGGAGTCTCGTGATTATGCTGTCACTTGCTAGAGTTATGTGTGTCACGTGCGAGGTTTGTGCCCCTTGAGGGACCATTTGGGGGTTATCCTGGGTTTGGGCCCACTAGCGACACATTTTCAAGCCTAAGTGAGCCTACTTTCAAATTCGGGTCCTATTCTCAAACCGAGAGTCCCACGATGTGATCGATTGCTATAAGTTGTTTTAGTCTCATGGGAGGTGTTCATGCCTCTTACGGAGTCGTTCGACGGTTGTTCGTGGTTTTGGGCCACTACCGACACGTTTTCAAGCCTAAGGGTGCTTATCTTCAAATTTTTGTCCTATTCCCAAACAGGGAGTCGTGCCACTATGCGATCGGTTGTTCCGAGTTACGTTGGTCACGTGCGAGGTGTTCATGCCTCTTGCGGAACCGTTTGGAGGTTGTTCGGGGTTTTTCCACACTGGCGGCATGTTTTCATGCCTAAATGTACCTATATTAAAATTCAGGTCGTATTCTCAAATCAAGAGTCCAACGACTATGCGATCAATTGCGACGAGTTACGCTGGTCACGTGCAAAGTCTTCTTTCCCCGTGCGGGTTTGTTTGGGGTTTTTTCGAGGTTTTGTCCCATTTGTGACACATTTTCAAGGTAAAGTGTGGCTATTTTCAAATTCGGGTCCTATTCTCAAACCAGGAGTCCCGCAACTACGCGATCGAATACTACAAGTTATGTTAGTCACATGTGAGGTGTTTGTGCCCCTTGTGGGGCTGTGCAATGGATTGTTTGGGATTTGGCATACTAGCGGCATGTTTTCAAGCCTAAGTGTGCCTATTTTCAAATTCGGGTCATATTCTCAAATCGAGCGTCCCGCGGCTACACAGTCGGCGGCCACAAGTTACGTTAGTCACGTACGAGGTGTTCGTTCCCCTTACAGGGCCGCTTGGGGACTATTCAGGATTTTTGCACACTCAACACATTTTCCAGCAAAAGTGTGCCTTTATTCAAATATGGATCCTAATTTGTAAATGGGTGTCCCGCGACTACACGGTCGGTTGCTATAAGTTATATTGGTCATGTGTGAGGTATTCGTGCTCCTTGCGGCGCCGTTTGGAAGTTGTTCAGGTTTTGGCACACTAGCAGCACATTTTCAAGCTAAGTGTGCCCTTTTTCAAATTTTGATCTCATTCCCTAACCAAGAGTCTCGTGACTATGCAGTACATTGCTACGAGTTTCCCTGGTTACGTGTGAGGTGTTCACACCCCTTGTAGTGCCGTTTGGGGGCTTTTCGAGGTTTTCGCGCACTAATGACAAGTTTTCAAGCCTAAGTGCGCCTATTTTAAAATTCGGCCCCTATTTTCAAACCGAATGTCCCGCGACTACGTAGCCGGTTGCTACGAGTTATGTTGGTCATGTGTGGGGTGTCCGTGTCCCTTACGGACCGTTTGGGGGTTCTTTGGGGTTTTGGCGCATTAGCAGCACGTTTTGAAGCCTATGTGTGCCTATTTTCAAATTTGGGTTCTATTTTCTAACTGTAAGTCCCGCGACTATATCGGTTTCTATGAGTAACATTTGTCACGTGCAAGGTGTTTGTGCTCCATGAGGGGACGTTTGGGGGCTGTTCGGGTTTTTAGTGCACTAACGACACATTTGTAAGCCTAAATGTTCCTATTTTCAACTTCAAATCCTATTCTCAAACTGGGAGTCCCGCGACTGCGTGGTCGCTAACTAGAGTTGCGGTTGTCATGAGTCTTCCTGCACTTATTAGGCCGTTTTAGGGCTATTCGGTGTTTTAGCGCACTAACGACACGTTTTCAAGCCTAAGTCTGCCTATTTTCAAACTCGGATCCAATTCTCAAATGGGGAGTCTCGCGACTATACGGTTGGTTGCTATGAGTTAGGTTAGTCACCAACGAGGTGTTCTGGCCCTTGTGGTTCCGTTTGGAGTCTGTTCGGGATTTTGGCACAGTAATGTCACGTTTTCAAGCCTAAGTGTGCCTATTTTCAATTTCGGGTCTTATTCTCAAACCAGGAGTCCTGCAACAACTTGGTTGGTTGCCACGAGTTACGTTGGTCATGTGCGAGGTCTTTGTTCCCCTTTCGGGGCCCTTTGGGGTTGTTCGGGGTTTGGCCCACTAGCGGCATGTTTTCAAGCCTAGTGAACACACACACACACACACACACACACACACACATATATATATATATATATACAGTAATAGGAGATATGCAGAGGAACATAGTTCTTTTACCTCAAGTATTCAATTGACACTCTCTTCGAAAATGAATTACTTTGTTTGGAATTCCAAAACTTTCAATTTTTAAAGTTACCACATTTCTCTATTGACCTTTTTATTTTCGTCTTTCGAATTGTATTCTTGTTATACTATATACTATTCCAATTAGATTACAAGACTAGATTGCTTATGTTAGAATGGTACCTCAATAGGATTAAATTGGAGAAATTATAAAAGAATTCCTTGATGAGCATTAGGAATGTATTTAAAGAAAAGTAGAAGTATCAGAAATGCTAAGTTGAATTGTTTTACTCTTTCGAATGTAACGACATTATTTGCTGAATCTTATCCCACAACTACAATTTTTCCAAGTTCTACACAATATTAGCATTGAATTATGATTAATAAACCACTAGCATATATCTTATAACCATTGTTAATTATTTTTTGAAATCATCGTGATTCATGATATCACTAAATATTTAATATCCCTAGAAGCAGTACAGAATCCATAGTGAAACATAATTTCTTATCCATAAACAATTAAAATAGTTTTGATGTGATGAAATCTTACCTAAACCCTCTATATGACCTTGATACCACAAATATGGTTTCCTTTGTAAACCATCTATTCAAAGAAACTTCACATTGAAATCGATATAATCTTGTTAATGAGCAATATTAATTTTCAGCCATGGTATGTGATTTTGACTCAGTACTATTTCATGAAATGCTAATATTATTATATGATAACGCCGGATACTTTATGAACTCCTTTGTGTAGTTCAAAATATGTTACGCTTGATGCAATTTCAAAACACTATGTTTATCTTGAAACAATAAGTTCAAGTTAACCTGATTTCATTGAATCTGTTTTTTTTTTTGGGAAAATTAATTGTATTAACAGAAAAAAAAAGAATACAACTGAGGAGAACTTCAAAAGATCAAAGGAAAGGCAAACATCAAGCCTAAACAGATACTAACAACCACTACCAGAGGAGCCTATCTTCAGGAATGTTCCAGTACATACAAGCCATCCAATTAGCGTAACTCCTTCTATCCTTCTTCCAAGTGAGAGCTTTAGCTCTAACCATGTTTTCAATACCCTTCATAATGTTGTCTAGGGAATTGAAGACATGCTTGAAGCATCTAGCATTCCTTTCCATCCAGATGCAGTAGATGGTGGCATAAAGGATAAGGATCTTATCTTGTCACATAAGGACTTGGTAGAGTGGTTAACAGTAGCCATAGCCAATTCAGTATTCAGACCCTGAACATCCCTGTAGCACTGGTTTTTATGCATCACCTCCTCCCATATACTTTTACTAAGGCTGCATTGAGAGAACATATGGTTATATGTTTCCCTCTCAGTTCCACATATCTCACAGAAACTCCCCAATCCAGTAGCTTAACTTTAGTGTTGATGGCCTTCCTAAACACCAACCAAGCAATGAAAGATCACTTTGGGATGCAAACCTTACTCCAGGCAAAATTGCTCCAGGTGACCATAGGCTTATGGGTCTTCAAAAGCTCCCAAGCAGAAGCAATGGTGAAATTACCATTAATTGAGAGAAGCCACACAACAGTATCATTTTCCTCATGAATAGTAGGAAGATTAGCATTCTTCACTTCATTCAGCTCCCATGTCACAGTAGAAGGCCATCTCCACTCCATGTGGTGGATAAAATCTGACACTTTAGCTTTCAGGATACTAGCAGAGTCATACACAATGTTCTCCCCATATAGGGGATGTAGTGGGCCATTTGGGTGCCAATAGTCAAACCACATAAATGCATGAGCTCCATTCCCAATGATGGTCTTGATTTGCCTTCTAAACTTCTCTTTGCTCTTGAGGATTTTCCTCCAACTCCATGAAGTATCATTTGGGACACTCAAAGCCCAAATGCTCCTTCCTTTGATCATGTAAGTATTACACCATTTGATCCATAAGTTGTCCTTCTTACTACAAAGATTCCACAAATGCTTAGCCATAGCTGATGTGTTCTAAGTCTCTAAAACACTTGTTATTCAGCCCTCCTTTTTTTTTGGGAAAGATTGAATATATAAAGAAAACTAAGAATTTACAAAGGAAAAAACCTCAACTGAAGAAAAGGAACCCCGGGGCATACCCTAAAGGCAAACAAACAACAAGACAGAAGCCTAACAAGACTAATCCTTAAAAAAGAAGCCTATCTTCAGGAATGTTCCAGTACATACAAGCCATCCAGTTAGCATAGCTCCTTCTGTCCTTTTTCCAAGTAAGCACTTTTGCTCTAACCATGTTTTTAATGCCCTTCACAATGGAGTCAAGGGAATTGGAGACAAATTGTGAATTTAAGTAAAAATCACATGAAATGCTCTCCCCTCTCTCTAGGATTCCCCTAAGCCTTTTTCCTATCTACCACCACCAAAAATCCGGCAACTACTTCAAAAACACCTCCTCTAAATACCTAACCTCCGTCTAGTATGGCCGGTGTGCAAGCCCCACGCCCTTTGGGGCTTCTGCCAAACCTTGAAAACTCGATGACTGTGCCCGATGGTAGTGTGACCTGTTTGGGTGCCGATAAGATGGTGATTGAGTGTCATTCACCCCCGAAGATGCCTCGCGTTGTTGCACGTGGAACGCCAGTTGTTGATGCTCATGGCGGTGCTCGCAACCCCCTCGTAGGTCTGACGATGGAGGTTGTTCCTTACGATAATGATGGAATCCCTGCTGACGCTACGGTCGATCTCTCTTCAAGAGCTTTGGAGATTGAAGAAGGACAGGTGGTGGACTCTAGGGAGATCATGCCCACGGCTAATATAAAGGTGAGTGGATTGAAATCTGTGGCTGATGTGAATAATGTTTGCTGGGAGTTCCTCAGTAGCAAGGGGTTTACCCAAGAGGATGTCATGAACTTTGGAAGTTCCGATGACCGGAGAGGTACAGGTACCAACTCGTCTGTGGCGATGGGGAGGGCTGTTGGCGTACAGTGTGTGGCAGGTTCTGTTGGCATAAGGCTCAATAAATCTGACAGGGGTAAGGAGGTTGGTGCTACCAACTCCATAACGTCCCATGACAGGACTGAGGTTTGTACGGATTATGCTGGGTTGTGTACTGACAGAAACAAGGATGTTGGGATGTCTAATCCTAGCGTGGCTGGGCCTACCCAAGTGGGCAAAACATGGAGCTCCATTACTGCAAACAAGATGAAACCTAAACTCCATCTCTCTTATCACTAGCCTGCTGTGATCGATTCCATTATCACTGTTACTCCACCACTCGAGGTGGCAAACGGAGGACATGGACGTTGGGAGAATAGTATGGTGGGGTATTTTTTGGGGACTAAACTGCCATTTTCCATGGTGAACACAGTGGCGTTTAGACTATGGGGGAAGTGCATTCTAACCAAGGTCATTGCGCATGACAAGGGATTCTACTTCTTTCTCTTTGATAACCCTACTCAGAGGGATGAGGTGATAGTCAATGGACCGTGGCATTTTGCGGGAATCACCATCATTCTCAAAAAATGGCAACCAGACTTTAGTTTTGACAAGGTTACGATGAAGAAGATACCTATGTGGG
This sequence comes from Sambucus nigra, assembly GCA_949130495.1. Lineage (NCBI taxonomy): Eukaryota > Viridiplantae > Streptophyta > Magnoliopsida > Dipsacales > Adoxaceae > Sambucus > Sambucus nigra. The sequence continues at coordinate 110,944,399 of OX422217.1, forward strand.
TTAAATTTTTTGATATCCCAGTGCAACTTTGGACTGAGGAGGGTCTCAGTTATGTTGCCAGCTCCGTGGGTTTCCCATTGTATGCTGATGCGATGACGGAAGAAATGAACAGGATTACCTTTGCCAGTATATGTATTGATGTGGAGGCTAAAGAGACTTATCCCTCAAGCGTTAATGTGGTGATGGAAAATGGCACTATTGCTGTGGTTAAAGTGGAATTCCAAGCCATACCTGCCTCATGCACACATTGCCTCGTGTTTGGTCACAAGCTTAGTGGATGCCCCAAAAATAAAGATGAGGGTGGTAACAAGGTCACTAACCCACATGCTAGTAATGCTTCCACCAGTAATGTATGTGGATGGACTCAGGTCATCAAGAAAACGAAAGTTGGCGTCAGCCCTGTGATAGAAGTGGGAGAGACTTCGGGCAAGGCCAATGCCGAGAAGAACCCAAGCACTGTCGTTGTGTCGTGTAGTGCTAATGATGAGATGAAGTATGATGTTGGTAGTCCTGTATAGTATAGCCTTCCTCCTGTTCCTCTATCTAACTCCTTCAGTGCAGTCTGCATGGAGAGCGACACGGATATGACGCCCGCCCCTACTGCTCTTGCGTTACGGGTTACCTTAGTGGACGAACTGGCACAGAAAAGGGTGGGGGAGGATAGAGAGGTGAGTAATAGCAGCGGGAAGAACAGGCGGAAGGGGAAAGGGAAGAAGAATAGATGATTAAGTTTGCTTCTTGGAATATTAGGGGCCTTAATTCCCCTCATAAGCAAAGGGAAGTCAATAAGCTAATTAGGGATAACCACCTTGATTTGATGTGTATGCTTGAAACTAAGGTTAGGAAAAATAACTTGGGTTGTGTTTTGAATAATTGTTGTTTTCAATGGGATTTCTTGGACAACTGCCCGCTGCCGGGGGGAGGGAGGGGGGGGGGTTGCCAGAATCATTGTGGCTTGGAACCCCAACCGTGTTGCTGTGAGTTTGATTCAGTCCCACCCCCAGGCCATGCTCTGTAAGGTGGATTTATGTGGGTCTGGAATGAGCTTCTTTGCGTCTTTCATTTATGGGGATAACCTTCCTGGGGATAGAAGACACCTTTGGGATTTTTTGAGGATGAATTCAGGGAGTGTGGGAGAGTCTCCGTGGGTTTTATTGGGCGACTTTAATGTTGTCAGATGTCATGAAGAAAAGAGAGGCATCCGGGGTATTGATACGACTGCTACTGGCGAGTTCAACCAATGCATTCATGACTTGCATGCAGATGATATGGTCACGAATGGGTTGTGGTTTACGTGGAATAAGAAGGAGTTGGGAGCTGGTAATGTTCAGTCGAGGTTGGATAGAGTCTTGCATAATGGTGCATGGGCCTCGTGGTTCCCCGAGAGTCAAGCTTCGGTCCTTCCTCACGGGGTTTCTGACCACTGCCCTATCATTATTTTACTAGCCCCCTTGGAGCGGAGTAGACCTAAGCCGTTCAAATTTTTCAATTTTTGGATGGATCATAGCGACTTTCATCAGATTCTTAGTGAGTCCTGGTAGGATGATGGTGAGGGGAATCCTATGGTTAGGCTGAGTAAGAAGCTGAGTAGAGTTAAATCGAGGCTGAAAGATTTCAACAAGAAGTTTTTTAGTAACATCTCTGGTAGGGTGGAGGAGGCTAAGTCTTTACTGGATGAGGTTCAGACTAGAGTTGATACTGATGGGTGCAACAATGAGGTGCTCCTGGAAGAGAGGGTCAAACTTCACACGTATTTGGAGCTGAGGGAGGCGGAGGAGTCCTTTTTCAAGCAAAAGTCTCGTGTTAAATGGCTCCAACTGGGGGATGGTAATAATGCGTTCTTTCATAAGAAGGCTAACCAGGCTACTGTCAGAAGGAAGATCCTTAGTGTTGTGGATGACCATGGTGTGAGAATTGAGGGGAGTCGGAATTTGGCAAAGGTGGCTGTTGATTATTTCAGCAACCTCCTTGGCACTACCAATTCCTGTGTGGATCCTTTTCCGATTCTTAATGATGTGGTGTGCAAGAGAATCACGGGTGATCAGGAGGCTGCTCTGGAGGCTCCCATTACTGAAGCGGAGATCAAGAATGCCATGTTTTCCATTGGGTCCGATAAAGCTCCTGGGCCGGACGATTTTAATGCATGTTTCTATAAGAAGAACTGGGACGTGGTGGGGGGAGATGTGATTGATGCCATAACCTTCTTCTTCCATTGTAGCTACCTGCCCAGGCAATGGAACTGCACTGCTTTGGCGCTTATTCCGAAGGTTACTACTCCCTCTGGTATGCATGATTTCAGGCCCATCTCTTGTTGCAACACCATCTACAAGTGTATCTCCAAAATTGTGGCCGAGAGGATGAAACCCATCCTCCCTTCCTTCATTGACCAGAGCCAGGCCGCGTTTGTGAAGGGGTAGATCTATCTCTGACAATATCTTATTGCTTCAGGAGCTTATGAGGAATTATCACCGTGAGCTATCCCCATCTAGGTGTACACTCAAGATTGATCTTCTCAAGGCCTATGATACTGTTAGTTGGGAGTTTTTGCTCAACCTTCTTATGCATATTGGCTTCCCGTCTATGTTTGTTGGTTGGGTGGAGGAGTGTATTACCACGACTAGATTCTCTATCAGCTTGGATGGGCGTTTACATGGCTTCTTTGAGGGGAAGAGGGGGTTGAGACAAGGTGATCCTATCTCTCCTTTCTTATTCCTGCTTGTTATGGATACTTTCTCGTGTATTATGGACAAGGCTTGACTCAATCCGGAGTTCAGTTTTCATCCTAGGTGCAAGGAGGTGGGCCTCAATCATCTTTGATTTGCGGACAATTTGATCATTCTGTGTGGTGGCGATCCTGCTTCGTATAGCATTGTGAAGAGGGCTATTGTGGCCTTCTCTTCGATCTCTGGTCTTCACCCCAATACTAACAAATCTAGTTTCTATTTCTCTGGGGTCGATGTCGATGGGGTGAACAGGTTGGGGGAGATTTTTGGTTTCTCACATTGTTCCCCTCCCTTCATGTATCTTGGGGTTCCTCTTATCACTACTAGGCTTAAAGTTGTGGATTGTGAGAAGTTGATTGATAAGATAACGGGGAGGATTAAGTGTTGGACTAACAGATTCCTCAGTTTTGCTGGGAGACTTCAGCTCATCAACTCGGTCTTGTTTGGTATTCAGGTCTACTGGTCTTGCTTGTTCATTCTGCCGAAAGGGGTTATTAGAAGAATCGACCAACTTTTGAAGGACTTCTTGTGGACGGGTTCTGATTCCAAACATACAGGGGCGAAGGTGTCGTGGGATGATCTGACGTGCAGTCATGAGGAAGGGGGGTTGGGCATTAAGAATGTGGAATTATGGAACAGAGCTGCTATTCTTAAGCTTCTTTGGAACCTCTGTAGTAAGAAGGATTGCCTATGGGTCAAATGGTGTAATGTGTATAAGATCAAGAATAGAAGTATTTGGGCCATTAATATTCCAAGTGACTCTTCCTGGTGTTGGAGGAAACTGATGCAGTTGAGGGAGGTGGCCAAGCCTCTTATCATGTCCAACATTGGCAATGGCGAAGATACCTTTGTGTGGCACGACAACTGGCATCCGTTAGGTCCTCTATTTGATCGCTATGGGGGAAGACTTATTTACGATGCGGCTAGCAATCATAAAGCTAGAGTGGCGGACTTTATACATGGGGAGAGGTGGAGGTGGCCTTCTTCTGTTACTTGGGAGCTTTTGGAGATTAGGAATGCTGAGCTGCCTGTTATTCGCCAAGGGGTAAGTGATGAGGTGGTGTGGAATTCCAATCGGGGTGGCTTCTCCATTGGGGCGGCGTTTGCGGCTCTTACTATTGTTCGTCCTGTGTTCAATTGTCACAAGTTGATTTGGAACAACAATAATATACCAAAATGTGCTTTTAGTTTATGGATCATATGTAGGGATGCTCTTCATACGAGAGATAAACTGTTTAGCTGGGGTATTTCCAATAACAACTTGTGTTGTACTTGTGGCGAGGAGGTGGAGAACCGGGAACACTTGTTTATTGAATGTAATATTGCTAAAGAGGTTTGGCGCGAGGTCAGATTTAAGAACCAGGAGGTCAGAGAGGCTCTTAACTGGGAGGGTGAGCTGGGGTTTGCTAATTCCGAATATGTGGGCAAGAGCTTCTATAATAGACTTAGGTGTCTATCCTTTTCCACCATTATCTACTGTCTTTGGCTGGAGAGGAATGCGAGATTTTTCCAAGGAAAGGCCAAGAATAGTGATATGATTGTCAGAGATATTGTTGTTATGGTTTGTGCGAGGGCCTCAAAGTGGAAGATCAATAGGAACTGGGACATGTATGAACTGGGACATCCCCGATTCGGTGTTATCTTAGTTGGTTTGTTTTGTGTCCTTTGGGGAATGCCCCTAGGATTGTGGTTCTCCTTTGTATTTTCGTAAGTAGATTTCCTGTGTAATATACATAATTTTTTCCCAAAAAAAAAAAAAAAAAAGGGAATTGGAGACATGCTTGAAGCATCTAGCATTCCTTTCCACCCATATGCAGTAGATAGTGGTAGTAAAGGATAAGGATCTTATCTTATCACATAGGGTCTTCGTAGAGTGGTTAACAGTAGCCATATCCATCTCGTTATTTAAACCTTGGGTATCCCTGTAGCATTGGTTTCTAAGCAACACCTCTTTCCATATACTTTTACTAAGGCTGCACTGAGAGAACAAATGGTTATATGTCTCCCTCTCATTTCCACATAACTCACAAAGGTCATCCACATAAACTCCCCATTCATATAACTTAACTTTAGTGTTGATGGCCATCCTAACCACCAACCAAGTAATGAAAGAGCATTTAGGGATGCAAACCTTACTCCACACAAACTTGCTCCAGTTAACCATAGGCTTATGGGCCTTTAAAAGCTCCCAAGCCGAAGCTATGGTGAACTTCCCATGATTTGAGGCAACCACACAACATTATCATTTGCATCGTGAATAGTAGGAAGAATAACATTCTTAACTTCATTCAGTTCCCAAGTCACAGTTGATGGCCATCTCCACTCCATGTGGTGGATAAAATCAGAAACTTTAGCTTTTAGATTACTAGCATACACAATGTTTCCCCCATATAGGGGATGCAACGGGCCATTTGGGTGCCAATAATCAAACCACATAAATGCATGATTTCCATTCCCAATGATGGTCTTGATTTTACTTCTAAACTTCTCTCTGCTCTTGAGGATTTTCCTCCAACTCCATGAAGAATCGTTTAGGATACTCAGAGCCCAGATGCTCCTTCCTTTGATCTTGTAAGTGTTGCACCATTTGATCCATAGGTTGTCCTTCTTACTGCATAGATTCCATAAATGCTTAGCCATAGCTGTTGTGTTCCAAGTCTCTAAACACTTGATATTTAGCCCCCCCTCATCCAGAGAAACACAAATATCCTCCCAAGCAACTTTTGCACCTTTGCTATAAGCCTCATCCCCTTTCCATAAGTAATTCCTCATAATTTGCTCAATTTTTTTAATGATATTCTTGGGCAGGATAAAAATGCTTGACCAATACACTTGAATGCTGAAAATCACAGTCTTCACAAGGAGGAGCCTACCTGCAAAACTCGGGAATTTATTAGTCCAACATCTGGTTCTCATAGTTATCCTTTCCACCAAGTGAGAGCAATCCTCCTTCTTCAACCTAGTAGTAATGAGAGGAACCCCGAGATATTTGAAAGGAGGGGAACTATGTTGTATTCCAAGAATAGAGGAAATCTCCTGAATCCCATCCCCATTAACCCCAGCAGTGAAAAGGTTGCTCTTCTCTAAGTTGACCATCAGCCCAGATAAAGAGCTAAATTTTGATATGGCCTCCTTCACAATGCTGCAAGAAACCTTGTCCCCACCAGCAAAAACTATCAGATCATCAGCAAAACTTAGATGAGTTAGAGCCATCTCCTTGCATCTCGGATGATAACTGAACAGGTCTGATTCAGTAGCTTTAGAAATAATCCCAGAGAAAACTTCCATCACTAGCAGGAAAAGGTAGGGAGAGAGAGGGTCTCCCTGCCTGAGCCCTCTTTTCCCATGAAAGAAGCCATTCAGTTCCCCATTCAGATTAATGGAGAACCTGGTAGTAGTCACACACTTGGAGATCCACCCAATGACTTTGGGGGGGAAGCCAACATGGGTCAACAGCTGCATCAGGAAGTCCCAACTCACAGTATCATAGGCTTTTAGAATATCAATCTTAATTGCACATCTAGGAGGGGTAGAGTCCCTATGATAATTTCTCATTAACTCTTGTAATAACAAAATGTTATCAGCTATGGATCTGCCTTCAACAAAGGCAACCGGATTATTACTAATGAGGCCAGGCATCATCTTCTTAAGCCTGCAAGTGATCACTTTGGAAATGCACTTGTACAAGGTGTTGCAGCACGATATAGGTCTGAACTCCCTCATACTTCTAGGGGAAGCAACCTTAGGAATCAAAGCCAGACTAGTACAGTTCCATTGCTTGAAGAAAATCCCATTATCAAAAAAGAATCTTATAGCCTCACACACCTCTTCCCCAACAAGCTGCCAATTCCTCTTGAAGAAGTAGCTGTTAAAACCATCAGGACCAGGGGCCTTGTCAGACCCTATGCCAAACATTGCATCTTTGATTTCATCATGAGTGACCTCTTTCTCCAGTAACTCAGCTTGATTAGAGGTGAGTTTATTCATTATCACCTCCCCCAAGACAGTGTTAGCATCATCACATTGCGTCCTATTCCCTAACAAGTTTTCAAAAAATCTCACAGCTTCACCAGCCACCTGCTCTTTTCCTTCAATTCTCACACCTAGTTCATTTTCAATGCTCATAATTTTCCTTCTAGCCACATTTTGATTTACTTTCTTATGAAAGAAAGTATTGTTTTGATCTCCCAGTTGCAACCACTTAATTCTAGCCTTCTGTCTAAGGAAGGATTCCTCCTCATTCCTTAGATCAGCATATTTGATTCTCATCTCCTTTGCTGCAGCCTGCAGCTCCCTATTAGCACCATCTCTGTCCAGCTCACTTTGTATAGCATCCAGCTTTGACTTGGAATCAGCTACCTGAGTTGAAATCTTATTAAAGAACTTCCTATTGAAGTGCTTCAATGAGGCTTTGACTCTATTAAGCTTCTTGAAGAGCTTCTGCATTGGGTTCCCATCCACCTCAACATCCCAAGCTTCAATGATAGTAGGCAAAAAATCATCGTGATTCATCCAGAAGTTGAAGAACTTGAAGGGCTTTGGTCTCCAATTAATAGTGTTATCCATAATGGTGATAATAGGACTGTGGTCCGATATTCCACTAGGTAGGGTAATAGCTTGTGAATTAGGAAAAAGAGCAGTCCACATATCATTGTGTATGACTCTATCAATTCTCGATTGAACATTATTGTCACCACACTGGTTTCTATTACAGGTGAACCATAATCCACTATTGACCATATCATCCGCATTTAGATCATTCAGACATTCATTAAACTCCTCAGTTGCAGCTCTGTCAATATCCAATATCCCCATTTTTTCCTCCTGGCATCTGACCACATTAAAATCCCCCATTAGAATCCAAGGCCTATCATTAACCACCATTTTATTTTCTTTAAGGAATGTCCATAGACATCTCCTATGTTCTGGAAGGTTTTCCCCATATATGAAAGTAGCATGAAAAGAGTAGCTAGTACCAATGATATTTACAAGGCAGAACAGGGCCTGTCTATGTGTGTTAATCACCTCAATCTTCAAAATATTGGGGTTCCAACCCACAATCACTCTAGCCACACCCCCATCCATAGGGAAATTATGGATATACTCCCAATGATAGAAGCATATACTTTTGATAGTATCCAGGTTGTTCCTTCTAATCTTGTTTCCACAAGATCGATAAGGTCTAAACTATTATCTTTTATTAGTTTAACCACCTCCACCTGTTTATGGGGAGCATTAAGACCCCTTATATTCCATGTACCCATTCTGGTCATCTATACTTTTTAAATTTGTTACCTGATTTCTTCTTTCCTTTCTTGTTACTTTTAGATAACTCATTGCCTTCACCTTTGTCTCCTCCCCTTTCCTTCCCCTTGTCAAGTTCATCAACTGCCTTAATCTTAAGAACCAAGCCAACTGGTGCAGGAGTGGACATTAGAGGATCATCATTCTCAGTCTCCAAAATATCAAAGGAATTAGAGGTAGTTATGCACTTATCCCCTACTACTATCACTGGATTTGTAACTACCTCAGCCTTCCCTGCTTTTGGATCACTCCTGGCATTAGGAACTAGATTGGTAACTTCCTCAGCCTGTACTGCTTTTGGTTTTGTTGCCCTCTTGTCATTAGGAACAGGTTTCTTAGTGGTTGTGTGTTGCACTTGAGTCCATTCCTCTTCTAAGGCCTTCTGAATCTCAGATTGACTTTTGAAAGGATACATCTTCTCTTTGTTGTTTGTTGCCACCCATGCCTTCTTAGCCTTCTGACAATTAAGGAGATCATGACCAAAAATGCCACATTTGATACAAGATGGAGGTTTTTCTTGGAACTCAACTGCAACCACAGCAATGGACCCATCCTCCATTTTAATATCAATGGTCTTAGGGTATTCTTCCATGACTTTTATCTCTACACATATCCTAGCAAAACTAATTTTCTGCATTCCTTCAGTTATAGTATCAGCATACATTGGTATTCCAACTGGGCTTGCCACATAGCTAAGCCCCTCCTCTGTCCATAACTGGACAGGAATGTCATGAAATTTGACCCAAACTGGAATCTCAGAAGTTGAGTCTTTGCTGAAAGAGAAATTTGGAGCCCATTTTTGGATGATAATTGGATTACCCACGAAATGCCATGGTCCATTATCAATTACCTCATCCCTCATATTAGCATTATCAAACATAAAGAAATAGAAACCATTGTTGTGACCCACAATCTGTTTGAGGCCAAATTTGTTCCATAACTTATCTGCTATATTGCATACTAAGGTGTAAGGTAATTTTCTTCCCAGAAAGCAACCCACCATGCTATTCTCCCATTTAGCATATCCATTAGCTGTTATTTCCACTGGAGGGGCTACAGTGATCCTGTTATCAGATATAGAGGGGGGATGATATGTGAGTCGAAGCTTGGGGTATCTCTTATCGGCAACAACCTCCTTCCAAGATTTCTCCACAGCTTTGTTCTTGGGGGAGCAGGGAATAGGTCCACAACCATTACATTCCCCTGCTACTTGCATTTCCCCACTCTTACCTCCATCCCCGGTATTGGTGGAGTCCTTGTCTTCGTATATGGCACTTCCATGTTGCAGTACATCCTCATATGAGAAACCTTTATGCTTCATGAATTCCTTGTACATCTCTACAATCTTAGAGTCCTGTATCGTATCTTTGACCAGACTTTCTTCTGAGGCATCAATTTGTCCCTCTTCAGTTTCTTCCTTGTCAATTGAATCTTGAATATCAATCGGACCAGACTCCATTCCCATGCCACTTTCTTGATTGATGGGAATTCTCACTGCATCATAAGGAATAAATCTAGCAACATCCAAGGGGGTGGTACGCATCTGGGAGTTCCCATCCTTGTGTGTGGACGTTTGGGAAGGGTTAGGGTTAAGAGTCCAACCACCACGAATGGCCGGAGGGAGTTTGTTCATGGTAGGCTATAGGTTAGGGTGGCCGGAGATAGTTTGGTTGGGTATGGCGGCAACAATTTTAGGGTTGTGTTTGGCTGATGGTTTTTTAGAGAGAAGTGGGAGCATTTTTTCGTTCTTTCAAAATCATATTCAACCCTCCTTCATCTAGAGAAACACAAAGATCCACCCAAGCTACTTTAGCTCCTTTGCTGTTAGTCTCATCCCCTTTCCATAAGTAATTTCTCATAATTTGCTCAATCTTTTTTATGATACTCTTGGGCAGTATAAAAATGCATGACCAATAAACTTGAATACTGAAGATCACTGTCTTCACTAGGAGAAGTCTACCTGCAAAACTCAAGAACTTATTAGTCCAGCATTTGGTTCTCATTGTTATCCTTTCCACCAAGTGAGAGCAGTCCTCCTTCTTCAATCTAGTTATAATGAGAGGAACCCCAAGATATCTGAAGGGGGGTCCCATGTTGTATGCCAAGAATAGAGGAAATCTCTTGAATCCCATCCACGTTAATCCCAGCAGTGAATAAGTTGCTTTTCTCTAAGTTAACCATTAGCCCAGATAAGGAGCTAAACTTAGATATGGCCTCCTTCACAATGCTGCAAGACTCCTTGTCCCCACCAGCAAAAATAATCAAGTCATCAGCAAAACTAAGGTGAGTTAGAGACAACTCCTTACATCTAAGATGATAATTGAAAAGGTCTGCTTCAGTAGCTTTTGTTATTATCCCAGTGAAAACCTCCATCACAAGCAAGAAAAGGTAGGGAGATAGCCCTCTTTTCCCATGAAAGAACCCATTCAGCTCCCCATTCAGATTAATAGAGAACCTGGTAGTGGTCACACACTTGGAAATCCAACCTATGACTTTAGCGGGGAAACCAATATGGGTCAGCAGCTTCATCAAGAAATCCCAACTCACAGTGTCATAGGCTTTAAGGATATCTATCTTGATTGCACATCTAGGAGGGTATGAGTCCCTATGATAGTTCCTCATTAACTCTTGTAATAATAAGATATTATTAGCTATAGACATACCTTCAACAAATGCAGCCTGATTATTACTAATGAGGCAAGGCATCACCTTCTTTAACCTACAAGTAATGACCTTTGAAATGCACTTGTACAAGGTGTTGCAGTAAACATAGCTTGGTTATTATGAGTGACCTCTTTCTCCAATAATTCAGCTTGGTTAGAGGTTAGTTTATTCTTAATAACCTCCTCCAGGACAGTATTAGCATCCTCACATTGCACCCTACTCCCTAGCAGATTCTGAAAAAATCCCACAGCTTCCTTAGCCACCTGCTCACTGCCTTCAATTCTCAATCCTAACTCATTTTCAATACTCACAATTTTCCTTCTAGCCATATTTTGATTCACTTTCTTATGACAGAAAGTATTGTTTTGGTCTCCCAGCTGCAGCCATTTAGTTATAGCCTTCTGCCTTAGGAAGGACTCCTCATCATTCCTTATCTCAGCATATTTGATTCTCATCTCATTTGCTACAGCCTGCAGATCCCCATTAGCTCCATCCTTGTCCAGCTCACTTTGAATTGCATCTAATTTGGTTTTGGAGACAACAACCTGAGTAGAAATCCTATTAAAGAACTTAAAATTAAAGTGCTTCAATGAGGCTTTAACTTTATTAAGCTTTGTGAATAGCCTCTGCATTGGATTCCCTTCAACCACTACATCCCATGCTTCAGTGATAGTAGGTCATCATGATTCATCCAGGAGTTGAAGAACTTGAAGGGCTTTGGTCCCCTATTGATAGTGTTATCCATAAGGGTGATAATAGGACTGTGGTCAGAAATACCACAAGGCAAGGTAATAGCCTGAGAGTTAGGAAAAAGGGCAGTCCAAGTATCATTGTGTATGACCCTATCAATTCTCGATTGAACATTACTGACACCAAGCTGGTTCTTATTCCAGGTGAACCACAGGTCAATATTGACCATATCATTAGCATTCAGCTCATTCAGACAACTATTAAACACCTCAAAAGCAGCACTGTCAATATCTGAAACCCCCCTCTTTTCCTCTTGGCATCTGACGACATTAAAATCCCCCATGAGTATCCAAGGCCTATCATTCACCACCATTTTATTTTCATTAAGGAAGGTCCATAAACACCTCCTCTGCTCAGGCAGGTTATCCCCATATATGAAGGTAGCATGAAAGGAGTAATTAGTACCTATGATATTTACAAGCCAGAACAGAACTTGTCTATGAGTATCAATCATATCAATCTTCAATATATTAGGGTTCCAACTCACAATCACTCTAGACACCCCCCATCTATAGGGCAATTATGGACATACTCCCAGTGATAGAAGCACATACTCTTGACAGTATCCAGGTTGTTCCTTCTTATCTTAGTCTCCACAAGACTGATAAGGTCTAATTTATTATCTTTTATGAGTTTAACCACCTCCAACTGCTTGTGGGGAGCATTAAGTCCCCTTATATTCCATGTACCCATCTTGATCATTTATACTTATTGGATTTGTTGCCCGACCTCTTCTTTTCCTTCCTATTGCTTCTGCTCAACTCTTTCCCATCCCTTATGTTGACACCTCCTATCCTACCCTGGTCAAGCTCATCCACTGCTTTTATTTTGAGGGCCAACCTTGATGGGGCAGGGGTAGTAACAAGAGGTAGTAACCTTGGTAGGGGAATTAAGCTCAACACAAATCCTTGCAAAACTTATCCTCTTCATTCCTTCAGTTACTATATCAGCATACATAGGTATTCCAACTGAGCTAGCAACATGGCAAAGCCCCTCCTCTGTCCATAATTGGACTGGAATGTTATGGAATTTCACCCATGCAGGTATCTTAGAGGTTGAATCTTTGCTGAATGAGAAGTTAGGTGTCCACTTTTGAATAATAATGGGGCTCCCCACAAAGTGCCAAGGTCCATTGTCAATAACCTCATCTCTCATATTAGCATTATCAACCATAAAGAAATAGAATCCATTGTTGTCTCCCACAATTTGATTGAGGCCAAATTTATCCCATAGCCTATGAGCTATATTGGTAACCAAAGTCTGATAAGTATATTTCATGATGGCCCTAAAAAAACAAAACCTTTCAAGTTTTCAACTTCTGGATGGATCATAGTGATTTTAATGAGGTGTTAACTAGTTCGTGGTGCTGTTTTGATCAGGGAAATCCGATGGCTAGGCTTAGTAAGAAGCTTAGTAGGCTAAAAGCAAATCTCAAAGGCTTTGATAAGAAGTTCTTTTCTAAAGTGTCTAAAAGAGTTGTGGAGGCAATTTTGAAGCTGGATGACGTTCAGAAGAGGCTGGATAGTGATGGGCACAATGATAATGTTCAAATGGAGGAGAAAGAGGTTGTATCTAACTACCTTCTTTTAAGAAATACAGAAGAATCTTATTCAAGTAGAAATCTAGAACAAAATGGCTACAGCTGGGGGACTTGAATGATGCTTTTTTTCACAAGAAAGCCAATCAACAAAGAAATAGAAGGAAAATTCTTAGTATTGAAGATGCCAATGAGAATAGAGTTGAGGGGAAGGCTGAGGTGGCTCATTTAGCTGTGGACTACTTCACTAAACTGTTAGGCAATTACGAGGTGTGTGACGACCCCATAAATATACAACAAAGTGTTATAACCAAGCAGGTGGATATTTCTACTGCTTCTAATCTCACCAGTCCCATTATTGAAGAGGAAATTAGAGGAGCAATGTTCTCTATTGGCTCAGACAAAGTTGGTTCAATGCTTTTTTCTTTAAGAAGAATTGGAATCTCATTGGCCATGATGTGGTCGAGGTTGTGTTATTTTTCTTTAATGAGGACAAATCTTTATGGAGATGGAACTGCACTGCCTTTGCTCTAATCCCTAAAGTTCAAAATCCCAATTCTTTAAAAGAATTCAGACCCATCTCTTGTTGTAATACTATCTATAAGTGTATTTCAAAGGTCATTGCAGCTAGATTGATGTTCACTCTCCCACATCTTATCAGTAAGAAGCAGGCAGCCTTTGTGGAAGGCAGATCCATTACCAATAACATTCTCCTCCTCCAAGAAATCATGAAGAATAACCATAGGGACTTATCTTCTCTTAGACGTACCTTTAAAATTGATATCCTCAAAGCTTATGATACAGTCAACTGGGATTTCTTATTCACATTGCAACTGTATGACTTTCCTCACAAATTCATTGGGTGGATATTTGAGTGTGTCACCACCACTAGGTTTTCAGTTTGTCTCAATGGTGAGTGACATGGTTTCTTTGAGGGTAAAAGAGGGCTTAGACAGGGGGACCCTTTGTCTCCATATCTTTTCCTCATTGTGATGGAAAGCTTCTCTTGCATGCTTGACAATGCTTGCCTTAACCCAAACTTCAAATACCACCCTAGATGTAAGGAGATCCAACTAAAGCACCTGTGTTTTGCTGATGACCTCATTGTGTTTTGTGGGGGGATAATACTTCTTGCAATATTATCAATGATACTATCAAGAAGTTTGGTGAGATTTCTAGACTCAAGCCAAATATGACTAAGAGTATCCTTTTGTACTTCTGGAATTAGGAGTGAGGAGATTGAACATTTGGTCAGCATGTTGGGCATTCCCCACTATGATCCCACTTTCATTTACTTGGGGGTTCCTCTTATCACTACTAGGCTTAAGAAGGATGACTGTAAGAGGTTAATTGATAGAGTGACCAACAAATTCAAGTGCTAGACTAACAAACTTTTAAGTTATGTTGGGAGGCTACAATTGATCAATTTAGTTATTTTCAGCATTCAGGTGTACTGGTCAAGTATCTTCATCTTGCCTAAAAGTGTGATTATTGAAGTGGAGCATATGATAAAAGACTTTCTATGGACTGTCACTGACCTCAAGCATACTGGGGCTAAGGTGGCTTGGTATGACCTGTGTTGCAATAAGGATGAAGGGGGTCTTAACATTAAAAGCCTTGAGGCTTGTAATAAAGCTACAATGATGAAGCATCTTTGGAACTTATGCAATAAAAAATAGGCCTATGGATTAAATGGTTCAATGTGTACAGGATCAAAGGTAAAAGCATTTGGGAAGTCAACATACCATCTGATTGCACTTGGAGTTGGAGGAAAATCCTAAAGTTAAGACATCATGCTAGAGCCTGCATCAAAACTAAGATTGGGAATGGAAATGAGGCTTTCTTGTGGTATGATAATTGGCACCCTAAAGTTCCTCTTCAACCTCTGTATGGGGATAGGGTCATTTATGATGCTGCTAGCAATCACAAGGCAAAGGTAGCTCATGTTATTCAGGGTGTGAGATGGAGATGGCCTGCCAGTTTTACTTGGCAGTTGCTTGACATTAGGAATGACTCTCTCCCTACCATTATCCCTGATTGTGAGGACAGTATGGAATGGATTGCTAATAACTCTAAGAGGTTTACTATAGGTTCTGCTTATAGTCTCCTTTTCCCCTCCTTACCTCACGTTAGTTGGAGTTAATTGGTTTGGAGTAAAATATGCATTCCTAAATACTCATTCATTGTAGGAAGGCCTTGTATACTAGGGACAAGTTGTTCATATGGGGTATTGCTGACAGTAAAGCTTATGGGATGTGTAGCTTATATGATGAGACTATAAACCACCTATTTTCTGACTGGATTTTTGCTAAAGAAATATGGAATGAAGTTCTCTTCAGGAACCTTCAGTATAGAGATGCTTTTAATTGGGAGGATGAGCTGGAGCATGCCATTTATAAGTACAATGGTAATATTTCATCAAGAGAATTAGATGCCTTTCTTTTTTCGTCACCACCTACTGCATTTGGATGCAGAGGAATGGGAGAATCATGAGAAGAGTGTGAAGAAATTTTACCTCTATAATCAAAGATATAAAAAGATATGATTAAGGCCAAAGTTGGCTAATGGGGGAGAGCTAGGAGAAGCTATACTAATTGGATGACATGTATGAACTGGGGTCTGCCTAATAGCTACATTGAGGATACTTAGTTTTGTACTTTGTTTTGTATGACTTTTGGCCGTGTACTTCAAGTTTCTGTTTGCTTGTTTACTGCCATGTATTGGTGATGCATTGCCTCTAGGGTATGCCCCTGGGTTATTTTGTTTAATTTCTCTGTAATTAGTTTTGGTTCTATATATACACCCAATTTCCCCCCAAAAAGTGTCAAATGTGTTAATATTGACTAAAATGGGTTTTTAATGTTAAAACTCATAAATAAATGTGTACACTTTAAACATTTGAAAACTCCCGCCGGCAATACCTACGGTAACCCTAACCCCTAGTGTCACCATGAACCAGCTGCCTCCGGTAATACGTGGTGGCAGGATTCAAAATCCCTCCCAGTCTCAAGCTACCACTAACTTGAATGGACAAGCCAAGTTGCGCACAACCCCGCTGGATACTGATAAAATTGTTCCCTATGATGCAATGGAAGTTCCCATCATCTCAAAGCAAGGAAATGATATGGGAATGGAGCCTGGTCCAGTAGGTGTTCCCAAAACTACTGATAAGGATGAGATTGAAGAGGGCCAAATTGAAGCCTCAGAATAAAGCATATCCAAATCCACGATTCAAGATTCTGGGTGTAAAGAATGGAATGAAGGAAAAAAGAGGTATCATGAATTTCTGAAGCAAAATGGGCTCTCCCACGAGGATGTTTTGCTTTATAAAGGAGATACGCACATGAAAGAAGTAGTGAGTAAAAATGATGTTGTACCCTGCTCCACCCAGACCACGACTGTTGGTAAATCTTGGAAAGAGGTTGTAGTTGATAAGAGATAACCTAAGCTTAGACTAACATAGCATGCCCCCTCAATAACTGATGAAAGGGTCATTGTCTCCCCACCTCTGGAAGTGGCTACATGTGGTTATGCGAAATGGGAAAATAGTATGGTCGGGTGTTTCCTGGGAAGGAGCCTGCCCTACACGCTGGTATGCAATATTGCCCATAGGCTATGGGATAAATTTGGCCTCCAACAAATTGTGGGACATAATAATGGCAATTACTTCTTCATGTTTGAGAATGCAAGTATGAGGGATGAGGTCATTGATAATGGGCCATGGCATTTTGTGGTGAACCCAATTATCATTCAGAAATGGGCGCCAAATTTCTCTTTTGCGAAGGCCTCAACCTCAAATGGGCGCCAAATTTCTCTTTTATCCAAATTTCTCTTTTGCGAAGGCCTCAACCTGTTTGGGTGAAGTTCCATAATATCCCTGTCCAATTATGGATAGAGGAGGGGTTGAGCTATGTTGCTAGCTCAGTTGGAATACCATTGTATGCTGATAATATAACTGAAGGAATGCAAAGAATTAGTTTTACCAGAATTTGTGTGGAACTAAAAGTAATGGACGACTACCATACCTGATGGTCAATAATTTGGCTCATAGGATGTGGGAAAAATTTGGACTCTCACAAGTGATCTCACATGAACAGGGTTATTATTTTTTCAAGTTTGATAGTATAGAATGCAGAGATGATGTTGTTGAAAATGGCCAATGGCATATGGCATATGGAAGGTCACCCAGTTATGTTACAAAAATGGCAACCAAATTTTCATTTCAAGAGAGATATGGATGGGAAAGTCCCTGTGTGGGTCAAATTCCATAATGTGCCGATGCAATATTGGACCGAAGAAGGATTGAGTTATATTGCCAGTGCAGTGGGAGTTCCACTCTATGCAGATACCATTACTGAAGATATGAAGCGCATTAGTTATGCGAGAGTGTGTGTGGATATGGAAGCACAAGCTCATTATCCCAAGTCCATGAATATTATAACAAAAGATGTCAATAATGCTACGATAAATATTGAGTATCAGTGTCTTCCCCATGTATGTTCTCACTGCCTCTCCTTTGGGCACTCTATCAACAAGTGCACTAAAGTGAACCGCATTTGGAAGACCCTATGTGATAACCACTCTACGAAGACCCTATGTGATAAGATAAGATCCTTATCCTTTACTACCACTATCTACTGCATATGGATGGAAAGGAATGCTAGATGCTTCAAGCATGTCTCCAATTCCCTTGACTCCATTGTGAAGGGCATTGAAAACATGGTTAGAGCAAAAGTGCTTACTTGGAAAAAGGACAGAAGGAGCTATGCTAACTGGATGGCTTGTATGTACTGGAACATTCCTGAAGATAGGCTTCTTTTTGAAGGATTAGTCTTGTTAGGCTTCTGTCTTGTTGTTTGTTTGCCGTTGGGGTATGCCCCGGGGTTCCTTTTCTTCAGTTGAGGTTTTTTCCTCTGTAAATTCTTAGTTTTCTTTATATATTCAATCTTTCCCAAAAAAAAAAAGTGAACCGCATTTGGAAGGAGAAGGCAAACAAACAAGACAAATTGCAGACCATAACAACATCTACCAAGGTGAATGAGGTAACTCAAGAAGAGGAATGGACTATATTTGGAAAGAACCAGACAAGAGTGAGTATGGACATAGAAGGGAAGAAAGCTGCCATGGAGGGAGGGGATCAACCAGTGACACCAGTGCCTAATGGGATTGAATAAAGGAAGGAGGACTGTGATAGTTTATAGCAGAGAAGTGTGCCAACTATTACCACTTCTAACTCTTTCAGTGCAATGGAGAGTGGAAGTGAGATGGAAGGAACCCCTGAACCTATTGCTTTAGCTAGACATGTGAAGGCAATTGTGTAATACCCCGTATTTTTATGGCTTTTAAAATTTAGGGATTT
This sequence comes from Sambucus nigra, assembly GCA_949130495.1. Taxonomy (NCBI): domain Eukaryota; kingdom Viridiplantae; phylum Streptophyta; class Magnoliopsida; order Dipsacales; family Adoxaceae; genus Sambucus; species Sambucus nigra. The sequence goes on from OX422217.1 coordinate 110,962,736, forward strand.
ATTAAATTTAATTGAGATAAATTAATTTAATTTTAATCCAGAAAGTGATTTTAAATATTTACTAGCGTGACGAGAGTTAGTAATTATTGGAAATTTGTTGAATGTTACTGGATGAGTATAGTAATATATGCGATTTATTTTATAAAAATTGTCACATGTGAATAAAATGACAATTATGGAAATTAAGTCGAGACGCGCCTGTGTCGTGTCAGGACTAAATTATTATTATATAAAGTGAATAAATTATAAGTTACTCGTATGGTCATTTCGAGTGCGCCAAAGTGTCCGAAAGGGTCGAGATAGTCAAAATAATGTACCCGGGGGTTCAGTTTGGGTCTCGGGGCGTTTCTAGGCTTAATTAGTACCCCGGGAGGGCATTTTGGACATTTCGTAATTTTGGGTAATTAAACCCACAAATTTTCTAGGGTTATATCAGATGGTAAGTGTTGTCTTCTAGGGTTAGCATAACCAAAAAACAAAAGACGACCATTGGAGAAGAAAAGGAAGAGCTTACCAAGGAGTTCTAGGCCAAGAACTCCTCCGTTTGCACCGCCGTCACCGCCAAAAGTTAGATCGCGCAACGAGGATCACCACCACACTGATTTCATCCACAAATCAGAAACAAAAATTCTCAGGCAAGTATTTATCTTGCTTAATTTAGTTAATGCCTCATTCATATTAGTTTAGGGCTGATTAGGATGAGTTTTTATGAAAGAAAACCTATGTTGGAGGTTAGAAATCGCATATTGTAGAGATATAAATATCATTCTGTAAATTTCCTTTACATATAGAGGTTGAACCACGAATTTACATTGGGTTAGAAGTAGAAATTCTGGAAAAAGAATGAGAAGAATTAAGTTAAAGAAATTTTTAGGGTTCATGAGAATTATATGAATTTTGGCCCTTTTAATCCATGATACTTGATGAAAATTCGCATGCCTTACCTAGAATATTGTTCATTTGGGTTTATAATGATTGTAGTATAAATTTCTGGGAGTTTGGGAGTTAAAAACTTGGATTTGGATGATTTTGGATGATAATTCCCGTAACTGGAAATCTGCAGTTTTCGCCAAAAGCACAATAAAAAAACTCATCCCCAAAAGCACAATAAAATTCCCGTAAGGGGTGGATCAAAGAAGAAACTCATCCCTAAAAGCACAATAAAAAACTTTGTATGAAGGAAAACAACTGTCCTAAACACAACATACTATTACAACTATAATTCAAAAAGTAGAGCATTATCATCAAGACCCCAGTTCATGCATATCATCTAGTTGTTGAAGTTTCTTCTAGATATTTTCTAGGTATGTGCTTTGCAATTGATAAAGAAGGAGATATCATTCATGATGCTCGCCTGGTTGGCCGTAGTGTTCCTGAAAATACAATTGTTCCTCTCCATCCATATGCAGTAGATTGCAGCAGTAAAGGATGTCCTTTGTTGACCTTCTGAGTCAGGTTTTTCCCCACGAACTTATGGTTGACACCAACAATGATCTCCTCCTAGGTGGTTGCCTCTAGGTTGTAAGCGTTGTTATATTTGAGATCCTCCCAGACTGCATTAAAAAAGCTACAATTGAAGAAGAGGTGATAACGATTCTCTGGTGCATTCCCACATAGCACACAGATGTTGTCTTAGGAGATAGCCCACGCCATGATCTTGTCCTTGGTATTGAGAGTCCTTGCAAACCAGCCATAGTATAGAAGCACATTTCGGAATATTGTTGTTGTTCCATACAATAGGAGCCCAGATAGGAAGGTCTGGCTGGTGCCTAATGGCATTCCAAGCAGAATTGATGGAGAAGAGTCCATTTGCCATTGGTAATGAAAAAACCTTGTCCTCCACATAAGGGTTTATGGGTGGTAAGTCACCATACTTTATCTCATTAAGTTCCCATGGGATTGTAGAGGGCCAAACCCAATTCCCATGCAGAATGGAAACAGACACTTTTGCTTTATGGTTTGCTAGCCGCATCATATATGGTCCTCTCCCCATATTTCATCCAAAGAGGACCCCAACCACCTCTGAGGAGAGGGCATGATCTTTTTGAGAGTTCAGAGATGATCTTTTTGAGAGTTCAGAAGTTATTACTAGAGATAATATACATCAGAGAGAATTATTACAAACCAGAGATTTTACTCACCCACCATTGTCATTTATTATGAAGCTTTTAATACTTGATAGATATTCTTGAGGGTGGTTGGTGTGTTTGGCTGCCTACCAAGGTGTATCTAGGGTGCTTACTTCTCTCTCCCTCTAGCTAAGTTACTTCTAAGTTCATTACTACCTTCTGAGTTATACACGAGAGATTTGTGAGTTCAAACTGAGTCTATCTTCATTGAGTCGTGTCTGTATGTCCTGTGGTTAATCAATAGTGTCGCTATTTAACTTATCATTACTATACTGAAAAGGGGTTACGCCTCCATCTTATCTAAACTACCCACTTACAAATCCAAGAACTTTTTTTCTAGGGAATTGTGTGTGTATATAGAACAGTAACCAAAACTTTACAAGTACACGAGGAGAAACCTCAAAGCATAAAGGCAAGGGGCATACCCCAAAAGACAAAACACAAGAGGGCAAACACTCACGAGGGAAGAGCACAAGCGCAACTTCCGAATGAAAGTGAAAAACATACAAGTCCTACCAACCAATAATAAACATAGGAGGGCGAGAAGCCTAACAAACAAAACCACCTAGGCAACATTAAGAAAAAAAACTGCCCAAGTAACACAAAAAATAAAGCCCAAAACAACTTGGTCCCACCCAAAAACTAGGACAAAGGGAACTAATGACCCACAATCTATACCAGAGCAGCCAACCCGATCCAGCAACATCAGGTAACCCAAGCAACAGAGTAATAAACATGGGCCAAAGCCTAGCACCAAGGTCCAACACGAGATAAACCCAATCAGGTATGGCAAGCACCACCCACTTAACAAAACCCATCGGGAACAACCCACGACAGATCCAGCTCCGGCCAAATCAAAGACCGACAACCACCTTAGCAACACAAATGCAACACCACCGTCACTAGCACTCCGAGGAGCACCAACCATGGCTCAATCCAGCCAAACAACAACAACCAATCACAGCGAAGAAAATCGAGAAAAAGCGACGAGGTCGACCCAAAAAGGTTTGAAGAAGAACCCACGAAACCACACCACACCCATCCACCACCCATTCGCCACCATATCACACCCAGCCCAACAAACTTCGATCGCCGAAAAAGATAAAGACTACACCAAATCTGACTTAAAGAATTAGCAAACAAAAGAGAAATATGGCGATCCGGAGTAGACCCAGTTCAAGACCACGAAGAACAGAGGGAAGGGACAAAGTGGTATCAACGCGGGGAAAAAACCACCCTAAAGGGTTGACCGGACCCTACCTCAATAAGTTATCCCGAATCCAACACTGGAGAGAACATCGCATCTCAACCTGACATGAAGCGCCAAAAAAGATATCGATCGAGAGAGGAGCGGCTGGATCGAAAAAGGAAGATCGCACAACTCAAAGAGGGGAAACGCTAAGAGGGAGAAACGCCCCAACCCTTACCTGACATGAAGTAATAACACCATCCGAAAAGGAGGCCATAACTATACCTATGAATTCAAGAACTTAATGAAGAGAAGAATGTTTATCTTGGTTTTCTCAAAATCAAAGGCTTTAACCATGAGGATATTAATCAGTTTAAAATCACTAATGGTGGATTTAGCCATATTAGTGCCTTCTCTAACCAGTTGAATGATGAAGAATACCCTAATAGTGTGGTCAAGGTCCTGTCTAGTACAATAGATATCATGGGTAACTGTGGAAGTAGGTCGGCTAACAAGGCACTCATCGTGTTTAAACCGGGGTTTGAAACCAAACTTCTCCTCAATGGGCTAATTTAGGTGATATCCAATGTAGATCCAACTTTTGATTCACTCGTGGGATCTGAGTGGGCTAAAGGGGACCACCATATCTCATCTTTTCTCGAGAATACATACACCCCTTATCAGTGTATGAACAACTATCTCTCGAGCACATGTTTAGGTTCGGGCTCAATGGTAAAATAAAATGGAGCACCTAACAACAAATCTTCACAGACCAAGAACTATGAGATCACCCCTTTCATTATGGAGTTGACGAAGGGATCGTACCATTCGAGACGTTCTTTTCATGCTTTTTTTGAAGGTCTGGAGAAAGCTGCAATCAATAAAATTTCCCTAATCCTCCATTAATAGGTACTAATGTTGCTAAAGCTTCCCCTAATTATAGTTTTGTTAACACCAACAAGCTTAAGGGTATGGTTGCTAACAACCCAAGCTAATAAATGAGACCCCTAGTCAAGCCCCTAATATGTCTACGTCTGGCCTATATAAAAGATTTTATACTGCCACCAAGACATGGAGTTCAGTCGTGGCTGAGAGGAGGAAACCGAATTTCAAACTCACTTATCATAAACCTTTTGTGGGTGAAGATAGGATTCAAGTTAAACCCAACCAAAGAAGTGACTAAAATAGGGTAAGCCAGATAGGAGAATAACAACGTGGGTTTCTTCGTAGGTACGAGGTTGCCTTTGGTGAATAATGTTGCCTTAAGTTATGGGACAAATATGGACTATCCAAAGCTATTGTCCATGATGAAGGATTCTTCTTCTTTTTGCTTAATAATCCTATTTGTAGGGATGAGGTGATTAAGAATGGACCATGACACTTTGTGGGGAACCTTATAGTCTTGAAGAAATGATAACCTAGCTTTTGTTTTTCAAATAAAACAACCAAGAGAGTAGAAGTTCCGCATTTGAATTGATATTGAACCCAAAGAAACATACCCAAAATCCATTGATCTCATCCTTGAGAATGGGACCTCCATAACTGTCAAATTGGACTGCCAAGAGAAGAATCATTCATGCCCCCACTATGTCATCTTTGGGCATTCAGCTTCCAAATGCACTAAAATCACTAGTGTTTGGGTTGAGAAGTAATCCACAATAGATAATGATATTCATCTCTCCTATCTCTCTCGAACCTCTCTCTCTCTCTCTTCCTAGCTGACCCCCACCACCTCCCAAACGCCATCGTCTCATCCTTCCCTCCCTTACATTCCCTATGAACCTTTCTGCTCTCATTGATTTTGTATTAGAGGCTCTTAATGCAACAGTGATAGTTCCCTATGATGTTGCGTTTGTTCTAGTACCTATGGTGATCACTAAGATGAAGAATAGGACTATTGAGGTGAATGGGACTAATGAGGCCAATCATACAGTGGAAGATGGTCAAATTATATCATCTGTCGAGTCCATTAAAAGAGCCAATACCAATGTCAAAAGGATTCAAGAGATCAATGAATAGGAATATTTACTTGGATTTTATTAAAAGTAAAGGATTTGCTCACAAAGACATTATGTCGTTCGAACTCACTAATGGAGGTTCTCCTACAAACGCGAGCAAGGTTGGGGTTGACGCTACAATTGTTAACAGTCCTCATATGGCTTTAGCTTAACAATAGGGAGAGGGAGTATCTCTAATTTTGGGGTTAAGTCTGCCAAACCCACCCGACGTGATATTGTTCACATTACTATTGCCGCTACACCTAGGTGAGGCTAGTTCTTTCACACTTACCTCGAACAAACTTCCAACCTGACAATGACATCCAACATAACAAATCAAGTTATTAAGGAAATGACATCACCTGAAGGCATCAACAAACCCAATGGAGTTATGAAGACTTGTAAGTATGTGATTGTTGAGAAGATAATACCCAAGATTAAAGTAACCTACCACAAGCTAATAATGGTGAATGCTAAGATTACTATTTCTCCTCAAGCTGAGGTGCTCGCTAAAGGTTACCCAAGGTGGGAAAATAGCAATGATGGGTTATTTCTTGGGGAGAAAGTTGCCTTACTCTCTCGTTTATACTACTACTACTACTCATAGAATATGGGATAAGTTTGGTTTATCCCAAATTCTTCCCATGACAATGACTTATTTTTCTTCTTGTTTGATAATCCAAATTTAATGGATGAGGTGTTAGATAATGGACCACGACATTTGATAGGGAACCCTATCATCCTACAGAAATGGAAACCCAACTTTAACTTCAATAAAGAAGCAACTAAGAAAATACCTATGTGGGTGAAGTTCCATAACATTCCAAGTCCAATATTCGATTGAAGAAGGCCTTAGCTATGTTACAAGTTCAGATGGGCCCACATTACTACTGAGGGGATGAACAAAATAATCTTTGATAAAATATGTATGAAGATTGAAGTGGTAATGGAAGATTGGACTACCAATGAAATGGTAATGGAAGATAGGACTACCAATGAAATGTATGTGGAAAACCAAGATAAATATCCTTTATGTGCCCATTTTGGTATTTTTGGACACTCCTACCTCAAGTGCTCTAAAATTAAGATAACTTGGGTTACAAAGGAGAACCAAGTAGAGATCCTAACTTGAACAAGTCAAAAGAAGAAAGATATTGTTGAAGAAGGATGGACTTAAGTCAGTATGTAACCTAAATGAACTCGACCTAAGAAGGTGAGAATGACTAAATCTATTGTGGCTATTGAAAATTTGAACCCCATTATTATAGACAATAATTTTACTTTGATATCTGAAGAGGATTATAGTATTTCCACCTCTGAAGTTGGAGATAGTGAATCCACACCAACATAATAAGGCCTTGTTTTAAAAATTAAATTTACAGATGAGTTAGAAAGTAAAGGAGTCCATGTGCATGACGGTCAACAAACAAACCATGGAGGCTCCACAAAAACTAATAAAAAGAAGAAGAAGCAGAAGTCTGGTAGTGGTAAAGCTCATACCAAACCAAGAGGGAAAGCAAAAACCTCTCAATTTTAATGATCAATATTGCATCATGGAATAATAGGGGTCTCAATTCCCCCTTTCCCCACATACAATAATAGGTGAAGAAACTTATTCGTAGATATATCTTTCCCTCATTTGTATTTTGGAGTCTAAGGTTAGACGTAATCACATGCCTGCTGTTACTAGCAGCTATATTTGGAATTAGGATACCACTAGGGGTGTGGCAACAGTCATTATGGGTTGAGATCCCAAACTTTTTGAGGTTGAGGTCATCAACAAGACAATTTTTACAAAGTGAAGTTCGTTGGTTTAAATAAGTGCCTCCATGCCACCTTCATTTTTAGCAACAACCATGTTGCTAACATGATTCCTTTTTGGAACTTCTTAAATTCTAATCATTCTCATGGCAATAATAGAGAGTGGATAGCTATGGGATACTTCAATGTGGTTAGTAAGCATAATAAGAAATGTGGCAACTTGGGCATTGATTATAGACTTGTGGATGACTTCAATAAATGCTTTTATAATCAACTGCATGATATGATTTCTATTAGTGTTTGGTTCTCTTGGAATAAAAAAATGAGGGAGTTGGTAAAATTCCAACCATAATTGATAGAGTGATCCATAACAGACACTGGAGTGTCACATTTCCTAATTCTCATGCCTATATTATCATTACTAGGGCATTTTAGCCACAACCTAATCATCATTTCAATTCTTTATCATGGTAGCATGAAGCATGAGGAGTTTAATCCTATTCTCCATGAGACTTGGCCTGAAGATTATGCAGGTGACCCTATGGCCAAATTCTCTGAGAAATTGAGAATATTGAAGACCCATCTCAAGCAACTTAATAAGAAGTTTTACTCCAACATTTCTATTAGAGTGGATGAGACTAAGAACCACTTGGATTGGGTACAAGAGAATCTTGTTAGATATGGTTCAAACATTCAACTTAGGAAAGAGGAGAAATAAATGGTTACCAATTACATTTTATTAAAAGAAATTAAATAAGCTTTCTATAGATAGAAGTCCAGGATCAGATGGTTTTATCTAGGGTATTTGAACACAGTTTTCTTCCACAAAAAGTCAATGCTAATAATTCTAGAAGGAAAGATTTTTTTGGTATGTAAAATGTGAGTATATAAAGGAGAAAAAAGTACAAATGCTAGGGCATAACCCTAGGGGACCTTAAGGGCAAGACAAAAAGGATGAGGGCATACCCAAACATCAAAGCATAAACAGTACAATGAAAAGGACCCAAACAGCTAAGCTAGTAAACCAATGAGGATTCAGGGAGGTTCCAGTACTTGCAAGCCATCCAGTTGTAGTAGCTTCTTCTAGATTTTTTCCAATTTGAGATTTTACATCTAATCATGAACTCAATGTCCACGACCAGCTCATTGGGTTTCTTGGAGCTTCTTTTATGTATCCGATTATTTCTTTCAATCCAGATGCAGTATGCAGTAGTGGAGAAGGCCAGAGTTCTGATCTTAGTCATGAAAGACTTGCCATGAGCTTCTTGCACTGCATCATTGACTTTTTTTTTTGGGAAATTGAATATATAAAGAAAAAACTAAGAATTTACAAAGGAGAAAACCTCAATTGAAGAAAAAGGAACCCCGGGGCATACCCCAAAGGCAAACAAACACCAAGACAGAAGCCTAACAAGACTAATCCTTAGAAAAGAAGCCTATCTTCAGGAATGTTCCAGTACATACAAGCCATCCAGTTAGCATAGCTCCTTCTGTCCTTTTTCCACGTAAGCACTTTTGCTCTAACCATGTTTTCAATGCCCTTCACAATGGAGTCAAGGGAATTGGAGACATGCTTGAAGCATCTAGCATTCCTTTCCAACCATATGCAGTAGATAGTAGTAGTAAAGGATAAGGATCTTATCTTATCACATAGGGTCTTCGTAGAGTGGTTAACAGTAGCCATATCCACCTCACTATTTAAATCCTGGGTATCCCTATAGCATTGGTTTCTAAGCAACACCTCTTGCCATATACTTTTACTAAGGCTGCACTGAGAGAACAAATGGTTATATGTCTCCCTCTCATTTCCACATAACTCACAAAGGTCATCCAGAGAAACCCCCCATTCATCTAACTTAACTTTAGTGTTGATGGCCCTTCTAACCATCAGCCAAGTAATGAAAGAGCACTTAGGGATGCAAACCTTACTCCACACAAACTTGCTCCAGTTAACCATAGGCTTATGGGCCTTTAAAATCTCCCAAGCAGAAGCTATGGTGAACTTCCCATTATTTGAGGGCAGCCACACAACATTATCATTTGCATCATGAATAGTAGGAAGAATAGCATTCTTAACATCATTCAGCTCCCAAGTCACAGTTGAAGGCCATCTCCACTCCAATTAGTGGATAAAATCAGAAACTTTTGCTTTTAGATTACTAGCAGAGTCATACACAATGTTTCCCCCATATAGGAGATGCAACGGGCCATCTGGGTGCCAATTATCAAACCACATAAAAGCATGATTTCCATTCCCTATGATGGTCTTGATTTTACTTCTAAACTTCTCTCTGCTCTTGAGGATTTTCCTCCAACTCCATGAAGAATCGTTTGGGATACTCAGAGCCCAGATGCTCCTTCCTTTGATCTTGTAAGTGTTGCACCATTTGATCCATAGGCTGTCCTTCTTACTGCATAGATTCCATAAGTGCTTAGCCATAGCTGCTCTGTTCCAAGTCTCTAAACGCTTGATATTTAGCCCCCCCTCATCCAGAGATACACAAATATCCTTCCAAGCAACTTTTGCCCCTTTGCTATTAGCCTCATCCCCTTTCCATAAGTAATTCCTCATAATTTGCTCAATTTTTTTAATGATACTCTTGGGCAGGATAAAAATGCTTGACCAATACACTTGGATGCTGAAAATCACAGTCTTCACAAGGAGGAGCCTACCTGCAAAACTCAGGAATTTATTAGTCCGACATCTGGTTCTCATAGTAATCCTTTCCACCAAGTGAGAGCAATCATCCTTCTTAAACCTAGTTGTAATTAGAGGAACCCCAAGATATTTGAAAGGAGGGGAACTATGTTGTATTCCAAGAATAGAGGAAATCTCCTGAATCCCATCCACATTAACCCCAGCAGTGAAAAGGTTGTTCTTCTCTAAGTTGACCATCAGCCCAGATAAAGAGCTGAATTTTGATATGGCCTCCTTCACAATGCTGCAAGAAACCTTGTCCCCACCAGCAAAAACAATCAGATCATCAGCAAAACTTAGATGAGTTAGAGCCATCTCCTTGCATCTGGGATGATACCCGAACAGGTCTGATTCAGTAGCTTTAGAAATAATCCCAGAGAAAACCTCCATCACAAGCAGGAAAAGGTATGGGGATAGAGGGTCTCCCTGCGTGAGCCCTCTTTTCCCATGAAAGAAGCCATTCAGCTCCCCATTCAGATTAATGGAGAACCTGGTTGTAGTCACACACTTGGAGATCCACCCAATGACTTTGGGGGGGAAACCAACATGGGTTAGCAGCTGCATTAGGAAGTCCCAGCTCACAGTATCATAGGCTTTTAGAATATCAATCTTAATTGCACATCTAGGAGGGGTAGAGTCCCTATGATAATTTCTTATTATCTCTTGTAATAGCAAAATGTTATCAGCAATGGATCTGCCTTCAACAAAAGCAGCCTGATTATTACTAATGAGGTCAGGCATCATCTTCTTAAGCCTGCAAGTGATCACTTTGGAAATGCACTTGTACAAGGTGTTGCAGCACGATATAGGTCTGAACTCCCTCATACTTCTAGGGGCTGCAACCTTAGGAATCAAAGCCAGACTAGTACAGTTCCATTGCTTGAAGAAAATCCCATTATCAAAACAGAATTTTATAGCCTCACACACCTCTCCCCCAACAAGCTGCCAGTTCTTCTTAAAGAAGTAGCTATTAAAACCATCAGGACCGGGGGCCTTGTCAGACCCTATGCCAAACATTGCAGCCTTGATTTCATCATGAGTGGCCTCTTTCTCCAAAAACTCAGCTTGATTAGAGGTGAGCTTATTCTTTATCACCTCCCCCAAGACAGTGTTAGCATCATCACATTGAGTCCTATTCCCTAACAAGTTTTCAAAAAATCTCACAGCTTCACCAGCCACCTGATCTTTACCTTCAATTCTCACACCTAGATCATCTTCAATGCTCATAATTTTCCTTCTAGCCACATTTTGATTTACTTTCTTATGAAAGAAAGTATTATTTTGATCTCCCAGCTGCAACCACTTAATTCTAGCCTTCTGTCTAAGGAAGGATTCCTCCTCATTCCTTAGTTCAGCATATTTGATTCTCATCTCCTTTGCTGCAGCCTGCAGCTCCTTATTAATACCATCTCTATCCAGCTCACTTTGTATAGCATCTAGCTTTGACTTGGAATCAGCTACCTGAGCTGAAATCTTGTTAAAGAACATCCTATTGAAGTGCTTCAAAGAGGCTTTGACACTATTAAGCTTTTTGAAGAGCTTCTGCATTGGGTTCCCATCCACCTCAACATCCCAAGCTTCAATGATAGTAGGCAAAAATTCATCGTGATTCATCCAGAAGTTGAAGAACTTGAAGGGCTTTGGTCTCCAATTAATAGTGTTATCCATAAAGGTGATAATAGGACTGTGGTCAGATATTCCACTAGGAAGGGTAATAGCCTGAGAATTAGGAAAAAGAGCAGTCCACATATCATTGTGTATGACTCTATCAATTCTCGATACTGCATCATTGACTTAATCCTCCCACACCCCCATCGCTCTATACAATTGGTTTGTGTATAGGATTTCATTCCAAACATCCTTAGAGTAAGGGTAGTCAGCCATGAGATGGTTGATGGTCTCAATCCCACTGTCACAGAACTCGCAGTTGGTGCTATCACTCACCCCCCATAACATGAGTTTATCTTTAGAAATTAAAGCTTTCCTACAGGTTAGCTAGAGAATAAAGGAGCATTTGGGAATATTAGCATTGTTCCAGACAAGTTTGTGCCAGGTCTTGAGAGGAAGGTGATCCATAATAGCTCTCATAGTTGAAGAAGTGTTGTACATACCATTAACATCAGGCAGCCAAATAAGAGAGTCCTATGTAGAGGGGTTGATAGTGGGGAGGGTATCATTTTTTATTTCATTAAGCTCCCAAGTGGTCTCCATCTCCACATACTGCCATTCACAAACTCAACAACTTTAGCTTTAGCATTGCTTGCAGCGTCATAAATAGTTCTATTGCCATAGAAAAGTTGAAGAGGCCCCTTCGGGTGCATATTATCAAATCACATAAATGTATTCTTCCCATTCCCAATATTGGATTTTATGAGTGGTCTTCCAATTTGTCTAAGCTTAAGCACTTTCCTCCAACTCCACGAGGTGTCAGTAGGTATGCTGATGGCCCATATACTTATGTTCTTAATTTTGTACGTAGAGCACGATTTCACCCCGAGATTGTCTTTCTTATTACTCAGGTTCCATACATGCCTAAGCATTGAGGCTTTGTTCAGTTCATGGAGGCAATTAATGCCAAGTCCAACTTCGCTTTTAGGCTTACACACCTCTCTCCAAGCGACCTTAGCCCAGTATGTTTCAGGTCAGTTCCATTCCATAAGAAGTCTCTAAGGATTTGGTCAATTAAGTTTAGCACTTTTTTGGGCAAGATGAATAAGCTACTCTAGTAAACTTGGGTGCTAAAGAGGACAGACTTTGAGAACTGGACGGGTGCTAAAGAGGATTGCCCCTATCCCCCTAAAGCTCTAAACAAAAGGGGCTAGGAGATTTGAGCACTGGATGGCTTGCATGAACTGGGGAATCCCGGAGAGTGCACTTATTTAGAGCTTTTGGGGAGCAAGGGGCTTTCTGCCCTTTTGTTTGTTGTTTGTTTTCTCTCTTTTGGGGTATGCCCCTAAGGGTGTTTCTGGGTTTTCACCCAACTTGAACTTGTTGTAGTTCCATTTGTTTATATATACAAATGACAAGATTGTTGACGAGTGAGAATGGCAACCTTCTGCCAAGGAAGTAGCCCACTGCACTATTGCACCACAAGGTTTTACCCGCTTCTTCAATCTCCATAGGTGGTTTAACCCTTGGGATACCATTTACCTCTTTCGGTTGGTGAAAAGTGAGTTTGAGGTTAGGTGTACATTTAGGAGTAGCAACCGTACTCCATGATTTGAAAGTACCAGTATTGTGAGGTTTAGGGTCTATTCCTCTATATTCTCATTAGAGGAAGTGGCAAAGGTTGAAGTCCCGTCACATTTATGTGCGAGGAGACTAAAGGTATTAAGAGTACTGTTACCCTTGGTTATCGCTCCTGGTTTTGTGGCTACAGCGTCTTCCCCATGCATCGCACAGTTTCCAATAATCGTCGTGTGTTTTTCCACCATCTTGGACTGGTGGTGGTTTGTTGCCACAACGTTCCTTTCTGGTGCAACAACAACATTATTATCTTATTTACCTTGCACAGTACAGTATGCTTGTGGCTATTAGTCCCATTCACAGAGATGAGCTCATCACAAGTTTTACTAACTGTAAAAAAACCCTAGATGGGAGAGTTTTAATAACCAGTCCTACCACAACATTGAGAGAATCAACATTTATTGGGGTGCATTCGTAAGCTACTGAAGAAAAAACATCATGAGGAGAGACCATCATTGTAACGGAGTTACCAGTACTTACGTCCAAAATGGGATGACCTCCAACCGTTCCGCCACTAGATGAAATAGGTGAAGAATCACCGGCTACTAGGACATCCAGAATCTGGCCATCCTCAGCTTCGGAAGAGCCAACCATACAGGAGACATTAGCAGTGGGATGTGTACCAGCCCCAGAGATTATTATTATTTTGTTAGACAGATGTCTAGATGAGTCTGGAGAGAGTTACGTTGTGACCATGGTGGTGGTTAGATGGTGTTAGAAGGGTAGAGGAGGGTGGTAGGGTGGAGGATGTATACGGTTATGGGTGGGGAGTTTTAGAGAGAAGGGAGAGCATTTTTTAGACCAAGGTTCCACTGGTTTTGGTTTATCTTCTCAACAAAGATCGGAACTGATTTGAAACACTCTAGGGCTAAGGTTGTGTGGGCTATGGTGTGTAAGCCTAAAAATGAAGGTGGGCTTGGCATCAACTGCCTCCAAGATTAGAACAAGGCCTCAATGCTTAGGCATCTATGGAACCTGAGTAACAAGAAAGACAATCTCTAGGTGAAATGGTGTCATACATACAAAATTAAGAACCGTAGTATATGGGCCATCAACATACCTACTGACAGCTCGTGGAGTTGGAGGAAAGTGCTAAAGCTTAAAGAGATTGGCAGACCCTTCATTAAATCCAACATTGGGAATGGGAAGGTTACATTTATATGGTTCGATAATTGGCACCCAAGGGGACCTCTTCAACTTCTCTACGGTGATAGAACCATTTACGACGCTGCTAGTAATGCCAAAGCTAGAGTTGCTGAGCTTGTTAATGGCAGTACGTGTAGATGGCCCAGCTCTACCACTTGTGAAAAGGCAGTTGGATCCCCAGATTTTAATTATCTCTAATTAATTAAAAATATATAATTTCCTTTTAAATAAATGCGGAAGCGTTGAGATGGTTTTAACTTTCAAAAACAACAACAACAAGTTTTAATATCATAAGAAACAAATTAAAACAACATAATTCAAGTCCTAGAATTTTGCCTAAGTCATGATTATTCATTTAAACAAAGTTAGGCGAAACCAATTTTAACAAATGACTTGAATAAACCAATTTTACCCAATATTTAAATTAAAGTCCCAATTTAAATTAGTGTGATTGTAAAACCAAATTTTATCTTGAAATTAATCTAGCATGCGTTCTAAGTGATATAGAGCAAGATAAAATCAACAGTCACACAACACCGCGATGTACGAGGAAAAACCCACTAACGGGAAAAAACCTCGGGACGGCCCTAGCCTCAAATCCACTAAAAATGGTATTACAAAATACAAGACAAAAGACTTACTTCCTAAACTCGAACCCTCTCAAGCTGTGATGCTCCTTCTTGTATCAACCTCCAATTAGCGGATAACCAACGGAGCTCCACCGTGGTCTCGGACTACCACCGATCGGGCAACTAGGCACACGTCACCCCAACATGGAGCCTTTCTCCAAATGGGTAGAAATGAAACGAACTTCTCTTCAATTCGGTGTAGAGAAAAACCGGTGCCAAAACAATCTCGAAGCAATTGATATATATATGGAACTTGGAATAAACAACAATAGGTGTAAACTAAGTGTTTAAAGATTTTTCTTTAAGTTGAAGAACACTTAAAACATGAACATTTTCCTTTTTGGAATCATCTCTCAAACTCTCTCTAGGAGATGTATTAGGATGGAAAAGTTGTCTTGGAAAATGTGTTTCCCGCACATAATAAAGTATGAAAAAGGTTGGTTGAAAACCAAGTGGAGGAGTGGGGAAAAACTGCAAAAAAACTACCAAATAACTGTTCCCGCTGGAAGTTCGTTCGAACGAACGTGATTCTCGTTCGAACGAGACTTCTAACGAGTGACCAGCCTGGGCTCGTTAGAGGTTCGTTAGATACCTCGTTAGAACGAGCATTCGTTCGAACGACATATCGAACGACATATCGAACGACTGTCCAGTTAGGGTCGTTGGCAAAACTCGTTCGAACGAACCTGGTTCGAACGAAAAAACTCGTTCGAACGACATTTCTAACGAACGACCAGAAAGACTTAAAAATTCGATTTTGGCCCAGAAACTTTTATAAACTTTTATATACTTATTTTTTAAGTTTCTAATTGATTCTTTCTGAAAATAAAATGCAGTTTTTATTAACCTAACACCCAATACATATTGTTCCAAGCTCCTATATACATATAATTACATTCATACCTTGGGAGCATGGAACCTTAGTTGATGATGTAGAAACGAGGCACGCAAACCGGCATTTTGATGAAGCTTTAAATTCTTTGCCGCTACGTCTTCAACATACACTTCATAGGCTTGAGAATATTACAATAAATACTATCCTATGAATAAATGTTTTTGTCCGGAATTGAGCCAAAACTATATATGGACTCAATTGGAAATTTGTGTCCTTACAAATCTCCCCCTTTGGCTATTCCGGGACAAAAACCAAACAAAAATCCTAAAGGGCCGTCAAGCTCACTAGACTCAAAACATAACCCGCCCAATCTTGACTCAACCCAAGGATTTAAACGCTTTGCCTTTTAAAGATGCCGCTTTAGAAGAATACCTGCACACTTAAGCAAACTCATCAAATGCATAGGGAATATCACAATATTAAATGCAATTAATTTATTACTCCCCCTAAATTAATTCTCCCTTTAAACACATGACCTACTTAGAAAGACGTCTCCCCCTAAGATAAATCTCCCCCAAACGAAGATACGATAATAATAGGATTAGATACCATTTCTCCCCCTATCATCTATCATCATTCTCCCCCTAAGATAAATCTCCCCCAAGGCAAAGGATAAAGAACTAATAAACAGCATGTGAAAGCTTAAAGTGATAAGACATGAAAGCATATGGGCAATAAAAGCAGGGCAAAGACAAACAAATATCATATATATATATATACTATAAATATACCAATAAGTACGTGCATATATAGATAGATATAAACACACACATGACACAAAATACAATAAGTTTGCACACTCGTATGGCAAAAATGTGTCATATGGAAACGGAAGTGTAGGGGTGTGAACTAGCAATAATTAAATTTAGACCCAAACACTTAAGAAACGTTCACGGAGTTCTCATTTGATTGTAAACTTCATCACAGTTAAATATAACCTCTTGTGACAATATAAAGATTGAACTCAATGAACAAACATACACAATGCATACAAGTCTAGCATGATGATGATTCTACAAACCAAAAAGAGTCATGACATTAAAGACAACTAGGATAAACGGACATTGTGCAAACCGTTGATATACCATCCAATTCTCCCTCAATGAGCATATATATTCTTTTGTTTGTGAATGAATATATCAAACAAACATAGGCCTTGGCAATTGTTTTCTTTTTAATGCCAAATATTCTGTTTTTAGGCCTTTGGATCACGTATTTCTTTTAGATCCAATAAACGGTGGCTTACTATCGCAAAGGATTTAATTCATCCTTTCGGAGCCCTTCCCCGTGCATATATTAATTTATCATGTTTTCATTTTTCACACAAATCTCACATGCAACGGATTTTGACATGCACTAGTCCTCCTAGGTCATAGATATGTAGATGACTAGATTGATAGGAGAACACCTCAAAAAGCTCAAATATAACATGTGACATTAAGATTTCAAAAGAGCTCGTGCATGTGTGAAAAGAGGCATATAGAAATAGAATCCATTTAAACAATACAAAATCCAACTACTCCATAAAATATGGTAAAGAACATAATAAGGATTGAAAATCTAAACCAAAAGTTCTAGCCACGTGGGAGCGTAAATGATGGGATTCAAACACAAGTATATGCCACATAAAGTGTGTCAAACTAAAATACACACAAAACAAAATCTTTTTGAGTTTTTAACATTTTTAATCAAAAATAAAGATATATACTCAAAAGACTTAAACAAAAGTCATTTGTATTTTTCATTAAGTATAAATGAACTAAATAAAACACAAATGATAAACAAAAATCTTTTTATAGTTTTTCAGTTAAATCAACCACAAAATATAATACAAAAAGATAAACAAGTCATAATTTCTAGCATGTGATATGAAATAAGGCAATGACTAGAAAATGACTAAACAAGCATACATTTAGCATATGAATATGACATGAAGTACAAACGCTAAAGTATGCAAACACTAACACATTTATCCTTTAGATTTAGCAATAGAGGAAGCATGTGAAAGTAAATGAGAATCAGAATCCCTATTTTGTAAGGCAACCAAGTCGGATTTCCTAACCCAAATTAATGAAAAATTACTATCTTGGGGTGTAGGAACGTTAGCTATCGTGGTTACTTTACTATGGGATTTTCTAGGAATTCGTTTAAGATCTAAACAAAATTTCCTAAGATGACCTTTTCGACCACAATGTGTACAAGTGAGAACATGTCGAAAAGATTTATCTAAGGAGTGATCATTAAATGCATTCCTAGAAGATTCTCCTAAAACATTGGTTTTGACTTTAGGGTTAAATTCATTAAAAGTATTGAAGCCTAAACCAAAAGTGTCATTTTTAATTTGGACCGTTCCTAACATTTTATCAAGTTTTTCCGAACGACATTCCAAATCAAATTTGACATTACTAGAATCTTTTAATTTATTTTCCAATTCTACAATGTTAGATTCTAGTAAAAAATTACGCTCTTCAAAAGCAAGAAGCTCCTTTTTCAAGGATTCCATTAAACCCCTAAGGCTATCTCTCTCGCCTTCTACGTATTCTAGCTTCTCTCGAAGAGTCCTCTCTTGTGTCCTAAGGTCTTCTACTAAGGCACTATCATCTATGACCTTGACACTCTCTCTTAAACTCGCTTCTAACTTCAAATTTGCTCTTTTCAATTTAATAGACTCTTTATATAACTCATGAAAAGCATTTTGAAGTTCACTCATATCAACCTCATCTTCATTTTCACTCTCTCTTTCTTCTTCACTCTCACTATCATCAAAAATAAGAGAATCATGTACAATGACCTTGGAAGTGGCATGTGCTATAATTTCATCATTCGATGAGTTCTCATTATCACTCACATGTCTAGCCATAAAAGCCACAAAATTTTTCTTAGTGGGGGATTCGGGCTTCTCTTCCTTATCACTATCACTAAGGGTCGCATTATATGAAATGGGTCGCTTACCATCTTTCCTTAGTTTAGTGGGGCACTCATAAGCCCTATGGCCATAACCTTCACAACCAAAACATTTATTAGACTCGTCCCTATCAATATTTTCATTACTAGGTTTAGGGATCTTATCGGCTTTAGAAATCTTCTCGTTTTTATCATGTTTAGAAGATTCAAATTTCTTAAAATCATTTTTAACTTTATCTTTGTTAAATTTAAGAAATTTTCTAAATTTACGAGCAAACAAAGCCATATCTTCCGAGTCACTATCACTATCGCTCTCTACTACTTGTTTAACCTCTTTTCGGGCTTTTAAAGCAACGCCCTTTTCAATTTTCTTTTCAGTTTTAGAGGGAAACATATCTAGTTCATAGGTTTGCAAATCACCTACAAGCTCTTCTAATTTTGTAGAGGCTAAAGTGGGTAAAGAATTTAAAATGGTCACATTAGGAATAAATCTATCGGGTAGGGACCTTAAAATTTTCTTTACAACACGGTCGTCAGGTATTTTCTCTCCCAAGTTAAAGGATGAATTGACAATATCAGAAAGTCTAGCATAAAATTTATCAAAAGTTTCTTTTTCATCCATTTTGATAGTTTCAAATTGAGTGGTGAGGTTTTGGAGTTTAGAAGCTTTAACGACACTCGTTCCTTCATGAGTTAATTGTAAAATATCCCAAGCTTCTTTAGCGGTTTCACACGTCATAATACATCGGAATTCATCCGGTGCGACAGCGCTAAATAAGGCATTTAAACCACGGGAATTAAAATTTGCAAGCTTAAACTCATTTTCGGTCCATCTATCGATGGGTTTGGGAACACGTTCATTTTCAATAAGATGAGTTGGTGGGGAGTACCCGGTAACAACAGACATCCAAACACGTTCATCGATGGATTTAAGTGCCGATTTCATTCGCGCTTTCCAATACGCGTAGTTAGAACCATCAAAAATAGGAAATTTTGAAAATGGGGAAAAATCCATTTTAGCCAAAAATTAAAGGATCTTAACGAAATAATTTATCGTTTTTGGCTCTGATACCAATTTGAAAAGGCAGTTGGATCCCCGGATTTTAATTATCTCTAATTAATTAAAAATATATAATTACCTTTTAAATAAATGCGGAAGCGTTGAGATGGTTTTAACTTTCAAAAACAACAACAACAAGTTTTAATATCATAAGAAACAAATTAAAACAACATAATTCAAGTCCTAGAATTTTGCCTAAGTCATGATTATTCATTTAAACAAAGTTAGGCGAAACCAATTTTAACAAATGACTTGAATAAACCAATTTTACCCAATATTTAAATTAAAGTCCCAATTTAAATTAGTGTGATTGTAAAACCAAATTTTATCTTGAAATTAATCTAGCATGCGTTCTAAGTGATATAGAGCAAGATAAAATCAACAGTCACACAACACCGCGATGTACGAGGAAAAACCCACTAACGGGAAAAAACCTCGGGACGGCCCTAGCCTCAAATCCACTAAAAATGGTATTACAAAATACAAGACAAAAGACTTACTTCCTAAACTCGAACCCTCTCAAGCCGTGATGCTCCTTCTTGTATCAACCTCCAATTAGCGGATAACCAACGGAGCTCCACCGTGGTCTCGGACTACCACCGATCGGGCAATTAGGCACACGTCACCCCAACATGGAGCCTTTCTCCAAATGGGTAGAAATGAAACGAACTTCTCTTCAATTCGGTGTAGAGAAAAACCGGTGCCAAAACAATCTCCAAGCAATTGATATATATATATGGAACTTGGAATAAACAACAATAGGTGTAAACTAAGTGTTTAAAGATTTTTCTTTAAGTTGAAGAACACTTAAAACATGAACATTTTCCTTTTTGGAATCATCTCTCAAACTCTCTCTAGGAGATGTATTAGGATGGAAAAGTTGTCTTGGAAAATGTGTTTCCCGCACATAATAAAGTATGAAAAAGGTTGGTTGAAAACCAAGTGGAGGAGTGGGGAAAAACTGCAAAAAAACTGCCAAATAACTGTTCCCGCTGGAAGTTCATTCGAACGAACGTGATTCTGGTTCGAACGAGACTTCTAACGAGTGACCAGCCTGGGCTCGTTAGAGGTTCGTTAGATACCTCGTTAGAACGAGCATTCGTTCGAACGACATATCGAACGACTGTCCAGTTAGGGTCGTTGGCAAAACTCGTTCGAACGAACCTGGTTCGAACGACAAAACTCGTTCGAACGAAACCTGGTTCGAACGAAAAAACTCGTTCGAACGACATTTCTAACGAACGACCAGAAAGACTTAAAAATTCGATTTTGGCCCAGAAACTTTTATAAACTTTTATATACTTATTTTTTAAGTTTCTAATTGATTCTTTCTGAAAATAAAATGCAGTTTTTATTAACCTAACACCCAATACATATTGTTCCAAGCTCCTATATACATATAATTACATTCATACCTTGGGAGCATGGAACCTTAGTTGATGACGTAGAAACGAGGCACGCAAACCGGCATTTTGATGAAGCTTTAAATTCTTTGCCGCTACGTCTTCAACATACACTTCATAGGCTTGAGAATATTACAATAAATACTATCCTATGAATAAATGTTTTTGTCCGGAATTGAGCCAAAACTATATATGGACTCAATTGGAAATTTGTGTCCTTACAACTTGGGAACTCAATGAAATAAAAAATGATACCCTCCCCACTATCAACGCTTATTTGGCTACCAAATGCTAATGGGAAGTACAACACTTCTTCAACCATGAGAGCTATTATGGATCACCTTCCTCTCAACACCTAGCATAAACTGGTTTGGCAC
Organism: Sambucus nigra; assembly: GCA_949130495.1. NCBI lineage: Eukaryota > Viridiplantae > Streptophyta > Magnoliopsida > Dipsacales > Adoxaceae > Sambucus > Sambucus nigra. Next base: position 110,984,170 of record OX422217.1, read on the forward strand.
AACGCCAATATCCCTAAACGCTCCTTTATTCTCTGGCAAACCTGTAGGAAAACCTTAATTACCAAAGACAAACTCATGCTATGGGGGGTGAGTGACAGCAAAAACTGCGAGTTCTGTCACAGTGGGATTGAGTCCATTAACCATCTCATGGATGAATGCCCCTACTCCAAAGAATTTTGGAAGGAAATCCTATACAGAAACCAGTTGTATAGGGCGATGGGAACGTTGCAGAATGAAGTTGATGAAGCAGTAAAGGAAGCTCATGGCAAGTCTTTCATGTCTAAGATCAGAACTCTAGCATTATCCACTACTGTGTATTGCATCTGGATTGAAAGAAACAATAGTATACACACACGGACCTCCAAGAATCCCATTGAGCTGGTCATGGACATTGAGTTCATGATTAGATGCAAAAATCTCTACTTGGAAAAAAGCCAGAAGAAGCTACTACAACTGGATGGCTTGCAACTACTAGAACCTCTCTGAATCCTCATTAGTTGACTAGCTTTGTTGTTTGGATCCTTTCCTTTGTTTGTTTATGCTTTGATGCTTGGGTATGCCGTCATCTTTTTGTCATGCCCTTAAGGGACGTTAGGGCTTTGCCCTAGCTCTTGTACATTTTTCTCATTTATACATTTTACTTACCAAAAAAAAGGGTTGAAAATGTGCCACTAGTGCGTCAAAACCCTGAACATCCCACAAACAGCTAGGCATCATCTTCTTTAACCTACAAGTGATGACCTTTGAAATGCACTTGTACAAGTTGTTGTAGCATTAGATAGCTCTGAACTCCCTCATACTAATAGGGTTAGCAACCTTGGGGATCAAGGCCAGGGCTGTACAGTTCCATTGATTGAAGAAAATCCCATTGTCAAACAAGAATTTAATATCCTCACATATTTCTCCCCCAACTAGCTACCAATTCTCTTTAAAGAAGTATCTGTTGAAACCATCAGGGCCTGGGGCCTTGTCAGACCCAATAGCAAACATATCTTCTTTTATCTCATCATAGGTGACCTCTTTCTCCAATAATTAAGCTTGGTTAGAGGTTAGTTTATTCTTAATCACCTCCTCCAAGACAGTATTAGCATCCTCACATTGCACCCTACTCCCTAGCAGATTTTGAAAAAATCCCACAGCTTCCTTAGCCACCTGCTCACTGCCTTCAATTCTCACTCCTAACTCATTTTTAATACTCACAATTTTCCTTCTAGCCATATTTTGATTCACTTTCTTATGAAAGAAAGTATTGTTTTGGTCTCCCAGCTACAGTCATTTAGTTCTAGCCTTCTGCCTTAGGAAGGACTCCTCATCATTCCTTAACTCAGCATATTTGGTTCTCATCTCATTTGTTGTAGCCTACAGATCCCCATTAGCTCCATCCCTATCCAGCTCACTTTGAATTGCAACTAATTTGGTTTTGGAGACAACAACCTGAGTAGAAATCTTATTAAAGAACTTAAAATTAAAGTGCTTCAATGAGGCTTTAACTCTATTAAGCTTTGTGAATAGCCTCTGCATTGGATTCCCTTCAACCACTACATCCCATGATTTAGTGATAGTAGGTAAAAAATCATCATGATTCATCCAGAAGTTGAATAACTTGAAGGGCTTTGGTCCCCTATTGATAGTGTTATCCACAAGGGTGATAATAGAACTGTGGTCAGAAATACGACAAGGCAGGGTGATAGCCTGAGAGTTAGGAAAAAGGGCAGCCCAAGTATCATTGTGTATGACCCTATCAATTCTCGATTGAACATTATTGACACCAAGCTGGTTCTTATTCCAAGTGAACCACATGCCACTATTGACCATATCATCAGCATTCAGCTCATTCAGACAGCTATTAAACTCCTCAGAAGCAACATTGTCAATATCTAAAAAACCCCTCTTTTCCTCTTGGCAGCTGACCACATTAAAATCCCCCATGAGTATCCAAGGCCTATCATTCACCACCATTTTATTTTCATTAAGGAAGGTCCATAAACACCTCCTCCGCTCAGGCAGGTTATCCCCATATATGAAGGTAGAATGAAAGGAGTAATTAGTACCTATGATATTTACAAGGCAAAACAGAGCTTGTCTATGAGTATCAATCACATCAATCTTCAATATATTGGGGTTCGCAATTATGGACATACTCCCAGTGATAGAAGCACATACTCTTGGCAGTATCCAGGTTGTTCCTTCTTATCTTAGTCTCCACAAGACTGATAAGGTCTAATTTATTATCTTTTATGAGTTTAACCACCTCTAACTGCTTGTAGGGAGCATTAAGTCCCCTTATATTCCATGTACCCATCCTGGTCATTTATACTTATTGGATTTGTTGCCCGACCTCTTCTTCTCCTTCCTGTTGCTTCTTCTCAACTCTTTCCCATCCCTTATGTTGACACCTCCTATCATACCCTGGTCAAGCTCATCCACTTCTTTTATTTTGAGGGCCAACCCTGATGGGGCAGGGGTAGTAACAAGAGGAGAATCCACTATATAATTTAGAATGTCAAACTGATTAGAGGTAGTAACCTTGGTAGGGGAATTATCCCCTACTTCATTCTCTGTTGAAATAACCCTCTCACTTGGCATTCCTTCTGATTCCAACCCACTCTTGTCAGGTTCAACAGTTATTGTGGTCTTAGTGGCTTTATATTGCACTTGGGTCGACCCTTCTTCTAAGAGCTTTTGTATCTCATCTTGGCTATTGATTGGATATACCTCTTCTTTATTATTTTTAGCCACCCATGATTTCTTCCCCTTAGGACAGTTGAGTTGGGCATGACCAAAAATGCCACAATGAACACAAGAGGGATGTTTTTCCTGGTACTCCACTCCAACCACTGCAACGGACCCATCTTCCATGGTAACATCAATGGTGTTGGGGAATTCTTCCATGACTTTTAGCTCAACACAAATCCTTGCAAAACTTATCCTCTTCATTCCTTCAGTTACTGTATCAGCATACATAGGTATTCCAACTGATCTAGCAAGATAGATAAGCCCCTCCTCTGTCCATAATTGGACTGGAATGTTATGGAATTTCACCCATACAGGTATCTTAGAGGTCGAATCTTTGCTGAATGAGAAGTTAGGTGTCCACTTTTGAATAATAATGGGGTTCCCCACAAAGTGCCAAGGTCCATTGTCAATAACCTCATCTCTCATATTAGCATTATCAAACATAAAGAAATAGAATCCATTGTTGTGTCCACAATTTGATTCAGGCCAAATTTATCCCATAGCCTATGAGCTATATTGGTAACCAAAGTGTAAGGCAAGCTCCATCCCAAAAAACACCCAACCATACTGTTTTCCCATTTAGCATAACCACGGGCTGCCACCTCCAAAGGGGGGAAACAGTGACCCTCTTATTTGCTATGGTGGGAACGTGGTATGTTAGTCTGAGTTTGGGATATCTCTTATCTGCAACAACCTCCTTCCATGTGTTTTCCATCGCCTTGGTTGGGGGGGAACATGGGATAGGTTCAACACCCTCACCTTCCACCACCGTTTTCAACCCATACACCTCCGAATTCTTACAACCAGTCTCAATATAGATTTGACCCTCTTCAATTTCATCAATCTTTGCATCTCCACCGGACCACGCTCCATCCCACCTCCAAACCCCTGATTATTGGGCATATTCATTGAGTTAGTAACTTCATCAACACCCAAAGGATTGGAGCGCAGCGAGGCACCTACATCTAAGGCTTCGGGGGCTTGGGAAGGGGATGGGTTTATAGTCAGACCACCACGTATGGCCGGAGGCAGCGTTGGCATGGACGGGCTGGGAATTAGGTTAGTCAGAGGTAGGTTTACCGGCGGGAAATTTGAATTTAGGGTTGTGTTTGGTTAGTGAGTTTTTAGAGAGAAGGGAGAGCATTTTTTTATTTTATTTTATTTTATAGGATTATTTTTCACACATATAAGTTAAAAGGGAGAAGTCTATGTCATATCAAAACCCCTTCTGATGCCTCCTAGACTTGGACCAAACTCATGAACCTCAGAAGCAAGATCAGGCCTCTAATCAGTGCAACCATTGGCAATGGAAAGAGCACTTTCATCTGGCATAGCCACTAGCACCCTAGGGGTCCTTTGTGGACCCTCTATTGTGAGAGAACCATATACGATGCTTCTAGTAACCACAAAGCCAAAGTTGCTAATTTTATCTCGAATGGGAATTGGGCTTGGCCTGCTAGCATAATCTTGGAGTTGAATGAGATTGAGAATGCAAACATCCCTATCATCAACCCCTCCGCTGAGGATAGCACTAAGTGGAATCCCACTTCTAATGGCCTTTTCTCCACTAAGTCTGCCTGGAACTCCATCTGATTGCATCAATCCCATTCAGACTGGACAAACTTGGTATGGAATAACAATAACATCCCCAAGTGTGCTTTCTTGCTTTGGCTTGTGTGCAGGATTGCCATCAACACCAAGGATAAGACCCTCAGTTGGGGCAGTAGCTAGGACAACCTTTGTGTGCTATGTAAGAATGAAATTGAGGATCGGGACCATCTGTTTTTAAATGCAGCCTCTCTAAGGCAATCTGGGAGGACGCTAAATATAACAACTCATATATCAACAATGCCAACACTTGGGATGAGGTGATCGCTGATGCTACCATCAACTTCAAAGGGAAACCCTCCTTGACAAGATTAGGAGAACTTCCTTTTCTATTGCCATATATTGCTTATGGATGGAGAGAAACAATAGGATTTTCAGGAACAAAAAGGCTAGCCATGGTGACATAATGAATGAGATATCCTTCTCTGTTAGATGCAAGTCTTACAAGTGGCCCAAGTCATGAATTTAACCGGATTGTGGTGCCAAAATTTCTCTCTCCTCTCTCTAAAAACTCCGGCCAAACACTAACCAAACACCACCCTTCTTCCACCACCACCACCACCCCCTCATCCCACTGCTTCCTCTAGTCACTCTTTCCACTCTCGTCCATGCTTAATTATGCCATGCTACCTCTCTTTGATGTCGTTACTGTTCCCATCGAACCCTCCAACCTTGTTGTGACAGCCATGGCAGCCTCTATAAGGGCGGATGATCTTGAAGAAGGCCAAGTTACCGCGTCAGATGCTAGTATAATCAAAGCTAACTACCATATGTCCAGATTACAAGAGCTGAATAATGAGAAGAATGTCTTCTGGGAATTTCTCAAGAGCAAAGATTATTCCTATGATGATATCAACTAGTTTTGTTCCATGAAAAGAACCTCTGAAGGCGGAACGCAACCGCCAACCAGTGATAGGATCCCCTGTTCATCAGTTTCTAAGCCTAGTCGTGCTGTTAACCACATAACTTTTGGTGCGACTGAGGTTATGGGTGTGACTGATGGGGGAAAGTTGTAAGAAGATTTTGGGAATGATTCAAACCCTAGTTTACCTAAGACCATCCCAGTACCTAACCCTACATGGAGCAGTGTTGTGGCTCCCAAGAGAGTTCTTAAGCTGCAACTTACCTACCACAAACCATCCTTGGTTAACGATAAAATAACTGTTGCCCCACCTCTGGATATTACAAACTTAGGGTACGCAAAATGGGAAACTAACCTGGTTGGTTATTTCTTGGGAAGAAAGCTCCCATATTCCCATGTCTACAACATTGCACATAAGCTTTGGGATTCCTATGGACTCAAAGATATTATAGCCCATGACAATGGCTTCTTCTTCTTCTTCTTCTTCTTCTTCTTCTTCTTCTTCTTCTTCTTCTTCTTCTTCTTCTTCTTCTTCTTCTTCTTCTTCTTCTTCTTCTTCGTCATCGTGTTTGATAACATGACCATGCGTGATGTGGTGCTAGACTCTGGCCCCTGGTTCTTTTCAGGTAACCCTATCATTCTACAGCGTTGGATGCCTAACTTCAAATACAGCAAGGAAACCACAAAAAAGCTCCCATTCTGGATTATATTTCACAATATCCCTATGCAACTATGGACCCAAGAAGGCTTAAGTTACATAGCAAGTTCCTTGGGAATACCATTATATGCCGACAATGTAACTGAAGAAATGAGAAGGATTAGTTATGCTAGAATATGTGTTGAACTATCGGTGAGAGATGAATACCCTAAAACCATTGATGTGGTGATGGAGGATGGCCAGGCAGTTGAGATTGGAGTGGAGTATGAGGGGAAACCACCCTCTTACAAAATGTGTGGTATCTTTGATCACTCTATCCTCAACTGCTCCAAAACCAAACAAATGTGGGTTCAAAAAGAAAACAAGGAAGAGGCATATCTTGTTCCTAAATATGGAGAGGTCCAAAAGTCCTTGAAGGATGGTTGGAATACTATCAATAGGAAGGCCACCCAACTCTCTACCTTAGAGATGGGTTTTCCTAATGGTGAGGGATCCTCAATGCAGGTTGGAATCACTCATGAAAGCAATGACACAACCCTAACTGCAGCTGCCCCTTATGCTAAGGCTCCCATCCCCCCTCCTATCAGAATGTCCAACTCTTTTGAAGTGTTTATTGGCGATGTGGACACTGCGAAAGAGTATGATGCCACTCCTGAACCATCTGGTTTAGCCCTCAAGGTTACAGCAGCGGACGAGTTAGCTGATAAGAAGAATCTCAAACCTCCCAATGGGAGTGGGAAAAGCAAAGGGAAATAGAAGTCAAGCAGCAAGAAAAAAAAAACTCATGACCAAGCTAGCCCCTTGGAATATTAGGGGGATTAACTCTCCCCATAAACAAGTCAAAATAAAGAGATTCATAGCAGAGCATAAGCTATCCCTCATTTGTATTCTTGAACCCAAAGTTAGAAGTATTCACTTTGATAACATCTCCAAGAACGGTTTCTGTAATTGGGATGCCATTCATAACTTCCCCACATCTGGTGGGGTAGCCCGTGTTATTGTTGGTTGGGACCCTTCCCACCTCAAACTTGTTATTGTTCACAAGCACCCAAAAGCCATTTTCTGCAAGGTTGAGATGGTTGGAACTAACAAGTTCTTATAGGCCACCTTTGTATATGGTAGCAACTCTCAGTTGGATCGAAGATCTCTTTGGACTTTTATCCTGAGCAGTTCTTCCACTGCCGATGAGATGCAATGGATCCTTATGGGTGACTTCAATATTTTGCGTAACAATGATGAGAAGAAAGGCATACACAACATTGATTTCAACGTTGTGAAGGAGTTCAAAAATTGTATTCATGATGCCCAGTTGGATGATATGAATTCTAATGGTTTGTGGTTTACCTGGAACAAAAATTCTTCACTTGTTTACAATGTTCAATCCAGAATTGATAGGGTCTTGCACAACAACTAGTGGGGCTCTACTTTCCCTGACTCTCAGGTTGAGGTCTTATGCCCTGGTGTATCTGATCACAGCCCCATCATTACCCATATGCTGCCTCATGAGGAAAGAAGACACAAACCCTTCAAATTTTACAACTTTTGGATGAAACAAGTTGATTTTAAGAACATCCTCACTGACTCTTGGAGTGAAGATTGTCCTGGTAAACCGATGTACAAACTGTCTCTTAAACTCAAGAGGCTTAAACCCAAACTTAGAAGCCTTAATGAGAAGTTTTACAGCCGCATTTCCTTGCATGTTAATGAAGTGAAAGATCAAATGCATAACCTCCCAAAATGGCACTGCGAGTGAAGCAAACACCTCGTGCACATCCAACGTAGCATGTAGCAAACGGTTGCCTAGTCGCAGGAATCTCGATTTGAATATAGGACCCATATTTGATAATATGAACACTTAGGCTTGAAAACATGCCGCGAGAGGGCGAACCCACCAACCCCCACCCCAACCCCAAACGGCACCATGAGTGGCATGGAAACCTCGTGCGTGCCCAATATAGCACGTAGCAACTAGTCCCGTAGTTGCAAGACATCCCATTTTAAGAATAGGATCCATATTTGAAAATAGGTACTCATAGGCTTCTAAACGTCCCGCGAGTGGGAGGATGACACCCTCACACACATACACACCCAAAAAATGGCACTGCTAGTCACCTCGTGCGCGTCCAACGTAACACATAATAACCGACCGTGTAGTCGTCGGATTCCTGATATGAGTACAGAACCTGAATCTGAAAATAGGAACACGTGCTTGAAAATGTGCCACGAGGAGTCCGATGCCACAATCCCCCCAAATGGCACCGTGAGTGGCTCGAACACCTTGTTAATGTCGAACATAACATGTAGCAACTGACCGAACAGTCGTGGGACACGTAGTTTGAGAAAAGGACTTGGATTTGAAAATAGGAACACTTAGGGTTGAAAACGGGCCACGAGAGGGAGGACGCCATACCCCCCCCCCCCCCCCCCCCCGCCCCCACCCAAATGGCCCCGCAAGTGGCACAAACACTTCCTTCATATCCAACGTAACATGTAGCAACCGATCGCATATATGTGAGACTCCTGGTTTAAGAATAGGATTCGGATTTTAAAATAGAAACACTTAAGCTTGAAAATGCGTCACGAGGGGGAAACGCCACTACCCCCCCCCCCCCCCCCCAATGGAATTGCGAGTGGCACAAACACCTCATGCATGTCCAACGTAACATTTAGCAATCGATCGCAAAGTTGCGGGACTCTCGGAAGATGACCCAAATTTGAAAATATAAACACTAAGACTTGAAAATGTGCTGCAAGGGGGCAAACGCCACCCCCCCCCCCCCCCACACACACACAAATGGCAACGTGAGTGGCACGAATACCTCATGCGCATCCAACGTAACACGTTACAACAGTCCTCAAAGTCGCGAGATATCCAGTTTAAGAATAGGAGCCGGATTTGAAAATAGCACCACAAGCTTGAAAACCTGCCACGAGGGGGCAGGCGCCACCAAGCCCCCAAAACAATACCATGAGTGGCACGAACACCTCGGGTGCATCCAAAGTAACACGTAGTAACCGGTCGCATAGTCGCGGGACTCCCAATATAGGACCCTGATTTGAAAATATGAACACTTAGGCTTGAAAACGTGACATGAGGGGGCGGACGCTACCAATCCCCTCAACCCCAAATGGCGTTGTGAGTGGCACGAAGACCTTGTGCGTGTCTAATGTAACACCTAGAAACCGACGGGGTAGTCGCGGGACTCTCGATTTGAGAAAAGGACACGATTTTGAAAATAGGAACATTTAGGCTCGCAATCCTTCCTCGAAGGGGTGGACGCCACCTCCTCAAATGGCACTGCGAGTGGCACAAACACCCCATGGGAGTCCAACGCAACATGTAGCAATCGGCCGCGCAGTCGCAGGACGCCCGATTTGAGAATTGAAGCTGGATGTCAGAATAGGAACACTTAGGCTTGAAAATGTACCGTGAGGGGGTGGACATCCCCAACCCATCCTCCAAACGGCAATGTCAGTGGCACAAACACCTCGTGCATGTCCGACGTAACATGTAGCAACCAGTCGTGTAGTCAAGGGACAAACAATTTGAGGATGAGAATCGAATTTGAAAATATGAACACTTAGGCTTGAAAAAGTGCCATAAGGGGGGCGCCACCCCCACCCCAACCCCAACCCCAAATGGCACCGCAAGTGGCATGAAGACCTCGTGCATGTCAACCAGTCGAGCAGTCGCGGGATATTCCAGTTTGAGAATAAGATCCGAATTGGAAAATAGGAAGACTTAGGCTTGAAACGTGCCGCGAGGGGGCGGATGCCACCAACACCCCACCCCACCCCCAACACACGCACACACGCAAAAAAGGGCATTTCTAGTGGTACGAACACTTAGTGCACGTCCAACATAACACCTAGTAACCAGTTGCACAGTCATGGGATTCCCGGTACGAGTGCAGAACCCGAATTTGAAAATAGGAACACTTAGGCTTGAAAACGTGTCACAAGGGGGCCGACAGCACCCTCCCCCCAAAGGACACCGCGAGTGGAACGAACACCTCGTGCATGTCCAACGTAACAAGTAGCAACTAGCCACGCAGTCACGGGACTCCTGGTTTGAAAAGAGGGCCCGAATTTAAAAATAGAACACTTAGGGTTGAAAATCTACCGCGAGATGGCAGATGCCACCACCCCCAAAACGGCACGGCGAATGGCATGAACACCTCGTGCGCATCCAACATAACACATAATAACCATTCGCGTAGTCGCGGGATTGTCAGTTTAAGAATAGAACCCGAATTTGAAAATAGGAACACTTCGAGTTGAAAACGTTTCGTAAGGGGGGTGCATTTACACCCCACCCACCCCCCCCCCAAAAAAAATGACACCGCGAGTGGCACATACACCTCGTGCATGTCCAAAGTAACACGTAGCAACCGGTTGCACAGTCGTGGAACTTCCGAATTTAGAAGAGGACCCGACTTTTAAAATATGAACACTAAGGCTTGAAAACGTTCCATGAGGGGGCGAACGCCACTACCGCCCACCCAAACGGCACCGCAGGTGGCACGAAACGGCACCAGGATTCTCGTGACTGTGCAACCAGTTGCAACGTGTTATGAGGGGGTGGGTGCCACCCCCTCAAAATTGCACCACGAGTGGAACGAACACCTCGTGCACATTTAATGTAAAATGTAGCTATCAGTTTCACCGTAGCGGGACTCCCGATTTGATATTTAGACTCGGATTTGAAAATAGGAACACTTAGGCTTCAAAATGCGTCAGGGTGGATGCCACCAACCCCCCCCCCCCCCCACACACACACACAAAGGGCATCGCAAGTCGCCCAAAAACCTCTTGCGTGCAGTTGTAAGACTCCCGATTTGAGAATAGGACTGGATTGGAAAATAGGAACATTTGGGCTTAAAAATGTATCGCGAGGTTGCGAATGCCACCAACCCCCTAAATGGTATCACAAGTGGCACAAACACCTCGTGCATGTCCATCATAATGATCGGCAATTGGTCATGCAGTTGTGGGACTCCCGGTTTAAGAATAGGACCCGAATTTGAACATAGGATCACTTTAGGCTTCAAAATGTGATGCGAGGGGAGGATGCCTCACCCACCCAATGGCACCTCGAGAGGTACCAACACCTCATGCACGTGCAAGGTAACACTTAGCAACCTGCCACACAGTCGCGAGACTCCCGATTTGAAAATAGGACTCGGATTTGCAAATAGGAACACTTGGGCTTAAAACCGTGCTTACGAGGGGGCAGACGCCACCCAACCCCCAAACTGCACTATGAGTGGCATGAACACCTCGTGCGCGTTAAATGTAACATGTAAGAACTTGTCGCGTAGTTGCGAGACTCCCAGTTTGAGAATAGGATGTGAATTTGGAAATAGGAACACTTACGCTTGAAAACGTGACGTGAGGTGCTGGATGCAATTACCCCCCCCCCCCCCCCGACCCGGCACCATGTGTGGTAAAAAGGCCTTGTGAGTGTGTAACGTAACCCATAGCAACTGGCGGCACAGTCATGGGACTCCTGGTTTGATAATAGGACCCGAATTTGAAAGTAGGAATACTTAGGCTTCAAATCGTGCCGCGAGGGGAGGAATGCCACCAACCCCGCCAAACAGCACCGCAAGTGGCAGGACCACCTCATGCACGTGCAAAGTGACACGTAGCAGCCGGTCAAACAGTCGCTAGATCCTTGGTATGAGAATAGGACCCATAATTGAAAATTAGAACACTTAGTCTTGAAATGTGCCACGAGGGAGCTGATGCCATGAACTTCCCCCAAACGGCACCGCGAGTGGCACGAACACCTCGTGCACGTCCAATGTAACATGTAGCACCCGGTGGCACAGTCGTGGGAGTCCTGGTTTGAGAAGAGGGCCCAAATTTTAAAATAGAACACTTAGGCTTGAAAACATGCCACGAGGGGCAGACGACACAACCCACACACCCCCTCCCCCCGACGGCACTGCGAGTGGCACGAACACCTCATGTGCATCCAACGTAACACGTAGCTATCGGTTATGTAGTCGTGCAACTCTCGATTTGAGAATAGGACCCGTATTTGTAAAAAGGAACTCTTAAGCTTAAAAAAGTGTCATGAGGGGGAGGATGCCACCAACACCCCCAAACGGCACAGCGAGTGGCACGAACACCTCGTGTGTGTCCAACATTACACGTCGCAACCAGCCGCACAATCGCGAGAATCCTTGTAAGGACACAAATTTCCAATTGAGTCCATATGTAGTTTTTGCTCAATTCCGGACAAAAACATTTATTCATAGGATAGTATTTAATTGTAATATTCTCAAGCCTATGAAGTGTTTGTTGAAGACGTAGCGGCAAAGAATATAAAGCTTCATCAAAATGCCGGTTTGCGTGCCTCGTTTCCACGTCATCAACTAATGGTTCCATGCTCCCAAGGTATGAATGCAATTATGTTTATATAGGAGCTTGGAACAAAGTTTGTTGGGTGTTAGGATTAAAATAAACTGCGTTTTTGTTTTAAGAAAGAAATTATATAAAACTTTAAAAATAAGTTCATAAAGTTTTCTGGGCCAAAAGCGAATTTTACAATCTTTCTGGTCGTTCGTTAGATATGTCGTTCGAACGAGTTTTTTCGTTCGAACCAGATGTCGTTCGAACGAACCTGCCAACGAGTTCCCACTGTCGTTAGAAATGTCGTTCGAACGAGATTGTCGTTCGAACGAGATTGTCGTTCTAACGAGATTTCCAACGAGCTTCTAACGAGTCCATACTGGAGCGTCGTTAGAAGTCTCGTTCGAACGAGACTTCGTTCGAACGAAATGTCGTTCGAACGAGCTGTCAGGCGGGGAACAGTTTTTGGCAGTTTTTGGCAGTTTTTCACCCACTTCCCCACTTGGTTTTTAACCAACTTTTTCAGACTTAATAATGTGCGGGAATGACATTTTCCAAATTAACTTTTCCATACCATTTCTATCTCTTAGAGAGAGTTTGAGAGAAAATTTGTTTTACGAAAATGTTCATGTTTTGAGTGAGATTTTTAGAGAAATATTTTCATCACTCTAGTGTTTACACCCAATTGAGTTTATTCCAAGTTCTATATACTTATCAATTGCGTGGAGTTTGGCACCGGTTTATCTCTTCCGTTTCAAAGAGAAGTTTTGGTTTGCTTCTACATCCATCAAAGAAGAAGACGTTTTGTTGTGATTCTACCCACACGGATAAAGGCTCCATGCTAGGGTGACGTTGACCATAGAAAGCCCCATCGGTGGATTCCGAGACCGCGGTGGAGTTCCGAGGTTGTCAGCTAGGAAGAGGTGTCTACGTGAAGAAGCATCGAGGCTTGAGAGGGATCGAGTCAGTCGTTGTAAGTCTATCTGTCTTGTAAGTGTAATTCCGTATCTAGTGGACTTGTGGCTAGGGCCGTCCGAGGTTGTTTCCCGTCTTGGGTTTTTCCTCGTACATCTCGGCGTAGTGTGATATTGTTTATTTTACCTTGCCTCATAATAACGCATGGTTAGGATAAATTCAAGATAAAATTCGGTTTAATTTATCACACTCAATTTAATTACGACTTATATTAAATTTGGTTTATTCAAGTCATTTTGCTAAAATTGGTTTCGCCTAACTTTGAATATTGATAAATATGACTTAGGCAAATTCTAGGACTTGGATTAATGAATCGGTTTAATTTTGTTTTATTAAATTAAAAGTTGAACCATCATCCTTACGCTTCCGCATCATCTATTGAGTTTTAAATACAAAGGAAATTACTTACGTTTACAAATTGGTATCAGAGCCAAAGCGATAAATTATTTCGTTAACGATCTTTTAAATAATTTTTGGCTAAAATGGATTTTTCCCCATTTTCAAAATTTCCTGTTTTCGATGGTTCAAACTACGCGTATTGGAAAGCGCGAATGAGATCGGCACTAAAATCTATCGACGAGAGAGTTTGGATGTCTGTTGTTACTGGGTACTCCCCACCAACTTATTTAGTTGAAAATGAACGTGTTATCAAACCCGCCGATAGATGGACTGAAAATGAGTTTAAACTTGCTAATTTCAATTCCCGTGATTTAAATGCCTTGTTTAGCGCTGTCACACCGGATGAATTCCGCCGTATTATGACGTGTGAAACCGCTAAAGAAGCTTGGGATATTTTACAATTAACTCATGAAGGAACTAGTGTCGTTAAAGCTTCAAAACTCCAAAACCTCACCACTCAATTTGAAACTATCAAAATGAATGAAAAAGAAACTTTTGATGAATTCTATGCTAGACTTTCTGATATTGTTAATTCATCTTTTAACTTGGGAGAGAAAATACCTGACGACCGTGTTGTAAAGAAAATTTTAAGGTACCCGATAGATTTATTCCAAAGGTGACCGTTTTAAATTCTTTACCCACTTTAGCTTCTACGAAATTAGAAGAGCTTGTAGGTGATTTACAAACCTATGAACTAGATATGTTTCCCTCTAAAACTGAAAAGAAACTTGAAAAGGGTGTTGCTTTAAAAGCCCGAAAAGAGGTCAAACAAGTAGTAGAGAGCGATAGTGATAGTGACTCGGAAGACATGGCTTTATTTGCTCGTAAATTTAGAAAATTTCTTAAATTTAACAAAGATAAATTTAAAAATGATTTTAAGAAATTTGATACTTCTAAACATGATAAAAGCGAGAAGATTTCTAAAGCCGAGAAGATCCCTAAACCTAGCAATGACAATTTAGATAGGGACGAGTCTGATAAATGTTTTGGTTGTGAAGGTTATGGCCATAGGGCTTATGAGTGCCCCACTAAACTAAGGAAAGATGGTAAGCGACCCATTTCATATAATGCAACCCTTAGTGATAGTGATAAGGAAGAGAAGCCCGATTCCCCCACTAAGAAAAATTTTGTGGCTTTTATGGCTAGTCATGTGAGTGATAGTGAGAACTCATCGATTGATGAAACGATAGCACATGCCACTTCCAAGGTCATTGTACATGATTCTCTTGTTTTTAATGATAGTGAGAGTGAAGAAGAAAGTGAGAGTGAAAATGAAAAAGAGGTTGATGTGAGTGAACTTCAAAATGCTTTTCAAGAACTTTATAAAGAATCTATTAAATTGAAAAGAGCTAATTTGAAGTTAGAAGCTAGTTTTAGAGAAAGTGTCAAGGTCATTGATGAAAATGTTTTAATAGAAGAACTTAGGACACATGTGAGGACTCTTCAAGAGAAGCTTGAATATGTAGAAGGCGAAAGAGATAGCCTTAGGGGTTTAATGGAATCCTTGAAAAAGGAGCTTCTTGCTTTTGAAGAGCAAAATGTTTTACTAGAATCTAACATTGTCGAATTGGAAAATAAATTAAAAGATTCTAGTAATGTCAAATTTGATTTGGAATGTCGTTCAGAAAAACTAGATAAAATGTTAGGAACGGTCCAAATTAAAAATGACACTTGTGGTTTAGGCTTCAATCCTTGTAATGAATTTACTCATAATGCCCAAACCAATGTTTTAGGAGAATCAACTAGGAATACTTTTAAAGATCACTCCTTAAGTAAATCTTTTCGACATGTTCTCACTTGTACACATTGTGGTCGACAAGGTCATCTTAGGAAATTTTGTTTAGATCTTAAACGAATTCCTAGAAAACCCCATAGTAAAGTAACCACGGTAGTTAACGTTCCTACACCCCAAGATAGTCATTCCTCATTAATTTGGATTAGGAAATCCGACTTAGTTGCCTTACACAATAGGGTTGTTGATTCTCATTTACTTTCACATGCTTCCTCCCTTGCTAAATCTAAAGGATGAATGTGTTAGTGTTTGCATACTTTAGCGTTTGTACTTTATGCTATATTCACATGCTAAATGTATGCTTGTTTAGTCAATTTTCTAGTCATTGCTTTATTTGATATCACATGCTAGAAATTATGACTTGTTTATCTTTTTGTATTATATTTTGTGTTTGAATTAATTGAAAAATATAAAAAGATTTTTGTTTATCACTTGTGTTTTATTTATCTCATTTAAGCTTAATGAAAAATACAAATGATTTTTGTTTGTCCTTTTGAGTAAATATTTACTTTTGATTAAATATGTTAAAAACTCAAAAAGATTTTTTTTTTGTGTGTATTTTAGTTTGACACACTTTATGTGGCATATATTTGTGTTTGAATCCCATATTTTACGCTCCCACGTGGCTAGAACTTTTGGTTTAGATTTTCAATCCTTAAAATGTTCTTTACCATGCTTTATATGGAGTAGTTGGATTTTGTATTGATTAAATGGATTCTATTTCTATATGCCTCTATTCACACATGCACGAGCTCTTTTGAAATCTTAATGTCACATGTTATATTTGAGCTTTTTGAGGTGTTCTCCTACCAATCTAGTCATCTACATATCTTTGACCTAGGAGGACTAGTGCATGTCAAAATCCGTTGCATGTGAGATTTGTGTGAAAATGAAAAACATGATATATAAAAATGTGCACGGGGAAGGGCTCCGAAAGGATGAATTAAATCCTTTGCGATTGTAAGCGACCGTTTATTGGATCTAAAAGAAATACGTGATCCAAAGACCTAAAAACAGAATATTTGGCATTAAAAAGAAAACAATTGCCAAGGCCTATGTTTGTTTGATATATTCATTCAAAAGTAAAAGAATATATATGCTTATTGAGGGAGAATTGGATGGTATATCAACGGTCTGCACAATGTCCGTTTATCCTAGTTGTCTTTAATGTCATGACTCTATTTGGTTTGTAGAATCATCATCATGCTAGGCTTGTATGCATTGTGTATGTTTGTTCATTGAGTTCAATCTATATTGTCACATGAGGTTATATTTCAATGTGATGAAGTTGCAATCAAATGAGAACTCCGTGAACGTTTATTAAGTGTTTGGGTCTAATTTTAATTGTTGCTAGTTCACACCCCAACACTTACGTTTCCATATGACACATTTTTGACATACGAGTGTGCAAACTTATTGTATTTTGTGTTATATGTGTGTTTATATCTATATGTATATGCAAGTGCTTCTTTGGTATATTTCTAGTTCATATATATATGATATTTGTTTGGCTTTGCCTTGCTTTTATTGCCCATATGCTTTCATGACTTATCACTTTAAGCTTCAACATGTTGTTTATTAGTTCTTTATCCTTTGCCTATTCCTGAACAAAAAGGGGGAGAATGATGATAGACGTCTTTCTAAGTAGGTCATGTGTTTGATAAAGAGGAGAATTAATTTAGGGGGAGTAATTTAATTAATTGCATTTAATACTTTGATATTCCCTATGCATTTGATGAGTTTGCTTAAGTGTGCAGGATTTCTTCTACAGCGGCATTGTTTAATGGCAAAGCGTTTGATCCTTGTGTTAAGTCAAGTTTGCGCGGGTTATGTTTTGAGTCTAGTGAGCTTGACGGCCCTTTAGGATTTTTGTTTGGTTTTTGTCCCGGAATAGCCAAAGGGGGAGATTTGTAAGGACACAAATTTCCAATTGAGTCCATATGTAGTTTTGGCTCAATTCCGGACAAAAACATTTATTCATAGGATAGTATTTAATTGTAATATTCTCAAGCCTATGAAGTGTTTGTTGAAGACGTAGCGGCAAAGAATATAAAGCTTCATCAAAATGTCGGTTTGCGTGCCTCGTTTCCACATCATCAACTAATGGTTCCATGCTCCCAAGGTATGAATGCATTTATGTTTATATAGGAGCTTGGAACAAAGTTTGTTGGGTGTTAGGATTAAAATAAACTGCGTTTTTGTTTTAAGAAAGAAATTATATAAAACTTTAAAAATAAGTTCATAAAGTTTTCTGGGCCAAAATCGAATTTTACAATCTTTCTGGTCGTTCGTTAGATATGTCGTTCGAACGAGTTTTTTCGTTCGAACCAGATGTCGTTCGAACGAACCTGCCAACGAGTTCCCACTGTCGTTAGAAATGTCGTTCGAACGAGATTGTCGTTCTAACGAGATTTCCAACGAGCTTCTAACGAGTCCATACTGGAGCGTCGTTAGAAGTCTCGTTCGAACGAGACTTCGTTCGAACGAAATGTCGTTCGAACGAGCTGTCAGGCGGGAACAGTTTTTGGCAGTTTTTGGCCCACTTCCCCACTTGGTTTTTAACCAACTTTTTCAGACTTAATAATGTGCGGGAATGACATTTTCCAAATTAACTTTTCCATACCATTTCTATCTCTTAGAGAGAGTTTGAGAGAAAATTTGTTTTACGAAAATGTTCATGTTTTGAGTGAGATTTTTAGAGAAATATTTTCATCACTCTAGTGTTTACACCCAATTGAGTTTATTCCAAGTTCTATATACTTATCAATTGCGTGGAGTTTGGCACCGGTTTATCTCTTCCGTTTCAAAGAGAAGTTTTGGTTTGCTTCTACATCCATCAAAGAAGAAGACGTTTTGTTGTGATTCTACCCACACGGAGAAAGGCTCCATGCTAGGGTGACGGTGACCATAGAAAGCCCCATCGGTGGATTCCGAGACCGCGGTGGAGTTCCGAGGTTGTCAGCTAGGAAGAGGTGTCTACGTGAAGAAGCATCGAGGCTTGAGAGGGATCGAGTCAGTCGTTGCAAGTCTATCTGTCTTGTAAGTGTAATTCCGTATCTAGTGGACTTGTGGCTAGGGCCGTCCGAGGTTGTTTCCCGTCTTGAGTTTTTCCTCGTACATCTCGGCGTAGTGTGATATTGTTTATTTTATCTTGCCTCATAATTTAGAACGCATGCTTAGGATAAATTCAAGATAAAATTCGGTTTAATTTATCACACTCAATTTAATTGGGACTTATATTAAATTTGGTTTATTCAAGTCATTTGCTAAAATTGGTTTCGCCTAACTTTGAATATTGATAAATATGACTTAGGCAAATTCTAGGACTTGGATTAATGAATCGGTTTAATTTTGTTTTATTAAATTAAAAGTTGAACCATCATCCTTACGCTTCCGCATCATCTACTGAGTTTTAAATACAAAGGAAATTACTTACGTTTACAATCCTGGTCTGAGAATAGGACTCAAATTTTAAAATAGGAACACTTAGAGTTGAAAATGAGCGGCGAAGGGGTGGACGACACCCCCTAATAACGACATGATTAGTGTGAACACCTCATGAGTGCCCAACATAATACGTAGCTACCGGTCATGCATTCGTGGGATTCTCTGTTGCCGAATGGGACTCGAATTTGGAAATAGGAATAGTTATGCTAGAAGACGTGCCGTGGGGGTGACGCCACCCCCTCCCGCCAAACTGTACCGCGAGTGGCACAAACACCTCATGTGCATCCTACCTAACTTGCAACAACTGATCACGAAGTTGCGGGACTCCTGGTTTGAGAATAGTACGCTATTTGAAAAAAGGAACACTTAGGCTACGTGCCACGAGGGGTGGATGCCAACCCTCAAAATGGCACCGCGAGTGGAACGAACACCTCGTGCACGTCCAATGTAAAATGTAGCAGCCAGTCGCGCAGTTATGGAATTCCTGGTATGAGATTAGGACCTGGATTTGAAAATAGGAATACTTAGGCTTGAAAACGTGTCGCGAGGGGGTGGATGCCACCAATCCCCCTCCCCCCCAAATGGCACCGCTAGTAGCCCAAAAACCTCGTGCGCATCCAACGTAACACAACAATCGGTCGTGCTGATGCGGGACTCCCGATTTGAGAATAAGATTGGATTGGAAAATAGGAACACTTTGACTTGAAAACGTGTCTCGAGGGGGCGAACACCATCAAGACCCCCACCCCCACCCGTCCTAAGCAGCATCGCGAGTGGCACAAACACCTTGTGTGCGTCCAACATAACATGTAGCAATCGGCAACGTAGTCGGGGGACTCCTTGTTTGAGAATAGGACTCGGATGTTAAAATTGGAGCACTTAGGTTTGAAACTGTGACGCGAGGTTGCGGATGCCATCAACACCCTAATCGGCACTGCGAGTGCCACAAACACCTCGTGCATGTCCATCGTCACATGTGTCAATCGATCATGAAGTCGTGGGACTCTCGGTTCGAGAATACGACTCGGATTTGAAAATATCTGCGAGTGGCACGAACACCACATAAGCATCCTACATAACACGTAGCAAAAGGATCTTAATAAAATCATTTACAAAGACTCTCATAATGCTCTCCCTTCTATCTAGGATTCCCCTAAACCTAATATCCACCAACCACCACCAAAACACCTGCAACCATCACCAAAACACCCTCACCGCTTCCCAAACCTCCGTCTAATTCAATATGTCCTCTCCGGGGCTATCCACTATTGGGGAGAGCTTCACCTTGCCTCTTTCCTCTATGTCCAAGCCTGAGGAAGGTCGTGTGCCTCTCATTTCTGAGATAACACCGGATGCAGCGGAGGGCTCAACCAGTGTCGATATATGGTAAGAGGTCCAAGTTAGTGTGACTGACACAAACATGTGGGACTTCCTCAGAAGTAAAGGGTAGTCCGAGGAAGACGTTAAAAATTTTAGCTGTTCTAATGGCTAAAATGATGGTGGAGCTCGACCACCAAAAGCAGCGTAGCTGTCTAAGGGGTCTAACTCAGCTAGTAGGGTTGTCATAAGCACTGGGCTCAATGGTACAATGAAGAGCAAGAGTTTTGATGCACAGGGAAAAGTGTCGGCAAATCTTTTAAAAGATATAGCATCTTAAACCGTACTCCCCTCCCATCAAAACTTAAGCATGGCCCACAAGGAAAGGACGTGGAGCTCAGTGGGGGCAGAGAAGAAGAAACCTAAGATCAAACTCACCTACCATCAACCTTCTGTAGCAAATACCATTATCACTGTCACACCACCTACTGAGGTGACCATTGGCAAAGGGAGAATAGCATGGTTGGATATTTTCTTAGGGAAAAACTCCCTTTCTCATATGTGAACAACGCGGCTAGTAGAATGTGGGGTAAGTATGGACTGACCAAGGTCATTGCGCATGATAATGGTTTTTTGTTCTTCCTTTTTGATAACCCTACCCAACACGATGAGGTTTTTGATAATGGTCCATGGCATTTTGCTGGCATGACCATTATTCTGAAGAAATGGCAAGGTAACATCAACTTTAATATGGAAACTTTGAAGAAAATACCCATCTAGGTGAAATTTCACGACATTCCGATCTAGTTGTGGATGGAGGAAGGGCTCAACTACATTGCTAGCTCGGTGGGACTCTCATTGTATGTTGATGGTGTAACTGAGGAGATGAATAGAATATCCTATGCTCGTATTTGTATTGATGTAGATGCCAAAGATACCTACCCAAGCAGCGTTAACGTCATTATGGAAGATGGTACAATTGCACCATTGAGAATTGAATTTCAAGCCAAACCACCATCTTGCCCTAATTGTGCGTTCGAACATAATGTTAGTAGATGCACCAGAAGCAAGGAAGTTAATCAAGCATAGGACATAATCAAAGATGCCATGAAGGCAAAGCTCCAGAAGAAACACAATGGACACAGGTCTCGGAGAAACAAAAACCCATGACTCCCTTAGTTTGTGAGAAGGGAGAACCATTTGGTGTTGAAGAGAAGGAGATAGAGGAGGAAAAGTCAGTAGAGAAGAATGGAAAGCCATTGCAACAAGTGGTTACGCCCACCATCATTTTTAAATAATTCATTTAGTGCAATGGACAATGATAGTGAGTTAGAGACTACTTTGAAACCCATAGCCCTTGCAAGAAAAGTAATGGCAGTTGATGACCTAACAAATAAGCACAAGGGGAGATGAACAGGGTGGGCTACTCCGGGGGCAAGAGTAGGAAAAAGGGTAAGGGGAACAAAAGTTGATGATTAAGATGAGATAATGGAACATTAGGGTCTCAATTCACCTCATAAACAAAGAGAAGTAAGTAAATTAATAAGAGATCAATAGCTTGACCTGGTATGTTCGCTCGAAACAAAAGTTAGGAGGAATAACTTAAGTAATGTTAAGAATAATTTCTTCTTTAACTGGGATAGCCTTGATAACTGCCCTAGTGGGGGGAGTGGCTAGGGTTATTGTGGGTTGGAATCCGACCAGTGTAACTATGACTTTGGTCCAATCACACCCCCAAGCCATGCTGTGTAAAGTGGATGTTTGTGGGAGAAACACCGGGTTTTTTGCATCGTTCATTTATGGGGAAAACTTACCAAACAGAAGATTTATTTTGTGGGATTTCCTAAGACTCAACAGTGGGAGTGTTAATGGCCAACCGTGGGTTCTAATGGGGGATTTTAACGTGGTGAGATCCCATGAAGAGAAGAGAGGCATGCATGGTATTGATGTGGGTGCTACTGATGCTTTCAACCAATGCATCAATGACATCCAAGCTGATAATATGATGACCAATGGGTTATGGTTTGCGTGGAACAAGGGACACGAGGGCAGTGAGAATGTCCAATCTAGGCTGGAGAGGGTTCTTCACAGCGATATTTGGAACAATGAGTTTCCTGAGTCTCAAGCTACCATTTTACCTCGTGGTGTTTCGGACCACTACCCTATCATTAGTTTGTTATCACCATAGTAGCCTAGAAGACCTAAGCCATTTAAGTTCTACAATTTTTAGATGGGACATGCTGATTTCCAGGGGTGGTCTTATTGATTTTTGGCATGGGGATGATGGGGGTAACCCCATGGTTAGATTAAGCAAGAAGATGAGAAGGTTAAAGGATAATATAAAAGGTTTTGACAAGAAGTTCTATAACCATCTATCCAGAAGGGCTGAGAAGGCCAAGGCAATGTTAGACGAGGTTCAAACTAGTCTGGACAATGAGGGAGGCAATATTAGCATTCAAATTAATGAGAGGAATAAGTTGACTAAGTACCTAGAGCTAAGAAATGCTGAAGAGTCATTTTATAAGTAACTATCCAGAGTCAAGTGGCTTCAGTTGGGAGATGGGAATAATTATTTCTTCCATAAGAAGGCTAACTAAGCTACTGTTAGAAGAAAGATTATTAGCATAGAGGGTGAGAATGGCATTAGGATTGAGGGTACGTAAAATGTGGCCAACACGGTAGTGGGGTATTTCTGTAACCTTCTAGGTAGTAGTAGCACATGTGCAGATCCAGTTCCAATTCTTAATGCGAATGTTTGCAAAAGAATTAGTGATGATGATGTTGCTGCTTTGTGTATTCCCATAAATGATGAAGAGATTAAGGTGGTTGTGTTCTCTATTGGGTCTGATCAATCCCCGGATCCTGATGGGTTTAATGCGTATTTTTTCAAGAAGAATTGGGTGGTGGTTGGAAGCAATGTGATTGAGGCTATTAAATTCTTCTTTAGGTGTAGCTACTTGCCTAGGCAGTGAAATTGCACTGACTTGGCCCTCATCCCTAAGGTTACTACTCCTAGTGGTATGCATGATTTTAGACCTATTTCCTATTGTAACACCATCAACAAGTGCATTTTGAAGATTCTTGCGAATAGGATGAAACCGACCCTTCCCCACATTATCAACCCGTGTCAATCAGCGTTTGTAAAAGGGAGGTCTATTTTTTATAATATCCTATTAGTTCAGGAGATTATGCAGAATTACCATAGAGAGCTCAACCCGCCTAGATGTACTTTGAAGATTGACCTGTTAAAGGCATATTATACTGTGAATTGGGAGTTTCTTTTCACTTTGATGGTTCATCTCGGCCCCCCCGCTATTTTTGTTGGCTGGATTAAAGAGTGCTTTACTAATACCAGGTTCTCTATTAGCTTGAATGGCCATCTTCATGGGTTCTTTGAGGGGAAGAAAAGGTTGAGGCAGGGTGATCCCCTATCACCATATCTTTTCTTTCTAGTTATGGAAAGCTCTTTCATCATGGATAGGGCTTGCACTGATCCTACCTTTACCTACCACCCAAAATGCAAGGAGGTGGGGCTTAACCACTTACGTTTTGCAGATGATGTGATTATTCTATGTGGGGGGACATTTCCTCTTGCACCATTGCGAAAAAGGTTGTGGATGATTTCTGTAGCATTGCAGGCCTCAAGCCCAACCTCATTAAGAGTAGCTTCTACTGCTTGGGTGTTGATGAGGAGGGAATCATGCATATTAGGGATATTCTTGGCTTCAATCATAACAACCCTCCCCTCTTGTACCTGGAGTGCCTCTCATCATTTCTAGGCTCAAGGGTGAGGACTGTAGTAGATTGATTGACAAGATTAATGGTAGAATCAAGTGTTGGACCAACAAGTTTCTTAGCTACACTGGCAGATTACAGTTAATCAAGTCTGTACTATTTGGGATCCAAGTTTATTAGTCTACTCTTTTCATATTTCCCAAGGGAGTAATCAATAGGATTGAATAGTTGATGAAGGAATTTCTTTGGAATGGGTCTAACCTTAAACATTCGGGTGCTAAGGTTGCTTGGAAGGACATGTATAGTACCTCTGAGGAAGGGGGTTGGGTATTAAAAGCATCGAGAGGTGGAATGTTGCAGTTATAATGAAGATGTTATGGAATCTCAGTAGCAAGAAAGATTGTCTGTGGGTCAAGTGGTGTAATGTGTATTAGTTAAAGAAAAGGAGTTTTGGGGATATTACTATTGCAAATGACACCTCATGGAGCTGGAGAAAGATGATGAAACTCAGACATTTGATCAGACCTCTTATCAAGTGGAAAATTGGGAACGGCGAGGATACTTTCTTATGGTATGATAATTGGCACTCCCTAGGATCGCTGCATATCCCCTCTATGGTGATAGAGTTATCTACGATGCTGCTTGCAATCACAAGGCCCTGGTGGTTGATTATATTGTGGATAATAGGTGGAGATGGCCTGTTGCGGTTACTTGGGAACTCCTGGAAATCAGGAATGTTGATTTGCCTCACATTAGGCAGGACATAATTGATGAGGTGGTCTGGATCCCCAACCAATTTGGTTTCCTTATTGGATCTGCCTATGATGAGATTGCTCCTAATCACCCTTCTAATATCAGGCACAAAATCGTGTGGAATAAGGTTAATATACCTAAATGTGCATTTATTTTATGGCTGATAGTTAGGGAGGCTCTTCACACTAAAGATAAGCTTTATAGTTGGGGCATCTCTGAGGGCAATCTGTGATGCAGGTGTACTAATGGGGTTAAGTCCATTGCCCACTTGTTAAATGAGTGTCATGTTGCTAAGGAGGTTTGGAAGGAGGTTAGATTTAGATATCAGGAGCATAGGGATGCTATGGATTGGGATGGTGAGATGCTGCATGCTATTTCAAATTATAGTGGTCCTAGTCTTTACAATTGTATTAGGAACATTTCATTTTCTACTACTATCTACTGCCAGTGAATGGAAAGAAATGGTAGGCAATTCAAGAGGGTGACTAAGAGCATTGATGCCCTAGTCAAAGAGATTAAGGTAATGATCAGAGCAAGGTCCATGAAATGGAAGCAATGGAGAAGGAGCTTTGAAAACTGGATGGACGGTATGAATTGGGGAATCCCGGAAAGTGCGCTTGACTAGGTCTTATGAAGGGTTTTTGGGCCTTTTGTCCTATGGTTTTCTTCTTTCTCCCTAATCCTATACCCCTAAGGGTGTTTTCAGGGTTTTTCCCTTCTTGCACTTGTAGTTGTCTCTTTGGTTTATATATACATAATCCCCCCCCCCCCCCCCCGTAAAAACAAAACATAACACATAGCAATCAATCGCACAATCACGGGACTCCTGGTTTGAGAATAGGACCTGAATTTGAAAATAGGAACACTTAGGTTTGAAAATGTGCCGTGATGGGGCGGATGCCATCCCCACCCCTACCCCCCCGCCCGCAAACAGCACGATGAGTGTCATGAACAACTTGTGCCTTTCCAATATAACATGTAGCAACCAACCGCATAGTAGCGACACTCCTGGTTTGAGACTAGGACCCGTATTTGAAAAAGGAACACTTTGGCTCGAAAACGTTCCAAAAGGGGGCGGACGCCACTAACCCCCTCAAACAACAGCGCGAGTGGCCCGAACACCTTGTGGACATCCAATGTAAGACAGTAACCGACCGTACAGTCGCAGGACTCCCGGTTTGAGAATTGGACGAGAATAGAAAATAGGAACACTTAGACTTGAAAACATACGATGAGGTGGCGGACACCACCAACCCCCGTCCCAAACAGCACGACAAGTAGCACGAGCACCTCGTGTGCATCCAAAGTAACACGTAGTTCTCGAATGTGCGGACGCAGGACTCCCGATTTGGAGAATATGACCCAAATTTGAAAATAGGAACACTTAGGCTTCAAAACGTGCGCGAGCGGGCAGACGCCACCCCCAACGGTATTGCTAGGAGGTGGACACCACCAACCACCCCCGTCCCAAATGGCACCGCGCGTGGCACAAACACCTCGTGTAGGCCTATAAATTGAGCTTCCGAGGCCCGAAGCCCGCCTATTCGGCCCGCTATTGTCAGACCGAGCTTTATTTGAGTTTGAGCCGTGTCGAGTTTGAGCCAAAATTTCAAGCCCGAATGAATTTTGGGCCGAGCTTGAGCCGAACTTTGTCAAGCCCTAATTGGGCCCGAAGCTCAAACTTCGAATTTATAAATAAATAATTTATATAATATAAGATATTTATGTTAACATTGTTTTATTAGGTTTCGTTCTTTTATTTCATTTACTACTTTTTTTTAAAGTTTCATTTGTCATAATCCATTAACTTATATGAGATTTTAAATTTTGTGATTTTATTGTTAATCTCATTATGGGTATTTTATTTACTAATTGCTCAAGTCATAATAGGCCTTTGTTAGTGATAAAATAATGCTAAATGTATGAAATTTAATAGGCATTTGTAGGTTTTCACTCTTATTTACCATGTTTTAATTTAATATATTTTACATTATTATATATTTTATTTTATAAAATATCAATTAGATTTTAGTGTGTACAATTTGTCCACGATGAAAATACAAGAAAAAAATACTAATTCAAACTTTTTTAACAAAATTTTTTTAAATCGGGCCCGAAGCCCGTAACATTTATAAGCCAAGCTCGGGCTTAAGCATGGGTAAGTGAGTTCGGGTTGAGCCTGAGCAAGCCCAAGCCTGGCTCACCCAACCCGATTTACAGCCCTAACCTCGTGTGTGTCCAATATAACACAGCAACCGATCGCTCGTCACGAGACTCCCAGTTTAAGAATAGGATCCGGATTTGAATATAGGAATACGTAGGCTTCAAAACATGCCGTGAGGGGGCGAACGTCACCACCCCAACGACACCGCGAGTGGCACAAACACCTCGTGTGCGTGCAACGTAACACTTAGCAACTGACCGCGCAGTTGTGAGACTCCTATTTTGAGAATAGGACTCGGATTTGAATATCACAACATTTAGTCTAGAAAACATGCCGCAAGTGGACAGTCGCCACCATCTTCCCCCGAACAAACAGCACCATGAATGGCACGAACACCTTCTGCTTCGCGTGACTCCCAGTTTGAGAATAGGAGCTGAATAGGAACACTTAGGCTTAAAAACGTGACACAAGGAGGTGGACGCTCCCCCCAAACAGCACAATGAGTGGCATGAACACCTCTTGTGTGTGTGTCCACCGCAACATATAGCAACCAGTTGCGCAGTCGCGAGTCACACGGTTTTAGTCTAGGATACGATTTTAGGCGGCTTCAAAATGAGCCACGAGGGGGCAAACACCACCATCCCACCCAATGGCACTGTTAGTGGCACCAACGAAAATTGAGGCGATGCGTTACTCGAACAACAGAGGTCTGTCGCTTGAACGACTTCATGCGACATCAGCATGTTGCTCGAACGACGTTGCTCTGTCGCTCGAACGACGTCAGCGTTAAATTTTTCTCGCCTCTACACTTAGAAAAAATTATTTTTGCGAAGGTAAACATTTTGAAACCTTAAAAAGTATTTTCTAAAAATTCCCAAATAATTATGTAACCATTAAAAAATCCAAATTAATTATTTTACCATTAATGCGAGTGGAGTAGTCGGAATGTTAAATGTTGAAGACACACGTTTCATGATGCTTGGCGATGATGCACTATGCATGTATGAAGATAGTAGGAGTGTGGTAACTTCGGATCAAGAACGAGGTTGTCATGGATGAACGTTTTGACGTACCGAATGTAGTGATATCAGACATACTAACTGTGATCTAGGACACACTGAAAAACTTCCTAGATTCTAAATGGACATTTATAAAATCATGTCCTTACAGCAAGACTGGGGGAAACGGTGCCAGCGGGGCGCCACAGTAGCAGAGTAGGCAGCAAGAACAGGGTTCCCAGCAAGGGGACTTGGTTAAGAGGTTTAGGTTGAGTAATGGAAGTTATAAGTAGGGCATCTAGCACACTCTTCAGGGCAAGGGGAACCAGACCGGCGGCCAGCAGGGTTAGGTTTATTAGGGCCAGCAGGGCTAGGGATAGGGGCAGCCTCATCAGGGTTAGCAGGGCTAGTAGCAAGTAGATTTTATAAGGAGGTGTTAAGTGTGTGGGGAGAAGTGCCACATGCGGCGTGCATGCCTGAACAAGTCTAGGGGTCAACAGCAGGAGGCCCATCCATGATAGCAATTACAACAGCTTCCAGCCTTACCAGCAGTTCCGGCATTGTCGCCTCTATAGGGGCTATTTGGGCGTGTATTCCATGTCCGTGGGCAAGTTTTACAACCATCTCCATTAACCATTGAGGGTATGTTTTCGATCCATGAGCACTTAGAACGAGTGTTGTTCGCCACGAGTGTGTCACATTTTTGTTTACACTTGATTCATGAGAGGGGTTTAGTGGTTGTAGCATCATATATTATTATGATCGTATATTTACCGTTGGGTAACAGGGCTCCCATTCGTTTCATCTGTAGAAGAGCGGGTGTGGACATTGGGAGGTTATGTTTTTAGTGGATCTACTCGTTTTAGTGATGTACGAGTATGGTGTTATCCAGGGTATGGAATGCTTAGAGGCTGTTAGAGCGATGGTGGACTATTATAGTTATTATTCCAAGGCATGATAGGTTTCTTATGGCAATGTCTCGTCTAGAGAAAGGGTCGAGCAAGCATTTATTTTATATCGAGAATGAGACTTCGGAGAGTATAGTTTTCTCGCTAGATTTGATCCCTGTGTTTAGGGCTGTTACTGATGTGATTCAGGGGATACTGGGTTACCGCTAAGTTGGGTAATCGACTTAGCGTCGGGGACTAGGCGATTGTGCGAGCGATGTATGGTATGACTCCTTTAGAGATGCAGGAGTCGAGAGTTCAGATTTAGCAGGTTTTGGGGTAGAGTTTTATCCATAAGAGTACATTACCTTGGGATGTCCCAGTACTATGTCTAGGTCCTATGGATCTCGATAACTGATAGAGCTAGGCGATAGTGTATCGGGGGTTTCCTTGTTTGGATTTCGCGATGTCCTATGCATGAGTCTTAGTAAGTGTCGGTTGTTTGTTACGTTAGGCATTACATGTGTGTTGATATAACGCTTTGAGAAGAGAGCTATTATATGATTTAAAGCCAGCGGAGCCAGGTAGTGCTATGTATAGGGCACTGGGGAACATTTGTACCACAATTGATAAGTGGGGCGATGTCAAGAAGAGTTGAGTCATGATTAAGAGGGTAATTGAGTATACCTTTACTGTATGGTCACACATGATATGTGTAGTTATTTTTGGGATGCATGTGAGTTGCGTAAGTGGTATTTGTGCATGTGTGCACATTGTATAGGGTGTATGGGTTCCCTAGTCAGTTCATATTCAATATCATCTAAGAAAAGCTAACGTAGTGGCGGATGTGTTAATCCATATATCGAATGGACAATTGGCAGCAGTGCGAAAGGCGAAGTGGGTAGAACTTCATCAGGAGGATGAGGTAGCCTGGGCGTACTTTGCAGTGATGATCGTCACGCCCGCACTCATTTTGAGGGTTGTGAAGGCACGGGCAGGGAAGCCATCTTGTCAAGAGAGGATTCAGAAGTTATTAGTGGGTGGAGCGAAGTCTTACTTAGTCAGTGTTAGGATGGCTTGCGTTTCAATGGGAGGTTGGTTGTCCCAGACGATAGGGACCTACGGCGCGCATTTATGGAGGAGGCGCATGGGTCATATTTTTGGTGCATACTGGAGGGGATAAGATGTACTAGGTTAAGAGGAGGTCGTATCGGTGGGCCGGTGTAAAGTGAGACATAGTAGGGTTGGTCTTCAGGCGCACCACTTGTCAGATTATGAAGGTTGATCACAAAACCAACCAGGATTTTATAGTCACTGGAGATTTCGGTGTAGAAGTGGGAGAGTATATCGATGGATTTCCTTTCGGAGTTACCAACATAGAAAAGGGGTTCTGATTCCATCTGAGTAATTGGGATTGGTTGACCAAGGTGGAGAAATTCTTACCAGTTTTGGAGTTTAACACGACAGGGCGGTATGCCCAAGTTTTTCATTATAGAGATAGTATTGCACGGGGTTCATCTCAACACTATTTCAGATCGGGATAAGATATTTATTTCCCACCTCTGGCAGAGTTTTCAAGAGGTGATGGGGACAGAGTTACGTTTGAGCATGACGTATCACCCGCAGACCGATGGGCAGATAGGAAGGGTGAATCTGATATTAGAGGAAATGTTGAGGACGTGTATTCTAGACTTCAAGGGTAGTTAGGAGTAGTATATACTATTGGTAGGGATGTGTATAATAACTCGTACCAGTTCAATATTGGCGTGGCCCCTTTCGAGGCTTTGTATGGAGTCTTTGTCGTCCTCTCCCTGGCTGGTTAGAGGTAGGGGACAACTAGGTTCTCGGGCTGGAAGTGATTTAGGATATGTCGGCAAGGATTGAGTTGATCAAGAGTCGTATTCAGTTAGTTCAGGATCGTCGAAAGAGTTACGTCATTGCGAACCGGAGATTTTTTACGTGAGTGGTCAGATGTTGCTACGAGTATCTCCTATGAAGGGAATAATGCGATTTGGGAAGAAGGGAAGTTGGAGCTTAGGTATGTGGGGCCTTTACCCATTATCAAGAGGATAGTCCAGTTGCATATAAGCTCATCTTACCAGAGCATTTCCAGCAAATTCACGATGTGTTTTGAGTGTCATCGTCAAGGAGGTATCTCAGGGATGATGGGTTTTTGGACGTATAGTGTTAGAAGAGATTGGCTTGTAGCCAGACATTTTTATAAGGAGAGACCTATCTCCATTTTGGACTATGGTGGGCAAAGCTTCGGTCGAAGGTGGTACCATTAGTGCGTGTACAGTAGAGGACACCACAATATTGTCGAGTCGATGTGTGAGCATGAGAATGACATGCGGGAAAAGTATCAGGAGCTCTTCGTGGTAGGTACGTTCTAATTTCGAGGATAAAATTCCGTTGTTAGGGGGAAGAATGTAATACACCGTAATTGTAGCATTAATTAATTGATTTATTTAATTAGGAGAAAAATAAATTGGAATTTTGTAAATATTAATTAGCAAGACAAGGATTAATGTTTGTTGGAATTATTATTTACTTGTGTCTGATAAGTAAATAGTTTTATGATTTATTATATGCCGCTTATGAGTGATAGCGATGATATAATTGGTGATAAGTCGTTAGGGTGCTACATTGACAAATTGATATAATTTATGGGCGACGTGTTGGGTATACACATGTCGGGGCCGGTTAATAAAAAGTTAGCATAATGGAGTTAGGTGACTCGGATGACCTTTTTTTTTTAAGCCCTGAACCTCCACACGAACGAGCCCTTTGGGCTCCCTCGTGTTTGCTAAACAGGGGGGGTGCAAGTGTCAGAGCCACCCTAACACACACCCCAATTTAAATCTAGCACCCGAGGGGGAATCGAACCCAGAACCTTACGGCATACCCGCACGGCTCAGAGCCCACCCTTACCCTCAGGGCAGGTATCCATGGGGAGGGATCGAACTCACGACCTATGGTCTAGAGCGAAACCCTCCTTACCACTGGACCAAGCCAGGGTGGATAAATATGACCTTTTTTAGTGCACCAGTGATCCAACATGTGTGGAAAAACTCCAGAATAGGTACCCGGGTGTTGTGTTTGGGTCTCGGGGGATTTTTTGACATAAAGATCCCATATAAGGGTAGGAAGGTGATTTTATACCTAAAATTAGGGGGGGATATAATTAGGTCTTTGGGAGGACATTTAACGGTTCGGGAAGGTGGATGACATCCCACCTTTCACATTCCAAACAAAAGATTGAGAGAGAGAGAGAGAGAGACCTGGAGTAAAAAGAGGAACACAAGAGGAATATTGAAGAGGAGAAGAAGAGGACTCAACTCAACTTAGATACTTCGAATTTGTAATCTAACAAGGCAAGTAAATACTTGCCTTATATCGCACTTTCAATTGTTCTTAATTACTTTCTTGGTTTAGAATAGAAATTAAGGATTTTGGACATAAAAGATTGAAAATTTGATGATTGATTAAGAAACCTAATGATATAAGATGAATATTCTTGGATCAATGATTAGTTGGGATTGATTAAACTTATAGTTAGAGATAAAAGTTTGGGTTTTAATGGAAGAGGATGTAGGACTTGATAAAATATGGAAGTTTTAATAATCAACTTGATAAAAGAATTATAATCTTGAATTTATGGGGATTTCCATCTAAGAATCAATTATATAGTGATCGGTTTATGTTTTCTCGGTGATATATAAGTTATAGTTCTTAGAATTTTGGTAGAAAGAACCCTAGAAATGAGGTTGCAATTTTGGAGATGAATCTTGCCTAAGAAAAATGCTTCAGGTCTGTGTTCTATAAACTCGTTCGAACCTCCTTCGAATGAGATGTCACTCTCGTTCGAACGAGACTAGATTTTGTTTGAATGGCCCAGGGGTTTGTGTTGGGTTTGGATCGTGGAAAGGTTTCAGGCATTTTTATGAACTCAAGCGAGTATGTGGGAATTTATCCAAGTGAGTGGATATATAATTAAAAGGGGGTTTTGGGAAAAGGTCCTCATAGTGCTCAAAGTGTATAAAAATAGGACACTCCATATAATTTTATAAATTCAGTCCCTGTACTAAAAATACCATGAAAAATGGTAAAAATTGTGCCGCTGGCGCGGACCAAAAAAATAAAGGTATTGTACTACAGGGACTAGATTTATAAATGCTATTGTACCACAGGGACTAGATTTATAAACTTGAAAAGCATTGTCCTAAAAATCCAAATATAGGAAGGAAGATGACCTTTACCTTAATTCTCTATAAATAAAAATAGTTTTGTGTCGCTATTTATTAGTGGGAAGTTAATAATTAACTAGGGTGCTCAGGTAAGGGACTAGTTAAATAAATAATTCGAAAAGTTGGGATGAACTTTGAGATTTGGGTGAACCATGGGCGATGGGATATGCGTACGAGTTTGGTAATTATTATATATACATATTAGAGGGATGTCTATGCTACTTGTTTATTTGAACATACCTACTCAAGAGTGCTATCGTAGAAGGTTGTACGTAGTGGGGAGCCAAGCCTGGCGTGGATCAGCAGGTGTTAGGTTGATTCCCGGGGTTATAGTACTATTATATGACCATTATCCATGTGTGAGGATAAATGTTGGTTTTCGAGTCCAGTTGTGCGTGATATGGTATGGTTGCGACCCACGGATGTATGTCTATGACCGCCTCCATTATATGTGTATTTTTTTGGGATCGGTGGTGAGATTCTGACCCGGTGGCTCGGTGTGAGGCGTGATGCCTGGAGCCAAATACCACATGAGGAAAGTATTCTAAGGATGCAGTTATACATATATAGTGAGTGATATATATGTATGTTTATATTATTTTTCCAAAAAAAAATGTTGATATGATACTATGTGTATATCTATTTATAACACGAGTGTAGCTATGTATGTTTAATACGTGATTATTTCATGATAGTAAGTGTGTTACTAAAATACTGTTTATAAATGAATACCTAGTGAAGGTAGTTAGACTTAGCCAATAAAGAGTATTAGTGGGGTTGAGAGGTATGCGAGGTTTTTCCACTACTATCTATTGCCTGTGGATTGCAAGGTCTTTCCATGGTAGGGCCAAGACTATTGATATGATTGTTAGGGATGTTGTTGCTATGGTCAGCGCTAGGGCTTCGAAGTGGAAGAATAGTAGAAAAAGCTATGTTAACTGGATGGCGTGCATGAATTGGGACATCCCAGAATCTGTGTTGTCTTAATGTAGCCTTAGGAAAGTGTTTGGATGTTTGTGTACTTTGGGTTATGCCCCATTGGAATGTGGTTTTTGTCTTCGTTTGCGTGTTGATATTTTTGTTTCTTGGTTCTAATATACATAATTTTCCCAAAAAAGGAGTATTAGTGTGGTTGGGATTAAATAGCAATTATGTGTCCTAATTAGACTCGATAGTTTATTTACATGAATAAAATGAACACGTTAGGTGTGCACTGTAGTTGAGAGGTGAGGTTTATCTCAATAGAGTGTTCCCGGTTAATCTTGAAATTCATACACTTGTTTTAATGATTTAAAACAAATATTTACTTGCAAAATTATTTTCTACTCTATGGACTTTGACCTGCCATTTTCTTTTTTGCCTTTCCTTTTTTTTTTCCTTTTTACACCCCATGTGTGCAGCAGCAGCAGCAACTAAGACAACAAGGATAGACTTGTTCTTGTCGACATTAGCTGAGGATGCTCCATCCTCATTTAGATGCTTCGGTCGATTCTACTCTAGATAGGATTAGTTATTTTTATTTACTATTGGGCGTGTTGCCAATAAATGATAGATTTTATCTTACTGCAGACTTTTATATTTTGTCAGACCTTTAATATTCAATTATTATTCAGTTTATACTATGGATGTTATTTAGTGACCGATGGTTTATTCGGTTCACCCTAGAGGGAAATTCAAGTCGAACTAGAGTGGCCCTTATGTTGTAAAGAATATCCTGCCCGGTGGCGCTGCTATACTCACTGAACTTGATAAGACATGGCCCAACCAATCAACCTGGACCGTCTCAAGAAATTCTACCGCTAGTCTGAAATCTCGGAATGCTACAACTCCTCTCATCTCCCTTCTATTCTAAAATAATCTTCATTTCCTTTTACGCAGAACTATGTGGGGCATAATCCTCTAAAAAATATTTTTCTTTCATAAATGAAACTCAGAAAATTTTCACAACCCCCAGGTGTACGTAGGCTACGCTTTACATGGGCATG
Organism: Sambucus nigra; assembly: GCA_949130495.1. Classification (NCBI taxonomy): domain Eukaryota; kingdom Viridiplantae; phylum Streptophyta; class Magnoliopsida; order Dipsacales; family Adoxaceae; genus Sambucus; species Sambucus nigra. The sequence continues at coordinate 111,019,093 of OX422217.1, forward strand.
GTCCCTTTCTTTTTTACAAAATTCTATTCTTTTCTTACCTCCGAGAACGATGGTTTATTTTATCATTCAACATGAAGGATTGTGTATGCCTTAGCGATTGGTATAGATAATTCAAATGTAAAACCAGTGTTCTAAAAAATGCGCCTAGGCGTGAGGCTTTTTAGATACGCCAACTTTTGGCCCTAGGCGTGGATCAAGGCGTGGTCAACGATAGTCAACGTTTTTTGGGGTAAGGCGTAAAAAAACGCGCATTTTTGGGGGGTAAGGCGTGAAAAACCCCGAGTTTTAAGTAAGGCGTGAAAAAACGCAATTTTTTTTATTTTTTTGTATTTAAAAAAAATAGTATTTTAATTTACAAATATTTAGACATATTTTTAAGGTATGTACCATTTTAGTATTTTTAATAGCGTTGTCATAGTAAAAAAATATTAAAATATATTAAAAAATGTCTAAACGCCTTTTCACGCCTTTTTACGCCTAAGGCCCCGCCTAGGCTTCTAAGGCTTAAGGCTTGGCCTCCACGCCTCGATCACACCCGCGTTTTTTAAAACCTTGTGTAAAACTCATCAAGAGGCACAACAATATAATTAAATTCTTTTTTATTCCATTTTTGAAATGACGGTACGATTACAAGAAATATCAGTGTAGAACCACCCCCGCTAACTGTCCTAAAAACAAAACAAACCAAATCACTCATAAACAAACGACTAAAACTTCCCAAATTTATTCACATGACCATATACATAACCCAACACTTAAAAGCTTCACAGAAAGACCCTACCCGCAGCTACCAGAAGATCCATCCCCGTCACCATCTACATCTTGAGACCCCCAAACTTCTCCTGCCTGGATAGTATGCCGAAGGCGCTCCACGGAACGGTAAGCTCAAACCAGCCAAGATAAAACCACTGCACTCCCCTCCATAGTGTCAAACATGGCAAACCATCTCTGACCGATCTCCTCGGCCAAGATCTTAGCTTTTACTAGTCGACGATCGAAGACTCTCCCATAAAGAGCCCAAACGCATGCGCATTCAAATCCTCCACAGGGAAGAAGTCCAAGGTACGGGAAGGCACAATCTTCTCCTATAACATAGGAGCCACTAGGGAAAGTAGAAGGAGGTCTATCGGAGTCTAACTAACCGAACATACTAGTATTCTCCCAGTTCTAAAATGGGCTATAGCATCGACCAACACAGACATTGAACTCGGTTCTCCACAAACTAGTTTACCCAGTTCTCAATGTTCAACCCTAAGTTGATGAAATAATGAGTAAAGAAATTTAGCACAGCAGGCAAGGGATATTTAGGGGGACGCCAAATAGAATCTCTCAGACAACCACATGAAAAGAACAATCGGGCTTCCTCTCAGAAAATCAGAACAACATTCCCGCCAAGCATCTAGACCGTTCAGGGTCTCTGCCAGTATTACCACCGCAGGATTACGGTGATATGACATCCACGCAGTAGTGGAAGCAAGTTGAAGGTCCACCAATAGGTCCCCGGTAACCAATAGTATCTTCAAAGTCAAGCCAAGAGCGATGGCGACAGCATATCTCGTAGCATTGACATCCAACAGACGCACAAAATGCAGTATGACTGGGAGGGCGATCATTCCTCCAGTGACCAATAGTAAAAGTGCCTCAAGTGGACTTGACACGTCATGTTCTCTGTGGAACCAAGTGTCCGATATTTATGGTGCCACTTGTCACAATATATGTGGTGTCATCTTAAATGAACAAATTAAATCATTACTAGAGTATTGTCTAGTGTAATTTATCGAACGGGGAGTATACGCAATATATTAAATCGCGCATAATAATATCTCAGCCCGTGTAGGGTCTAGATTGTAGTAAAACTTGATAAATCATAGATCAATGTTTTTTCAAATCTGTGGGGTTAATTTATTAGAGTGTTGGTGGTTAATTTATTTAACCCCACTCTACAGTTTCTTTGTTGAAGTTTAGCATCCATCTTTGTAAGATGATGGGGTTACCAGAAATATGCCATGGCCATTATCTAGGACCTCATCTCTCATGGTGGGGTTATCAAAAATGAAGAAGAAGAAGAAGAAGAAGAAGAAGAAGAAGAAGAAGAAGAAGAAGAAGAAGAAGAAGAAGAAGAAGAACCCATTTTTGTGGGCTAAAATGTCGGTTAGGCCATAAGTGTCCCAAAGTCTATGGGCAATGGTGCATACATGGGAGTAGGGTAGCTTCCTACCCAAGAAACAACCAACTAGGCTATTCTTCGATTTTGAGTAGCCTTTTGATGCCACCTCCATAGAAGGAGAAACAATGATCTTCTTGTCAACAATGGTAGGTTTGTGGTATGTGAGGTTGAGTTTGGGCATACGTTTAGCAGCCACCACATTCTTCCAAGAACGATCTGGCACTATTGCATTAGCTGGCAAGGTATGAGTTGCTTTATTTTTACCCATACCTTCTGACACCTTTCCATGTCTTATCATGCTATTACCCATCCTAGTACTATTGAGCTTAGTGAAACTATTAGCCCCTCTAGTTTAGTTAGACCCTTTAGTCAGCTCCGCTGCTCTGGGTGGTTGCACACTACCATCGGCCCGATCATTAGAGAATCTAAAATTCTTAATGTTTTCATGGTAGTAACCTTTACTAATAAGGAATTCCCATTAGGTATTTGTTTCTTCGTTTGATTCCTGGATTCTTATCACAAGGGCGTTGGCTCTGACAATATTAGAAGCAATAATTTGGCCTTTTTCACTCTCGTCATCACCGGCCATGACCTCATCAAGACAACCAAATGTAAGATCAAGTATAAGGTGACTGTCCTCCTCACTAAACTTTGGGGTTAGTACAGTAACAACATCAAAAGGAATAAGAGCCAAGGTCTTCTCAAGAGAAGGTTGCACTGCTCGAACAGCGAGAGAAGGAGGGTGGAGGGTTTTTGCCTTACCTCACAAGGCTGAGGGAAGTTTAGACGTAGAAGGAAGGGGTTGGGTTTTGCCATCCATATCAGTGGCCTGACAAGAAGTGGCTATATAGAAGCTAGAAGCTGGTTTGAGGGGTGGTGGGGGTGGTTGGGTGGTGGTTGTAAGCAGTTAAGGGAGGGGATTTTTTAAAAAGAAGGGAGATCATTTCATGTGGTGTGATCTCTACTTAAAACTCCCCTGAAATTAGATCAATTAGTGAGCTCACTTCAAACCTATGAGGTGAATTTGAATTATCACCCCAAATAACTATCAATGAAAAGAGCATAGCTTTTAAAGCAAAATCTCATAGGGTTCCCCGTATATGAGATCTCTTGATATTAGTGATGTTTATATGGCCTTCCTCACAATAAAACTTTCCAAGACATGGAAACAAATATTTTCAACCAAAGGTCACCCAAAATCATACCCATTTAAGGTTGAATCCAATCAAGGAAGTGGGGAAAAGAAGTAAGATATCCCAAGCATCACGTGTTACACATGTGGTGGTAAAGTATATTATTCCAAACAATGTCATACAAAACAGTCAATGTAGTGGCAAACATGTTTATCATGCTACTTTTAGTGACGATGACTCGAATTCAGATCAAGATACTCCAACCATAAATGATTCTATATTTATGGTCTAGGGCAATTTAACGGTTCAGATGATTTGGACGAATTTTATGCTCCTCGTGAGAATGTTGATATTACCACCAACACCTTATGGATGATGGTGAAGGTGTGACAATAATGTCACCACCGTATGATAAACCTCATGGCTTCTGTTTTTGAATCTCTGAATGTAGTTGTGATTGTCCTATATGACGATGTGTCTGTTCCAGTAGGCATGGTACAAAGGAATTATGGAGGGCTTGAGCTATATAGGTATTGCAATAGGAATTCCTATTTATATTGATTCAGTTACTAATGAAATGAAGATGGTAAGTTTTGTTAAGATTTGCATTGATGTTGAGCCCAAATGAAACTACCCAAAGGAGATTAATTTGGTGTTGGAAGATGGCACTCATACAAGTGTCAAGGTGGAGTACATCCTGCTTCAATGTCGCATCAACCAATCTCAAAGACAACTGCTTATAGAGTTGTTTATCAAAACCTTTAAGGTTAAACTTAAGTCTACTGAGCTTTCTATAGAGCCTGAGCATAGGGTTACCATTATCATTAACATCCAAGCCTCATGGAGGATAAGAAAAAAGTCATAGTGATTCATTTAGAAATTAAAGAACTTGAAGGGATTCGCTTTTCTCTGGATAGTATTATCAATGACAGTTATTATAGGAAAGTGATCCGAGATACCATTAGACAAGCACATGTAAAAAAAAAGCTAAAAAATGCTCCTCCTTCTCTCTAGACTACCCTTGCCTAAACTAGCCATTACCACTCAGCTTTCTACCCTCCCCTCCATCCTCTAAACCCTATTTCCTTCCCAGTCACTGGACAGGCATGAGTTACCCGCTAGTTCCACCCCAACCACATATGGCCCTTGCACTGCTAAGGAAGATGTACGTAAGAATGGCCTTGAGGAGGGTTATGAAAAAGACGTCTTGGAGTTCTTAAAAAGCAAAGGCTTCTCTCACGTAGATGTTGATCTCTTTTCCAAAGCCACTAGTAGGGGCGGTGACGGAGAACGGTCACTTGCCGGTCACGTGACATCTAAGCCCAAATGAAACTACCCAAAGGAGATTAATTTGGTGTTGGAAGATGGCACTCATACAAGTGTCAAGGTGGAGTACCAAAGCCTTCCCTACTCCTGCTTACATTTTTAATCTTTGGATATTCCGTTGCTAAATGCATTAAGGTGAAGATGATGTGGATGGAGAAAAAGAACAATAAAGGTGATTCCTATATGAATGTTTTTTTTTGGGAATTTAATTGTATATATAAAAAGACCAAAAGATATACAGAGGAAGAAACCCCTCCACAGAACAAGAAAGCCCTAGGGCATACCCCACAGGCAAACAGCCAACCAGGCCGGAACCAAACAAAAAACTAAACTAGAAGTTTATCTTCAGGGATGTTCCAGTACATACAAGCCATCCAGTTAGTAAAACTCCTTCTGTCCTTCTTCCACGTGAGAGCTTTTGCTCTAACCATGTTTTCAATACCCTTGATAATAGAATCAAGGGAATTGGAGACATGCTTAAAGCACCTAGAATTCCTCTCCATCCAAATGCAATAAATAGTGGTAGTAAAGGAAAGGGATCTAATCTTGTCACAAAGGGTCTTCATAGAATGGTTAACAGTAGCCAAACCCAACTCACTATTCAGATCCTGGGCATCCCTGTAATATTGGTTCCTAAGCATCACCTCCTCCCATATACATTTACTAAGGCTGCACTGAGAGAACAAATGGTTATAAGACTCCCTTCCAGTCCCACATAACTCACACAGGTCATCCACAGAAACTCCCCAATCATGTAATTTAACTTTAGTGTTGATGGCCTTCCTAACCACCAACCAAGTTATGAAAGAGCATTTAGGGATACAAACCTTACTCCACACAAACTTGCTCCAGTTGACCATAGGCTTATGGGCCTTTAAAAGTTCCCAAGCGGACGCAATGGTGAACATTCCATGATTTGATGGGAGCCACACAACAGTATCAGATCCCCCGTGGATTGTAGGAAGAGTAGCATTCTTTACTTCATTCAGCTCCCATGTCACTCTTGATGGCCATCTCCACTCCAAATGGTGTATAAAATCTGACACTTTAGCTTTTAGATTGCTAGCAGAATCATAGACAATGTTATCCCCATAAAGGGTATGTAAAGGGCCATTAGGGTGCCAATAATCGAACCACATAAATGCATGCGCACCATTCCCAATGCAGGTCTTGATTTGACTTCTAAACTTCTCTCTGTTCTTGAGGATTTTCCTCCAACTCCATGAAGAATCATTTGGGATACTCAAAGCCCAAATGCTTCTTCCTTTGATCTTGTAAGTATTACACCACTTGATCCATAAGCTGTCCTTCTTACTACAAAGATTCCACAAATGCTTCGCCATAGCCGTTGTGTTCCAAGTCTCTAAACATTTAATATTGAGCCCTCCTTCATCAACAGAAACACAAAGATCCACCCAAGCAACTTTAGCCCCTTTGCTATTAGCCTCATCCCCTTTCCATAAGTAATTTCTCATAATTTGCTCAATCTTCTTTATAATACTCTTGGGCAGAATAAAAATGCTAGACCAATACACTTGAATGCTGAAAATCACAGTCTTCACTAGAAGGAGCCTACCTGCAAAACTCAAGAACTTATTAGTCCAACATCTGGTTCTCATTGTTATTCTATCCACCAAGTGAGAGCAGTCCTCCTTCTTCAACCTAGTTGTGATGAGAGGAACCCCAAGATATCGAAATGGAGGGGTCCCATGCTGAATGCCAAGAATAATTGAAATGTCCTGAATCTCATCCTCACTAATCCCTGCAGTGAAAAGGTTGCTCTTCTCTAAGTTGATCATCAGCCCAGATAAGGAGCTAAACTTTGATATTGCCTCCTTCACAATGCTGCAGGAAACAGTGTCCCCTCCAGCAAAGACAATTAAATCATCAGCAAAACTAAGGTGAGTCAATGCTATCTCCTTGCATCTAGGGTGAAAACTGAACAGGTCTGAATCAGTAGCTTTAGTAATTATCCCAGAGAAAACCTCCATCACAAGCAAGAAAAGGTAGGGAGAGATAGGGTCCCCCTGCCTGAGCCCTCTTTTCCCATGAAAGAAGCCCTTAAGTTCCCCATTCATGCTAACGGAGAATCTGGTAGTAGTCACACATTTGGTGATCCACCCAATGACTTTGGATGGGAAACCAACATGGGCCAACAGCTTTATCAAAAAGTCCCAGCTCACAGTATCATATGCTTTCAGAATATCAATCTTGATTGCACATCTCGGAGGCCAAGAGTCCCTATGATAATTCCTCATTAACTCCTGTAGTAACAATATATTGTCAGCAATGGATCTACCTTCAACAAAGGCAGCTTGATTAATACTAATAAGGCCAGGTATCAAATTCTTTAGCCTGCAAGTGATCACTTTGGAAATACACTTGTACAAGGTGTTGCAGCAAGAGATGGGTCTGAAATCCCTCATACTCCTAGGGGTAGCTACCTTTGGGATTAACGCCAGAGCAGTACAATTCCACTGCTTGAAGAAAGTCCCCGTGTCAAAGAAGAATTTTATATCCTCACACACCTCTCTCCCAATGAGCTCCCAATTCTTTTTAAAGAAGTAGCTGTTAAAACCATCAGGGCCCGGGGCCTTGTCAGACCCAATGCTAAACATAGCTTTCTTGATCTCATCATGAGTGACCTCTTCCTCCAGGATACAAGCCTGCACAGGGGTTAGCTTATTCTTGATCACCTCCCCCAGGACAGCATTTGCATTCTCACACTCCACCCTATTCCCTAACAAGTTCTGAAAAAACCTCACAGCTTCAGTAGACACCTGCTCACTGCCTTCAATTCTCACACCAAGATCATTCTCAATGCTCACAATTTTCCTTCTAGCCCTGTTTTGGTTTACTTTCTTATGAAAAAAAGTATTGTTTTGGTCGCCCAGCTGCAGCCATTTGGTTCTAGCCTTCTGTCTAAGGAAAGACTCCTCATCATTCCTTAATTCTGCATATTTGATTCTCAAATCATTAGCAGCCACCTGGAGGACCATATTATCACCATCTCTGTCCAGCTCACTTTGAATAGCATCGAGCTTTATCTTGGTCTCAGCCACCTGAGTAGAAATCTTATTAAAGAATTTCTTATTAAAGTGCTTTAAAGAGGCTTTAACTCTATTAAGTTTGCTGTAGAGCCTCTGCATTGGATTCCCATCCACCTCAACATCCCAAGCATCAATGATTGTGGGAGAAAAATCAACATGATTCATCCAGAAGTTGAAGAACTTGAAAGGTAATGGGCCCCTATTGATAGTGTTATCCACAATGGTGATAATAGGACTATGATCAAAAATACCACAAGGCAGGGTAATAGCTTGTGAGTTGGGGAAAAAAGCAGTCCACAAATCATTGTGTAGGACCCTGTCAATTCTGGACTGAACATTATTAACTCCAAGATGACACTTATTCCAGGTTAACCACAGCCCACTATTAACCATATCATCAGCATTCAACTCATTTAGACACTCATTAAACTCATCAGTTGCAGCTCTGTCAATTTCCAAAATCCCTCTTTTTTCCTCTTGGCATCTGACCACATTAAAATCCCCCATGAGTAACCAAGGCCTATCATTGACCACCATCTTATTTGCATAAAGGAATGTCCATAAACACCTCCTCTGCTCAGGCAGGTTATCACCATATATGAAAGTCGCATAGAAAGAGTTACTAGTACCAACGATATTTACAAGGCAGAAAAGAGCTTGTCTATGAGAAGCAATCACATCAATCTTCAAGCTATTGGGGTTCCATCCCACAATTACTCTAGCCACTCCCCCATCCATAGGGCAGTTATGAATATACTCCCAATGATAGAAGCACGTATTCTTGACAGTTTCCATGTTGTTCCTTCTAATCTTAGTCTCCACAAGACTAATAAGGTCTAAATTATTATCTCTAATTAGCTTAACCACCTCCATCTGTTTGTGGGGAGCATTAAGACCCCTTATATTCCATGTACCCATCCTGGTCATCTAAACTTTTTGTATTTGCTGCCCGAACTCTTCTTCACCTTGTTGTTGCTACTGCACACCTCTTTCCCATCCCTTCTGATGACATCTCCAAACCTCCCCTGATCAAGTTCATCCACTGCTTTAATTTTAAGGGCCAGCCCTGTAGGGGCAGGGGTTGTAACAAGAGCAGAGTCCTCCAAAACATCTAGAATACCAAACTGATTAGAGCAGACTGAAGTTGTTAGTGTTGCGAATGAGTGGACTTGTGTGAAGGGTAAGAATAACATGCAACCACAACTTTTTAGGGAGAGTAATAATGTGCTAATCTCAACCTGTAATCAAGTTAGGGAATGTGGCATTGCTAATGAGGAGCTAAATATCCAAATGGTCAAGGATTTGGTTATTCTTGTTTCTCACCTCTAATTCTTTTGGTGTCATTAAAGATGTTAATGAATATTTAGAGGCTATCCCTGAACCTTCACGCCTTGCTTTAAAAGTAAAAGCTATGGATGAATGTGTGGAGAAGGCTAGGCATATCTCTAAGGAAAAGAAACCTGCCCAGCAATCCCAAGGTAAAAGTGGGAAAGTAAGGAAGAAGACAACACCAACGTCCACAAGATGATCAAAGTGACCTCATGGAATATTAGGGTCTTAATTTCTCTCATAAATAGCTAAAAATAATTAAACTAATTAAATATAATAAGTTTACTCTCATTAGTCTTATTGAGATCAAAGTAAGAAGAAATAATATGTCTAGTGTAAAAAATAATTGTTTTTTCCATTAGGATATCACTCACAAATGCCCCTCGGATGGGGGTTGCAAGGGTGTTGATTGGATGGAATCCCAATATTTTGTCAATGGGAGTTATATCTGCATAGAGGCAAGCAATGTTATGAAATGTAGAGGTGATTGGCACAAGTATTTCTTTTTTTCCTCCATTTATGGTAAAAACCTCCTAAAGAATAGGAGGAGCTTATCTCAGAACCAATAATGAGGTGGTGGACAATAGACCTTGGGCACTAATGGGGGACTTTAATGTTGTTAGAGGTATGGAAGAGAAATGATGGGTCAACATCATTAATGAGGTTGCTACTAATGATTTTAATAACCGTATTTTTTACATTAATGCTGATAATAAGGTATCTAATGGGCTTTGGATTACTTGGAATTAAGAGGCATGTAGGGCTTGACAAACATTCAATCTAGGCTTGATAGGGTCCTATAGAATGATGCATGGCTTAATAAATTCCCAAACTCTCAAACAAGCATATTTTTTTTTTTTTGGGAAAATTATGTATATTATATCCAAGAACAAACAACGGAACAAATTAGAGGAAGAAAAGCCTCAAACCTCCAGAGGGGCATACCCCAACTGGAAAACCAAGGAAACAAATGACAAAGGACCAAACAATCCCTAAATCGATCCTACTCCAGAGTACTCTCTGGGATACCCCAGTTCATGCAAGCCATCCAGTTGACGTAGCTTCTTCTCCCCTTCCCCCAAGTCATGACTCTAGCTCTCACCATCTCCTCAATCTTTTTTAATATGGCCCCAGTATTTTCCTTCGTCTTCTTATGGAATCAATTATTTCTCTCCATCCACAGGCAGTAGCAAGTAGATGAAAAGGAAATGCATCTGATACGGTTATATAACTTAAGCCCCCCATAGTTGGAGATAGCACCTTGTATCTCCCCATCCCAGTCAGTAGCCTCCCTATACTCCTGATTCCTGAACCTCACTTCCTCCCAGACCTCCCTGGCCACCCGGCACTCATTGAACAGGTGAGAGCAAGTCTCCTCCCCGTTAGAGCAGCTGCAGCAAAGGTTGTTATCAGCGATGCCCCAGCTGAAGAGCTTATTCTTCGTTTGCAAAGCGTCTCTACAAACCAGCCAAAGAATGAAGGCACACTTGGGGATATTGTTCTTGTTCCAAACTAAGTTATGCCAGGTGGTGGAAGGGAGACCCGGACTCAAAGCCTCATAAGCCGAACTAATTGTGAACCCACGTGGCAGGGGACCCAAACCACCTCGTCCGTGGTATCAGGCCTAATACCCGGTAACTCCGCATTCCTTATCTCAAGAAGTTCCGCAGTAATCGTAGAGGGCCACCTCCAACCACTCTCAACAATGTAATCAGCCACCAACGCCTTGTGATTGCTAGCAGCGTCATAAATAACCCTATCCCCATAGAGGGGGTGCAGAGGCCCTAAGGGGTGCCAGTTATCATGCCATAGGAAGGTCCCATTGCCATCGCCAATAATGCACTTGATGAGAGGCCTGGTTAAATGTCTAAGTTGCATCATTTTCCTCCAACTCCATGTAGTGTCATTAGCTATATCGATAGCCCACAAGCTCCTCCTTTTTAATTTGTAAACATTGCACCATTTGACCCACAAACCATCCTTCTTGCTGCTGAGATTCCAAAGGAGCTTCATAATGGCAGCTTCATTCCATCTCTCAATATTCTTAATTCCCAACCCCCCCTCTTCAAGTTTACAGCACAGGTCCTTCCAAGCAACCTTTGCTCCCGAGTGTTTCAAATCGGGCCCAGTCCATAAGAAGTCCTTCATAAGCTGCTCGATACTAAGGATAACTCTTTTAGGCAGGATGAACAGACTAGACCAGTACACCTGGATACCGAAGAGAACAGACTTAATGAGCTGAAGACGACCAGCGTGGCTGAGAAACCGATTGGTCCAGCACTTAATCTTAGCAGTAATCCTGTCAATCAGCCTCTTGCAATCCTCACTCTTGAGTCTCGTAGTAATGAGGGGCACACCAAGGTATTGGAATGGAGGCCTACTGTGAGCGAACCCTAGCATACTACCAATCTGAATAATCCCACCCTCGTCAATGCCGGAAGAGTAGAAACTGCTCTTGTTAGGGTTAGGCAGGAGCCCCGAGATGCTACAGAAATCCACCAGCACTTTCTTAGCAACCGAACAGGAGGCAAGGTCCCCCCCCCCACTAAGAATAATCAGGTCGTCAGCAAAACAAAGGTGGTGAAGACCAATCTCCTTACACCTCGGGTGGAAGGTAAAAGCCGGATCCGTGCTAGCCTTGTCCATTATGCAAGAGAAGGTGTCCATAATCAGGAGAAAAAGATAGGGTGAGAGAGGGTCACCCTGTCTTAACCCCCTCCTTCCCTCGAAGAAGCCATGCAGATATCCATTCATACTGATGGAGAACCTGGTCGTCGTGCAGCACTCCATAACCCACCCAACAAAACTAGATGGGAATCCCAAGTGGTCCAACAGTTTGACCAGAAAGTCCCAACTCACAGTATCATAAGCCTTTAACAGGTCAATCTTCAAGGTGCATCTGGGGGGGTTAATCCCCCTGTGGTAGTTCCTCATAACCTCCTGCAGCAAAAGGATATTATCAGAAATTTATCTCCCTTTCACAAACGCAGCCTGATTCGGACTAATGATGTTGGGGAGAAGAGGCTTGATTCTATTGCAAGAACCTTAGAGATACACTTATAAATGGTGTTACAACAAGAAATAGGCCGAAAATCATGCATCCCAGTGGGAGTGGAAACCTTTGGAATGAGGGCCAAGGCCGTGCAATTCCACTGACGGGGCATGTAACATCTCCTAAAGAAGAATTTGATGGCCCTCATGACATCACTCCCAACCACTTCCCAGTTCTCTTTGAAGAAATGCGCATTGAACCCATCTGGTCCTGGAGACTTTTCCGACCCATAGCAAACATGGCCCCTTTAATTTCTTCATCGCTGAAAGGCCTAGTCAAAGCCGCTCTGTCTTCGTCAGTTATTCTCTTGCAAACATTCACATTAAGAACAGGAGCAGGGTCCTCACAGGTACTGCTACTGCCAAGAAGGTTACTGAAATACTCAACTGCAATATTAGCCACATTCTGGGTTCCTTCCACTCTGTTACCATTCTCGTCATTAACACTTACGATCTTTCTTTTGGCCCTAGCCTGGTTAGCCTTCTTGTGGAAGAAGGCGTTGTTACCGTTACCCAGCTGAAGCCATCTAACCCTGGACTGCTGCTTATAGAAAGACTCCTCCGCATTACGAAGCTCCAAATAAATGGATAGCTTGAGCTTCTCATCCCTCTGCATGCTGGTATTACCCCCGTCAGAATCCAGCCTAGATTGAACATCGTCCAGCTAATCTTTGGCTTCTATGACTCTCAATGAAAGATAATTGAAGAATCTTTTGTTGAACCCTTTAAGTTTAGCCTTAAGACTTCTCATCTTCATGCTCAATCTAGTCATGGGGTTTCCCTTCACTCTTTCGTTCCACGCATCGTTAAGAATCTCCTTAAAATCAGCATGGGACGTCCAAAAGTTGAAGAATTTGAAAGGCTTGTGACCTCTAGGCTCATCCTGGGAAAGAATCACAATGATTGGACAATGATCCGATACACCGTGAGGTAACACAGTTGCTTGGGAATCAGGAAACCCCGCGTTCCAAGCATCATTCTGAAGAACTCTATCCAGTCTAGATTGGATATTATCCTCACCCTCCTGCTTCTTATTCCATGTGAACCATAACCCCTGCGTAGTCATATCATCCACACGGATATCGTAGATACATTGGTTAAAAGCATCCGTTGCATCCTCATCAATGCCATGCAACCCCTTCTTCTCATCATGGGATCTTACAACATTAAAGTCCCCCATTAGCACCCAAGGTTGGTCGTTGACAACTACACTGTTGGATCTCAAAAACTCCCAAAGCGAGAGTCTACTACTCGGAAGGTTCTCTCCATAAATAAAGGTAGCCCAAAAGCAAGCATTCCTCCCCCCAATCTCCACCTTACACAGCATGGCTTGGGGGTGAGATTGAACCAACTTCACAGTGACACTACCCGGATTCCACCCCACCAGGACCCTAGCAACACCTCCTCCACTAGGACAATTGTCAAAGTACTCCCACTTAAAGAAGCAGTTACTCGTAACCATATTCAAATTATTAAACCTAACTTTGGACTCAAGTAAACACACCAAGTCAAGCTGATGGTCTCTAATAATCTTATTCACTTCCCGCTGTTTGTGAGGGGAATTAAGCCCTCTAATATTCCAAGACCCTATCTTGACCATTTGGTTTTATTCCCCTTCCCTTTCTTCCTGCTTCTAGTCCCAGTATGCCCCATACAAATCATCTCCCCTTTCTGTTTATTGACAAGCTCGTCAATAGCCAGAACTCTTCTGGCAAGGGCGTTTGGCTCAGGAGTAGTCTCGCTCTCCAAGTCTTCATCCAAAGCCATAAACGCATTAACAAGAGGTAGGCCAACATGAGGCATCTGAGTGCATGGTTTTGCAGCCTGGACATAGTCCTTACGTTGGTCAATGGGTTCAGGGGTAACCTCACCATCTTCCTCTGGGCTCATAGCTTCGTCCACGTAACCAGCCCTGACGTCATTAGGTTCCATTGAATCCGGTGTAGCTTTGTGGGCTCCACTAGACCCCTCCCCTCCATCAATAGCTCTAGCTCCAGACGTTTCCCCCGTCTCAAAGGCCCCTTGAGGTTTGGATGTGCACTTCCTGCTGACCATCTTCCACTCGGCGTTCACCTGAGCCGGCGCTTTCGCAGCATCATTAGGGGTAGTCTGAGTACTCATAGTAACCCTAGACTTGGAGCATTTATTAAGCGTGTGCCCAAACTCAAGGCAGTGCGGGCATGAAGGTGGCTTAGCTTGGTACTCAATACGCACAGGAGCAAATGTTCCGTCTTCCATGACAACGTTGATACTGTCAGCGTAGGTTTCCTTAGCTTCTACCTCAACACAGATTCGCGCAAACGAAATTCTATTCATCTCTTCTGTGACGACGTCAGCATACAACGGAAGACCCATCGAACTTGCGACGTAACTAAGTCCCTCCTCAGTCCAAAGCTGGACTGGGATATCATGTAACTTAACCCAAATGGGTATTTTCTTTGTGCTTTCTTTGCAGAAGACGAAGTTGGGTTGCCACTTCTTCAGCATGATGGTCATGCCGGCAAAATGCCATGGCCCATTATCTAGAACCTCATCCCTATGGCAAGGGTCATCAAAAATGAAGAATAAAAAGCCATTATCGTGAGCCAATACCTTAGTCAGTCCAAACTTGCTCCACATCCTCGTAGCAATATTTTTGACGAAAGTATATGGGAGTTTTTACCCAAGAAAATAATCCACCATGCTGTTCTTCCATCTCCCATGGCCCTCTCTTGTCACTTCAGCCGGCGGCATGACAGTGACAACGTTGTCAACCACAGAGGGTTGGTGAAAAGTGAGTCTGAGTTTCGTTTTCCTCTTCTCAGCAGCAACAGAGCACCAGGTCTTGTCGTTGGGAATCCCGCTTTTGTTAGCCTGCTTCGTAGTACCATTTCGGCTATCAACTGACACCTTTAGCTTGTTAGCCATAACCTCGTTATTCTGGGAACCTTCCTGGCCAACACCGTCATTAGCACCCATAGCCGGGTTGACCTCAGATGATGTCACCTGACCGGCAAGTGACCGTTCTCCGTCACCGCCCCTACTAGTGGCTTTGGAAAAGAGATCAACATCTACGTGAGAGAAGCCTTTGCTTTTTAAGAACTCCCAGACGTCTTTTTCATAACCCTCCTCAAGGCCATTCTTACGTACATCTTCCTTAGCAGTGCAAGGGCCATATGTGGTTGGGGTGGAACCAGCGGGTAACTCATGCCTGTCCAGACAAGGCAACAATGGGCCATCTGCCATGGCGGCAGTGACTGGGAAGGAAATAGGGTTTAGAGGATGGAGGGGAGGGTAGAAAGCTGAGTAGTAACGGCTAGTTTAGGCAAGGGTAGTCTAGAGAGAAGGAGGAGCATTTTTTAGCTTTTTTTTACATGTGCTTGTCTAATGGTATCTCGGATCACTTTCCTATAATAACTGTCATTGATAATACTATCCAGAGAAAAGCGAATCCCTTCAAGTTCTTTAATTTCTAAATGAATCACTATGACTTTTTTCTTATCCTCCATGAGGCTTGGATGTTAATGATAATGGTAACCCTATGCTCAGGCTCTATAGAAAGCTCAGTAGACTTAAGTTTAACCTTAACGGTTTTGATAAACAACTCTATAAGCAGTTGTCTTTGAGATTGGTTGATGCGACATTGAAGCAGGATGTTATTCAGATTAGATTGGACCAAAATGGAACTAATGTGGCCTTGCAATCGGAGGAGAAAGAATTAGTGTTATTTTATACTCATCTGAGAAATGATGAGGAATCTTTCTATATACAAAACGCCAGAGTGAGATGGTTATAGCTTGTGGATTAGAACAATTCCTTCTTCCATAATAAATCTAACTAATGCAGAGTTAGGAGGAAAATTTTGAGCACTAAAAATGCCAATGGGGAGAGAGTGGAATGCAATTCTAATGTGGCAAATGAAGTTGTGTATTACTTCCAGAACCTGATGGGGACCAAGGTCTCTTGTGATGATCGTAATTCCACCCTTGATGAGGTGATCACTAGGAAACTTAATGAGGAGCAGGATACTAATAGGTCCAAGCCTATAACTAAAGAGGGGATCAAGGTTGTCAAATTTTTTTATAGGATATGATAAGGCTCCTGGGCCTGATGGTTATAATGCCCATTTCTTCAAGAGTAATTAGGAAGTTCTCTTCTCTAATGGCCATATTTTTAAACAATGGAATTATACTGCCTTAGCTTGATTCCCAAAGTTCATACTCCAGTTAGTATGAAGGAATTTAAGTTTATCATTTTTTTTTTGTAATTAAATGAATTAAGGAGAAAGAATATACAAGGTGAAGAGACTCACCAAGCCAAGAGGCAAACATAGGGCAGGGCATACCCCACCTCAACACAAACAAATTAGAGTGAACTATCAAACTATTGAGCAGGGCATACCCTACCCTAAACCAAACACATAGCAAAACAAGCTAGCTAACAACTCAAAAACACATCATGGATTCAGGAAGTCCCCATTGGTTACATACCATCCAGTTGGTATAGGTTCTAGTAGTATGTTCCCAATTACTGATTATGGCCTTCATCATGCTTTCTATGTCCCTTATGAAATAAGTACTGGTTTTTGCCCCTCTATTGTGATGCCTACTATTTCTTTCCATCCAACAACGGCGTTGGCCCGAAAGGTACATGGGTTAACAAGGTTTCGGCTGATCTTGTAAAGGTGTTAGAGGATCGTGTAAAAGATACTACTTCCAAGTACCCGTCTAATACTAGCATGAACCCCAAGGCAAGGACATGGAGCTCTGTTGAAGCAGAAAAGAGGAAATCGAAGCTCAGACTAACTTTTCACCAACCTTCTGTGGTTGACAACGCTATCACTATCAAACCACCAGCTGAGGTGACAAGAGGGTGTCATGGGAGATGGGAAAATAGCATGGTGGGTTATTTTCTCGGGAAAAAACTTCCTTTTTCCTTCGTGAACAATCAAGCAAATAGGATGTGGAGTGAGTTTGGTCTGACTAAGGTTTTGGCTCATGACAATGGTTTTTACTTCTTCCTTTTCGATAACCCTAGCCAAAAGGATGAGGTTTTGGATTATGGGCCTTGGCACTTTGCTGGCACGACCATTATGCTGAAAAAGTGGCATGCCAACTTTAAATTTAGCAAAGAAAGTGCGAAGAAAATACCCATCTAGGTGAAACTGCATGATATTCTGGTCCAATTATGGACTAAGGAAGGTCTTAGTTACATCGCGAGTTCGGTTGAACTTCCATTATATGCTGATGCAGTCATTGAAGAGATGAACAGAATATCGTTTGCTCATATTTGTATTGAGGTCAAAGCTAAAGAATCATACATTAATAGCATCAATGTCGTCATGGAAGATAGAGCTATAGCCCCAGTGCGTATTGAATATCAAGCCAAGCCTCCATCTTACCCTAGTTGTCTCATGTTCGACCACAATCTAAGTAGATGTACCAAATCCAAGGCAGCTGGGAGAACCCAGACCATTTCTAATGGAGCTACGGATATGAAGATTTCTGCTGATACTAAATGGACTCGGATCTCTAAGAAGAGCACGAGCAAGTCTTTATTGGCCTTTGAAACAGGAGAAATATCAGGACTTAACGGAAACACTGGAGGGAGGAGCTCATTGATGTAAACGTCACTAAGTCAAGTCTTCAGGTGGTTTCAGCTCCCAACAGATTATCTAACTCATTTGAAGTAATGGGTCTTCAAAATGAGTGCGAGGCAACTCCTGAACCTACTACCCTTTCCAAGAGAGTTATGACCGTTGATGAGCTAGTAAATAAGCATAAGAGTGAAGGGATAAAAGAGGGCAACTCTGGAGGGAAGAATAGAAGGAGGGGAAGGGCAACAAAACCTGATGTTTAAGCTAGGATCATGGAATATAAGGGGTCTCAATTCCCCTCATAAACAATAATAAGTTTGTAAGTTGATTAAAGACCAGAAATTGGACTTAGTCTGCTTGCTTTTATGAGGAACATAGAAAGCATGATGAAGGCCGAGCTTAGGTAACATAAAAAATAATTATTTTTTTCATTTGGGCTCCTTTATAACTTCCCCAGTGAAGGGGGTGGTAAGGGCCATAGTGGGGTGGAACCCTAATAGTGTTACTGTGATGTTGGTTGATTCCCACGCCCAGGCCATGCTGTGCAAGGTGGAGTTGTGTGGGAGAAACATTAGTTTTTTTGCTTCCTTCATTTGTGGGGAGAACTTTCCTAATAATAGAACTACGTTATGGGAGTTTTTGAGCCAGAATAATGGGAGAGTCAATGGCCAACCATGGGTTTTGATGAGGACTTCAATGTGGTGAGAAATCAAGAGGAGAAAAGAGGCATACAAGGTATTGATGTGGCTTCTACTGAAATCTATGCATTAACAACATCCAGGCTGATGACATGAGAACCAACGGGTTATGTTTTATGTGGAACAAGAAGTAGGAGGGTTATGACAATGTCCAGTCCAAACTGGATAGAGTTCTCCATAATGACACTTGGGCCTCTGTGTTCCCTGAATCTCAAGCTACGGTGCTTCCCCAAGGTGCTTCAGACCACTACCCTATCATTACTTTGTTAGCCCCCCAAGAGCCTAGGAGACCTAAGCTATTCAAATTCCAAAATTTTTGAATGGCTCACGCTGAGTTCCATGAGATGCTGACTGAGTCTTGGTATGGGAATGACTGGGGTAACCCTATGGTCAGACTTAGCAAGAAGTTAAAGAGACTTAAGGGAAGACTTATTGGGTTTGATAAGAAGTTTTTCAATCACGTTTTAAAGAGGGTGGAGGAGGCCAAAGATCTATTGAATGAGGCTCAAAGAAAGCTGGATATTTATGGTTGCAACATCAGTCTCCAACTAAATGAAAGCGATAAGTTGGCTAGGTATTTGGAGCTCAGAAATGCAAAAGAATCCTACTACAAACAACAGTCTAGAGTTAAGTGGCTCCAGTTAGGTTATGGGAATAATTCCCTTTTTCACAAGAAGGCTAATCAAGCTTTGGGAAAAAAGAAGATTATCGGTATTGAGGATGCGAATGGTTGTAGAGTTGAGGGAACGCAAGAGGTGGCCAATAGAGAATGGTGGGGTACTTTAATCAGCTCCTGGGCTCTAGACCCTGCGAGGACCCTGAGCCTTTTTTCCTTGCTATGCAAGAGGATTAGTGATATTGATAGTGCAACGTTGATTGCTCCCATTAATGATGATGAGATCAAGGAGGCTATGTTTGCTATTGGGTCTGATAAAGCCTTGGGTCCTGACAGGTTTAATGCATTTTTTTATAAAGAGAATTGGGAGGTGGTGGGTAGCGATGTGGTGGAGGCTGTCTAATTCTTCTTCAGATGCAGCTACTTTCCTAGACAATGGAATTGCACTGCCTTGGCTCTCATCCCTAAGGTCCAAACACCGACCGGTATGCATGATTTTTTCCCCATTGCCTATTGTAACACCATCTATAAGTGTATTTTGAAGGTTCTCACTAATAGGATGAAGCACTTTCTCCCTCTCATTATCAACCCGAGACAAGCCGCGTTCATGCATGGGAGGGCCATTTAGGATAATATCCTTTTACTTCAGGAGATCATGAGGAAATATCATAGGGAGCTTTGGCCCCTAGATGCATAATGAATATTGACCTTCTTAAGGTGTATGATACTATAAGTTAGGAGTTCCTCCACAAGCTATTGGTGCACCTGTGTTTTCCCACAATTTTTGTTGGTTGGTTGAAGGAGTGTTTCACTAATACCAGGTTTTCTATAAGCTTGAATGGGCAATTGCATGGCTTTCTTGAGGGCAAGAAAGGTCTGAGAGGGGTGACCCCCTCTTACTGTATCTTTTCCTTTTGGTGATGGATACATTTTCTTGCATCGTGGATAGAGCTAGCTCTGACCCCTCTTTCACCTTTCACCCTAGATGAAAGGAGGCATGACTGAATCATTTATGTTTCGCGGATGATGTGTTCATTTTTTGCGGGGGGGATGTACCTTCATGTTCCATGGTTAAAAGGGAAATGGACGATTTATGTAGTATTTCTGGCCTTCATCCAAATCTCAACAAGAGTAGCTTCTACTGTTCTGGCATCGGTGAGGATGTGACTAACCAAATCAGGGATATTATTGGCTTCTCTCCTAGTTACCCTCATTTTTTGTACCTGGGCATGCCTCTCATCACTACGAGGCTTAAGGGTCATGACTTCCAAAGGTTGATTGATAAGATTACTGGTAAAATCAAGTGTTGGACCAACAAATTCCTTAGTTACATGGGGAGACTTCAGCTCATCAAGGCCATCATGTTTGGGATCCAAGTGTATTGGTCTAGTCTCTTCATCTTGCCCAAGGGGGTCATCAAGAGAATTGAACAACTAATGAAGGATTTTTTTATGGACGAGATGTTATCAAAAGCATGCAGGGGCGAAGGTTGCTTGGAAGGACCTGTGTTGTAGCTATATAGAGGGGGGTTGGGTATCAAAAGCTTAGAGAGGTGGAATGTTACTGCCATTATGAAAATGCTATGGAACCTGTGTAGTAAGAAAGACTGCGTGTGGGTTAAATGGTGTAATATTTATAAGCTAAAAAGAAGGAGTATATGCGCCATAGCAATTGCAAATGATACCTCGTGGAGTTGGCGAAAGATGATGCAGCTTAGAGATCGCATTAGACCTCTCATCAAGTGCAAGGTGGGCAATGGAAAGGATACTTTCGTTTGGTATGATAACTGGCACCCCGTTGGGCCTTTGCATTCTCTCTATGGGGATAAAGTTATATATGATGCTGCTAGTAACCACAAGGCCCTGGTCGTAGATTTTATCCATGAGAACAGATGGAGATGGCCAACTACTATCACGTGGGAATTGTTGGAGATCAGAAATGTGTACTTTCCTATCATTAGGCAGGATATGAATGGAGAGCTGACGTCGGTCCGCAACCAGTTAGGTTTCACTATCAGTTTTGCGTATAATGAGGTTTCCCCTAATCATCCATCTGTGGTGTGGCATAACTTGGTGTGGGATAAGGTCAACATCCCTAGGTGTACTTTTATTTTATGGATGATTTGTAGGGATGCATTACACACTAAGGATAAACTTTTTAACTAGAGCATAGTGGAGGACAATTTATGTTGTAGTTGCAACAATGCGGTCGAGACCATTGCCCACGTGTTTAATGAGTGCCACGTTGCCAAGACGATGTGGAAGGAGGTGAGGTTCAGAAACCAGGAGTATAGGGAGGCCATGGCGTGGGATGGAGAGGTGCATTACGCGACAACTAGCTATGGGGGCACAAATTTTTATAACCACATCAGGAAAATTTCTTTCTCCACTATTGCCTATTGCCTTTGGATGGAAAGAAATGAAAGACACTTCAGGAACTCTTCCAGAAGCACAAATGTCTTGATCAAGGAGATTGAGATTATGATCAAATCTAGGGTTATGACCTGGAAGAAAGGGAGATGGAGTTTTAATAACTAGATGGCTTACATGAATTGGGGAATCCCGAAGAGTGAATCTCAGCAGTTTTGAGTGTAGGGTTTTGGCCTTTTTGCCCTCTGTTTCGTTTGTTTCCCTCATGGGGTATGCCCCTAAGGGTTTCAGGAGGTCTCCTCCTTTTGTTTGTATTTAGTCTTTTGTTTTTATATACATAACTATTCCCCCAAAGAAGGCAATAGATTGTTGAAGTGAATGAGATGGTTATAACTTTGTTAATAAAAGTGCTACAATCAGCATACCCCACTGCATGCTCCAATTCCCTCTCCCATCTTTCCATATTCCTTTAGCATTGGTTTCTGTAAATAACTTCCATCCATATCTCCATAAAGTAAGGGCATTCAGCAAGGATGTGAGTCAGAGTTTCAGTCCCAGCATTACATAGACTACAACTATATAACCATTCCATTAGTTTATCTTTGGTGGTTAGTCTCTTACTACATTCCAACCAAATGATGAAGGAGCATTTGGAAATGTTGGCATAGTTCCAAACAAGCTTAGCCCATACCACATTGGTGTTGTGGCTGCAAATGGACTTATAGACAAAGTGGGTAGAGAATAATACCCCATTGGTAGCCGGTAACCAAGTGACCATATCATCATTGGAAATAGTAGGCAGGGGGGACTGGTGAATATCATTCAGCTCCTAAGTAATGGTTGTTGGCCATCTCCAATTTAAACCACAATTGAAAGAGGCCACCTTAGCATTGGTGTTATTGGCAATATCATAGATGGTTCTATCCCCAAACATAGGTTGTAAAGGGCCTAAGGGATACCAATTATCATGCCACACATAAAAGTGTTGATGACATTGCCAATAATGGTTTTGATAAGAGGTCTGTCCTCCCTCCTCATTTTCAGAAGTTTTCTCCACGTCCGTGAGCAATCATTAGGCAGGCTTAGAGCCCAGAAACTTCTTCTTTTTATCTTATAAGTATGGCACCATTTAACCCATAGACTCTCTTTGTTGCTGCAGATGTTCCATAAGTACTTCATCATAGCTGCCTTGTTCCATTCCTTAATGCATTTAATGCCTAGCCCACCCTCAGACTTAGGCTTACATACCTTATTCCATGCAACTTTTATGCTTCAAATTAGTCCCATTCCAGATGAAGTTCCTGATTAATTGATCAATTTTCTCATTAAACCCTTTGGGCATGATGAAAAGGCTAGCCCAGTATACTTGGATGCTGAAGAGGACAGAGATTGCAAGCTGAAGTCTACCTGCATAACTAAGGAGCTTGTTAGTCCAGCATTTGATCCTCAAGGTTAATCTAGATATGAGATCAATACAATCCTATTTCTTCAACCTAGTAGAGATGAGAGGAACTCACTTGAAAGGAGGTTTCTGCAGTTGAAAGCCTAATTGGTTAGCTAAGGCCCGAGTAGAGTGCTCTTTCATACCCCCACAATAAATGTTACTCTTATTCATATTTGGACTAAGTCATGAAAGTAGAGCAAACTCAATAAAAGACTTTTTGATGCATTGAATTGATTGATCATCCCCCATAGAAGATTACCAAATCATCAGCAAAGCAAAGGTTGTTAAGCCCAATTTCTTTACACTTAGGATGGAACTTGAAGTTCGTATTACTGCATTGTTGATCCAGTAGGCGTGAGAAGTTACCATATCCAGAAGGAATAGATAGGGGGATAGAGGATCCCAATGCCTTCGAAGAACCCATGTAATTCTCCATTGAGGCTGATGGAGAACCAAACAGTGGTGACACACTCTTTAATCCACTTATTATTTCACTATATACAAATGTATATCCAAAGTTTTTTTTTGGGAAAAATTATGTATATATATCAACAACTGCAACAACAGGTACACATAGGGATGAAACCCAGCACCTCCCCTAGGGGTATACCCCAAAGGGGAGAAAAACAAAACAACTGAAAAAAAGTGCGAGAAGCCCCACACCCCGCAGTCCCCTAATCAAGAGCACTCTCCGGGATACCCCAGTTCAAGCAAGCCATCCAGTTCTCAAATCTCCTCGTCCCCCTGCTCCACATTGTGACTCTCGCTCTAATCATAACCTCGATATCTCTGACAATGGTATCCTTGCTTTTGGCCACACGCTTAAAATGTCTAGCGTTACGCTCCATCCATAGGCAGTACACAGTAGAAGAGAAGGAAATATTCCTAATACGATTATAAAAACTATTCCCACTGTAACAAGAAATAGCATGAGTCATCTCGCCATCCCAATCCAAAGCCTCTCTGTATTCCTGATTCCTGGTTCTCACCTCCTCCCAGACCTCCTTAGCAACTGGACACTCATTGAACACGTGAGGAATGGACTCGACCCCATTGGAGCAGCTGCAGCACACGTTATCCTCCGAGATGCCCCAGCTATGGAGCTTGTCCTTAGTGTGAATAGCGTCCTTACAAATCATCCAAAGGACAAAAGCGCATTTAGGAATATTAGTCTTGTTCCACACAATATTATGCCAGGGAGCAGTTGGGAGGTTGGGGGTTATCTCATCATAGGCTGATCTGATAGAAAAATCCTTCTGGTTGGGAATCCAGATCACCTCGTCAGCAGTATCGTGCCTAATGCCGGGCAAAGACGCATTCCTAATATCCAGGAGCTCCCAGGTAACCACCGTTGGCCATCTCCACCTGTCCTCGATAATGTAATCAGCAACCAAAGCCTTATGGTTACTAGCAGCGTCATAGATGACCCGGTCCCCGAACAAGGGATGAAGGGGCCCCAGCGGATGCCAGTTATCATGCCAGAAAAAGGTATCCCTGCCGTTACCGATACTCCACCTGATGAGAGGTCTAATCCGATGTCTCAACTGTATCATCTTCCTCCAGCTCCAAGACGAGTCGCTGGCTAAGTTAATAGCCCACAAACTTCTTCTCTTCAACTTATACACGTTGCACCACTTGACCCAAAGGCAGTCCTTCTTGCTACAGAGATTCCAAAGCATCTTCATGATGGCCGCCTCATTCCACCTCTCGATGCTTTTGATACCCAGGCCGCCGCTCTCAAAGCTATTACAAAGATCATTCCAAGCCACCTTGGCCCCCGAATGTTTTAGATCGGAACCCGTCCATAGGAAATCCCTCATCAGCTGCTCAATCTTAAGAATAACCCCCTTAGGGAAAATGAACAGACTAGACCAATATACCTGGATCCCGAACAAGACAGACTTAATAAGCTGCAATCTACCGGCGTAGCTAAGGAGCTTGTTAGTCCAACACTTAATCCTTCCAGTGATCCTGTCGATAAGCCTACTACAATCCTCCTTCTTGAGTCTTGTGGTGACGAGAGGAACCCCGAGATACAAGAAAGGGGGGTTGCTGTGGCCAAAACCAAGAATATCCCCGATCTGCGCGATCCGATCCTCCTCCAAACCCGTGCTATAAAAGCTACTCTTACCCAGATTGGGCGTGAGGCCCGCAATGCTGCAGAAATCATCAACCGCCTTCTTCACAATGGTGCAGGATGGAATGTCCCCCCCAAATAGAATTATCACATCGTCGGCGAAACACAAGTGGTTAAGCCCCACTTCCTTGCACTTAGGGTGAAAGGTAAACATAGGGTTAGTGCAGGCTTTGTCCAAGATGCACGAGAGAGAGTCCATCACCAGGAGGAAAAGATAGGGAGAAAGGGGGTCACCTTGCCTCAACCCTCTCCTTCCCTCAAAGAAGCCATGCAGGTGCCCATTCATACTGATAGAGAACTGAGTGTTAGTCATGCATTCTCTAATCCACCCAACGAAAATGGTCGGGAACCCCAGATGAGTCAGCAAGGTGAAAAGAAAACCCCAATCCACCGTGTCATACTCTTTCATCAAATCAATTTTCAATGTACATCTAGGCGGGCTAAGCTCACAATGGTAATTCCTCATAACCTCCTGGAGAAGAAGGATGTTATCAGAAATAGATCTCCCTTTAACAAAAGCGGCCTGACACGGATTGATCACATGTGGGAGGATAGGCTTAATCCTGTTAGCAAGAATCTTCGAGATGCACTTATAAATGGTATTGCAACAAGATATGGGTCTAAAATCATGCATACCGCTAGGGGTGGCAACCTTCGGGATAAGATCCAGGGCAGTACAATTCCATTGCCTAGGTAGATAGCTACACCTGAAGAAGAACTTAACAGCCTCAGTGATGTCGTTCCCCACCACCTCCCAGTTCTGCTTAAAAAAGTACACATTGAAGCCGTCAGGTCCTGGGGCTTTATCCGAACCAATGGCGAACATTGCCCCCTTTATCTCGTCATCATCAATGGGCGCACTCATTGTCGCGGCATCCACATCACTAACTCTTTTCTCAACATTCACATCCAGAATGGGAGCAGGGTCCGCACATGTGCTACGATAGCCCAGAAGGTTGCGAAAGAACCCCACTGCCGTATTAGCCACCCCTTGAGAGCCCTCGACTCGCACCCCATTCTCATCCTCAATGCTGATAATCTTCCTCCTAGCAGTAGCAAGATTAGCCCTTTTATGGAAAAAGGAGTTATTCCCATCCCCCAACTGTAGCCACTTGACTCTAGACCGCTGCTTATAGTAGGACTCCTCGGCGCTTCTGAGATCCAGGTAAACCGTCAACTTTTCTCTCTCCTCCAATTGAAAGCTCAAGTTGCTCCCGTCATTGTCAAGTCTAATCTGCACGTCATCAAGCAACCTCTTAGCCTCCTCCACCCTCCTAGAAATCTGGCTGTAGAACTTCTTATTAAAGTCTTTGAGGTTAAACTTCAATCTATGCATTTTCTTGCTCAATCTCACCATGGGGTTACCCGCATCGTCCCCGTGCCAAGACTCGGTCAGAATATCCTGGAAATCAGCATGGCCCATCCAAAAGTTGTAGAACTTGAACGGCTTGGGCCTATTAGGCTCCCTGGGAGCAAGCAAGATAATGATCGGGCAATGATCCGAAACACGCTGAGGAAGCACAGTCGCCTGAGACTCCGGAAAGTAGGTACTCCACGTGTCATTATGAAGAACCCTATCAATTCTCGATTGGACATTGTCCCTACCCCCTTGTCTCCTGTTCCACGTAAACCAAAGCCCATTCGTTGTCATGTCATCAACCTGGATATCATTAATACACTGGTTGAAAGCCTCTGTAGCACCCACGTCAATGCCATGCATCCCGCTTTTCTCCTCACTAGTTCTCACAACGTTGAAATCCCCCATAAGAATCCAAGGCTGCCCCTCAGTGCTACCCCTATTGAGCTCAAGAAACTCCCAAAGAGGCTCTCTCCCGTGAGCTAGATTTTCCCCATAGATGAAGGTTGCAAAAAACTCTCTATTACTGCCACAAACCTCCACCCTACACAGCATGGCTTGAGGGTGAGACTGGACCAGCGTAACCTCCACACAACTAGGATTCCAACCGACAATCACCCTGGCAACACCCCCCTAAAGGGCAGTTATCAATGAGATCCCAATGTAAAAAACAATTATTTTTAACATTACCTAAATTTTTCTTCCTAACTTTAGTTTCCACCAAGCAAACGATATCAAGCTGCTGGTCAAAAATTAACTTACTAACTTCCTTTTGTTTATGAGGGGAATTGAGACCCCTAATGTTCCATGACCCAATCTTTAACATCAAGTTTTGCTCCCCTTCCCCTTTCTCCTGTTCTTGTCACCGGAATGGTTTGCCTTAGTCGTCTCTCCCTTATGCTTAAAAGCAAGCTCATCCACGACCATTACCCTCCTAGCAAGCGCCGAAGGTTTCGGAGTTACCTCAAACTCGTTGTCATTGTCCACGGTGCTAAACTGGTTGGATAACGGTATCGTGGGGGAGACCACGCTAGGGGCAGTCCCCCCATCATTCTCAGTAGTCCTAACCTCCTCCTGATCCTTAATCGTCACTCCCGACGGTTCTCCTATCTCCCGGCCAGAGGTAGTAACTGGGATAGGCTTCTTCGTTACCTCAATCCATTCAGAACCTGCATGAGATTTTGTCTTCTTAGTACCAGCTTCCGCATTAGTTTTCGGAATAGTGCTTAGCATGCATTTACTGATATTGTGGCCAAAAACTAGGCAATTAGGGCACGAGGGTGGTTTGGCTTGGAATTCAACACGCACCGGTGCGATTGCACCGTCCTCCATAACAACGTTGATGCTACTGGGATATGTCTCCTTTGCTTCCACCTCAATGCAAACTCGAGCGTAAGAGATCCTATTCATCTCCTCCGTGACAGCGTCGGCAAACAAAGGAATTCCCACCGAACTCGCAATGTAACTGAGTCCCTCCTCCGTCCACAGCTGGACGGGAATGTAGTGGAACTTCACCCATATGGGTATCTTCTTCACAGTATCCTTGTGAAAGCTAAAGCTAGCATCCCATTTCTTCAGAATAATGGACATCCCCGCAAAGTGCCACGGGCCATTGTCAAGAACTTCGTCCCGTTGTGAGGGATTATCAAACAGAAAGAAGAAAAAACCATTATCGTGTGCTACAACTTTGGTCATCCCAAACTTGCTCCACATTCTGATGGCAGCGTTATTCACGTAGGAGAAAGGAAGTTTATTCCCCAAAAAATAACCCACCAAGCTATTCTCCCACCTTTTATGGCCACCGGTAGCAACAGCAGCGGGAGGCGTTACCGTGACGATGGAATCCACAACAGAGGGTTGGTGGTAGGTGAGACGGATCCTAGGATGATTCTTAGAAGTCGCAACAGAGCTCCAGGTCCTAGCATTTTATTGTGGCAGTTGTTGGGAAGGCATTTTCGTTTGGGAAACAGGGGCGTTCGTCAGTTTACCTGACAGCTTTCCCATGACAGCTGAAATTTTTCCAAACTCCGTACCATTGAGCCCAGAGCCCGTACCAACCCCTACGTCGGATCTACGCTCCATAGTTCCTTCAACAACACTCAACGCCATCACCTCACCATCGTTCCGACCGTCAGACTGGCGGTGGATAATTTCTTCGGCCACGTAACCTTTCCTAATGTAACCGTTCCCCGAATCTTCAGTCAAAATGGCTTGGCCCTGTCCCCCTGTGCTGGCGGTGGAAGTCCAGGCCAAACCGAGGTCGGGCGATGAAGTGGGAGGCAGAGGGAGGGACTTCACTACTTCTAACCCCCCTGGGTTGTCAATGCGATCAACAGAACATTGGCTATCTTCTAACACTTCGACCACAGCCACCACCTGCGCAGGCTTGGCAAGTCGGTCACCTGAAAGTTTCACCGTGGTTGCCATGGAGGATTAGGTGGTGTGAGTAGGGTAGAACAGGGTGTTTAGAAGGGAACGAGATGCGGTTTTGGAGAAGGTGGTTCTAGAGAGAAGTTGGAGCATTATGGCTTTTTTCTTGTTGCAACTCGATTCTTATGTATATCCAAAGTTATTGATTCTAGGCTCAAGAATTTGGTGCCCCTTCTCATTAGTGATAAACATTCTGCTTTTTTGGAAGGTAGATCAATTGCTGATAATATTCTTCTGCTTCAAGAGCTAATGAGTAATTTCCATAGGGACTCTAGTCCCCTAGATGCGCCCTAAAAATTGATAAGCTCAAAGCTTATGATACTGTTAGTTGGGAGTTCTTATTAGACCTTTTCCATCATATTAGTTTCCCTTATGTTGTGATTGGGTGGATCTAGATTTTCTATAAGCCTGAATGGTGAACTTAATGCTTTTTTAAGAAGGTAGAGGTTTTAAGTAAAGGGATCCCTTCTCTACCTACCTCTTTATCCTTGTGATGGGAGTCTTCTCTGAGATTATCAATAAGGCTTGTGGTAATCCCCTCTTTACATACCACCCTAAGTGCAAAGAGATTTATGTAAATCAATTATGCTTTGTTGATGATCTTGTCCTTCTGATTGGTGGTGATGCGGAGTCTTATAAAATTATTAAAGAGGCTTGGGAAGATTTAAGTTCCATTTTTGAGTTACTCGTCGATAAGCAGGTTGACTCCTTCTCATCAAATTTTTTTGTTTCAACATTCAAGTCTATTAAGATTAAGGGCCTCTTTATACTACCTAGGAGTGTTAATAAACAGGTGGAACAAATTATGAGAAAATATCTATAGAATGGGGGATGATTCTAAGCATTCAGGAGCTAAGGTGGTCTCGAAGGACCTATGCTCTACGTTCGGTGAAGGAGGCCTAAATATTAAGATTTTACAGGTTTGGAATAAAGTTATCATAACCAAACACCTTTAGAAATTGTGCAGTAAGAAAGAAAATATGTGGATCAAATGGTTCTATGTGTATAAGATTAAGGGCTGAAGCATTTGGGCTTTAAATGTTCCTGTTGATGCTTCATAGAGCTGGAGGAAACTTCTGAAACTAAGATATGACTTTAGACCCTATATGCGTGTGAATATTGGTAATGGGGAGCAGACATTCTTATGGAATCCAAATAGCCCTCTTTAGCCTATATATGTGATAGAATTATTTATGATTCTCATAGTGATAATAAAGTTAAGATCTCTAATTTCATTCACCTTAGCTCTTGGAGAGGCCCTATACTATTACCTGGGAACTTTTTTTTTTTAGTAAGTAAAATGTGTATATATAGAAACATAATACAAGAGATTAGGGGCATACCCCTAGAAGCCCAACTAGGCTAAAGGCAAGGATGTTGGGCATACCCAATCACCAAAGCAAAAAATAACTAGTAGAACAGAAATTAAAATCAAAAAGTCATATTAGTCATCAAGGGAGGATTCGGGGAGACCCCAATAGTTGCATGCCATCCAGTTGTTATTGCTTCTCCTAGCTTTCTTCTGGGTCATAATTTTGCATCTTATCATGAATTCAATATCATTGATCATCTCAGTAGGATTCTTAGTGCCTCTATGCATTCTATTATTTCTTTCAATCCATATGCAATACACAGCGGTGGGGAAGGACAGGGCTCTTATCTTTGTCATGAAAGACTTGCCACGTGAGTTTAGAGCAGCCCATTAACTTCATTCTGTCATGCCCCTATAGGTCTATAAATTTGTTTTCTATATGGAATTTCATTCCAGACCTTATTAGTGTAGGGGAAATCAGCCATGAGGTGGTTAAGAGTTTCAACCCCACTGTTGCAAAACTCACAACTATTGTTGTCACTCACACCCCAGAGCATGAGTTTGTCCTTAGCGATAAGAATGTTCCTGCAGGTAAGCCAAAGAATGAATGAGCACTTACATATGTTACCTTTGAGCCACACCAAGATGTGCCAGTTCTTTAAAGGCAAGTGATCACTGATGACTCACATGGTAAAGAAAGTGTTGTATATTCCTCTAGCATCAGGTATCCAGTGGAGAGTATCCTCCAAAGAGGGGTTGATAATAGGAAGATTATCATTCTTGATTTTGTTGAGTTCCCACGTTGTCATGACCCGACCCAAAATAGTAGTAGGGAACGAGTGTCTTGACATGCCACCAAGGCAACAAATATTCCGATTTAATTGTTTCCTTAAATAAATGCAACGGAAATTTGATCACATGGTTATGAATCGTAAAATACTGAAAGTAAAGGAATTACGTCATCAGAGCTTTCTAAAGGAAACTTCATATATATTAAAAGTAACGAGTTACAACTTAAGAGAAATTTTAAAACATATTACAAGAGAGCCAGACATGCTCTAAATAAACATTTTACAAAAAGAGCTCTAAAAGCTAAATCTTCAATATAGTCCTTTTTCGTTCCATCCATGAGCCTAAACGTTTCCTGAAAAATGGTTATTTATACAACTTCAGCTAAAAGCCGAATGAGGTTCAATCTCCAGACATTCCATGGTTTTCAGAAAATAGATACCTATTCAAATCAAAAGAGAAGGCATATACATATATGGATAGGAACTTGCAGTAAATAGATATATATTTTGAAATGAAAGTATATATATCACAATTGGATAGCTCAGAATAAGACGAATGCAACAAATCAAATGTGATATCTTTTTCTTTCAATCATATCATTTTGATGGCCAAGTACACTCTAATACCGTATTCTTCTACCGTATTATTCCTCGGTAGTTGAGGGTCAATCGAACTAGTTTGTCACAATGCCTTATTTAGGGCACACCAGCGATAACCTAGCTGGGAAGGTCAGTCAGTAAAGAGGTCCCTTAGGCCAAATCATATTTTCAATATTCAATAATCATTTTAATCGATATGTTTATATGGACAAATATAAACATATCACAAATGGATCAATCATCGGTATCACATGAATTTTGAGAATAAAAGCAGTTCACAAAATGTATATAGTTTGCATAATATCATATAATCAAAATACACAAGGAATGTCAGAGTACTCACCCAAAATGGAGGTCAAATTTACTGGTATTGAGTCCTCGATCACACGTTAATCTGATAAAGATTTAAATACATGTTCTAAGGTCCAGTTTATACTATACTTTAATAATAACTTCTTCTTTTAAAGGATTACTGAATCCCTATATGTCAAATTTTAAAACTCATTGATCGTAATTGAAGAATTCAATTCATAGTCCTTCCTCATCAGTCGGTTCCCAGTAGAGATGGAGGGTCACAGGGGCACCACTTAAATACCATCTCATCTAGACAGAACATTTCCGAATTCATTCCCAGTAGAGATGGAGGGTCACAGGGGCACGACTTAAATACCAACTCATCTAGACAGAACTTCACCGGGTCTGACTTTGGAATTACTTAAATGGGATTCCATAATAACGAGCAATTTCTTTAAAAAGAATCATTTTATTTAAAAGCGTATAATTTCAAACAAGTTTATAAAATCAACTTGGATTTGTTCTAAATTTTAAGTATTGATTAGTGAATCCTTTAGTGTATTTTACCAGCATAACTACTAAGTAAAGCTATAAAACAATAAATTACAATTATAAAGATGCATTATAACATTAAGATTACCTTAAGATGAATATCCCTAAGAACTTCTTCTTAAATGTTTCCACGCTTTCTCTCACTACTTCTCTCTATAATTCTCAAGGAATTTGGTGTGAGTTTCAAATGATCTCAAAGGCCCTATTTATAGTTTTCCAAAGATATCCCGTCGTTGACACATGCCCATGCTGACCAAGCTTTTACAATGGCGAGTCAGCGTTGACGTGTCGTGTAACGGAGGCGTCTTGCAGTCTTATTTCACTGGACTGCGACACGTGTTTTAGCTTCTCTTCTAACGACGACACGTGTTTTGGCTTCTCCTCTAATGACGACACGTGTACGGTGGAGGTGTCAAAGTCGAGCACGAGGTGTCAAGCACGAGGTGGAAAGGTATTAAGGGTATAAGGGTCATTTTGCACTTGAAGGGAATTTTGGTAATTTCACACCATATATTTTCAATATTTCTTACAGGTCCCTGAAAATATTTTTTTTATGAGAAGGCCCCTTTTTATTTTTTATTTAGGTCCCTAAAACTTTCTTTATTAAAACCAAGTCCCTAAATTTTCATAAAATTACATTTTCTACCCCAAAACTTATCACTTAGCTTAGGATGTGCCATAAAATCTCAATTGGACCCATTTTACGTTTGATTCTTCAAATTTAAAAACGGGCTTCGTCATATTAAGAACTCGGAATATCATATATGTAATAATATATCATTATTAGATAGTAAGTGTGACGAAATTGAAAGAAGACAATTATATATTGGCATAAGAAAATGGAGTCATTACACACGTAGTGGAGCTAGGCATCTCCATTCATTGTCATTCATAAACTCGACAACTTTGGCTTTAGCATTGCTAGATGCATCATAGATAGTTTTTTCACCATATAAGAGTTGTAAAGGTCCCCTAGGGTGCCAATTATCAAACCACATATATGTGTTCTTCCCATTCCCAATGCTGGATCTTATGAGAGGTCTCCCAATCTCCCTAAGTTTTAGTACCTTCCTCCAACTCCAAGAAGTATGAGATGGAATATTGATGGCACAACTACTATTGTTCTTAATCTTTTAGGTATGGCGCCATTTAAAAGATAGGTTGTCCTTCTTGTTGCCTAAGTTCCAAACATGCCTGTGCATTGAAGCTTTGTTCCACCACTGAAGGCAGTTAATGCCCCAGGCCACCTTCCATCTTTGGCACACAAACCTCCTTCCAAGCAACCTTAGCCCCTGAGTGTTTTCTGGTCATTACTGTAATACTCCGTATTTTTGCGTATTTATAATTTAATTAATTCAGGAGTTAATTGAGAAAATATGTCTTTATTTAAATTACGCGAGTGAGTAATTTAATGTGATTAAATGATAAATGTGATTATTAAATATTGATCAAGAGATAGATACTGATTAATATTATGATATAATATTTACTAATACGGCATAGCGAGAGATATGTGTGTATTTTATCTTGTCTCAACCAGGAGTCGCGTGTAGACTAATTTGAGGGCGAGAAAAGAAATATAGTTTTATTAACCCGGATGATAATGTAGAGTTCACGGATGATCACGAATGGGTCGAAATAGTTGAAAAAATGTACTCGGGGGTATTGTTTGGGCTCAGGGTCAATTTTAGACCAAACCGACACCTATTGAGGGTGTTTTGGTCATTTGGCAAATAGAGGTTAAGGGACCAACGAAATTCTAAGTGTTACATCTGATGTTTAAGACTTGAGGCTAGGATTAGAAATAGTTAAACCCAAAGAAAGCCATTAGAAAGAAGAGAGAAACAAATTTTCTAGGCTTAGGAGTTGTTCTTGAAGAGTTGGACATTAATCTTGCATCCAAAGCATCTAAGGAGTGAGGATTTGAAGAGAGAACCATCAATTCATCATCAACACCACGAAATCAGGCCTCTCCTGTTAAGGCAAGTTATTTATTGCAAATTAATATGAAGTTATAATACCCATGTGATCAGGGTTTGAATAATATTGATTTCTTTGATATGGTTGGAAGAAAAAACTATGTTTATACATGTTTGGGTAGGATCTTGATTTTAGATTGAATGAAAATCTATAGAGGACAAGTTATTTGAGATTTTTAGAGAGTTTTATGAATTTACATCAAGGTTTTTATATGAATATTAATGGAGAATATTGAAATCTGGGGTTCTTGAGGATTTGATGAATTAATCCCTTTTAAATCGGTAATTTTAATGTTTTGATGACTGATTTACGTTAGAAATTACCCCCACACATGTAGAAATGGTTAGGAACATGTGGCCTTGAATTTGGTGAAGTAGCATGAGAATCATGTTAAGTAAAAATGGTGAAAGTCGGGTAAAACGCACGAAGAAGATGAAGTGCAAAATCTGTACAAAATCGAATCGATTCGGTCTAGGGCGAATCGATTCGATTACCCGGAAAATTGAAAATTTCCCCTTTTTGCCCTAAATCCCTAAATCATTGTTGTGAGATTTTTGGGGACTTTGGTAATGTAATATTAAGAGATGTAAAATATTATAGTAGGCTTATGATGGGGGTTTGGTCTTATTGAGAGGATTAAGACGAGAATGAAATTGGGTTGATTTTTGTGTCGTAAATTATTCGAGAGAAAGATAATGAATTTTGGGGAGTTTGGGAATTGACTTGATGAAGTAGACCAGTAGGGGGAGTTAGGCTTAACTACTGAAATTTATAAAGGGGTAACTAGGACCCATAGATTTGTGTGAATACTCATAAATACGATAAGTGGTATAATTCATAAAGAAAATTAGTATGGGTAGTATACAAGAGAAATATACTTACCTATAAGCATGAAGACCTAGGTTGTGTGAATACCTATCATATGAATACTTAGGCGGTGTGAATACCTATCATATTAATACTTAGGCAGTGTGAATACCTAAAGTATATTAGATGTATTGGGGTCGAGGGAATATCTGGAGCAATACATGAAAGTTCAATTTGGGGTCGAGGGCTATCAGGACCAATATCGAACATTTTTTTTTTTGGGAAAAATTATGTATATTAGAACACAGGAAATCTACTTACAAACAAAATACAAAGGAGAACCACAATCCTAGGGGCATTCCCCAAAGGACACAAACTACCAAACACAAAACAAACCAACTAAGATAACACCGAATCGGGGATGTCCCAGTTCATACATGCCATCCAGTTGGTGAAGCTTCTCCTATTGTTCTTCCACTTTGAGGCCCTCGCACAAACCATAACAACAATATCTCTGACCATCATATCACTATTCTTGGCCTTTCCTTGGAAAAATCTCGCATTCCTCTCCAGCCAAAGACAGTAGATAGTGGTGGAAAAGGATAGACACCTAAGTCTATTATAGAAGCTCTTGCCCACAATATCGAACATAAATAATATATATATATATACCTATCATATTAATACTTAGGCGGTGTGAATACCTAAAGTATATTAGATGTATTGGGGTCGAGGGAATATCCGGAGCAATACATGAAAGTTCAATTTGGGGTCGAGCGCTATCAGGACCAATATCAGACATAAATAATATATATATATATATATATATATATATATATATATATATATATATATATATGACCTCCACACTAACTCCCCTCTCTTTACTTTCCACCCAAAATGTAAGAGTTGCAATTAAACCATCTTTATTTTTTTGATGATCTTTTTATCTTATCAAGTTCTGACCTTAACTCTCTTGCCATCATTAGCACTGCCATTAATCAGTTCAGTTCCATGTCTGGATTACATCCAAACCCTTCGAAGTGTTCCTTCTTTGCTGCGGGGCTCTCTTTCAGTGACAAAACCTCCATGGCCAACCTTCTGGGCTTTCAACTTGGTCAACACCTAGTAAAATACCTTGGTGTTCCTTTGATTTCCACCAAACTCATGCATGAAGATTGCCTTCCTCTTATTGACAAAATTACTAAAAGAATCATGAGCTGGACTAATAGATTCTTGAGCTATGCAGGCAGACTGAACCTGGTTTCTTGTGTCCTCTTTAGCATGAAAATTTATTGGTCAAGCATCTTCTTTTTTGGGGGGAAATTGTGTGTAT
Organism: Sambucus nigra; assembly: GCA_949130495.1. Taxonomy (NCBI): domain Eukaryota; kingdom Viridiplantae; phylum Streptophyta; class Magnoliopsida; order Dipsacales; family Adoxaceae; genus Sambucus; species Sambucus nigra. Next base: position 111,055,447 of record OX422217.1, read on the forward strand.
ATATAGAAACTGAAATAATTACAATGGAATTAACCAAAACACCCAGGGGAATTCCCAAAGGCATAGCAACCACAAGAAAAGAAACAAATAAGCAAACTAAACTTGGACACAAAAGGCAAGAAGCCAAAACAAAGGATCACACACTACGTGTCTTTAATGTAGCTATCAGGCAGACCCCAATTCATACATGTCATCCAGTTGGTATAGTTCCTCCTGGCTCTACCCATTACCCAACTTTTGCCTTGATCATATCTTCAATATCTTTCATGAGAGAGGCAAAATCACGAGACACTCTTCTTATGCATCTTCCATTCCTCTCCATCCAAATACAGTAGGTGGTGATTGAAAAAGACAAGCATATAATCCTATTGATGAAGGTTTTCCCCTTATAGTGCTAAATGGCATACTCCAATTCATTCTCCTAACTAAAAACATCTCTATATTGAAGGTTCCTGAAAAGGACTTCATTCCACAACTGTTAGCCCATATGTAGTCAGAAAAAAGGTGGTTAATAGTCTCAACAAGTAAGTTGTGCATCCCACACTCTTTAGTTTTTAATATGCCCCACAAGAACAACTTGTCCCTAGTATATAAAGCCTTCCTCCAAATCATCCAAAGAATGAAAGAGCATTTGGGAATGCTATTCTTGCTCCAAACCAACTCACTCCAGCAAACAAGAGGAAAAGAGGGGAAAATGAGACTATAAGCAGAGCCTATAGTAAATGTGTTAGAGCTATCAGCCACCCAATGCACTTTATCATCCCCATAAGGGAAAATATTAGGCAGTAAGTTTGACCATTTCGAGTGTACCGTTGAGTCCGAAAAGGTCGAGATAGTCAGAATAGTGTACCCGAAGGTTTAGTTTGGGTCCCAGGGCAATCTTAGGCCTAACTAGTATCCCGGGAGGGCATTTTGATAAATTGTATTTTTGGGGCTAATTAATGGACGAAAATGAGAGTGCTTTAATATTCCTTACGTAGTTACAGTTAGGATTTTATCTGTAAAAGAAAAGAGAGAGTCCCAGAGGAAGGAGAAGAAGAGGTTCCTAGGAGTTCCAAGGCCAAACTCAGTCATCTGTCACCAAAAACATCATCAACGCGTAGATCGAAAAAAGTAGAACACATCTATACCAATTTCAAGCGACGAATCAAACCTTCATAATCAGGCAAGTGTTTATTACTTGTTTTCCTTTAGCAATACTCATGTTCATGTTAGCATAGGAATGAAATACCCATGTATTGTTAATAAAAGTGATGAAAATCGGAGATTGGATATACATGAATTGAATCTGAGATTAATTTAGGTTGAACCACTTATGTATGTAGAATAGAAATCACGTATAGATGACTTTCTGTGAAGAAAAAATCTGGAAATTTTATGTTCTTGGATGATAATTGGAAGAACTAGGGTTTTATTACTTATTTGGGAATTCCAGATTACAGTGATGATTGGTAATGAATCAATGATGTTATTGTAATACCCCGTACTTTTATGGATATTTATTTATGGGATTAATTAAATTAAATGTGAATTAATTGAGAATTAATCCGGATAATATACTAACGAGATGTGAGTTGGTATTTGATTATAATGTGTATATATGGCAATATATGAATATTGAAAATATTGAAATTGTCGCGAGGCTGAAATACGGCAATTTGGAAAAATTTAATTGGGACGCGCGTGTCAGTCGCGTCGAGAATGAATTTATGAGATTTAAAAATAAATTATTTTTCTTTTTACCAAATAGTCATTTTGAGTGCGCCAACGTGTCCGGAAGGGTCGAGATAGTCAGAAAACACTAGCCGGGGGTTTAGTTTGGGTCCCAGGGCATTTTTAGGCCGAACCGGCAACCCAAAAGGGTAGTTTGGTAATTTCGGAAATTTGGTAATTAAAACCCACGAAAATTAGACTTTAATTATAACTTATCATTAAACCCACTAACCCATTTTCAACCCTAATCTAAGTAGTGGGCTACGGGAGAAGTTAAGAAAATATTATAACTTGCCAAAAACCAACCCCCACCTCCATTGTCATCTTGTGAGAAGAACTTGTAGAGAGAGAAAGATAGGAGAATTCTGCATAGAGAGAGAGAGGAATTCAACCATCTCCAACCAACAACAAATCTGAAGAACATAAGGCAAGTGATTTAGTTACAATTGATTCAATGAATGTGTTCTTTCATGTTTAGTGTAATTATCGAATTTTGTCTTGGAAGATTGATATTGTAATGACCCCACTTTTATGTGCTCATATGTATATAGTTTGTTTTTACACTCATGTGTCACTTACTATCTTATAAATGTTGTATTATTAGATATGTGATGTTATTGGCTATCAATATAACAAACTCCATTTTTAAATATGAAGAATCAATCGTAAATAGGATGAAATCGAAGTCTTATGACATATCTTAAGGTATATAATAAGTTTTGTGGTAGAAAATATAATTTTATGAAACTTTAGGGACTAAAATAAAAATACAAAAAGGGCCATTTTGTAAATAAAATATTTTCAAGGACCTCTAAGAAATATTGAAAATATATAGTGTGAAATTACCAGAATACCCTTCATGTGTGAAATGACCCTTATACCCTTATCATCTTTCCACCATGTGCTGGTCACCTCCACCTTACACATGTCATCTTCAGAGAGAAAGCTAAAACACTTGTCATCATTTGGTGATGTTAGACTGCAAGACCACCCCGGAATGCGACACCCAAACGATGACTTGCCACCGTAATGCTTGATCACCTAGACACATGTCAACACCGTAAGACTTTTGGAAACCTATAAATAGGGCCTTAGGGTTCATTTGAAACTCACACCAATTCCTTGAGAATTATAGTAAGAAAGAATGATAGAAAGCTTGGGAAATATCTTAAGAAGGAGTTCTATAATTTCGAAGAAAGAATTCATTTCATAGGTATGATTTTATTTAAATGTTATAATTCATTTTTGTAGTTTTAATTTCGTGTTTTATAGCTTTACTTAGTAGTTATGCTGGTAAAATACACTAAAGACTTTACTAATCAAAACTTAAAATTTGGAAATAATCTAAATTGATTTTATTTTCAAAATATGTCAACTTGTTTGAAAAATATATATATACTCTTTTTAAAATGATTTTTGTAAGCAATTGCTCTTATTATGGAATCTCATTTAAGTAATTCCAAAGTCAGTCCCGGTGAAATTCTGTCCAGTTGAGATGGTATTTAAGTGGTGCCCCTGTGACCCTCCATCTCTACTGGGAATAAATCCGGAAATGTTCTGTCTAGATGAGATGGTATTTAAGTGGTGCCCCTGTGACCCTCCATCTCTACTGGGAACCGACTGATTAGGAAGAACTGTGAATTGAAATTCTTTAAATGCGATGAATGAATATTAAAAATTGAGAAAATGGTTTTAGTAACCTTTTTCAGCAAGATATTTTAGGATTAAAACACAATATTTAGAATTGGGCTTTATTTAGAATACATAATTAAACCTTTATTGTATTTATTAGATTAACGTGTGATCCAAGACTCAATATCTATATTTTCGAGCCTTTATTTTAGGTGAGTACTCTATGTCATTTCTTGCACATTTAAATCATATGATATTATGCAAACTATGTATTTTGTGAAATGCTTTTATTCTCAAAATGCATCTGATACCGATGATAGATTCATTTGTGATATGTTTATATCTCTATATATAGACATACTGATTGAAATGAGTATTGAAAATGAGATTGAATATTGAAAATAAGATTCGGCCTAAGGGACCTCTTTACTGACTGACCTTCCCAGCTGGGTTATCGCTGGTGTGCCCTAAATAAGGCGTTGTGACGAACTAGTTCGATTGACCCTCAACTACCGGGGTATAATACGGTAGAAGAATACGGTATTAGAGTGTACTTGGCCATTAAAATGATATGATTGAAAGAAAAAGATATCACATTTGAATTATTGCATTCTTCTTATTCTGAGCTGTCCAATTGTGATATATATACTATCATTTCAAAATATATATCTATATACTTCAAGTTCCTATCCATATATGTATATGCCTTCTCTTTTGACTTGAATAGGTATCTATATTCTGAAAACCTTGGAATGTCGGGAGATTAAATCTTATTCAGCTTTTAGCTGACGTTGTATAAATAATGATTTTTCAGGAAATAATTAGACGGGAGGATGGAGTGTAGAATGACTATGTTGAAGATCTAGCTTGAGGAGCTCTTTTGTTATGATTTTAAATATAACGTTTGTTTTTAGGAGATAGAGCATGTTTGGCTCTTTAGTAATAATTTTTAATTTTGGCATAAGTTGTAATCCGTTCATACTTTAATATATACGAAGTTCCCTTTTAGAAAGCTCTGATGACGTAATTCCATTTTTTCAATAGTTTACGATTCATGACCATGTGAATGTATTTCCGTTGCATTTATTTTAAGAAATATTTTAAGTCCATAACATTGAATGCCTTGGTGGCATGTCAAGACACTCATTCCCTACTACTATTGGGTTGGGGTCGTGATAGAGGTGGTATCAGAGCATAGGTTATGAACCCGTAGACTACTGAACATAGGTTTCGAACGTTATAGATTTCGTGTTTCAATCCTTAGGAGATAGTATTAAATATCTGATTTATGTGATAACCTTCCCTATGTGTTATATTATTTATAACTGGTATTTTAGTTTTCAATCTTGATATAGTATAGTAGATCTTACGTTTTGCCATGACTGTAGAAAATGACCAAGAGAAGATCATCTATGGGATCTAGTGATTCGAGTATTGAAGGACTGGAAGGTGCATACAAGGCAATCGAAAGTCTAGCAAAGATTGTGGAGCATCAGGTAAATAATGGAGTACCAAGGAATCCTGAACTAAGTAAATGTACTATTGAACAGTTCAAGAAGTTGATTCCTCCATCTTTTAAAGGTACTCCTAACCCCACTGAAGCAGAAAGTTGGGTGATGCAAATAGAAAAGATACTCGATGTTCTTAAGTGTACTGATGAACAAAAAGTATCATTTGGAACGTTTATGTTAAAAGGTGAAGCCGAACATTGGTGGAGAATGACTAAGAGAATATACGAGGAAAGGAATAATCCCATAGGTTGGAATGATTTCCTAGTGATATTCTACGAGAAATACTTTCCTGAAACGGTACAAGACCAAAAAGCAGCCGACTTCATGAGTTTAGTTCAAGGAAATATGACGGTTAGTCAATACGAGGCGAAGTTTACCGAGTTATCCCGTTTTGCACCTCATGTTGTGATAACCGATACTTCAAAGGCCAAGAAGTTTGAACGTGGGTTAAGGTTGAACATTCGTAGTCGAATTTCCATCCTGAAGTTGACATCATATACTGACGTGGTGACTAGAGCAACGATAGCTGAGAAGGACAGTGAAGAATATAATCAGATTAGAGAAGGGAAGAGGAAGTTTGGGGAACAAAGAGGAAGGAACCCCAATAATAAACCCTTTAGGACTATACCCAATACAGGGCGACCTTTTGTGAATAAACCCTTTAATGTTGATAGATGCCAACGATGTGGTAATATTCACAGAGGGCAACCATGTTACCTGGAAACAGGAAATTGCTTTGGGTGTGGCCAAAAGGGACATAAAATGAGAGATTGCCCTAACAAATGGAAGGTGCCAACGAAGACTTTTAATGACAATAAAGATCATTGCAGACAAGGTAGAATTTCTAATCTTTCTGATGCAAGGGCTTCTAATGCAGTAGTGTCAGGTATACTTTCTATATGTGCACAGCCTTTTCAAGTTTTAATAGATCCTGGTTCTACCCATTCATTTGTGTCTTTACGTTTCGTTAATCACTTTCCTAATATTCCCGAACCCTTGAATCATAACATACATGTTTCTACTCCTTCTGGTGATTTATTGACGGGTACATTAGTATATAAATCTTGCCCTATAGATGTCAGTAGTCATAAACTATTTATCGATTTGATAGTTTTAGACATAAGAGATTTCGAAGTCATTTTGGGGATGGATTGGTTAGCATCATATCATGCTAATGTAGATTGTTTTGAGAAGAGAGTTACTTTCCAAATTCCTAACCAACCAAAATTCAGTTTTGAAGGAACTGGCGTCCTATCTCCCATGTGTATTGTCTCTGCAATGCAAGCCTATAGTTTTCTTAAGAAAGGATGTCAAGGATTTCTTGCAAGTGTTATTGATTTGCAATTGAAGGATCCTAGTTTAGAAGAGATCCCTATAGCAAAACATTTTCCAGATGTTTTTTCGGATGATTTACCCAGTCTACCTCCTAGTAGAGAAATAGAGTTTACGATTGACCTTCTTCCTGGAGCCATACCAATCTCAAAATCACCTTATCGCATGGCACCTTTAGAATTAAGGGAATTAAAAGTTCAATTACAAGATCTATTAGACAAGGGTTTTATTAGACCAAGTATATCCCCTTGGGGTGCTCCGGTGTTATTTGTTAAAAAGAAGGATGGGATGATGAGGTTATGTATAGATTATCGTGAACTGAACAAGGTAACCATTAAGAATAAATACCCCTTACCTCGTATAGATGATTTGTTTGACCAACTACAAGGTGCACAAGTATTTTCTAAGATTGACCTTAGGTCAGGATATCACCAATTGAAGATTAAGGAAGATGATATTTCGAAATCAGCTTTTCGTACTAGATATGGTCACTATGAATTTCTTGTGATGCCATTTGGACTTACTAATGCACCAGCCGTTTTTATGGATATGATGAATAGAGTGTTTAGGAAATATTTGGATCAATGTGTGGTTATTTTCATTGATGACATCCTTATTTATTCCAAGAGTATTGAAGAACACGAGAAGCATTTAGAGATAGTATTACAAATCCTTAGGAAGGAGAAATTATATGCAAAATTAAAGAAGTGTGAGTTTTGGTTGCCTAGCATTTCTTTTCTAGGACATGTCATTTCCAAAGAGGGACTGTCGGTTGAGCCTCAAAAGATCGAGGCTATACTAGATTGGCCTAGACCAACTAATGTAACAGAGATTCGTAGTTTCCTTGGATTAGCAGGTTATTATCGAAGATTTGTTGAAGGATTTTCTAGCATTGCCAAACCTCTATCCAGGTTAACACAAAAGAAGGTAAAATATGAATGGTCTGAGGAAGTTGAGAATAGTTTCCAAGAACTTAAGAATCGATTAGTAACTGCCCCAATTTTGACTATTCCTTCAGGGACAGGAGGATTGGTGATTTAAAGTGATGCTTCAAAAAATGGTTTGGGATGTTTGCTAATGCAAAACGGGAAAGTAGTAGCTTATGCCTCGAGACAATTAAAACCACATGAACAGAACTATCCAACCCATGACTTAGAATTAGCTGCTATAATTTTTGCTCTTAAGATTTGGAGACACTATTTATATGGTGAGACTTGTGAGATTTATACCGATCATAAGAGTTTGAAATATATATTTACTCAGAAAGAATTGAACATGAGACAAAGGAGGTGGTTAGAATTGATGAAGGATTATGATTTAAATATTCATTATCACCCAGGGAAAGCAAATGTAGTAGCTGATGCTTTAAGTAGGAAGTCTACAACAAATTTAGCATGTCTCATTACAAATCAGGAACCTTTGTTAGCGGATTTGAGAAGTATGGAAATAGATGTACGTATTTATAGCAAAGGAGGAATAATCGCAACCTTACAAGTACAACCCACGTTGATGGAAAGGATCAAAATTGCACAAGTAAATGACCCACAACTGAAGAAGATCAGAGAAGAGGTTATTGAAGGGAAGAGATTTGAATTTGCGATACGGGATGATATATTGAGGTTTGGAAATAGAGTGTGTGTTCCACGTGATGCCCAACTAAAGAGGCAAATTTTGGAGGAAACTCATTGCTCGAGATTTACATTTCATCCTGGAAATACCCAGATGTATAGAGATCTTCGAGAAGTGTTTTGGTGGAATAATATGAAAAGGGAGATAGCAGAATTTGTATCTCACTGTTTGGTTTGTCAACAAGTAAAAGCTGAACATCAGAAACCATCAGGATTATTACAACCTCTACCTATCCCTGAATGGAAATGGGAACATATTACCATGGATTTTGTGACAGGTTTACCAAGGAGTTCAAATGGTAATGATTCTATTTGGGTAATTATTGATAGGTTAACTAAATCTTCTCATTTTCTTGCCATTAAAATTACCCATTCATTAGAAAAGTTAGCCAAGTTATATGTGCGGGAAATTATTAGGCTTCATGGAACCCCAATTTCAATTATTTCTGATCGTGACCCTAGATTCGTTTCTCGCTTTTGGAAAAGCCTACAAGCAGCCATGGGAACAAAATTGAATTTCAGGACTGCTTTTCATCCTCAAACAGACGGTCAATCTGAGAGAACCATTCAAACATTAGAGGATATGCTCAGGGCTTGTGTACTTGATTTGAAGGGGAATTGGGATGATCATTTACCATTAGTGGAGTTTGCCTATAATAATAGTCATCAAGCAACTATTCAAATGGCTCCATATGAAGCACTATACGGTAGAAGGTGTCGTTCTCCTGCATGTTGGGTAGAAGTTGGAGAAAGAAAACTGTTGGGACCAGAATTGATTCAGATCACAACAGAGAAAGTGAAATTAATACAAGACCGACTTCGAATTGCTCAAAGCCGTCAAAAGAGTTATTTTGACAATTGACACCGACAGTTAGAATTTCAAAAAGGAGATTATGTGTTCTTACGAGTATCGCCTTCAAAGGGAGTAATACGATTCGGGAAGAAAGGGAAGTTGAGCCCGAGATACATAAGACCTTTTGAAATCCTTGAAAAGATAGGAGCTGTTGCGTATAGAATAGCCTTACCACCTGAACTCAATAGTGTACATAATGTGTTTCATGTATCAATGGTAAAGAAATATGTCCCAGATCCAACACATATCTTAAGTCACAAACCTCTTCAAGTTAGAGAAGACTTGTCATACATTGAGCATCCGGTAGAAATTTTGGACAACAAAGATCAAAAAATTACGGACCAAGATAATTCCACTGGTCAAAGTATTATGGCGAAATCATTCAGTTGAAGAAGCAACGTGGGAGCGGGAAGATGAAATAAAGGAGAGATATCCATACTTGTTTGTAAATTAATATGAGTCAAGTTTGGGGACCAAACTTTTCATAAGGAGGGTAGGATGTAATGACCCCACTTTTATGTGCTCATATGTATATAGTTTGTTTTTACACTCATGTGTTACTTACTATCTTATAAATGTTGTATTATTAGATATGTGATGTTATTGGCTATCAATATAACAAACTCCATTTTTAAATATGAAGAATCAATCGTAAATAGGATGAAATCGAAGTCTTATGACATATCTTAAGGTATATAATAAGTTTTGTGGTAGAAAATATAATTTTATGAAACTTTAGGGACTAAAATAAAAATACAAAAAGGGCCATTTTGTAAATAAAATATTTTCAAGGGCCTCTAAGAAATATTGAAAATATATAGTGTGAAATTACCAGAATACCCTTCATGTGTGAAATGACCCTTATACCCTTATCATCTTTCCACCATGTGCTGGTCACCTCCACCTTACACATGTCATCTTCAGAGAGAAAGCTAAAACACTTGTCATCATTTGGTGATGTTAGACTGCAAGACCACCCCGGAATGCGACACCCAAACGATGACTTGCCACCGTAATGCTTGATCACCTAGACACATGTCAACACCGTAAGACTTTTGGAAACCTATAAATAGGGCCTTAGGGTTCATTTGAAACTCACACCAATTCCTTGAGAATTATAGTAAGAAAGAGTGATAGAAAGCTTGGGAAATATCTTAAGAAGGAGTTCTATAATTTCGAAGAAAGAATTCATTTCGTAGGTATGATTTTATTTAAATGTTATAATTCATTTTTGTAGTTTTAATTTCGTGTTTTATAGCTTTACTTAGTAGTTATGCTGGTAAAATACACTAAAGACTTTACTAATCAAAACTTAAAATTTGGAAATAATCTAAATTGATTTTATTTTCAAAATATGTCAACTTGTTTGAAAAATATATATATACTCTTTTTAAAATGATTTTTGTAAGCAATTGCTCTTATTATGGAATCTCATTTAAGTAATTCCAAAGTCAGTCCCGGTGAAATTCTGTCCAGTTGAGATGGTATTTAAGTGGTGCCCCTGTGACCCTCCATCTCGACTGGGAACCGACTGATTAGGAAGAACTATGAATTGAAATTCTTTAAATGCGATGAATGAATATTAAAAATTGAGAAAATGGTTTTAGTAACCATTTTCAGCAAGATATTTTAGGATTAAAACACAATATTTAGAATTGGGCTTTATTTAGAATACATAATTAAACCTTTATTGTATTTATTAGATTAACGTGTGATCCAAGACTCAATATCTATATTTTCGAGCCTTTATTTTAGGTGAGTACTCTATGTCATTTCTTGCACATTTAAATTATATGATATTATGCAAACTATGTATTTTGTGAAATGCTTTTATTCTCAAAATGCATCTGATACCGATGATAGATTCATTTGTGATATGTTTATATCTCTATATATAGACATACTGATTGAAATGAGTATTGAAAATGAGATTGAATATTGAAAATAAGATTCGGCCTAAGGGACCTATTTACTGACTGACCTTCCCAGCTGGGTTATCGCTGGTGTGCCCTAAATAAGGCGTTGTGACGAACTAGTTCGATTGACCCTCAACTACCGGGGTATAATACGGTAGAAGAATACGGTATTAGAGTGTACTTGGCCATTAAAATGATATGATTGAAAGAAAAAGATATCACATTTGAATTATTGCATTCTTCTTATTCTGAGCTGTCCAATTGTGATATATATACTATCATTTCAAAATATATATCTATATACTGCAAGTTCCTATCCATATATGTATATGCCTTCTCTTTTGACTTGAATAGGTATCTATATTCTGAAAACCTTGGAATGTCGGGAGATTAAATCTTATTCAGCTTTTAGCTGACGTTGTATAAATAATGATTTTTCATGAAATAATTAGACGGGAGGATGGAGTGTAGAATGACTATGTTGAAGATCTAGCTTGAGGAGCTCTTTTGTTATAATTTTAAATATAACGTTTGTTTTTAGGAGATAGAGAATGTTTGGCTCTTTAGTAATAATTTTTAATTTTGGCATAAGTTGTAATCCGTTCATACTTTAATATATACGAAGTTCCCTTTTAGAAAGCTCTGATGACGTAATTCCATTTTTTCAATAGTTTACGATTCATGACCATGTGAATGTATTTCCGTTGCATTTATTTTAAGAAATATTTTAAGTCCATAACATTGAATGCCTTGGTGGCATGTCAAGACACTCATTCCCTACTACTATTGGGTTGGGGTCGTGACAGATATGAACCCATGAATTTGAGGATTAAAACTATAAACCATGTTAGGAATTGCATGTAGACATATTCTGGACGAATTATGAATCCAAAATATAACCCTTGATGATCTAAAAACGGATTTAAGAAGAGAATTATTATTGTTCTTGAAAGAAATAGAAAACTAGGGTTCTTGATGAAGTTTTGATCCAAATAAAGCACTTGGTTGATGATTTATTGGTTTTAGAACGTTAACAATGCTGTAGGATGGTTGTATGATGATATTATAATGTTAGATTAGAGTTTCATGCATTATAATGGAATTTTGGGGTGAAACTTGGACTACAAAACAAAGTAGTCCGTAGCATAACTGGTGCGCTCGATCGATCGACATTCATAGGTCGATCGATCGATCACCATCGATCGATCGATCGACCTTCCCAGAATGAGTAAAATCTTCCCATTTAAAATTTTAAGGATGTTAACCCTAGAAAATTATTGATGGAGACTTTGTGAGTATTCTTAGACTTAAGGAAGACCAGTAGGTATGGTTGTGAAATCGGACCTAATTAGAATTTAATTTGGGATAGTTGTCTAAAATCCAATAAAGCTCGACGAGTGAGATAATATTAGGGTTAAAAGGGTAAATTCGAATGATTTGATGAAATGAGGTTTGTGGCAGAAATAATGACCTTAAGAATAATGAAATTAAATGTGGAAATAATAGGAGACTTAGTAACCTCTTTGAGATAGGTTTTAAGTATAAGAAACTAGGATGTGAGATGTGTCGACAGTCTACATTATATATTATCGGAAGACTTAAAATGCATAAAATTGGAATAATGGTATAGGGATGTAAAATATACCTTTATTAATATTAAGATATCTAAGACGTGTGAATGCTTAGTATATGACTTATGTGTATGACATACCTACCATACTTGCTATCACGGAGGTCGTCGTTCGTGTTGGGCCAACTAATCTTTGTGTGCCTACGGGGGGATTTAGATTGGTACCTTAAGAACATAATACTAGAATGACTTATTTGTGAGTTAATAAGTCAGCTGACTATGGAGCGTAGGTATGTACGTGACCCATGGATATGTTGAATTATGTTTGCCTCCATTTTTGTGTGTTGTAACACCCCGCCCGCCCGCCCAGAGCGAGCGGAGCGCTACTCATCGATAAAACTAAACTAATCCACAAATAACAAGGTATAGAGCATCTAAATCCCACAATAAAACAAGAAACCACTATTCTCATCTTCAAATTAATACAACAAATCTCTCGAAATAATTACAACAATCTAACTATCTCGAAAATAAAATAAATCTCCAAATGCTCTATACATCAAAATAAATACAAGTCTTCTCATCTCTTGTATTAAAAATTCTTCCCAAATAATCCTCGCTAAAATCATCCCAATTGGTCCATAGCACTCAAATCCGTGCTCACCTGCCAACTAAGAAAAAAGATGGGGAAGTACACAATACGATAGGAATATGCTCAACAAAGATGTTAGCGATGAACAAAGCGCAACAATACGACTACGAATACTCAAATCAAATAATGCAAATTTCAATAGCATTTTATCAATAAATTTCTCAACAACACATTAACCGGAGTCACCAGGCCTCACCATACCGCGCCATACTTTATCAAGTAGCCGGAAAAGGAGTCTTGGCGGGTGCCCAACATCAGTGCCATATTAAATCTCATGACAGCGTGCTCAAAACAACATGAATAATACCTCATGAATGAAAATAATTCCAACAATTATTTTTCCAGATTTCCAAGAATTTAACAATTCAAAATATGAGTTCAATTAACAAGAATTCAACGGAATAAACACTCGCGAGATTTCAGGAGCATATTGTGTAAAACCCCATACCTCAAACCACCAAAAGGACCAACAGTAATTCTGCCCAGAAATAGCAGATAACACCATCAAAAATCTGCTCCAAAGATCACCAAAAGTTCCTCCAAGAACAACCTCAAAACAGCCCCAAGAACACCTCTAAAAACCTAAGGTTGAATGCATGAATCAAAGGGCTTGTTTGTGTATAAAAAGAGAGGAAAAGAAAATATGTTTGCTGCATATTTTTGTGCCAAAAGATGCTTCAAAAATAGTCACCCACGACCCCTTTAAATAAGCCAAAAATAATAGAGTTGTAACAAAAAAAAACACTGAAAATTGCTTGCAGCGCACGTTTTCTGGGAGGGTCGATCGATCTACCCCCGTCGATCGATCGTTCACCTCGAAAAACTGACAGTTCGCCCAAAAAAATGCCATAAGGCAAAATATTGTAAAATCAATATAAAATCCGTTTTAACTTCGATTTTAATTCCGCTTGAAGTTTTATTCTTCTAAAATCATAACCAACATATTTTGCCAATAAAACTATTTTATGAAAAACTTTATTTTTCCTCTTTATTTCGAAAATACCCCAAAAATTACGCGGGTTGTTACATTTATATTAGTGAAAATAATTCATACATACTAGGAAATTGATTTATAAGGATTGATCGCTGATTGCGAACGATCCGTAGAGGTTATAGGTGTTGAATTGGTGGTGAAAAAGTTTCTGGGTAAATCTGCGTCGAAAAGGGTAGCGGTCCGGACCGTTTTTCATAAAAAGGTCCTCATCGTTTTTTAGAAAAAGGTTCGGATCATTTTATTTAAAAGGTCCGGATCATTTTCTTAGTGGGTCCGGACCGCCCTGCTATATTTCCATAATTGAATTGCGGACCTTTAGGGCATCTTTCGGGACTTGTAATGCGGGAATCTTAATGAAGTACACTGAGATTTGAAGTGATGTTATATTAAGGTAAGTGTGGCGTAAGACTTGGGCATACGTGGGATGTATTAATCTTAGAAATTCGAGAAAGATTACTTGAAATAATTATACAAAATAGTAATAAGAGATTTCAATATGTGGAAAATATATGATTAGGTTGGGTGTATACCTATGGATTTTAATAGGATGTGTGTATGCCTATTATCTGATATTATTGTTAAGTGCACTAATGGGTAATAACTCGGGGATGCAGGAATATTATTGTTAAGTGCACTAATGGGTGATAACCCGGGGTGCAAGAATACTATTAATGCACTAATGGGTGCTAACCCGGGGGTGCAGGATTAATACGGTTAGGTGCGCTAATGGGTCTTAGCCTGGGTGTGCATAATTAGTATATATATGTATAGGGATGCTGTGACTATATTTATATATATACAGGAATTTGTGAATTATTCTACTGTGTGTAATTTGTAGATTGGAATGTGGTTATATAAAATAAATCTTAATGTATAACGGATTTATTATGAATTGAGAAACTTGTCAATTAGCTATTTGGTATAGACTAATTTCATAGCGTATTGTATGGGTGATACGGGAATACTAATAGTGAGTATAGTTAGTATCATTATGACATCGAGCTAGTTAGGCTGGGTTGCATAGCTAGGTGGGATTAGATATACGTTAGGCATGCAATATATATGAGAGGTAAGAATCTCATGTGAGAGTTCGATATCTAACATGCGCGTAATTCTTGCTTTAATGCAGTTTTAAATACCTGCTAAATCATTTTTAAAACATCATACTCTGACCCGTCTCTTGCATCTCTTCTCTCTATTGCTATTTATGTACTATATCAGGTGCTCAGCCACAGGGGCACCAGATTTAGAGACTTGGAGTATTTGGCATACTGTAACTATTGTGGAAGTTGTAGGTCCTTGCATTAAACTCCCTTATCATTTCATTCAGTTCTATCCATACTTTTATTTAGGGCATGTGTCGCCCATCCTTAGTCATTTTTATCAAAGATTGTATTCAGTTTACTTCCAGTTATTTTATTTGGATTGGTTTTTACTACGGTTCTTTTGTTTGAGGTTTTGAACTAGAACGTTTTATCCAATCTTATTTATTTTAGTATTTGATTCAGACTCAGTATTTATTATATTCATGTGTATGGTGAATGGTTTATATTTTATTACTTTAATTGGAAAATGAAAATATTTTGTTATATTAAAAAGGAAAATATTTTTGACACCAGCTTAATTTATTATTAGGTGGTTTTATTTATTAATTGTTTTTCGACAGTGATGTTAAGAATGAACCAACCGAACATTCTACTTTTAATTTAATAAAGGACTGATCACCCGGTATTTAATTGGGCGGGGTGTCACAGGTGGTATCAGAGCATCAGGTTCTAGAGTCCTTTAGGATCTGTATGGTTGTTATGCTTCAGTTTAGCGTCCTTTGATATAGAGCCCTATCTTTAGGACTGTTGTATTCTTGTTTATGCGGTTATGTCTTCAGCTATTTGAGATTTAGTAATAACTGTGGACTAATAAAATTCTTTCTCGTCTCAGATGCCTCCTCGATGTGCACCACGAGACAAACAGGTTCAGCCTGAGCAGCCAGCACCTCCGGCTCAGGAACCATGAATGCAACAGAGGTTGCTGCCATAATTGCACATGCAATAAATGCAACTTTAGCGGTGGTACAGCAGGCCCTACCCCAGCTTCTAGTTAGACACTTTCTCCTGCATCTTGGATAAGGCTTGCTCCAATCCCATTTTACTTATCACCCAAGATGCAAGGAGGTTGGGCTTAACCACCTTTGTCTTACAAATGATGTGATTATTTTGAGGGGGGGGGGGGGACATCCCCTCCTGTACTATTATGAAGAAGGCTTTGGATGATTTATGTAGCATTGTTGGCCTTAAGACCAACCTGTGTAAGAGCAGTTTCTACTGTTCGGGTATTGATGAGGAGGGAATCATGCAGATTAAGGATATCCTTGGCTTCACTCATATCAACCCTCCCTTTTTGTACCTGGGTGTTCCCCTCATTACCTCCAGGCTCAAGATAGAGGACTGTTGTAGACTGATAGACAAGATTACTGGAAGGATTAAGTGTTGGACCAATAAGTTTCTTAGTTACGCAGGCAGATTACAGCTTATTAAATATGCTCTATTTGGTATCCAAGTTTACTGGTCTAATCTTTTCATTTTTCCCAAGGGGGTTATCAAAAGAATCGAGCAGCTGATGAGGGACTTTCTTTGGACGGGGTATGAATCACTCGGGTGCCAGGGTTACGTGGAAGCACCTTTGTTGTAGGTATGAAGAAGGGGGTTTGGGAATTATAGATTGCGAGATATGGAATGTTCCAGCTATTTTGAAGATGTTATGGAATCTCAGTAGCAAGAAAGACAACCTGTGGGTTAAGTGGTGTAATGTGTACAAGTTAAAGAAAAGAAGTATGTGGGTTGTCTCCATTGCTAGCGACTCGACCTGGAGGCGGAGGAAGATTATGCAACTCAGACATTTAATCAGACCGCTCATCAAATGGATCATTGGCAATGGGGAGGACACTTTCTAATGGTATGATAATTGGCATCCCTTGGGCCCGCTGCAACCTTTTTTTGGTGATAGGGTTATCTACGATGCTGCTAGCAATCATAAGGCCCTGGTGGCTGATCACATTGCGGAGAATAGGTGGAGATGGCCTGCTGCGGTTACCTGGGAGCTTCTGGATATCAGGAATGCGAATTTGCCCCATATTAGGCAGGATACTGATGATGAGGTGGTTTGGATACCCAACCATGGGGAGGGGGTCTCTATTAGTTCTGCCATGATGAGATTACTTCTAGTCACCCCCTGTTAGTTGGCATAAGATCATGTGGAACAAAACTAATATTCCCAAATGTGCCTTTATTTTTTAGATGATTTGTAGGGATGCAATTTACACCAAGGATAAGCTCTTTAACTGGGGAATTTCTGAGGACAACGTGTGATGTTGCTGTTTAAATGGGGTTGAGTCTGTTGCCCATGTCTTCAATGAGTGTCATGTCGCTAAGGAGCTGTGGAAGGAGGTTAGATTCAAAAATCAGGAGTATAGGGATGCTATGGATTAGGACAGTGAGATGCTAAATACTATCGCAAATTATGGTGTTCCTAGACTTTTTAACCGTATTAGGAACATCTCGTTTTCTACTACCATTTACTACCTGTGGATGGAAAGAAACGCTAGACATTTTAAGAGAGTGAGTAGGAACACTGAGGTTGTCAAAGAGAATGAGGTTATGATCAGAGCAAGGGCCATATCATGGGAGAAAGGAAGAAGAAGATTCGAAAACTGGATGGCATGCATGAACTGGGGAATCTCTGATAGTATTCTCGATTAGTTTAAGGTTGGGGGGGTTTTGGTTTTCCCCATTGTTTTGGATTATGTCCCCTTGGGGTATTCCCCATAGGCTGTTCTTAGGGACTGTTTCCCCTTTTGTTTTGCACTTATTGTAGCTCCGTTTGTTGCTATATACATAATTTTTTCCCAAAAAAAAACATTGTTACTTATATTAATTAAATTAAATGGTATAACTTAATTTTTTTTATTCCAATTCTCACAGTATTGGGTATGTGAGAAGTTTAATGTTATCAATTCTATCGAGGGGAAGGAGAACAAGGAACCGAAATTTCTTCAGTGGAGCTTGGAAACATTAAAGGAAGGGATGAATGAAAATGATATCACTATTGCTGCTTTGAAGAAGGAAGATTCAAAGAGAAAGAATAAAGAAGTGAAACATGATGACATGCCCAGTTTTAATTTGGGTGTATCACACATACCTGTAGAACCAGCTACAATTTCTTCATTGGACAGCAATCCGATTCCAATCCAGATGTTTAGAATCGTCCTTTCAATAAGATGGCCATCAAAGCTTCAAATGATTCAGCCAATATGGCTCAAAAGGTAAGCAAATTGACTGAAGAGAACGCTAAGATTAAATTGAAGTTGGAGGAGAAAGATACCCAACTCAAAGAAAGTAATGAAGCAAGGTGTCAAGCTGAAGATAATTTTAAGATATTGGAGGAGGATATTGAAACTTCAATTTGAAGAGTTGAGAAAGAATGACAGTGAACGAATAAAAAAGTTGGAGGAGGATAAGGCCCAACAAATTCGTTTGAATAATAAGTAGAAAATTCAACTTCAAGAGTCGATGAAGAATGAATCTGATCGAATAAAAAAGTTGGAGGAAAATAATGCCCAACTCATAATTAAAAATGAAAATTTGAAGAATGAGTTGAACGCTGCTAAAGATTCTGAAGAAAATTGGAGAATCACAGCACAACGGCTTCAGCAAAGCAACAACTACTTGTATGCCGCCAATGAAAGGTTTTTAAAAGATAAAAATAAAGCTTTTATAAGCCTCAATGAGGAGGTAATTTGGTAATATTTGTAATCATTAGTCCATATTTATGGTAAATTACATGCATTGTTAATAAGTACACGCATTGGTTATTTAAGTACATGCATACTACTTAAAAGTATTATGTAATTCTTCGTGTACTTTGTAATGTAATGTGTGTACTTTGGGATTTCTTGTTTGTTGTTTGGACATAATGGAAAGTACACGCATAACATTAGAAAGTACACGTGGACTTGTTTTTAATTATATGTGTACATTGTAACGAGTGTACGTTGGGATTTTTTTTTTTGGTAAGTAAAATGTATATATAAACAAACTAGGAAACAAGATAACTAAGGGCATACCCTTAGGTAGCCATCCAGGCTACAGACAAAGGAGATGAAAAGGGAAAAGATGGTGGGCATACCCAAGCAAAACCCCAAAAGGAACAAAGCTAGGAACAACTGTAGAGATTAAGGATGATAGTCATATCCAAACAACAAAGCGATACATTGCAACAAAAAAGGGAAACAAGCAGCCAGATTAGTCCACCATGGAAAGTACACGCATAACATTATAAAGTACATGTGGACTTAATTTTACTTTTACATGTACTTTTGTAATGTTTTGCATGTACTAAGAATATGTGTTTCTTATGAGCGAATAATGCAAAGTACGCCCATAATACTCAAAGTACACGCATTATACATGCATAGTTTCTTAAAGTACATGCATATTTTTATAAAGTACATGCATATTTTCATATAGTACATGCATTTTGTAAATGTGAGTATCCATAGTCTTATAAAGCACACGCATTATAAATTTAATAAACCCATATTTTCTTATGTAGTTTGAAATTTTGTATTATGTTCTTTGAGATTTAGTGCATGTACTTTAAGAATATGTTTATGAAATAGTCCATAAGTTAAACATGATAATTTTGTTTTCTTCAGATAATAACTAATGAAAGTCTCCAAGAAGAATGTGTAGGTTTGATAAGGAAGTCCCTTTCTCGAAAGGATGAGGAAATCAAGCAACAATACTCAATTGATGACAGAATACAAGAAAGGGACGGAAGAAAGAAAACAAAAGTATGCTCTAAAAGTATGCTCTCTCCTCTCTCTAAAACTCTACCACCCTTAGCCCTAAACAACCACCACCTATAGACTCCTAATGAACCCTGTGCCACCTTCTAAACACCCTATAGCCACCATGTAAAACCTTCCACGTAAAACCAGACTGCCCAATGGTCTGGTAGCTAAGGCGGTATCTCCCAAACAAATCCCTAACCTGTTGCGCAAGAAAAACCTTACCCCACCCCCTCCCATTGATAGAGTGGATAGTGGAAAATACCCAGTCTCTAATGATGAAAACCTTAGTACTGAGAAGGCCTCCACCTCTCCAAACCCCATTCACGCTTCATCTGAGCATGAGACCACTGTGGACGACCTAGTGGTTGCGATATCCTCTGGTGCTTCAAATGAGACGATACATGATGGTCTCAAAAAATGGTTAAACCCACTGGAAACGCCGTGAACCACCATGGTGGAAAGGCGGAGCAGTCTCAGCAGAATCTCGTTAGAAACTATGTGGGGGCAAAAAAGCGTTGAATCACATCATGGGGGGGCAACGAGGATAACCTCTATAGGGAAACGTTATGTCCTATTCCTCATAAATGTGATGGGACCCTAGAACCCAATCAGCCTACAGAAGTTGACAACAACCAAAACCTAGGTACCCAGACCAGTGGTACGATCAAATCTTGGAGTACTGTTGTAGCTCCAAAATGTAAACCTACCCTAAAACTTTCTTACGACCAACCTCTTTTAGTTCAAGGCAAACCAGTGGTTAAACCACCCCCCGAAGTGGCGGCAGCTGGGGAATTCTAAATGGAGCAATAGTGTTGGGGGTATTTCCTAGACAGAAGACTCCCATTCTCTCTGGTTAGTAACGTTGCCCACAAACTCTGGGATAAGCATGGTCTCATGCACGTTATCCCACATGATAATGGATTCTTTCTATTCAAATTCAAAAATGAAGAGAGAAGCTATCATAGCAAATGAACCTTGGCATTTTGCTTGAAATCCCATTTTCCTCAAGAAATGGGAACCAAACTTCAAAGCTAACAAAGACTTAACCAAATTTGTACCCATTTGGGTGAGATTCCATAACGTTCCAATTCAATACTGATCTGAAGAGGGTCTTAGTTACATTGCGAGTGCCATTGGCAAACCTCTTTACGTTGATGTTGCAACCGAGAAAATGAATTGTCTCAGTTATGCTAGGATTTGCATTGAAGTTGAAGCAAAAGAGAGCTACCCTAAATCCTTTGAACTACAACATGATGATGGAGGAATTACTGAAATACGCGTGTCCAACTGCCTTGTCTTTGGGCATAAAATTGCTAAATTCTCCCATGTAACCCAAGTTTGGATACCAAAAGATGCCAATAAGGAAAAAACCTTCGAACCCCAAAGAGATGAATGGATGCTAATAGGGAAGAAAGGACAGAAAGGGGATCGTCAGAGCATGTAGACATTGGTTTGACCAAACCCACAGTTACACCTGATACCACTCCAACTGGGATGGACCATAAAACTAATGTTACCCCAGCTGAACCATCAACTGAGATGACATAAAAGGCGGATGAAACTCCACCTATTCCATCAACTATGGGGGCTCCAAAGGTTGATGCTACACCAAACAATGCTAACAGGTTTGATGCTCTTCAAGACATAGGAGAGGAAGGGGAAGTTGACACAACCCCCGCTCCAAACGGACTAGTACTCAAAATCATTGATATTGACGATTGAAGGGAAAAGGAGATATTCACCTCTCAAAAAGCCAGAAAAAGAAGTCCAGAAAGAATACTTTAGGTATGGCCAATACTAGCTCACCTCCAACCCCAATCAATCTTAATGATTAAACTGGCAACTTGGCATATTAAAGGGCTTAACAATCCTCTAAAACAACAAGAAGTGCGTAAACTTACCAGAGACAATCAACTCTCCCTTATTTGCCTAGTTGAGACCAAGGTTAGAAGATGTAATATGCTTATTGTTGTCAGAAACTGTCTACCTAACTGGGATACCATTGATAACTGCCCTATGGAGGGAGGGGTGGCTAGAATCATTGTGGGATGGAACCTTAACCACTTTAAAGTTACCACCCTATCATCTTCCTCCCAAACTATCTCCTGCCAAATTACATCTCTAATCCTTAATAAATCATTTATTGCGACCTTTGTTTATGCCTTCAGCCTTCCTTCCCAAAGGCTTCCCTTCTGGTCTTACCTTAAAACTTACTCCCGACAATCCATGGCAGTAGCTGGATAATCATGGGCGATTTCAATGTTGTTAGGGCTAGAAGTGAAAAGAATGGTATCCTCATCATTGATGTCAATGCTATAAATGATTTCAATCAATGCCTCTATAACATTGGTGTGGATGATATGATAACGCGTGGCCTCTTCTACACTTGGACTAGGAATCATAATGAGGGAACCTCTATTCAAACCAGAATTGATCGCATTCTCGCAAATGACAGCTAGAAGTCCAATTTTCCTGAGTCTCAGGTTGATATCATATGTTAAGGCTTATCTAATCATTGCTCCATCATCGCTACCATCATTACAACCCCCCTCCCCTAATTTGTCCATTCCCTTTAAATTCTTTAACTACTGGATGCACCACAATCAGTTCAAACCTTGTATCGAGGAAGCTTGGGCCTATCAGGCGCTTGGTAGCCCTATGTACCAACTATCCAGTAAACTTAAAACAATCAAGCTTGCTCTCAAAAACTTCAATAAAAACTTCTATAGCCATATCTCTAATAGAACTACTGAGGCTAAGGTTGAGCTCATGAATATACAAAACCAAATTCACAGGGATGGTAGCAGGCCTACTTTGCAAGCTGAGGTACTAAAGGCCAAATCTGATTACGATGTGGCTGAAGAGGCTTATTTCAAGCAGAAGTCTAGAATTTGCTAGCTTCAGGAGGGGGATCTCAATACAAGGTTCTTTCATGCCAAGGTGAAAGGCAACATCAGTAGAAACAAAACCCGAAACATTCATGATTAACACGACCAGAAGTTGGAGGGGCATGATCATGTTGCTGTAGAGGCGGTCCAGTTTTTCTCCAATCTCTTGGGCCATTCCACTCCCACAACTTCCCCTCATATCCTCAACCATGCCATTAACACTGAACTTGGTGTGCGGCCCTACAAGTACTGGGGGCGGCACTCACCCCTTGCCTTAATATACAGGTCGATGCCCTACCACGTACAGGGCGCGGCACATGCGGCACTAGCCTCATGTAGGGTGAGGCACTTTGTGCTTGACTTATAGGCCGCATCCCTTTCTACTACAGCAACTCCGGACTTATGTCACGTGCTCGGGACACGTGACAACTCACATACCTCTTATAAATAGATTACTATACCTCGAAATAAGGGAGAATTCCACACGCCCGGGGCAGGTTCTAAAGTATCGATTCTCTCTACACAACCTCAGCATACAGTATGGGGATTGCTCATCCACATCGCAGCTACCTCACCGGCACGCCGGGATCATCAGTCATCATCTACTCTCCTTTATTCTCATATTTGTGTGCCTCTTTAGGCATGATTATATTGTACAATGCAACGTATATAATGAGAGCGGGGCAACATAGTGGATGTAGGCCTATTTTAAAGGCTGAACCACTCTATATCTTGTCTTCTCTCTATTTACTTGCTTTACTTGTTTATTACACACTTTACTCATGATTTGCTGATGCGAGAACGACAAGTGAACGATTTCTCGTATCAACAGCGATTAAGGATTATACTGCAAGAGAAGTTCCCTATAATCATTGATTAAGGCATAGGAAACCTTTTCATCACCATGCAACCCGGCAAAAACCATCTCTTTCCTACACCATGCATGATGACAACCTTTATAAAGATCGTAGTTTTTCTTCATATCTTTAACTACATCAATTGGCCTCAGCAATGGTTTATCCCTAAGCTCATCAATAAGCAATATCAAAACTAACTTTGAGTCCATCACTTTGCTTGACAGACTACAATAGACACCCCTACAAGTATGCTCATTGTTCAGACTTCTTATATAAAAGAAATCATTTACTGCCGATAATGAAGCATGAACTCGTCGCATGTAATTCTCAGTACTCCTTTTAGAGCACTCTGCTGTCACCCGAGTTTTACCATTCTTCAAATATATATACTTGAAACCAACCTCAACAGCATAATTTCACCATTTATCTCGAAACTCCACCACACCTCCCTTAAAACATTGCTCTTCATACTAATATATGTCTTCCAAGCATTGGAGAGATATATTTTAAGTCTGACTTAGTTAAGATGTCTAGTGGATTGATTTTTGGGACGGGGACCCATATGGGTTCCTCACCACTGCCTAAAATAGGGGAGGGCTCCTCGCATGGAGGTCCCTCATTTGGATCGAAACTTGTTGGGGGTTCCTAGCAACCATAAGGAACTGACAAGGGTTTCTCATTTTTGGGTTCCTCGTAACCACCGTTAGTTGGAGAGGGTTCCTTATAATTGGGTTCCTCGCGACCACCTGACAAGAGTTCCTCGTTTTAGGGTTCCTCGCAACCACCATTAGCTGGAGAGGGTTCCTCACAATTGGGTTCCTTGCGACCACAAGGAACTGACAAGGGTTCCTTATTTTGGGGTCCGTTGCAACCACCGTTAGCTGGATAGGGTTCCTCGTAATTAGGTTCCTCACGACCACAAGGAACTGACATGGGTTCCTCATTTTTTGGTTCCTCGCAACCACCATTAGCTGAAGAGGGTTCCTCATAACCACATTTTCTTGGAGAGGGTTCCTCGTTTGGGGTTATATGCAGTGAGGGTTCCTCGCATGGGCATTTTGCAACTGTGGGTGCCTCGCCTGAGGTATTGAACATGGGGGTTCCTCGTTTGGGCCTTCTACAACTGTGGGTTCCTCACTTGAACCAATGGCTATTGGTAGTTCTTGCACCACTCCATCTTTTTCTCAGGGTTGGGAAGATGATATCCGCACTCGTCGGGGAAGGGATTTTGGCCTCTATCATCGTGCACCCTTTTTTGGACCAAGTGATAATTTCATGGCTTCTCTTGCTCAATTTGAGGAGAAGTTCGTTGGAAATGTTATCTAGCGACCTCATGTGGGGTTACGTAAGTCTACTGATTCTTCTATTATTCTTCTCGACTCTATTCTCGGAGTTAGAATTGATCGTGGTGACTTCCTTTACTCTAATATTGAAATTAAAGTTACGGGGGGTTCCCCAGAGGAGTGGGCTACAAGGGTTGACTATATTCTGACTGTTCCTTCTTATAAGGATACCCTGGTAACCTCTCTACGAATTTTAGTTGATGTTAGTGCTATCATCAAAATATGCTCTCCCTTCTCTCTAGAGCCTCCTCTAACCTTGCTTCCTTAAACCTCCAAACAAACACCATTACCACCACCCTCCTCATCCTCCTAACCACTATGGTTTCTTCTCTTGGGCAACTCTCCCCTGTTATGGAAAGAGTTGCCTTACCTTTCTTCAATGTTGTTGTTGTTCCTCCGGTCCCATTGCCCACTTCTGAGTGTGCCATAAGGGACACCTCCAGTTTCGAAGAGATGGAAGATGGCCAAATCCACGCTTCTGAGGCCAGTATTATCAGAGCCAATGCCCATGTGTAAAGGTTAAAAGAACTTAATGGTGAAAAAAATGTTTTTTGGGATTTTCTCATGAGCGAAGGCTACTCCTTTGAAGATATCAACAAGTTTTGCACCAAAAAAATCCACCACCAGTGGTGGTGTGAAGCTAGAATCCCCATCAGAGGTTTCTGCGATGGCTCTGCCAGTCTGTGAGCCAGTCAGTGTCAATGAGACTTTCGGTAACATCATAGAAGTTGGTGAGACTGATAGGAAAAATGTGTCAGGAGATCTAGGGATAGTAAAATCCAACCCTACCAACCCAGTTGTGGGTACTGTTCCTGGCCATTCATGGATCAATGTGGTTGCTTCCAAACGTGTAACTAAACTCAATCTCACCTACCAAAAACCAACTATAGTGGACTTTAAAATCATGTCTCTCCCCCTCTGGAAGTTGCTACCAAAGGTTATTCAAAATGGGAAAAGAGCCTAGTGGGTTATTTCTTGGGTAGGAAGCTTCCCTATACCCATGTTTGAAATGTTGCCCACAAACTTTGGGATATTTATGGTCTTAAATATATAGCTCATGACAATGGCTTCTTCTTCTTTGTGTTTGATAACCCAGCCATGCGTGATGAAGTTTTGGATAATGGGCCTTGGTTTTTCTCTAGTAACCCCATCATTCTTCAAAGATGGATGCCCAACTTCATTTTCAGTAAAGAAATGACCAAGAAGCTCCCTGTATGGATAAGGTTCCACAACATCCCAGTCCAGTTTGGACTGAAGAAGGATTTAGTTACATTGCAAGTTCTATGGGGATTCCTCTTTATGCAGATTACGTAACAGAAGAAATGAAGAGGAATAGCTATGCCAAAATATGTGTGGAAATAGGTGTGCTTGATGAATATCCTAAGTCTATAAATGTGGTTATGGAGAATGGCTAGATAGCAGAGATAGGGGTGGAATATGAAGGGAAACCTTCCTTTTGCAAATCATGTGGGATTTTAAGCCACTCTACTCTTCGCTGCTCTAAGACCAAGCTAATGTGGGTCTCAAAAGAAAATAAAGAGGTCTCACACCCTGACCCTAACCAAAGAGAAGTTTTGAAGGCTATGAGTGAAGGGTGGATATAAATTAAAAGGAACAACTCTAAGGAGGATGACTCATCCACCCCGTCCTCTCATGTGGAAGGAAAGTTACCTGAAGTGAAAGATGCAGCCCCAGAGTCAGCAGCAGGTGATGCTATTGATCCTATTGATTCGTATCAAATATTGCATATTTTCGCCCTATATCTTTATGCATTCTAGCACTTTTACGGTCCTTAATGCCTATATTTATGCTCATTAACCCGACAACCTTGGATTTGGATATATACATGCTTTGCAAGGGTTAATTGTGCTTTTGTAGGTATTGGAACGCTAAAAGTGAGGATCCGTTGCATTTCGGAGAAGTTCTCTCGCCGAACGATACTTCAAGGGCATTTAATCAATTCACATTTCATCTTTGGCTCATGGAAATTCCACGGATACGTCGTTCATTGAGCAAGCTTCGCGTGGCCGCAAACGGTGCGCGATTCCAAGTCCAGATGGTGAAGTTATGGCCGTTTTCGTTTGCAACCTTTTCCCCCGCTTCATGGACCAATCAAGGCTAAGAAACAGAGTACCGGTCGACCGCGGTTCAAGGACCGATCGACCACAGTTTTGTATTTTTCCGTGGAAAGGAGACAGTGTGCCTTAACTTGAAGGCGCGGTCAACCGCGCCCCTGCGACTGGTCGACCGCGATCACCAGATATTTTGAGCTCTTTTCCTTTTCTTTTCTTTTTCTTTATTTCTTTTCCAACTTACTATATAAACCAATTTTGGTTTCATTTTCATAAATAATTCGTTTTAGGTTAGTTTAGGTTAGGGTTTGGGGGTTTGGAGAGTTCTTCTTCTTCCTCACTTGGTTTGACACCCATTAGGGTTTGTAATTTGACTATTCATCTTCCCTCTCCATTAATATAGTTTGTATTTCATTTATTTTTGCTTTGTAGTTAATTTCCATGCTTTCATAATTAGGTTTACATGCTTTCATTTATTGTTTTCTAGTGTAGTTTTATCGCGTTTATTTACCACGTTTTTAATATGCTTTCTAGCTAATTTAGTCTAGGTCGTGTCGGATTGAACTCATTCCGGGTTGACATGTTGCTTGGCTTTGGTGATGGAGTTTACGGGTTTATTTCGAGTGTGTTGTTCTATTTATTACGCCTAAGAGATTTAACGGGGTATATCATGTATGCTTTGTATTTACGACCTTTCGTGCATAATTTTTGGGGTATTTGTTGACGCCAAAATCGTATTAGGCTTTTATGCGAATTTAGCGGCGTGATAACCCTTGGTTTAATTAATTTTTGAAACGAGATGCATTTGTAATAACTCGTCGACCCATGTAACCATTTTATACTAATTAACTCGGGTGAGGGACATTCAATGCAACCTATAATTTTTACTCGCTTTCTTAATCTAGCTTTATTTTCCCTTGCCCAGGGTAATATTTCCCTTTTATCTTTTCCCTCTTTGTGTATAATCATCTTTTACACTTTTATTTAGGAATATTAAATTCTAACAACTTGTCTCTGTGGATTTTTGATACCCGACTTACCGCTATACTCAACCGTTGAGTGTAGTCGTAATTAAGGTTTTTGTATAGGTCAGGTGAGCCGAATCCAAAACGACCGACGCATAGGTGACTCTCGCGCCACGGCGAAACCCTGCCTATCACCTATATCCTCTTATTCCATTGCCCCTCTCTCACCTCCTACCAAAACTTCCAATTCCTTTGAGGTTCTTGATGGGAATGAAGAAGACCTGGATGCTACCCCAGTTCCTTTTGGCCTGGCTTTGAAGATAATAGTTGTGGATGAACTGGCTGACAAGAACAAAGGTCTCCCCAACTCCAAAGATAATTGCAGCTCTAGTGGTAGAGGTAAATGTAAGAAGAGATCAGGAAGCAAATCTAAACTGTCCAAATGACCAAACTAGCTTCCTGGAAAATTAGGGGCCTCAACACCCCTCATAAGCAAGTTGAAGTGAAGAAATTGATCCACGATAATCAGTTATCCCTTATGTGTATTCTGGAATCTAAAGTCAGGAAGAATCATATGGCTTTTGTCGCAAACAACTATTTCTGGAATTTGAGATGGTTCCATAACTGCCCAGATAATAGAGGAGTGGTCAGGGTCCTCATAGCATGGGATCCAACTATCTTTACTATGGAAGTTTTGGATTCCCACCCTCAAGCCTTCTTCTGTAAGATCAGATTCAATTAGTTGAATAAATTCTTCTATGCAACCTTCATATATGCTCTGAACCTTGCCCATGAGAGGGTCCCCTTATGGAATTTTTTAAGAGCAAACCACTCCTCCATAGCAGATTAGCAATGGATCATTATGGGGGATTTCAACATTGTTAGGAACAATGAGGAAAAGAGAGGGAGATGTGGCATTGATTTGAGGGCTACAGAGGAGTTTAACTACTACTTAGATGATATTATGATGGAGGATATGACTTCTTCTAGATTGGGGTACTCTTGGTCCAATAAAAACTCTGGTGCTACTAACACTCAGACTAGATTGACAGAGTTTTGCATAACTCCCAATGGAGTGTTGCCTTCCCAGCTTCTCAATCTAATTATCTTTGTCCTGGTATCTCGGATCACAGCCCTATTGTGGTCTTTATGCTTGACCTCAAAAGTAATTCCCCTAAGCCTTTTAAATTCTATGATTACTGGATGAGGCATGAGGAGTTTCTTCCCACCCTTAAAACCTCTTGATCTGAAGACTGCACTCTTTCCCCGATGGCCAAGTTGTCATGTAAGCTCAAAAGACTAAAGCAGGAATTAAAAAGCTTAAACTTCAAGTTCTTCTCCAACATTTCTATGAGAGTGTCTATTACCAAACAAAAGTTGGACTTTTTGTAAGTTTTTCTTGATAGAGATGGATTGAATGAGGAGCTCAGGAAGAACAGGCTTATGCCTTAGAGTATTGCACACTCAGAGATGATGAAGAATCCTTTTACAAGCAAAAGTCTAGAATAAAATGGCTCCAAGATGGTGATCTCAACACTGCTTTTTTTCATAACAATATCAAAGCCAACAATGCTAGGAGGAAAGTTCTTAGCATCTAAGATCAAGATGGGACTACTATGGAAGGTTTTGATGTTGTAGCTAAGGAAGTTGTTGACTTCTTCAGTAATCTCTTAGGCAGGGAGAGGAATGGAGAGGTTTATACTATCCCTGACAACCTAATGTTTAAAAAACTGGATACTCAGATGTACTATGGCCTTGATGATCCTGTCTCTGAGGTTGAAATCAAATAAGGCTTTTTTGCTATTGGATCCACCAAAGCCCCTGGGCCTAATGGTTTCAATGTAGGTTTTTTCAAGAAGAATTAGAGAGTGGTGGGTGATGATGTTGTCACAGGGGTTAAACATTTCTTCTCCTATGGCTAGATGCCTAGGCAATGGAACAGTACCATCTTATCTCTCATTCCCAAGATACCCAACCCCTCCTCTATGAGGGATTTTAGACCAATTGCCTGCTGCAATTATGTGTACAAGTGTATCTCCAAAATTATAGCTAATAGACTTAATCCCCTTATACCTCTCCTTATTAGTGGAAGTCAAGCTACCTTTGTGCATGGAAGGTCTATTAATGACAACATTATACTTCTATAAGAACTTATGAGGAACTACCATAATGTCCCTAACTCTCCCAAATGCACTCTTAAGGTGGACATCATGAAATCCTATGACACTATTGATTGGAACTTCTTATTCTCTATTCTTGAGCAGGTCAACTTCCCTCCCAAATTTATCTCGTGGATCAAAGCTTGTGTTTCAAGTGTTTGGTACTCCATCAACCTCAATTATGGTCTCAATGGTTATTTTGCTCGAAAAAGAGGATTGAGGCAGGATGATCATCTCTCCCCTTCCTCTTCCTTCTTATTATGGAGGCTTTCTCTTGATTATGGACAACCATTCTAAGTCCCCCTTTTCACATTCCACCCCAAATGTAAGGAGATCAACATTACCCATCTTAGTTTTGCTGATGATTTAGTGATTTTCTGCAATGGTGATGTGAATTCTGTTAATTGTGTCAAGGAAGCCTTGGATGAATTTGTTAATCTGAGTGGTTCCCCAACCTTTCCAATAGAAACTTCTTCTTTTTGGAGTGGATCAAATCTCTATTGATACCATGTCTACCCTTCTTAGTTTTTAGCATAATCCCCCCCCCCCTTTTAAGTACCTTGGGGTCCCTCTTATCACTACTAGACTTAAGAGCACTGATTGTAAGGACATTGTGGACAAGATAACTGCCAAAGTTAAGAGCTGGACCACCAGGTTTCTAAGCTATGCTGGCAGGCTTCAACTTGCCATATATGTTCTGTTTAGCACCCAAGTGTATTGGGCCTCTCTTTTCATCCTGCCCAAAAGTGTTATAAGGGCCACTGATCAATGCATCAGGGATTTTGTATGAAATGGGACTGATCTCAAGCATAGTGGGGCAAAGGTGGTTGGGGAGAAGGTGTGTAAACCTAAGAAAGAAGGAGGCCTTGGTATCAAAGATCTGGAAACTTGGAATAGGGGTGCTATTTCTAAAAACATGTGGAATCTTTTCTCGAAGAAGGACAGCCTTTTGGTAAAATGGTGCCATACCTATAAGATAAAGGGAAGAAGCCTATGGGCTATCAATTGTCCTCAAGATGCTTCTTGGTGCTGGAGGAAAAGCCTTAAAGTTAGGGAGGAGGTTAGGCCAAACTTAAAGGTCATTTTGGGCAATGGGAAGGACACTTACTTCTGGCATGACAACTGGCACCCACTTGGCCCTCTTCATCCTCTATTTGGTGATATAACTATTTATGATGCATCTAGTAAGGCCAAAGTAGTAGATTTCTTGCAGGGTTATTCTTGGGCTTTACCTACCTCAACCACTTGGGAGCTCAATGACATTAGGAACTCTACTCTTCCTCCCATTCATCCTCTTATTGAGGACACAGTGTACTGGCCTCCTAACAGCAGAGGTACTTTCTCTATTGCCTCTGCCTATTCCCAAATGAACTTTCATCCTTTGGCTTGTTTTCCACAAAGCCCTTGTAACTAAGGATAAGCTTATGGAATGGGCGATTTTGGACAATTCCTACTGCCTCCTTTGCAACAATGGCAGAGAGTTCATTGACCACATTATGAACAATTGCTCTTACTCTAAGAATGTCTGGGAGGAGGTGATGCATAGGAATCAGTCCTATAGGAATCTTGGGAGTTGGGAGGAGGAGATTACTTTAGCCTCCCTTGAAGCTAAAAGGACAAATTTGGTTGCTTTAGTCAGATCCTCCTCTTTTACTGCTACTTCTTACTCTATTTGGATGGAAAGAAACAATAGGTTGCACAACAGGGGTGCTAGAAACTCAGGTGCTGTTATCAGAGGTATTAAAGAGATGATCAGAGCCAAATCGAGAAGTTGGAAGAAGTTTAGAAGATCATATGAGAACTGGATGTGCTGTAATCTTTGGGGTTTACCCAAGTCTTTATTGTTTTAGTGATGTGGTGTTTTCTTTGGCATAGGAGAATGTTCATATGGCCTTGTTTATATTCCCTTGTATAGTTTCTTCTTTCAATATATTTTAATTACCAAAAAAAAGGCTACCCTTAAGGGACTTGGCCTCATTACCGCCATCGATAGTTTGAGGTCTTGCACTATGGCCAAACACAATTCCACCCTCAACCTTTTTTTGTCTCGAGGGAGTTGGGAATCTCATACTTTTGTAACTGGTTAGGGCGAGTTTACCGTTACTATAGAGTATGTTTGCGAGCTGTATGCCCTACCTTTCTTCGGGGAGCATGTTTTAGTGATGGCTACGAGGATCCCCTTGAGCAGGAGATGGTGGAAGAGTTGCAGGCAACACTCATTAAGTGTTCAAAATATGTGGCTATA
Organism: Sambucus nigra; assembly: GCA_949130495.1. NCBI lineage: Eukaryota > Viridiplantae > Streptophyta > Magnoliopsida > Dipsacales > Adoxaceae > Sambucus > Sambucus nigra. The sequence continues at coordinate 111,087,625 of OX422217.1, forward strand.
AATATAACTGGTCTTACCAAACATTCTTTCACCAAATGGCAGAGGTACTAGTTCAGAGACTTTGAGTAGCCGCTGAAAGGGGAGACTTACAACAGAGCGCTCAAAGTTTAGGATGGTCCCAAGCTTCACTCCTCCTCGCACTTAGCCGCTTTCCTAGTTACTTTCCTGAGCCAATTCTTATTCCCAGGTAAACCCGAAGACTCTCCCCATTAGCTCCTTTTTAAATTAACTATGAGACTGTCGCGAGGGAGGTCAGCACCCCTTGCTGTTTTAGTTCTTGGTTCTCTTTATTCCTGGTTGGATCATGCCCAAATAGATGTTGAGAGATCTTGTGGTCGTTACGATGTCGCTAACTCTGCCAATTCTCTTCTCTTTTTGGCTTTCTTATTTGAGCATTTTCCCCATTTTGGCCCTGAAGCACAGGCCTTCCATAGCAATATCGCTAGTCTTCTGAGGTGGCATAGGAAGGCCCTCCAAAAGCCCTTGGGGCCTTTGATTGATGATATTGAGGAGTTCTATTTTTTCCCTTACAACAAATTCCCCGGTGGCATTTTTAGATGGCTTTCTTTCCCGGGTGATAGTGGCACTTTTTATTGCCCTTCTGATGTTCACTCTGTTTCCAGTTCACATATCAATATAGTGGCGATGCTATTACCAGGCATCCTCTTTTCATTGGCAGAGCTAGGTCAAGGTGTTGAATTCAATTACTCAGCGAGAGTGAGAGACAGATTGGTTACGGCTAAGGTGTTCACACCCCTTCTTACCCTTCATGTTGTGACCCTTCAATGACCCTTCGTGCTTATGGGGGGGGACTGTATGTGCCTCCCCGAAATTACTTGCCTTCATTCACTTCCTCTTGGTTCTTGCTTTGGCACCGGCAGGTTCTCCTTATTCAGAATTGTGTGGCTAGCCCCACGAAACCACTCCCACTAAGTACGTCAAAGCCTAATTCGTAATCAGGTGCACATAGAAAGAGGTTTTTCATCTTAGCACCACACATAAGATGCCCCTTGAGCATACTACTCCCATCTTAGTGAAACCACTCCTTGATGAGTCCACTCAATCGCAGCAAACCGAGGTGTCTCCCCCTAAATTTAAAGGCAAATCCAAAGGTAAAGGGAAATCAAAAGCTCCTGCGGAGGGTAAGAGAAAGCATCCGGATGAGGATATGTCAAACTTCATTACTGCTACTACTGTTGCTCCCTCTCCACCCCCTTCTCCCGTGAGGACTAGAGTTGCCAAGAAAAAGAAGGGGATCGATGCTAGGGGTGGCCATAGGCCCGAGGCCCATCAAGCCCGTCAATCCCGCCTAACCCATCCAATAAAAAAATAGGGCTTGGGAAAGGTGAATAGGCCCGCAAAGCGGGCTTGGCAAAATTTGATAGGCTCAATTTTTTTCGGGCGGGCTTGGGCATGATTTCTTTAGCCCTATGAGGCCCGACACACACATATATATATATATATATATATATATATATATATATATATATATGTGTGTGTGTGTGTCTGTGTGTGTGTGTGTGTGTGTGTGTATTAATTTGTTATTAAAGTTTAAGACTACAAAGTTATAAATAAATATATAAAGTGGGTAACTTTTATAAATATAAAAACATATACCAAGTCTTCTTATGTAGAGTGGGGAACTTTGTATATAGATTTTGTAATATTTAAAGTTTAAAACAGGTTTTTAATTAAAGAAAAATAGGTCTTTGATTAAGAAAAAATAGATTTTTTAATTTGAAAAAAACAGTAACCGGGCTTGGCCAACGGGCCTGGGTAAAGAGCTTTCAAATTTGGGCGGGCTTGGAAATGCATAATAAAGCCCGATCTAGGCCCGAGTGGGCTTGGGATACCTCATAATTTTATAAGCCCGGTCCGAGCCCCACCGGGCCTGCCCAGGCCCGGCTCATGGCCACCCCTAATCGATGTTGTTGCTGCTGCTCCTTCCGTACTGGACCAGGGGTCAGATACTGATGATCTTGGGTTAGAGGAGTCTTATAGGACTGTCTAGGAGAAAAGTTATGAGGCTCTGGTCTTCTCTTCTCAGAAGACGCAAGTCACGTCTATTTCGGTTGCAAAAGGTACTACACCCAAACGTTCTTCCCTTTAGTGAAACTGGCCTTATAGAGTTTCACCTCTTGGTTCCCCCTCCCCCTTATTGGAAGAGGAACTAGTTGACTATGGAAGCACACCTTCCTACGATGATCATATTTCTTCTTCGAATGATGTGGACGGCTTGGATTTCCCTAGTGAAAGCACTACTTACACTTGTGCTTTGTTATCAGTTTCGATGAATCTTCCAGTGATGATGAGATACCACATTCTCTATCAGGGACTAGCTTTGCTTCCAAGCCTCTTCCATATGGTCAGACTGTGCGTCCTGCCGCTGCAAGTCTTTCCTTACTTGGGACTTTTATGCATATGATTTTCTTCTACTTTCATCATTGTCTTGTTTACTAATTCCTTTTTTTTACGATGTTTCCATAGGTTACTTATGCGGAGGCGAGTGGTCCTTCACACTACGTCGTGCTCCTTTCCATCGAGAGAGGAATTCTATGCTCATTTCTTCCCGAGGCCTTTTACTCCCTCCAAGGATCTTTAAAACTTTGATAGTCACAAATTACGCTTCTCTTACTGAATGTTATATATTGTTATTTCCATGCAGCTTTCATCTGTGCATCCTACTAGCACCAGGGTCCCTTCTGTGACTTCACATTTTGTTCAGGTATTTCTCTGACATTCCTTTAAGTGGCCAGTCTCACTGTTCCTTTTTTCAATTCTCTTCCATTGTGCTCTCTATTTGTTTATGATTGCAGAGGATTGCTCCCTCTAGCCCTGCTACTTCATCTTCTCCTGCTTCAGCAGCAGGCACTTCTATAGCTGAGCCCTTGGCTACCTTATTTTCAGAGGTCTGCTTGTTCTCTTGGCCCCCATTTTTTTATTACTATGTTTTTTTATGCTTATATCTTTTGTCACTTTTCATTCCCCGGACCCTATATCTCTTAGTCTTTCTTCTACAGCAAGGGCTCATCCCTTTTCTTGAAACTACTATTTCGGGGTTGTCCCCCTCGAGGAGGATTTTTGTCCCCCGGGTCCACATATTTATGGATGGTAGGCCTTTGATCCAGCCTATCTCTCATGGGATAGGATGTGACACCCCATCTAATTAAATACCGGGTGATCAGTCCTTTATTAAATTATAATCAAAGTGTCCGGTTGGTTCATTCTTAGCGTCACTGACGAAAAATAATTTTCATTATTAATCACCTAATAATTAATTAAGCTAAGTGTCAAAACATTTTCCAAATTAATTATACCCAATTAATCCATTAATAAATTCCATGCTTTAAGATATAAGCCATTACCATTCGACAAGAATAAATACTGAACATGAATCAAATACTGAAATAAATGAGACTGGGTAAAACATTCTAGTTCAAAGTCTAAAACCAATAGAATCATAATACTCAATCCAATAGGAAAAGAAAAGTTAATAAGAAAATACAATCTCTGAAATAACTAAGCTGGAAACGGGCGACACATGCCCTAACTGAAATGTCTGAACTAAGAACCGAATGAAAAGAGAGAAGCGGCTAATATCAATAACCTACAACTTCCACAACAGCTGCAGCTCATCAAATGATCCACGTGTCTAAGTCTGGTGGTGACCTTGTGGCTGGACACCTGGTATATATATATATATATATGTATGTATGTATAGCAAAAGAGAAGAGAAATAGCAAGAAACGGGTCAGAGCCCGATTTGTAAAAATATTTATTTTAGCAAATATTAAAACTGCATTATTGCAATTATTATGTGCATATTAGTTTCGAACTCTCACATGAGATCCTTACCTCTCCACTAATGTGCACACCTACCGTATGTCTGCCCTAACCTAGTTATCCATGTTATCCCCAACTAAGTCATAGACATATACTACTAAATATAGCTCTTAACAGAAACCCGTATCGCCCATACAATACGTTATTTAATACTTCACTCTCATTAACTAGATTTGATATTCTCTGTTCTAGTAGTAAATACTTTATCCCCTTAAGTTATTTTGTTTACCAACATTTACATATTTGTTAGTTTCACACATTAGGATTATTCACAAACATAACTATATAATATATATATATATATATATATATATATATAGTCAAATCATCCCTATACATATATACTAATCTTGCGCCCCTTGGTTAGGACCATTTGGCACAATGCCTACTCTGCTATCTTGTCCCGGTGCATCGCTCGCTGCATAGAGGACAACTAGTTTGGCATCTCTCACGAACCATAAATCTCATAACACAAATATTGGAGGCGAGCATACTCACCGGCTAAATGGGTCACGCACATACCTATGCTCTCATTCAACCGTTGAAACTATCCTACGTAACAGATAACACGTATCAAAGTTCATATGATCTGGGTACAAGTCAAATATCCCCCATTGGATCACCCAGGATAAGACTGTCCACTGCGCAAAACCTCCGCCCGAAAGCAAGCATCGTAGGTATGCTATACACACAATAATGATAAACATATAATAATAGGCATTCCCGAAACCTTACAAGATTTAGGTATTCACCCAACCCATATTTACATATCTACACGTAGTATATATATTTATTTATTTTGGTAAATCACATAGTATATTTCTCTTTACTACTTGCGCAATTTACTCGATTATTCACACTCTCGAATTTCCCAAGGTTAATTCACCTATTCAATACTTTAGGTAATATTCTAGGATTACTTCCCAAATAATTCTGCACCAAGCTAATATTAGTAAATGACAGTTTTCTTAACATAATTAACTGGGTAACATGATCTGGGGAAAATGGGAATTTCTGGTCTTTTCTGGGACCTGTCGTTCGAACGAGAAAGGGTTTCGTTCGAACGAGTTTAGCATGCCATTCGAACAACTATGCATCTCGTTCGAACGAGACGTCGTCGTCTCCAAAATCTAGTACCTGCTGCATTTTTCCAGAATTTTTCAAACGAAAACTTTTACAAATTTATCTCAAACTCCCAGCAATTTCTTCCAATCAATAATTAAGCATGTAGGGATAATATCTAACAATCTGGAATTATTTAATCATGCATGAACCTTAGTAAATTCTGAGAATCCCCAAATTTTATCAAACAAACCCTAGTTCTTCAAATTTCTGTACATGAACTCCAATTCCGATTCTTCCATTACAATTAATCAACAATTTGGGATTTCTAAACTATCTACATGAGGGATTTATCCTAATTCATTTTTCAGATTTCAATTCATATCATCTCCAATTTCATAAAAACTCATAAATCAAAAGTGAATATCATCTACCTACACCAGTATGAACATATTTATTGCTATGAATCGCAAGTAATAAACACTTGCCTTAATTTCGACGGACTAATCCACTGTTGCTATGGGTATGATTGTGTTCCTCGTCTCGCGATCTACACTTTGGTATAGTTTTTGTTGTGTGTTCTTGAGTTAGGCACCAAGAACAACAATAGCTTCTTCTTCCTTCCTCTGTGCCTTTCTCTTTTCTCTCACGTAGGTTTAGAGATGATAACTCCCCACTAACCCATGTACATCTATCTTTTATTTCCCAATTTTCGTCCATATTATTACTCTAAAATTCCAAAGGACAAAAATACCCCTGCAGGGTGCCGGTTAGACCTAAAACTACCCCGGAGTCCAAATAAAATGCCCGGGTAGAGTTTTTCGACTATCTCAACCCTTCTGGACTCAATGGCCCACTCGAAATTACTATACGACTTATACAAAAATAATTTATCTTTTTATTCCATACAATTAGTCCTGACACGACTCACACGCGCGTCCGGACTTAAAATACCAAACTGTCGTATTTCGCACTCCGACAATTTATAAAAATTATATAATTACATATTACATATACCCACAGTAATAATCAATGATTTCCATCAATAAGTATTAATCCTTGGCACGCTAGTTAATAATTATTTTAAATTCGGATTAATTAACAATTAAATTTCCCAAACTTTTTAATTTAACTAATCCAACAATAATAATTAATCCCATAATTATTTAATATCATAAAAATGCGATGTATTACACAGGATTTACTGTGGCATCAACTGTTGAGCCTATTTCACAGGTTCCTTCAGGCATCGGTAGAGTCTACTTCCATAGTCATGATAATAACATCTTCTGATGCTTTTATGATGAGCAGGTCATCGGCACAGCTCCTGTTGTGGTCGTCTTTTGCTCTTCCTTCTTGGATGGGGCCCAGGTATTCTATCATCCTCTTTCCTGTTATTTCTCTGGCTAGTCTGCACTGACAAACCCATTTCTTCTTTCCCTTCAGCTATCCTCTGATACTACTTCATCGGTGGATCTTGCTACTATCCCTCCAACAGCCCTTGTTGTAGATGAGTCATCCTGCCCTTCTACCTTCAGTGAGAGTCCTGTCAAATTGCCTATCTCGATAACTATTTCCATCATGGGTCTTTGGGCCTTTTCTATATACTTATTTTCGTGAGCTAAGTGTCTTGATAACTCTTGCCTCTTTCTCTTTATTTACAGGCTAGCTTTGTGGAAGCTTATTTATCTACCACATTTGCGATATGTATTGCGGAGGCAGACCCTTCAGAAGCACTTGCAGCTCCCCCCAACTACTGTGGAAGGAACTATTCAGGTATCGTATATATTTTGTATGAGAGTAGTCATTTCTATACCACTCTTTTATCTGGTTTAACCCTTATTTCAAATTTTGTCACCAGGCTAACATAGACGAGGTTCCTTCGTCTACGAAACCTGTTACGAGTTCTGCCCCCATTGTTACAGGGCTCTCAGCTAGCACTTCGGATGAAGCTATCCAAGTAAATACTTGGTTTGCATGTACCTTTATATATATATATATATATATATATATATATATATATATATATATATATATATATATATATATATATATATATATATATATAAAATATACTTATATTGAGCAAATGTTTGTTAACACTTACTTGTTTCTCTGTTTTCAGGTTAGTGTTGTGATCGTTCCAGTGATTGCGGAACACATTGGAGGGATAGCTGCAGGAGAGGTATTACACTTCCATACCTTTCCCTATTTTACACTTCCCATTTTTATCTTCTTGCTTTTATTGTGCAAGTGTGCTTACCTCTGACCTTGTTTTATTGTTTCTAGGCTAGCGAGGCAACCGCTCCGATAACTGTGAAGCACATCAGAGAGATGGCTATGAGAGAGGTATTATACTGTCATACCTTCTCTCTTTTATGTTTCTCCTTTTTCTTCTTACTTATACTGTGCAAGTGCTCTCACCTTCACCATTGTTTCATTATTTCCAGGTGAGTGAGGTTGTTGGGGTAACTGTGGAGCCTATTGGGGGGATGGTTGTGAGAGAGGTATTATACTGGCATACCTTCTCTCTTTTATAGTTTCCCCTTTTTTCTTTTTGCTTATACTGTGCAAGTGCTCTCACCTTCACCCTTGTTTCATTGTTTATAGGTGAGTGAGGTTGCTGCTCTGGTAACTGTGGAGCCTGTTGGGGGGATGGCTGCGAGAGAGGTATTATACTGGCATAACTTTTCTCTTTTATTATTTCCCCTTTTTTTCTTCTTGTGTATATTGTGCAAGTTCTCTCATCTTCACCCTTGTTTCATTGTTTCCAGGTGAGTGAGGTTGTTGCTTCGGTATCTGTAGAGCAGACAAAGAGTGTTGTACTGCGCACTCCTCAGCTATTTGATTGTCATAACCAAGTTACTATTTCCCAATTACTAACTTGTAAGTCGTGTTGATATTACTAATTGCTATTTCTTATGTCTAGCCTGGCATCCCTTATTCAGCTGACTCCTTTCAGACTAGTGGCAGCGTACTCACCCCCTTGAGTTTTGGGGTAAGCTCTCTATCATGGCCTTTTTAGAGTCCAGATACGGTTGCCATTGTCTTCTTTCTCTTTTGACTCATCATGAACACTTGTTTTCAGGATCTTATTGGTGGGTCCACTAAGGTATCTGATGAGGGGGATCAGAGCTCTGAGGCCACTCCTACGACCGGTGATGATGATTCTATTGGGGAGTCTTCTTTTCTTCCCTCTGAGATAGAGTCGCGGCACTCCGACAATGACGCCGAGGTAGAGGCTCCTGCATCCTTCATGAGTAGACTGTGGTGTGAGGAGCAACCCAAGCGCTTCACGACGCATGAGCGCCAGATCTTAGATTTGATATTGGAATATCATCCTGAGACATTCACATCTCAAAGTGTACTTAATATTGATAGCCTCATGGTTTTTAACCTAAAGGCTCTTGTTAGACATATTATGAGTTCTTGGATACTTCAGCGCCTCCCCCTTGCTATTTTTGGATGCACTCCGTGATTTGTAATAGTTTTACCATTTTCATCTAGATTGGCTTGATGCTGGAGTTCGTCATTTTTTTAGCATTCCCTTTCGGAAGGATGGTGAGACTTCACACCTCCAAACAGTCTAGGATCGAGCTGCGGCAGGATGAGGCTGCGAGGATTTGGGGTCAAATTGTATCACTTCAGTCTCAGATTGCATCACTTCAGTCCCGGTTAGAAAGACTTGAGTCTGGTGATTAGGAGGATGAGGCCAAGTTGGCTAGGCTGGAGGAGGAGTTCTTGCAGGAGACTGATCCAACAGATGCTGGTTCCCTCACCCGCGATGACTTGTTCTTTGTTATTTCTAGTGGATAGGCTAGTTCATGCCTTGTACTATTTTGCTTTTCATGTGTAAAGAAGTGATCATTTATAAATGAGAAAAAATGTTGTTTTATTTCTTTTGCACTTCTCTCATCCTTCCCCCCCCCCCCCCCCACCCCCCCAATCTATTTATTTAGCATCTATTTACTATAATTTTCTATGAGCATTTGGTCAATTTAGGCTGCCCCATATATTGTCGGGTACTTGCATTAATATGAGCAAGTTATGTGCATATAAACATTATTCTTTTAAGCGCAACCCCCTATGACTGTATGGTGTTCGCATGTTATTTGGGTAGGTTACTGTTTTGGAGCTGCCACCCTCTGTCTGTGGGGGTACTTCTACACATTATTATTTCTATCTATAAGGAATAGCTTGGAGGGGGATGACCCCTCATTCTTCCTTTAGTTTCTGTTTTAAGAGAATCTTTTCAAATAGAAGAAGTAAATGATAACTAATTCTTCTTCTATTTAATTAACTAGCCCCTAGTCTATGGGGTCCTTGCTCTACATATTCCTTAAGAGCTTTCATGATCTCAAAATATTAGAGAGGGGGGGTTTGGCCCCCCTCCTCCATATTTCTATTGAACTAGCCAAGTAAAGCATTTCTTTGAGAATATAGGTTAAAACTTGCTCTCTAGGCAAAATTTTTTATTATTATTATTATTACTTAGAGGATGTCCTCCCAATGGTCCAGTGACAAAATAAAAACTGTTGTTATGTCTGGGAGGACTTTGCTCAATATACTTTCTTTTAGAATGGATGTACCCCCCCCCCCCCCCCCAAGTGTAATGAGAAAAGTTCCTCTCTTTTTTTCATGCACCCTTTTCTAGCCTAGTAGAGAGTAATTCTGGAAAAAAATATTCTATTGGATCTACCTCATATGTCTGGGAATTACAACATATTCTGCCTCGGATGTCCCCCTTCATCCAGAGCAAGGATGACATTCACTTCGCCCTCTGGGAGGTTTACCTGCTCAATTTCTTCACTTTCATCCTCTTCTTAGTCCGGAGTGAAGAACCACTCCTCTCACTTCCTTTCTATCTCAATTCTCTGTTTGTTGCTCAGTGATAACCTTTCCAACCCTTCACATATTTGATCACCACTCTCCCACTCCATCATCTCTTGGGTTGCTTCTTCATCATATGCCACTATCATGTTTTTTTTTTTTTTGGGGGGGGGGGGGGGGGGGAATGTGTGTATACATAGAACCAGAACTAATTGCAGAGGAATTAAACAAAACACCCAGGGGCATACCCCAAAGGCAAAGCAATACCAAAAATAAGGAAACAAACAAGTAGACTAAAACTTTACCAAATGGCCAAAAGCCTAACAAAACTAATCACAATCTTAGAACCTTCAATGTAGCTTTCAGGCAGACCCCAATTCATATATGTCATCCAATTGGTATTTCTTCTCTTAGCTTTCCCCATTGGCCAACTTTGGCCTTGACCATATCTTCAATATCATTCATGATAGAGGCAAAATCTCTAGACACTCTTCTAATGCTTCTTCCTCTCTATCCAAATGCAGTAGGTGGTGATAGAAAAAGAAAGGCATCTAATTCTATTGATGAAAGTTTCACCATTGTAGTGATGAATGGCATGCTCCAACTCATCCTCCCAGCTAAAAACTTCTCTATACTGAATGTTCCTGAAGGACCTCATTCCATATTTGTTTAGCCCAAATACAGTCAGAAAAAAGGTGGGTATGAAACTTCTCTATACGCCACTATCATGTTGACTGTGACAAAGTGATGTGCTGGAAGTGGATTTTCATTAGCATCCACAGGAGGAATCTGCAAGGTACCATTGGCCACCTGCTTGCCAATGATCTTCCTCAAGTAGTAATAGTCCTTGGTGAAGTGTTGCACCCGCTAGTTTAGCTCGCAATATTTTGGGTTGTCTCCCCATTCAAGTTAAGAGGACCCGGCTACCCCTTCTCCTACCAAAGTACGATAACAATCCATAGCTTTCGCTACGCTGCAAGTTAGCAGTAGTGGGGCATCTTCCCCAAACTTCCTCTTATTGCATGGGCTATTATTCTTGGATCCGGAGCCTCCCTTCTTTCCTTTGGGATTTCAATCCACATAGTTAACTGTTAGCCTCTTCGAGACTTGAAACCTCCCAGAAGTCAGTGGCACTTGCGTCCTCCAACTTGAGGTCCTTGGCTTGATTATCACAACTATATTGCTAGCAGCCCTGGTGAACTCTCTAAAAGTTCCATCTCTGGTTTCATTGATCAAATGTAACTTGTACTCCTCCAAGAGTCCCCTCGACACATATTTGCAATAGCCTTGCCTCCGCTGCATCCTCATGGACATCCAATGCCCTCTCGCTGAAACGTTTGATATACTAAATTAACTCCTCACCAGGCTTCTAAACCACTTGTTTCAGGTGTCTCAATGTGAATTCATCCTTCGCTACGAAGAACTTCTGAAGGAACTGCATGTGCATCTCTTCCCAAGTAGGGATACTGTTGGGTACCAAATGGGAGTACATGTATAGGTCTTCCCTGTGAGGGTCTTGGAGAACTCCCTCAATCTCAATTTTTTGTCATTAGCATGCACTCCCAAGTACTCAACGAACCTTTTCAGGTGCTCTCTTGGAGTATCCCCTTTGTCGTTGAACTTAATAAGTTTTGGTGGAATATATACCCCTCCGGGTGGCTTCTCGTTCACCTCTTGTGGGTAGGGGTCCTGCAACTCCTCATATAGATGAGGACCCTCCTTTTGAGAAGAGGAGAGTAACTTCCTGACCTCCTCCGTACTAACAACTTTGGAAGATGATTCCTCCAAACTCTACCCTTAGCTGCTGGTGAACTTGATGGTGCCACAACCTCCTCTGGCACCACCTTTTGTGTCGGAATCAATTCTGTCAGAATTGCTACTGGGGTGGTTGGTAAGGGACAAGGTTTGAAATTGAGAGGATTGACAAGGGACAAGGTTTGAAATGTACCATTTGTCCCTACCTGTGTGCAGCCGCATGTCCCCTCTGATAGGTTCCACCTAGTGCAAACTAGAGTCAAAAGGCGAATATGTCTGTGCTTGAAGACAAAATATCTAATTTGGTAAATATCTTTTAAACGGTAACTTGTGGTACAAACTTTGTAAATTTGATAGGAAAGGCCTCAAGGACCACCTCCTCTAAAATCATTTATGTTGGGGGGGTTTTAAGGACCCCCTTCTCTAAAATCATTTTTTATAACAAAAATTCATTTATGGTGAGCAACCTCTTGGTTGCTCATTTCAGTTATGACTGAGTGTGTTGTTCAAGGACTTGAGTGATTCCTAGGGACTTTCTACTAGTATTCTCTCAATACTAAAGTGCTAAGTGGTTGAGATTGCTCAACAAACCTTGTTCCTCAACCGCCAAGCCAAAACTCCCAAGAGATCCCAACTAGCCCATTTGAGCCCTGCTTGCTCAACTGGGTTACCTGTATAAGAAAGTAAGTGTTAGCACTTTTATTCTATAAAAACATTAGTTTTTCATGATGAGGGGTTGCTCATGGTAGCCCCTCCCTCATCCCGACCTATTTTTTGAAAGTTGAGGGCGAGGACCTTGAGCGTTCCTCACCCAATATTCTCTACAAGTTGAGGGGGAGGGGGAGGACCTTAAGGGTTCCTCACCCAAGATTTTATGGCAGTTGAGGGGGAGGGCCTTGAGGGTCCCTCGCCCCAAAAAAAATTGGAGGTTGAGGGGCGAGGGCCTTGAGGGTCCCTCACCCCAAAATGTATATTGGGTAGGCTTGAAACACCATTCTACAGCTTTTATAATATAAAGTTTAAAATATAATTTAGATTAGGGGACGGAAGTTAGGAATTTAACATCATTTGTTCTTAAATTCTCCTTGTAGTTTATACTGTCAAAGATGACTAACATAAAGTGTAAAGTAATGCAATAATACATAAGGTACAAGTGAACAATAGAAATTATAAGTTATACAATATAAACAAATACTATGAAAATTTAAATAAAAATTGTAAGCTATACAATTTAAGTTAATTAAAATCATTGAAATTAAACAGGGCTGACAAAATTCCATAATGGTTTCCCTTCTTTTTGTAAAGACATATTTTTATAAATGTCTGTCACAATTAATTATGTCGTATACCATTACAACCGTCGGAGAAGTTCAAGAGCAATCTACATCAAGACGGATCCGAATATATCAAGGTTCTTCATTAAAAAGCTTCTGCAAAGTTTACTTTGGTAAGGTTATGTTTTAAATACCTTAACTTTGCACTTAGAGCTTTGGGATATTTTATCAAAATATTTTCTAAGTGTTGGAGCGGACTTTTTCATCAAAATTTGAGAATGAGTCATTTTTCTAAGTCCTGTAGCGTTCCTCGATTTTGACGCTCAGGTCATTCAAGCAAGATCCGATCTCATTCGAATGACATTGAGATGTCGCGTGATGTCGTTCAAACGACATGTGTGCTTCGTTCGAGCGAGATCCCTTTTTCGTTCAAACGACCGAGGCGGCGTGATTTTCTATAATTACTCATTAAATAGTTTCGTTTTCATTAAGAAGTCCCAGCATTTTGAAAGATAGAAAACTGCGAATCTGCAGAATTCTTTTTGACTTCTTCTTTTAGGGTTTTCATCCCTTTTGTTTTCAATTCACAAAAATCCCATATGCTTTGGTGAATTGTTTTGGTGTTCAAGAGCAAACTTTGATTTTGTTCATTCTTTGTGGGGAGAACTCTACAACCGGAGAGCTGCGTGTTATTATGGAGGGAGTCCTTGTGAAGATTTTAGACTGCGTGTCCTTGTGGTATAGCTGCGTGTGAACCACTGTTGATTTCTAGTCGTTACTTTGGAGGTTTGACGAAGGCACCGTGCATTACTCTTGTGAGTGAAAGCAAGATGGTATGTAAGTCAATGGTCTTGTAAACTTGTCAGAGTTCTAGAAATAAAAGGTTTTGCCCTTCGTGGATTTTCCCTGAAATTTGTGTCGCATGCTTTATTTATTTATGGGTTGACACACGCACACACGTAGTTGCATGTTTAAGGGGCTGAATTAATTTGGTTTAAAAATAGACTCCAATTAAATAAGTGTGCCAAATTAGAAATTTGCGAATTTAATCAATTATCACACAGTCATATTTTACACTCTCTAAATCCCCCTATCCATAACCGTACTCAGCCACCAACCAAACACCACCCCCAAACCTTCTTTCACCTTCTAACCACCCCATGGCCACCACGCAACCCCCTCCCCCCTTGTTAAGGCTGCCACCTAACCCCAAAACTATTAGGGTTAGTCCACTACCCACCTTCAACCCCAAGCCAGATAGTGTTTTGAAACTCTCCCCTTACGATGTTACTCCCACAGTTCATAATAGTGCTGCTCTTGAGGAAGGTCAGATACTTGACACCAGCTTTGCTATGCGTATGGCCTCCATGCAACCCAATGAGATTGAGAATCATGGAAACTTCATTAATGTTGCTGACGTGGTAAAATGAAAGAGTTTTTTTTTTGGGGGGGGGAATTATGTGTATAAACCAGAAAAGGAACTTTACAAGGGTAGAGGAAAGACCTCAGAAAACAGAAGCCCAGGGGCATACCCCAAAGGCAACAACAACAAAGAAAAGGAAACCAGCAAAAAGGAGTCCCCACAAAACAAACTCCCTGGGTCATACCCCAAAGGAAACAAAACACCAAGGCAGGAGACTACCAAAACTAGCTCAGCAGCCTGTCTTCAGGAATGTTCCAATACATACAAGCCATCCAGTTAGCATAGTTCCTTCTATCCTTCTTCCAAGTGAGAACTTTGGCTCTAACCATGTTTTCAATACCCTTCACAATGGTGTCTAGGGAATTGAAGACATGCTTAAAGACCTAGAGTTTCTCTCCATCCAAAAGCAGTAAATAGTAGTAGTGAAAGAAAGGGATCCTATCTTATCACATAAAGTCTTGGTAGAGTGGTTAGCAGTGGCCCTAGCCATCTCTCTATCCAAACTTTGAAACTCCCTGTAGCACTGGTTCCTAAGCATTACTTCCTCCCAAATACCTTTACTAAAGATACATTGAGAGAAAAGGTGGTTATATGTTTCCCTCTCAGCACCACACAGCCCACACTGGTCATTGTCCGAGATTCCCCACTCTAGCAGCTTAACTCGAGTGTTAATGGCCTTCCTAAACACTAACCAAGCAATGAAAGCACACTTAGGGATGCATACCTTACTCCAAACAAGCTTACTCCAAGTGACAGGAGTATTGTGAATGCTCAGCATATCCCAAGCAGAAGCAATGGAAAATTTCCCATTATTAGAAGGAAGCCAAATAACAGTGTCATTTACCCTAGAGATTGTAGGTAGAGTTGCATTCTTGACTTCATTTAGCTCCCAAGTCACAGTAGAGGGCCATCTCCACTCCAATTGGTGGATAAACTCAGAAACTTTAGCTTTGAGGTTACTAGCAGAATCGTAAACAATGTTGTCACCATATTTGTTATGCAAAGGTCCATTAGGATGCCAAAAATCAAACCACATAAAGGTCTGAGAACCATTCCCAATGCAGGTTTTGATTTTCATTCTAAACTTCTCTCTAATCTTCATGATTTTCTTCCAGCTCCATGAAGCATCATTTGGAATACTCAAGGCCCAAATGCACCTACCTTTGATCTTGTAAGTATTACACCATTTGATCCATAAGCTATCCTTTTTGCTGCATAAATTCCACAAATGTTTTGCCATTGCTGCAATGTTCCAGCTCTCAAGACTCTTAATATTTAGCCCTCCTTCTTCAGTGGACACACAAAGGTCCTCCCAAGCTACTTTAGCCCCTTTACTATTAGTGTCATCCCCTTTCCATAAGTAGTTCTTCATGATCTGCTCAATCTTCTTTATAATGCTTTTAGGCAAAATAAAAATACAGGCCCAATAAACTTGGATACTAAAGAGCACAGTCTTCACCAGGAGCAGCCTACCTGCATAACTCAAAAACTTGATAGTCCAGCACATGATTCTCTTGGTTATCCTCTCCACCAAGCAAAGGCAATCCTCTTTATTCAATCTAGTAGTAATGAGGGGAACCCCCAGGTATTTGAAAGGGGGATTCCCATGCTGAATGCCAAGGATAGAGGAAATCTCTTGAATCCCCTCTAAGTTAATCCCAGCAGTGTAAAGGCAACTCTTATCAAGATTTATCATAAGGCCAGTATAGGAGCCAAATTCGGATATGGCATTCTTGATAATGCTACAAGACGCCTATCCCCTCCAGCAAAAACAATCAAATCATCAGCAAAACTGAGATGGGTAATTGACATCTCCTTGCATCTAGGGTGGTACTTAAAAAGGCTAGACTCAGTAGCCTTGGTGATTATCCCAGTGAACACTTCCATTACAAGCAGGAACAGGTAGGGGGAGAGAGGGTCACCCTGCCTAAGACCTCTCCTCCCATGGAAGAACCCATGTAACTCCCCATTCAGATTAATGGAAAATCTAGTAGTGGTAATACAACTTGTGATCCACCCAATAACTTTAGTGGGAAACCCAACATGGGCTAAGAGGTTGATCAGGAAGTCCCAGCTAACAGTGTCATAGGCTTTGAGAATGTCAATTTTGATTGCACATCTAGGAGTGGAGGAGTCCCTGTGATAGTTCCTCATAAGCTCTTGTAATAGTAAAATATTATCAGCAATGGACCTACCTTGAACAAAGGCAGACTGATTATTGCTGATGAGGCTTGGCATCATTTTC
This sequence comes from Sambucus nigra, assembly GCA_949130495.1. Classification (NCBI taxonomy): domain Eukaryota; kingdom Viridiplantae; phylum Streptophyta; class Magnoliopsida; order Dipsacales; family Adoxaceae; genus Sambucus; species Sambucus nigra. The sequence goes on from OX422217.1 coordinate 111,104,057, forward strand.
TTGAGTCGCAGAGTAATCACCTTAGAAACACATTTATAAAGAGTGTTACAACAGGATATCGGCCTAAACTCCCTCATACTAGCAGGATTTGCCACCTTGGGAATCAATGCAAGGGCAGTGCAGTTCCATTGGTTAAGAAAAGAGCCAGTGTCAAAGAAATACTTAATGGCTTCACACACTTCCATCCCAACAATCTGCCAATTTTGTTTAAAGAAGAAGCTATTGAAACAATCAGGCCCGGGGGCCTTATCCGACCCAATTGCAAACATAGCTACTTTGATTTCATCATGGGTGATATCTGCCTCCAATAACTCAGCTTGGGAAGGGGAGAGCTTGTTCTTGATTATATTCCCAAGAGCTGCATTAGCATCCTCACACTGCACTCCATTCCCTAGGAGGTTTTGAAAATACCCCACAGCTTCACTGGCCACCTTATCACAGCCTTCAACTCTCACTCCCATCTCGTTCTCAATGCTAACAATCTTCCTTCTTCCCAAATTTTGATTAACTTTCTTGTGGAAGAAAGCATTGTTCTGATCTCCAAGCTGAAGCCACTTAGTTCTAGCCTTTTATCTTAGAAAGGACTCCTCATCATTTCTAAGCTGAGTGTACTTAACTCTCATGGCTTTTTCAGTAATTTTCAGCTCAACATTAGTTCCATCCCTGTCAAGAGCTTCCTGGAGGGCATCCAATTTGCATTTAGTATCAGCTACCTGGTTGGAGATTTTGTTGAAGAATTTCCTATTAAAACGCTTCAAAGAAACTTTAACTCGATTGAGCTTCATGTATAGCTATCTCATTTTTTTCTTGAGCAAAGGTTTCCAGCATGAGGATATTAATGGCAATGTTAAGATCCAGGTTCCCATCGTTGGAGTTATTACAGTCGAAAAAGAAGATAACCTATATCACCACCAAGTTAAGGTTGTTGAAAACCACTCGACAATCTCTGGGAAAGGTGTGTCACATGGTAACAGTTCCGATTCCTCATTGTCTGGGGGCCACCATAGGAAATCTATCACCCTGATTACAATAGTCTAATCGCACATAAATGTGATGGGACAGTTGGCGTGTCCACTTTCTCCAAGATGGATAGTCGCGTAGACCCTAAACCATAGACTAATAGTACTCTCAAGTCTTGGAGTACGGTGGTATCCCCCAAACGTACACCAACCCTCAAACTCTCTTACCACAAACCAGAAATGGTTAATGGTATTCCATTAGTTAAACCCCCTATTGAAGTTGCAGAGTCTGGGAAAGCTATGTGGAGCAATAGTGCGGTGGGATACTTTCTTGGCAGAATATTGCCTACACCTTGGCCAACAACCTTGCCCACAAACTATGGGACAAACTTGTCCTCTTGCAAGTTATTCCCCATGACAATGGATTCTTTCTATTCAAATTCAATAATGTTGAGGATAGAGATAATATCATTGAGAATGGTCCTTGGCATTTTTCTGGTAACCCCATAATACTAAAACAGTGGCAACCCAACTTCAAGGCTAACAAAGATCTCACCAAGTATGTTCCTATATGGGTTCGATTCCACAATGTGCTAATCCAATACTGGACTAAAGATGGCCTCAGTTACATTGCCAGCGCTATTGGTATGACACTTTACGTTGATGCAGCCATGGAGAAGAGGAATATACTCAGTTATGTTATAATATGTATTGAAGTTAATGCAAATGATAAATACCCCAAGACCATTAACATGCAGCACGATGATGGTGATTCTACTGTAATCAATGTGGAATACCAAGGTATGCCATACTCATGCTCCAACTACCTTGTCTTTGGCCACAAGATATCTAAATGTCCCCATGTGTCTAGAGTTTGGGTGCAAAAACAAGCAACACCCAAGGGTGATGAAACAGAAGCAACACAAAGCACTGACTGGGAAATAGTGGGTCGTAAAGGGCATGCAAAGAACCTTTCACCCGAAACTGCCAAGACTTCCCCTACTGAGTCCACAACTATGAAACCACTTAATCAAACTCTAGATGTCCCCCTCACCACAACCAATAGTTTTGATACTCTTCAGGATATTGAAGAGGCATATCTCAATGAAGCAACTCCAATTCCCACTGGTAATCCTTCTGAAATCACAGATTGAACACCACAAATGCAACTTCAAGAAAATTCCCCTACCATAGTCAACAGGTTTGATGACCTAAAAGAAATAGCGGAAGTCTGTGACACTGAAGCAACACCAACTCCTTCTGGAATTGTCTTAAAAATCAAAGATATTGATGGCATGGGAGGCAATATAAAACCAAATTTATCCAAGAAACAGAAGAAGAAACTTCTGAAGAGGACTCTTGGTATGCTTAATAACAGTGTTAATATTCCACCAATCGAAATCATTCTCAATGATTAATCTAGCCACATGGAATATTAGGGGTTTAAATTCCCCCACAAAACATCATGAAGTCCAAAAACTCATCAAAGATTACAACTTATCCCTCATTTGCTTTGTTGAAACCAAAGTCAAAAGAAACGACTTGCAGCTTACCTCAATGGGAAACTATAAATAACTGCCCAACTGACGGTGGAGCAACTAGAATTATTTTGGGGTGGAATCCCAACCATTTCAAAGTGCAAACCATTTCTTCTACTAACCAAGCCATCACCTGCTTCATTATATCCTTAAGCCTTGACAAAACTTTATTTGCTACCTTTGTCTATGCATTAAACCTTCCTTTACAGAGAACCCCTCTCTAAAGTTACCACGAGAAAAACTACCAATCCATCCAAACCCAAAATTGGATCCTGATGGGAGACATCAATGTGGTCAGGGCTAGAAATAAAAAGAATGGTTTACTGGATATGGATGTCAATGTTGTGAATGACTTTAACCAATGCCTCTATAATATTCAAATGGATGATATGATCACTAGAGGCCTTTGGTTCACTTGGACTCGAAATCATAATGAGGAGAGCATCATTCAAACAAAAATTAATAGAGTCCTCATAAACGACGGGTGGAGAACCAATTTTACTGAATCCCAAGCAGAGGTTATATTCCAAAGACTTTCTGATCACTGCACTATCATTACCACCGTCATACCTCAACCTCCAAATGTAGCCAAACCATTCAAATTCGTCAACCACTGGATGAAGCAAAATGATTTTAACACTGCGCTAGAGGAAGCGTGGGGGGGGATGTTGAAGGCAGCCCAATGCTATAAGTGTCCATGAAGCTGAAGATGGTCAAGCACGCGTTAAGAGATTTCAATCAAAATTTCTACAGCAATATTACCAAAAGAACCTGTAAGGCCGGCCTTAATTGTACACCTCCAAAACCAGCTCCACGTCGGGGGAAGTAATAGCAGGATTCAAATAGAAGAAAAGAATGCAAGAGCTGCTTATTTGGAATGATGTTTGACAGAAGAAGCCTACCTTAAGAAAAAATCAAGAACAAAATGGTTGCAAGAGGGCGACCTTAACACCATTTTCTTCCATACAAGAGTTAGAGGCAACACCAATAGGAACAAAATTCTAAGTATCAAGAATCAACATGGTCACAAGGTTGAGGGGCATATGCAGGTGGCAAATGAAGTTGTTCTTTACTTCACAAACCTTTTGGGGTAGACCAAAACAACCTCCCATCCACACATCCTTAACCATGATATTTCAAAAAGGCTTTCTCTTGACCAAGCTAACCACACAATCTAGGAGGACATCAAGTACAGAGACCATCTTTTCTTCAATTGCAGCTTATCCAATGTAATCTGGGAGGACATTAAGTACAACAACTCGCACAACAAAACCACCACCACCAAGGAGGAAGTTATTCTGGATGTTGCCACCAACTTCAAAGGGAAGAACATCAGTGCAAAAATTAAAAGAGCTTCCTTTGCTGCGGCCACCTATTACATATTTGGATGGAAAGGAATAGCAGAATTTTTAGGGAAGAGATCCAATCATACTGATATCATGGATGATATTTCCTTCTTTGTCAAGTGGAAGTTAGCTAAATGGTCAAAGTCTAGAAGGAACTTTAATAATTGGCTCATTTGTATGAACTGGGGACTTGATGAGTCTCACTTGCTTATTAGCTAATTGTCTTGCACCTGCTCTATCTGTTTTTAGACTGTAGGTCATGCTTGTTTTTCCTATCCTTGGATTAATTTCAACTACGAAATTGGATCCTAAGGGGGTATGCCCCTTTTCTTTCTTGTACATTCTTTCGTTTTATAGTATTCTTATTTACCCAAAAAAACATTATTTCTCCAGTATCCAATGAGGAGATAAAGGATGCTTTCTTTAATCTTGGGAAGGACAAGGCCCCTAGTCCTGATGGCTTTAACACTAAATTCTTCACCCAAAATTGGAATATTATTAGCGATGAGGTTACTAAGGTTGTGGCCTCTTTTTTTCAAAATAATACTTTACTCAAGTAATGGAACTACACCGATCTTGTATTAATCCCAAAAACAATGCACCATCCACCATATGCATGATTTTAGGCCTATTGCTTGCTGGAATACCATTTACAAGTGTATTTCTAAAGTTATTGTTAATAGGATCAAGCCCTACATTCATCGCCTTATAAATGACAGGCAATCTGTCTTTGTTCAAGGAAGATCCATCGGGGATAATATCCTCATCATGCAAGAGCTGATGCAAAATTACCATAGGAATAATGGTACACATAGATGTGCTCTAAAGATTGACATTCTAAAAGCCTATGATTCTATGAATTGGCCTTTCTTACTTCATGTCCTCCACCATATGGGCTTCCCTCCTACTTTCATTGGATGGATTAAAGAGTGTGTTACTACTGTGAGTTATGTGGCAGTGGGGTCGCGACCATCTACCACCTCATGGCGGATTGTGCTTATTACAAAGAGTTTTGGAATGAAATTTTATACAGAAACCAGATGTATAGAGGGATGGGAACTTGGCGGGATGAGCTCACGGATGTTGTGACACATTCGCATGGCAAGTCTATCATGTCCAGTATTAGAGCCCTATCCTTCTCCACCATGGTGTATTGCATCTGGATAGAAAGAAATAATAGAATTCATAGAAGAGGGACTAAAACCCCCTAAAACTGATCAAGGAAATTGAATTCATGATGAGATGCAAGATCTTGACGTGGAAGAAAGCTACGAGAAACTACAACAACTGATGGCATGCATGTATTGGAACCTACCTGAATCGACCTTGTTTGATTAAGCCTTGTATTTTTTGCATGTTTTGTTACATGTCTAGGTTTGGGTAGGTATGACTTCCACTTGTTTCTTCCTTTTACTTGACTGATTCCGTGATGGTTCCCTAGGGGTATGCCCCTAGTTATTTTGTATCTCTCTTTGTTCATTTACTTACCAAAAAAAAGTTCTTCATACTCATAAATGGTGCCACTCATAGTTTCTTTGAAGCTAAGAGAGGTCTGAGACAAGGAGATCCCCTTCCCCCTTTTTGCTCCTGTTCATAATGGAAGCCTTTGCTGGCCTACTTGATCTTCACACAAGATATCCTCATTTTACCTTCCACCCCAAATGCAAAGAGCTTCAAATTAACTATATTTGTTTTGTTGATGATCTTTTTATCCTTACAGGTGTTGACATCAACTCACTTACCATCAAAAATGCTGCAATCCAGGAGTTCAGTGCCATGTCTGGCCTTCACCCCAATCTTGCAAAATGCTCATTTCTTTCTACTGGGATTTCCAACATCGATAAAGCCACATTCTCCAACCTGTTAGGATTCCAATGTGGTAAATTCCCCATCAAATACCTTGGGGTTTCCACTCATCTCCACCAATCTGAAGCATGTTGATTGTCTTCCTCTTATTGACAAAATCATTAAAAGAATCATGAGTTGGAATAATAGATTTTTAAGTTATGCCGGCAGGCTTAACCTCGTCACTTTTGTGCTTTTCAGCATGCAAATCTATTGGGCCAGCATATTTATACTACCTACAAGAACCACTGAAGATATTTCTACCAAGTTAAGAATATTCTTGTGGTCTGGTCTGGACATGATGCAAACTGGTGCAAAAGTGAAGTGGAGTGCTGTTTGTTGCCCAAAAATTGAAGGTGGCCTTGGTATAAAAGACACACATGTGTGGAACAAAGCCATAATGTTCAAGCACCTGTGGAATCTATGTACCAAGAAAGGCATGTTATGGGTCAAATGGTGCAATATCTATAATTTGAAAGGTAAAAGTCTATGGCATATACATACACTGGCTGATGTGTCTTAGACATGGAATAAATTCATGAAACTCATAAGTAAATTTCGTCCTCTAACCAAATCAATAATTGGAAATGGCCAAAACACCTTCTTCTGGCATGATCATTGGCACCCAAGGGAGCCGCTTTGGACGCTATATAGAGAGCGAACTATATATGACGTAGCAAGTAACCACAAGGACAAAGTTGCTGACTACATTTTGAATGGAAATTGGGCCTGGCCTGCCACTGTCACGTGGGAGCTAAATGAGATAAAAAAATGCAGCCCTCCCAAGCATCGACATCAATACTGATAGTATGGTTAAGTGGACGCCAATGGAAAATGGTTTGTTTACAATCAATTCTGCCTGGAACTCCATTAAACATCATCCAACTGCCGCTGATTGGGCCACGATAGTTTGGAATAGCAGTAACATTCCCAAATGCGCATTCACTCTATGGTTGATTTGTAGAGATACTATCAATACCAAGGACAAAACTCTTAACTGGGGAATGTCCAATGAAAACATGTGTGTTCTTTGTGATAACGCCATTGAGAACCGGGACCATCTTTTCTTCAACTGCAGCTTCTCCAATGCAATCTGGGAGGACATCAAGTACAACAAAGTTACTACCACTTGGGAGGATGTTATTTTGGATGATTCCACGAACTTCAAAGGTAAGAATGTCATTGCAAACATTAAAAGAGTTTCCTTTGCTGCGGCCATATACTGTATTTGGATTGAAAGGAACAACAGAATTTTCAAGCACAAGAGTTCCAACCATGCTGATATCATGGATGAAATTTCCTTCCTTGTCAAGTGCAAGTCTTATAAATGGTCAAAGTCTAGAAGGAACTTTAATAATTGGCTCATTTGTATGAACTGGGGACTCGATGAGTCTCAGTTGCTTATAGGTTAATTTTTGTTGGTATCCTGGTCTTTCCTTTTGTTGGGTTGTTGTCCTTCATGTGTTTGCTAGCCTTGGGTTAATTTCATCTACGAAATTGGATCCTAAGGGGGTATGCCCCATTTTCCTTCTTGTATATTTTTTCATTTTATAGTATTCTTATTTACCAAAAAAAAAGCCAATTAATATGCAAACAATGTTAGTATTTTGCAAGTACGGTCATAAAGATATAAAGTACATGCACACTGGATTGTACAATTCAATTTCAATGTGCGTGTACTTCATGTTTTATAAAGTACACGCACATTGGAATTGATTTTGTTCAATGCAATGTGCGTGTACTTTATGTATCATGCGCGTACTTTCATAAAGTACACGCGTGTTTTATAAAACATACGCACATTGAAAATGATTTTGTTTATGCAATTTGCGTATAATTTATAAAATATGCGTGTACTTTATATAGATCCCATTCACAAACAAAAATAACAGAAATGAACACTTAACAATAAAATCCAGCATTGGGAATGGGAAGAATACATTCATGTGGTTTGATAATTGGCACCCGAGGGGACCTCTTCAATCTCTCCATGGTAATAGAACTATTTATGATGCTACAAGCAATGCTAAAGCTAAAGTTGTCGAGTTTGTGAATGGCAATATGTGGAGATGGCCTAGCTC